>JASDDO010000026.1:228575801-229775801 GCA_030015575.1 Agapanthus africanus
GACCGAGATCGTCATAGAGTCTCATGTGGTTCCCACTGTGCTTTGATTTCCATCTTACCACGTCCAAGAGGGCATGAAAAACGGTGGTTTTTGGGTACAGTCCGGAGTCACATGGAGGCAATGAGCGATAGGAGGGGATTCGTCTCTCCCGGTATAGGGAGTTGATGTTGCGCTGTGTTCGATTGGCTATAACAGGAAATCCCTGGCCGGGGTTGCTGAGATTTACTGGTAAGTGTTACCAGTAGTTTCTTGAACAGTTATAGACCTCATATCGACACGACTTATCGAGCTATTGGGGTCTGACGTTTACCACCCCTAGGCGAGATATGCGACATATCAGACGATCAGACCGGACTGTACGGTAGTGTTACTGGTCGGATTCACTAGAGTGTGAGCGGGCTTGCTCGTCGATCTTCAGATCGCTCAATACCCGGGTGGCCGTTACGTTTAGCAGACCGCTTGCGGCTTGTAGATGTTTGATATGATCATCATCCGCTGCTGGCGTATTGACGAGTCTTTAGAGTCCTACACAGAGGTTTCCTGGCTCAAGCGAAACGAAATAGGAGCGCATATGAGATATGTGCGGGAACGAGAATAATACCAGTATGTGATACTGTATTCGATTCTCGCGATGTAACATTGATCGGTTATATGCGATATAGCCGGGTTATCGGATCAAGTGTTGATTCGATAAGTTGTTACTATTGATACCAGTCGGTCATGTGCGACATGACCGGATCATTGAATCAAGTATTGATTTAATGATTTAATGTATAATTATATATATTTGATATATTACTTTGCATTAACTAGTATCGGTTCACTTTGAATGGATTTTCTCACTTGGTTTGTGCACATTGTATATGTGATATATTTTTATGCACTTGTATTTATCATGTTTGATGATGCATACTAACTTGGATTTGTGTGAAGATTAAACCATGGTTGTGAGAGTGGTTAGGGTTTTATTTTCCATTACTTATTTATTCATTTATTTATTTGTTTATATATTTTGGAAAATAAATGGAAAAGAGAAAAGAATGGTGGCTTAATTTGTTGTTTAGTTGAAGCTTCATGAAGCTTTGACCTTGACCACCGTTCTTATCTCATCCTTAACCCTAACCAATGATTTAACCATGGTCAATTCTCTACACATAACCATTGTTAAGATTATGATAAGTTTGGATATTCTTATCATAATTCTTTCTTCTTCTTCTTCATCTTCTTCAAAGAAGAAAAGCTTTCTTCATCAATGGTGGATTGATGAAACAAGTGAGAAATCCAATTCTAAAGTCTACCCACTTCCTATTTCTTCATCCTCTACCTCTTGCCAAGTAGTAGAGTGTATTTCCTTCACAAGTTTCTTGACTTGGTGAAGTGAGAGCTTGATCTTGCGATGCTTCGACGTAGATCATCTTCGGCATGGACATCGACGACCTAGCTCGCCTATTCTCCGATGAAGTCGACGCTAGAGCCCGGATTCGATTTCGACAGTGGAGAGGACCTCATCTCGGAGCCGTGGAGGTGGAGGAACGGATCTACAAAGGTTGTATTTCCGATATCCCATTAGTTAAGTGTTAACTAGATTGTTTTTCGCCTAGATTTCTAGCAAACGATCCGTAGTTTAGGGTTTCTCGGCACCGTAATTTTTGAAATTGGCATGGTTGATGCCTTGTGAGACCTCACTAGAGTGCCTAGGAACCCTACATCGACGTTGCTTATGTTTTACACCTGTGCTAGCACTGCCCCGCTCTGCCGTTAGTTACCTAACCTAATGGTGCACGAGGGGACATCGAGGAGAATGCGGATGGCATAAGCGTACGTCGTATTTATCTGTGATGTTTAGGTGACTTAAATGATGGGACTTCAATTAATGTGATTAATGAAAGAAAAGAAACCTAAAAGATGTTGTGGAATGAATTTTCAAAAACAGGTAGCTACAGTTCTTGCTTTGCATTGCGGTGTACCTTGTAGAACATCCTGCACCTTATTCGATAAGGAAAGGGCCGAGATCCCTTCCCGGGAGTTACCCCTTTAGCAATAACCGGCAGATGCTACAACCCTCGGTTTTTCTTTTGATTGCTTTTATAGTTTTTGCTTTGCATAGTGATATATGTGATATATCCTGCACTTCATTCGACGAGGAAAGAGCCGAGATCCCTTCACCGGGAGTGACCTCTTTAGGGAAACTAGCAAAAGCTAAAAAACACTCCATTTTAAAATCATTTGATTCTACAACGATATCGAGTTCATTACGCAATAGGTTTTCGGAAAAACCTGTCGTAGCCCTCCGTCATTTCAGATAGATACTACTTAGTATTCGTGCTACGTTTGTTTATTTTGTTAAGGCGTAGTGTGCGGTTGCTGATTAGTGTTTATCTGTTTATGCATATGATGCAGATTAGATTAGGGTAGTCGTACGACTTTGTTGACTATGTTAAGGGTCGTGCGGGTGGGTTTAATTCAATCAAGAAATGACGAGTTGAACTTGGCTAGCGCTTATGATTTGTCGACTATGTTAAGGTCATGAGTTGCTAGGGGAAAAATTATCGGGAATTTCAAGTGTTGAAATTTGCAATGAGATTGCATAACTTCTATTTGATAGTAGGATCCCGATACTACTGTGAGTAATTGTTACTCCTGGGAGAGTTTTTACACATTACAATTAGCCGATCAAGTAGGTGTCTAGAAAGGTGTCAACGGGGTTACGCCCCTGGAAAATCGAGCTTTATTTTAATTAGGTCCATGCGAAAGCACGGGGAACTTCCTCAAAGTACCGGCACTGGCCTGGCTGAAGGATTGGCGAACTTGTATGGTGTAATTAATCCCGGCTAGTCTTTCATTTTAGGATTTGAAGGACGATTTGATAAAAACAGTGGGAGCCATCCTGATTAGATAAAATTATAACCAATCTGATCTTGCAAGAGCCTACGCTGAGTGTTTTCTTTTCTCTCTCTCCAGGTAGCGACCATGTCACGCCTTATTCAAGATAATAATATGGATGTATTGACCGAACCCGCTTGTTATACTGTGCTGGGGAACGTTGGTCCCGTTCTTTCTTATAAGAGTTATAAGACTGAACAGGATATAGGGGATTACCAGGATTCCAGTACCGTCCAAATGAAGAAAGTGTATGATGATGCATCTTCTTCGAGTGTATTCATTCCCGAGAACTTTTTCTCAGTATCTTCTACATCCAGGGTATGAGATACCGGATCAGGATCCACATATGTAATCTGTTACATAGGCTACAGATAGGTAAAGAAGTGAGAACGGGTGATAATGTTTCAAGGGTTGAAAACGGTGCAATTGTTGCAGCCAAGGTGTTGGCAGTTATCACCCTGTATCACCGAATACATTGATTCTGAACGATTGTTATTTGATACCGAACCTGATATACAACATCATATCGGCCTCATTATTTAGTAAAGAAAGGATATAATTTTGTATTGATGGATAATGTTTTGAACATTTCCTACATCAGGTGTTGATCGGTTCATGCACGTTATCTAAAACCATATACGTTCTAAATCAAACCACAGTTCTTAACGTACAGAACACACACAAGAGCAAGAGTTCAGAAATGAACGAATCCTTCTTAAGACATTATAGACTAGGTCATATCAATGCGACCCGACTAGCTAAGTTACATTTAGATGCATATAAAAATCAGTTTGAATTTACATCTTGTGAAACTTGCTAGTCATGTCACAAAGATAAAATGACCATAGCTCCGTTTATTGGAAACAGAGAAAGATTTGGTGAACTCTTGGGATTGATACATGAAGATGTATGTAGGTCCCCAGTCTACACATGCCAGGACCGGTTCTTTGTACTTCATTACATTCAACGATGATCTCTCAAGATTCGGACATATGTTCCTGTTGAAACACAAGTCTGAACCTTTTGAGATATTTAATGAATATATGTTATAAGTAAAGAACCAAAACAGGTATATGTATTATGTCCATTGATGAGATTAGTGGGGAGAATACTTGTGCACGGAACTCCTGGACTATTCTAAAGGAGAATGAGATTCTCACTCATCATTACTCCTCCGTATACACCACAGCATAATGGTATATCGGGGCGGAGCAGTTGCACCCTATATGATATGGTGCACTCTATGATGAGTACTACTGAGTTGCCTGTTTCCTTTTGGGGGTTATACACCTGTGAAGCTGCATAACTATTGTATGGCGTTCCAACCAAATCAGGTGCCTACCACCCCATATGAGATATGGTATGGGAAGAGCCCATCTTTTAAGTAAGTTAAGATTTGGGGTTGTCCGGCCTATGTGTAAAAGCAAAATCCGGAAAAGCTCGAGGAAAGATCTGTTCTGTGGAAGTTTGTTGGATATCCCAAGCATTCGCAAGGGAATATCTTCTACCACCCCGAGGAACAAAAGGTTTTTTTGTTTCTCGGCATGCCACCTTTTTAGAAAAGGAATTTATTTTGGAATGAAATTTGTGGTCATGAGGTAGAACTGGAAGGAGTTCCAGCTATACAAACTACAGCTGATGATTTGGTAGAACCGGAGGATTCCGTAGCTCCCAACGAACCTCAGCCTCTTCGCCAATCTAGTAGGGTTCCTCACCCACCTGAGAGATGCTTTGGTTTTCTCTATGACAGTGGGAGCAAGGATTGCATATTATGATGATGACCCGACTATTTTCGAGCAGGCCATAAAGTGTGGGGACTCTGTAAGAATGGCTGGATGCTATGTGATCTGAGATGGAATCTATATACACCAATGAAGTATAGACTTAGGTTACTATATGTAAAGGGTTAAATCCACAATAGGAGAAAGTATATCTTAAGAAGATTACTTGGTGTACATTGAAAAGTTGAGACTTTCAAAGCTAGACTTGTTAATGGTTTGCATCATCGACCAGGTGTGGCTAATGATGAAACCTTTTCTAAGTGCCTATGCTTAAGTCCATCCAGACCCTACTTGCCACTGCTACACACCATGACTACAATATCTAGCGGTTGGGTGTCATGACTGTTGTTCTAAAAAGTTATTTAGAAGGGAGCGTCTATAAGTACACAGCCAGGGGCTTCGTAGTCAGTGGGAGCAGCGAAATAGTGTGCAAGTTGCTTTACAGGTTAAACCAGGTATCGCGGAGTTGGAACATCTATTTTGATGTGGTAGTCAGAGAGTTTGACTTCATCAAAATGGTAGATGAACCTAGTATATAAAAAAGGGAAGTAGGGAGTATGGTGGTGATCCTCGTATTGTACCTGGATGACATACTCTTGATAGGAAAGGTGTTTCCTATGCTACGCTCGATCAATCTCCTCTTATCATAAGGATTCTCCATATAGGATCAAGGTGATACCTCTTAAATCCTGAGTTTTGGATCTATGAGATAGATCTAAATGGATGTTAGGACCCTCACTAGGTGTAGTGAGATGGTATCAATCGACCCTGGGGAGAATCACTGGATACCTTCCAGTGTGGTAAGGTCGACTGAATGTCAGTCACAGGCATTGTCTTTACCCTCAGTAATGGGACGTTATGTTAGAAGAGTTCAAAGCTAGATACCGTGGCATACTAGACGATATAGGCTAGATACATCTCTACCAAAGATGCTAGCAAAGAGACAGTCTGGGTATATATTTGTTCATGAGATGAACTTCATTCCTACCATTGTGTGACAATGGAGTTGTGGCTTATGCCTGGGAACCCCCGTACCATGAGCGACCCGGACATATTCTAAAGCAGTATCACCGGATCATGGAGATGGTTGATCTCTAGGGGATCGAGGTTGGGAGAGTAGACAAAGAGGACAACACCGCGGATCCACTCACAAAGGCCTTTTCCCAAAGAGAGACTTTTACGGGATGGTTGAGTATGAGATAATACAACCATTGTTATCAGATGGCCCTAGTGCAAGTGGGAGATTGTCAGTTATATGTATGCCCTAGAGGCTATTACTGTATATGAGATGTATATTGTAGTGGATGCTTGGACATATATAGGGAGGACTTTCTTGTTCGACATGATAGTATACTATCTGGTTACTCTTTACCTTAACGTGTACACTAATTGTCTCTCTGTTACATGTTGGTAAAGTCTTTAGGATGTGTACTTGACTATCAGGACTATGATGCAGATCATACTAGTGGGGCCATGGTAGTCCATAAATACATCCTTTAAGGTCCCTAGCCTTGGGTGTATCTAGACGGGGCATCGATATACCGGAGTAGACTGGCGTATAGCTTCTCGACCCATTCAGATGGGCGATGGATGATACCATATCCATTGGTGTTTGACATCAGAGATGATATACGGGTGCTCAGTGGAGACTGGGTACAGTGGATGGACTCGCCGAGAACTCCCAGATGGTATTATACCTCACGTCAGATAGCAGTTCTCTGGTGACACTTGTATAGGTTAGTCTGTACACCCGAGAACGTCATAGAGTCTTGTGTGATTCCCACTGTGCTTTGATTTCCACCTTACCACGTCCAAGAGGGCTTGCAAAACGGTGGTTTTTGGGTACAGTCCCGAGTCACATGGAGGCAATGAGCGATAGGAGGGGTTTCGTCTCTCCTGGTATTGGGAGTTGATGATGTTGCGCTATACTCGATTGGCCATAACAGGGAAGTCCCTGGCCAGGGCTTGTTTAGAAATTTACTGGTAAGTGTTACTAGTAGTTTCTCGGCCCGTTATGAGCCTCATATCGGCATGACTTATCGGTTATTGGGGTCTGACGTTTACCACCACTAGACTTGATATACGACATATTAGACGAGGAGACCGGACTGTACGGTAGTGTCACTGTCAGGCTTTTGCAGGAGTTGGAGCGGGCTTGCTTGCTGATCTTCTGATCGCTCAATATCCGGGTAGCCGTTACGTCCAGCTAGTACCGCTGACGGCTTGTGCGTGCTTGATATGATCATCACCTACTGCCGGCGTATTGACGAGTCTTTAGAGTCCTACATAGAGGTTTTACTGGCTCAGACAAAACGAAATAGGAGCGCATATGTGATATGTGCGGGACCGAGAATAATGCGTGTATGTGATACCGTATTCTATTCTCACGACTTTTGTATCAGTCGGTTATATATGATATAGCCGGGTTATCGAATCAAGTGTTGATTCGATAAGTTGGTACATTTAGTGTTAGTCGGTTATATATGATATAGCCGGATTATTTAATCAAATTTTGATTTAATAATTTAGTGTATAATTTTATATTTGTTATACTAATTTACATTAACTAACATTGGCTCACTTATGCATTCTTTTCTCACTTGTGTGTACATATAATATATATGTGATATATATTAATGTGCATTGTTTGTTTTGTGTGTGTCATGGTTGTTGATACACACTACATGGGTATATAAGACATACACCATATTAATTATAATGGTGGGGTTTTAATATTCAAAGTAAATCCAAAATTAGTGGATAATTGTTGTATGCATGAAGCTTGTAGAAGCTTTTGGGTGCTTTGACAAAGTCTACTCATTTTGTTTTTACTTAGGATTTTTATTAACCTAACCACTATAATTAGCTATGGTTATGTCTCTACATGAGTTAGTATATGATACCCAGTCACCCATGGTTAGCTCAACTCACTTTGGATTAAATTCATTCTCATCTCTTTCTTCATCTTCTCCTTCAAAAAAAAAAAACCTTGCTAGGATTTGATTCAAGTGAGGAAATATTGTGAGAAAAGAGATTCTAAAGTGAACCCATTTCCTATTTCTCCATCCTCTACTAGATTAGCACTTTTGTATAGGGTGTTTGCTTTACTTTGGTGAAGTAGTTGCTAGAGTTCGTATTCCTTCGACGTAGATCATCTTCGGCCTCGAAGACTTCAAGCAAGACCGTTGAATTCTTCTGATGGAGCCGTCCAAGAGTCCGCGAGCAACATGATCGCAGCGAAGGGACCACTACAAGGTGCTTATGAAATGAAGGACCGATCTACAAAGGTTGTATTTCGATTTCACTTAGATGTAAAATAGTTTACATATGTTTCCGTATTAATTTCTAGTTATCAATTCTAGTTTAAAGTTCCTTGAAACGGCAAAAATTTGAAAATGGCATGGATGATGCCTCCCAAAACCTTGCTGCCGTCGATGGGAACCCTACAGACATTACGTGATTTAAGTGTCTGTCACATTCCTAAATTGGGTCGTGACATTGTCGGTATTGTCTCAAAGGTAAGATGACCAAATCTCCATTCATTGGACACGGAGAAAGAGCTACAGAGCTTCTGGGGCTCATAAACAGTAATGTGTGTGATCCAATGTCTATAAATGCAAGGGGTGGGTTCTCATATTTCATCACATTCACCGACGAGCTATCTAGATTCGGATATGTGTATCTTTTGAAACACAAATCTGAACATTTTGATAAATCCAGAGAATACAGGCATGAAGTAAAGAACCAAACTGGTAGAAGTATCAAGATCATCCGATCTGATAGGGGAGGGGCGTACTTAAACACAGAATTCCGAGACTACTTAAAAGAGAATGGTATTCTCTCTTACCTTATTCCTCCGTATACACCACGGCACAATGGTGTATCGAAGCAGAGGAACTGTACCTTATTAGATATAGTTCGCTCTATGATGAGTGCTGCTGAGTTACTTTAATCATTCTAGGGACACGTGCTTCAAACAACGGCATTCCTATTGAATCAGGTTCCGTCCAAATCTATGCCTAAGACTCCATATGAAATATGGAGTGGCAAAAGGCCTTATCTTGAACATATTAAGATATGTGTTTTTCCAGTGTATGTAAAAGTATAAAATCCGTACAAACTTCAGGCACGGTTAGTTTTATGCAAGTTTGTAGGATATCTTAAAAGTTCTCTAGGATATATGTTCTACCATACCGAGGATCAGAAGATGTTTGTTGCTCATCTCGCCACCTTTTCAGAGTGGAAATTTCTTACAAAAGAAATTAGTGAGAGCACGGTAGAACTAGAAGAAATTCCAGAAGGACAAACTATAATTAAGGATTTTGTAGAAACTCCAGATTCAGTAGTACCTAACGAACCTCAGCCACTCTGCAGATCTTGTATGATTTCTCATCCGCCCGAAAGATACTATGGTTTTCTCATTTACAGGGATCGAGAGGATTGCATCTTGGAAGAAGATGATCCTACTAGTTTTGAGCAGGCCATATCCAATAGGGACACTATGAAATGGCTGATGCTATGCGATACGAAATGGAGTGCATGTACACTAATAATGTTTTTACTTTGGACATTGCACCGTCAGGGGTAAAACCCGTCGGCTGTAAATGGATCATCAAGAAGATTGGTACAGATGGACAGGTGGAAACCTATAAGGTTAGACTTGTTGTAAAAGGTTTTCGTCAAAAACCAGGTGTGGACTATGAAAAATCCTTTTCTCCAGTGGCTATGCTAAAATCCATTAAAATCTTACTTTCCATTGCTGCATTCTATGACTATAAGGTCTGGCAGATGGACGTAAAGACAACTTTTCTAAACGCCACTTTAGAAGAGTGCGTCTATATGGATCAGCCAGAGGGCTTAATAGACAGTGAGAGCAGCGGGAAGGTGTGCAAGTTGTTTAAATCCATTTATAGATTAAAAAAGATATTGCGGAGCTGGAATATCTGTTTTGATGAAACAATCAAGGAATTTGACTTCATCAAAAATATAGATGAGACTTGTATATATAAGAAGATTATAGGGAGAACAATCGTGTTCCTTGTTTTATACGTCGGTGACATTCTCCTGATAGGAAATAATATTCCTATGTTGTAGTCGGTCAAGCTATTCTTTACTCAGAAGTTCTCTATGAAGGACCTAAGTAATTGTTGGCTATAGTTCCTTCAAGGTAATTATCATAGTCGCAGCCAGGTGATTATGATGATTAAGGGTGGACTGTAACGTTTTGAAAATCATTTATGTGAAATTTCGGAAAATCGGTAAAAAAACGGGTGTTTTCCATAAAAAATCAAGATATAAATAGCTTTTAATATAAAATTAAATATACATATTCCAGCTATGTAGTTGCTAGTATTTGGTGTTTATTGAGCCACTTGTAAAATTTCTAAATTACTGAATTTTTTTCCGAAACTAATTATTTTAATATTTATTTTAAGCCATCACTAATATATTTAATTATAGAAAATTACAAATAGGAATGGGTTAATACAAATTTTGTGCATCATGACACACTAAACTAACATGTAAAATAATGTTTTTGAAATGAAATGAAACTGTTAAACGGTGTTAGAAAATATCGAAGAAAAAGGCCTAAATAGTGAAATTAGTGTTGTTGGGTTCCTAGGCACACTAATGAAGTCTCACAAGTGATCACACATGGCTAATTCCAATTTTACGAGTGCCTACAAACCCTAATACGGATCGTTAACTAGATATATAGGCTATGCGATGCAAGTTAACGACTTTAACGCTAAAGGAAAGGGGCTACAACCTTTGTAGATCCGGTCCACCACTTCCTAAGCTCCGCGATGATGTCCCTCCGCTGTCCAAATCGGATTCCGGACTCTAGCATCGACTTCATCGAAGAAATGGGCGGGCTTGATCGTCGGCTTCGATGCCGAAGATGATCTACGTCGAGGCATCACAAGATCAAGCTCCAACTTCACCAAGCCATGAAAACTTGTGAAGGAAACACCCTATACTACTTGGCAAGAGGTAGAGGATGAAGAAATAGGAGGTGGGTTCACTTTAGAATTGGATTTCTCACTCATTTTGGCTAGTTGCCATTGTTGGTTGCAAGCTTTTTCATGTTGATGATGAAGAAGAAGATGAGAAAGAATTATGATAAGTTATTTAAAATATAAAGTAATATGATACTTATCATATCTCTAACCTTAGTTAGGTGTAGAGAATTGACTAAGGTTAGTTTGAAGGGTTAGGGTTAAGCATGAAGACAAAATGGTCACTTAGTCAAAGTTTCAAGAAGCTTCAACTACAAACAAATCAAGCAACCATTTCATTTTCTTTTCTTTTGCCAATAATAAATAAATAAATCAATAAATAGATAAAAGAATAAGTAAATAAAATGAAACCCTAACCATTCATATAACCATGGTCAATTCTTTACACAAACCCAAGCTTGCATGTATCATCAAACATGATACAATCTTGTGCATAAAAGTATATCTCATATACAACTTGTGCATATCAAGTGAGTAAATCCATTTAAAGTGAACCAATACTAGTTAATGCAAGGTAATATATCAAATATATAATTATACATTAAATCATTAAATCAACACTTGATTCAATGATCCGGTCATGTCTCATATAACCGGCTAGTATCCAATGTATCGGCTTATCGAATCAATCCTTGATTCGATAAGTAGGTTATATCGCATATAACCAATCGATACATTAATCGCAAGAATGGAATACGGTATCACATACACGCATTATTCTCGGTCCCGCACATATCTCATATGCGCTCCTATTTCGTTTCGCTTGAGCCAGGAAACCTCTGTGTAGGACTCTAAAGACTCGTCATTACGCCGGCAGCAGATGATGATCATATCAAACACCCACAAGCCGCAAGCGGTCTGCTAAACGTAACGGCCATCCGGGTATTGAGCGATCAGAAGATCGACGAGCAAGCCCGCTTACACTCCTGTGAATCCAACCAGTAACACTTACCGTACAGTCCGGTCTGTTCGTCTGATATGTCGCATATCTCGTCTAGGGGTGGTAAACGTCAGACCCCAATAGCTCGATAAGTCATGCCGACGTAAGGTCCATAACTTTCGTGAAACTACTGATAACTCTTACCAGTATATCACAGCAACCCTGGCCAGGGATTTCCTGTTATGGCCAGTCGTGCATTGCGCAACATCAACCCCCAATACCGGGAGAGACGAATCCCCTCCTATCGCTCATTGCCTCCATGTGAATCGGGACTGTACCCAAAAACCACCTGTTTGCATGACTCAGTAGAGCCGTGGTAGGGTGGAAATCAAAGCACAGTAGGAGACACACAAGACTCTATGACGATCTCGGGTCAACAGACTAAGCTGTACCAGTGTCACCAGAGAACTGCCATCTGACGTGAGGTATAATACCATCTGGGAGTTCTCGGCGAGTCCGTTCAGTGTACCCTGTCTCCACTGAGCACCCGTATACCATCTCTGATGTCAAACACCAATGGATATGGGATCATCCATCGCCCATCACATGGGTCGAGAAGATATACGCTAGTCTACTCTGGAATATCGATGCCCCGTCTCGATATTCCCACGACTAGGAACATTGAAGGATGTACTCATGGACTACCTAGGCCCCCCTAGTATGATCTGCATCATAGTCCTGGAAGTCGAGTACACATCCTAAGGGCTTTATCAACATGTAACAGAGAGAGACAGAAAGTATACATGTTAAGATAAAGAGAAACCAGATAGCGTACTATCATGTCGAGCAAGAAAGTCCTACCTATATATGTCCCAGCATCCACTACAATATACATCCAATGTACAGTAATGGCCTCTAGGGCATACATATAACTAACAATCTCCTACTTGCACTAGGGCCATCTGTAGCAGTAGTTGCAGTATCTAATACTCAACCATCCTCTAAAAGTCTCTCTTTGGGAAAAGGCCTTCGTGAGTGGATCCGCCATGTTGTCCTCTGAGTCTACTCTCCTTGCCTCGATCACCCTGGAGATCAACTATCTCCATGATCAGGTGATGCTGCCTCAGATTATGTCTGGGTCACTGATGGGACCAGGGTTCCAGGGCCAAAGCCACAGTTCCATTGTCACACAATGGTAGGAACCTAGTTCATCCTATGAACCAATATACACCCAAACTGCCTCTTTGGTAGTATGTTTAATAGCGATGTTACCAGCCTTTATCGTCTAGTTTGTCACGGTATCTAGCTTAGAAATCTTCCAACATACCGTCCCTTTATTGAGGGTAAAGACAATGCCTGTGACTGACATTCAGTCGTCTTTATCACCCTGGAACTCTTCCAGTGATTTTCCCCAGGATCGATTGATACCATCTCATTACATCTAGTGAGAATCCTAGCATCCAATTACATCTATCTCATAGATGAAAACTCAGGATTTAGGAGGTATCACTTTGATCCTATATGGAAAATCATTGTGATAAGCGGAGATTGATCGAGCGTAGCATAGGAAACTCCTTCCCTAACAAGAGTATGCCATCCACGTACTCTACGAGGATCGTCACCATACTCCCTACTACCTTTTTGTTTATACAAGGTTCATCTACCATTTTGATGATGTCAACTTCTTTGACTAATCCATCAAAACAGATGTTCCAACTCCGCGATGCCTACTTTATCCTATAAAGCATCTTGCACACGTTTCCGCTGCTCCCACTGTCTACGAGGCCCTCTGGCTGTGTACTTATAGACGCACTCTTCTAAAACATCATTTAGAAAAGCAGTCATGATACCCAACCACCAGATATCGTAGTCATGGTATGTAGCCGTGACAAGTAGGATCTGGATGGACTTAAGCATAGGTACTGGAAAAGGTTTCATCATTATCCACGCCTGGTTGATGACGAAAACCTTTAACAAGTCTAGCTTTGAAAGTCTCAACTTTTCCATGTACACCAAGTAATCTTCTCAAGATATACTTGCTCCTGATGGGGATTTAACCCTTCAGATATAGCGACCAAAGTCCATACTTTGTTGGTGTATAAGGATTCCATCTCAGATCACTAAGCATCCAGCCATTCTTACAGAGTCCCTACTCTCGATGGCCTGCTCGAAACTGGTTGGGTCATCATCTCATGATGCAATCCTCGCTCCCACTGTCATCGAGAAACCGAGGTATCTCTCAGGTGGGTGAGGAACCCTACTAGATCGGCGGAGAGGCTGAGGTTTGTTGGAATCTACTGAATCCTTTGGTTCTACCAAATTGTCTGCTGTAATTTGTATAGCTGGAACCTTTCCAGTTCTACATTACAGACCTTGCCTCGAGCTTGTCCGGATTTTGCTTTTAGACATAGGCCGGTCAACCCCAAATCTTAACTAGCTTAAGACATGGGCTCTTCCCTTTCCATATCACATACGAAGCGGTAGGCAACTGATTTGATTGGAACCCTATTCAATAGGTATGCAGCTTCTCAAGCGTATAACTCCCAAAAAGTAAATAGGTAACTCAGTAGTACTAATCATAGAGCACACCTTATCATATAGGGTGTGATTGCTCCGCCCCGATATACCATCGTGCTATGGTTTATACGGAGGAGTAATGCTGAGAGAGAATCTCATTTTCTTTTAGAATAGTCCAGGAATGCTATGCACAAGTATTCTCCTCCCTGATCTTATCATAGGACATAATACTTATACCCGTATTTTGGTTCTCTACTTCTTGCTTATATTCTGTGAATATCTCAAAAGGTTCGGACTCATGTTTCAACAGGAACATATGACTGAATCTTGAAAGATTATCAGAGAATATAATGAAGTATAAAGAACCAGTCCTGGCATGTGTAGACAGGAGACCTTACATACATCATCATTTATCAGTCCCAAGAGTTCATTAACTCTTTCTCTGTTTCCAGTAAATGGAGCTATGGTCATCTTATCTTTGTGATATGACTGGCAAGTTTCACAAGATGTAAATTCAAACTGATTTAAATATACATCTAAATGTAACTTCAGCCAGTCGGGTCGCATTGATATGACCTAGTCTACAAAGCCTCAAGAAGAATTCGTTCATTTCTGAACTCTTCTTCTTGTGTGTGTTCAGTATACAAGGAACTGTAGTTTGATTTAGAACGTCAATGCTTTTAGATAACATGCCTGAACCGATCAACTTTTGATATAGGAAATGTTCAAAACATTATTCAACAATACAAAATTATATGATTTCTTTACTAATAAAGAGACTGATAACATTTTGTATATCAGGTTCGGTATCTAATAGTATTTGCTCAGAATCAATGTATTGGTAATACAGGGTGACAGTGACCAACAGACTTGGCTGCAACACTTGCCTCGTTTTCTGTCTCATGAAACTTATCACCCGTTCTCAGTTTTTCTACCTTTTTGTAGCCCTATGTAACAGATTACATATCTGGGATCCTGATCCGGTATCATAAACCCAGGATGCAGAGGATACTGAGAAACAGTTCTTTGTAATGAACACACCCGAAGGAGATGCATCATATGCACTTTCTTCGTTTGGGCGGCATAGGAATTCTGGTATTCCCCAATTTCCTGCTCTGTCTTATAACAATTATAAGTTGGAGCGGGACCAACGTTCCACAGCTCAGTATAACAAGCGGGTTCGGTCAATACATCCATATTATTATCTTGATTAAGGCGTGATATGGTCGCTACCTGGAGAGAGAAAGAAGAAAACACTCAGCGTGTTCTCTTGCAAGAATATATTGGTTATTATTTTATCTAATCAGGATGGCTCCCACTGTTTTTATCAAATCTTCCTTCAAACCTTAAAAGGAAAGACTAGCCGGGATTAATTACACTCTACAAGTTCGCCAATCTTTCAGCCAGGCCAGTGTCGGTACTTTGAGGGAGGTTCCCCGTGCTTTCGCACGGACCTAATTACAGTAAACCTCGTTTTCCCAAAGGCGTAACCCCGTTGACACCTTTCTAGACACCTACTTCATCGGCTAATTGTAAAGTGCAAAACTCTCCCAGGAGTAACAATTACTCGCAGTGGGTATCGGGATCCAACTATCACATAGAAGGTATGCAATCTCATTGCAAATTTCAACACTTGAAACTCCCGATAAAGATTTTTACCCCTAGCACTTATGACCTTAACTATGGTCAACAAATCATAAGTACTAGTCAAGTTCTACCCGTCATTTCGTAATTAATTAGACCCACCCACATGACCCTTAACTAAGGTCAACAAAGTCACGCGACTGTCCTAACTAATCGCATCATATGCGGTGTAGGAAGACATCACTTAGCTACCGTACACTGTGCCTTAACTAAGGTCAACAAACACAGCACGAATACTAAGTACTCTACTTCCTAAAATGACGGAGGGTTGCGAATAGTTTTTATGAAAACCTTTAACGCTTTGAACTTGATCTCGTTGTGGAATCAAATAGTTTTTAAATGGAATGTTTTTGAAGCATTTCTAGTTTTGCTAAAGGGGTCACTCCCGGTAAAGCGATCGTCGGCCCTTTCCCCGTCGAATGAGGTGTGGGATATATCATATATATCACTGTGCAAAGCAGAAACTATAGAAGCAATCAAATGACAAACCGAGGGTTGTAGCATCTGCCAGTTATCGCTAAAGGAGTCACTCCCGGTGAAGGGATCTCGGTCCTTTCCTCATCGAATAAGGTGTAGGATGTTCTATAATGAACACCGCAATGCAAAGCAAGAACTGTAGCTACCTGTTTTATTTTGAAATTCGATTCCACAACATCAATTAGGTTTATTTTCTTTCATTAATCTCATTAATGAATATCCCATCATTTATGTCCACCTAAACATCACAGATAAATATAACGTACGCTTATGCCATCCGCATTCGCTTCAATGTCCCGTCTGCACCGTTAGGTTAGGTAACTAACGCCAGAGTGAGGCAGGGCTAGCGCGGGTGTAAAACATAAGCAACGTCTATATAATATATCATATACTATATATAATATCTGTCACAGAACATTACATGATCACATCACAGATAAATCACAGCAGAAGAAACATATGAAATATTGGATATACTAGGACGTCCGTGTTTTGAATACGAGCCAGTATAAAACACGGATTCCACGGTCGTGATGAATAGCCTATCCCACACCCCTAGACCCCTACGAGAGCGGCAAGCAACCCTACCAATTCTAGGGTTAGGAGACCCGGACTCGACTCCTCGAGTTGGTCTCCCACTGGACCCCAGAACCCGGTTACCTATGCTCCCCTCCTTGGGTCTATCCTAATGCGGAAAAAAAAATAGTATACATCTACGGAGACAACTTCCGCAACCTGGAAGTGCCCCTATAAAAGAATATTACATACAACTTTTTTACATGAATGAAAATGAAAAACACTCATCTCACATAAAACCCCCCGGCTATTCAAACACGACGATCCAATATAACATATCCAGCAACACATAACATCACATGTCATCAACGTAAGTAAATATGCGCATCCCAATTGTCGTTGACATATAGCAACGAAACCGGCGATATCACATATTACACTTACGGTCACAGAAAAGAAAGTGTAAAACTACAACAGTTGGAATCCGCAACCTCTTTAGACATCACATGCCTAATAAAATGAATTCTTTAGACATCGCATGCCTAACAATTATAAACCCCGCATTTTAGTCTCATTATCGAAAACACTTTTCAATACCAAGTCGGGAAATTCAACAGGATTCCCGACATTTTGATCGAATGCTCATCGCAAACTTTAGTAGACGGTCGCACCCCCGATACCGTCGACGAAGTGCACCAAGGCGGAACACCGCTACCGCGAGTACCCAAACGGATGCTTTCGGCGACGGGGTTCTCCTACAGTCACTTGGTCGGGGCTATGGGGTGAGGCTGTCTATTAAGTTTACCCGGCGAGTATCCGCGTACGCTACGTGATTGCGACGGACTTTTGATCACATCAAAACTCCGTTGCAACCGATCAAGTGAGACTAAACTGCTATGTTTATAACATTCATTCCGTTATCTCATAACTACTTGTGAATTCCAATTATTGTATCACATTCCGGATAAACAAAAAATGTTAAACTTTCCGATCGAACATTCGAACACCCAAGTTTTCCCGATACAGCTCAACACATGAAATAAGTCTAACAGCATTCAGTTCGTGCCTCAGTACCAACGGTCCAGCCGTAGAAGGGTCAAGCCAACGCCTCACATGTGGCACGCCGTACTGCCCCAAACCCGAAGGTTCAAAGGGCAGTTCAAGACGGTCACATAATCGAGTTAAGGTTTGTTGTCTTCTAGAGGGACCATCGCGTTACTTGCACTACTTAGAACGTCGTTAAACTACGGAAAAATCCAACAATTGGAAATTTTTCGACAGGGGAAAAAGTGGGTATCTATATCCGGTCGAACTTTTTAACAGTTTCTAAAATATCCGGAAAAACATAAACAAAGTTAAATTATCCGATCAAATTAGCGAATCCCTAATAAAACCCTAGAAAACTCAACACTTGAGTGGAATTAAAAAATTCACATAAAAAATTGCCAAGAAAGGACCTAAGAATAAATATATGAAATTTGAGGGACTAAGTCCGAATTTGATCCGCGGAAGCGCCGTCAAACCCCTGGTTTGGCCGCGGTTCCGCGGTCGAATAATGGAATTAGGGGCCTAAACTTCACAGTAATTTTTAGTTTCTCCTGCTTACTTTTCTGCATATTTTTAATTCACAAAAATCCACGAATTTCAAAAATGTACAGACAGCATTTTAGGGTTTGGGTTTCGGTTCGATCGGACTTCTAATTCCGTCTACGCATCGCCTAAGGCTCTAGCTAGGCTCTGATACCACTGTTGGGTTCCTAGGCACACTAATGAAGTCTCACAAGTGATCACACATGGCTAATTCCAATTTTACGAGTGCCTACAAACCCTAATACGGATCGTTAACTAGATATATAGGCTATGCGATGCAAGTTAATGACTTTAACGCTAAAGGAAAGGGGCAACACCTTTGTAGATCCGGTCCACCACTTCCTAAGCTCCGCGATGATGTCCCTCCTTTGTCCAAATCGGATTCCGGACTCTAGCATCGACTTCATCGAAGAAATGGGCGGGCTTGATCGTCGGCTTCGATGCCGAAGATGATCTACGACGAGGCATCACAAGATCAAGCTCCAACTTCACCAAGCCATGAAAACTTGTGAAGGAAACACCCTATACTACTTGGCAAGAGGTAGAGGATGAAGAAATAGGAGGTGGGTTCACTTTAGAATTGGATTTCTCACTCATTTTGGCTAGTTGCCATTGTTGGTTGCAAGCTTTTTCATGTTGATGATGAAGAAGAAGATGAGAAAGAATTATGATAAGTTATTTAAAATATAAAGTAAAATGATACTTATCATATCTTTAACCTTAGTTAGGTGTAGAGAATTGACTAAGGTTAGTTTGAAGGGTTAGGGTTAAGCATGAAGACAAAATGGTCACTTAGTCAAAGTTTCAAGAAGCTTCAACTACAAACAAATCAAGCCACCATTTCATTTTCTTTTCTTTTGCCAATAATAAATAAATAAATCAATAAATAGATAAAAGAATAAGTAAATAAAATGAAACCCTAATCATTCATATAACCATGGTCAATTCTTTACACAAACCCAAGCTTGCATGTATCATCAAACATGATACAATCTTGTGCACAAAAGTATATCTCATATACAACTTGTGCATATCAAGTGAGTAAATCCATTTAAAGTGAACCAATATTAGTTAATGCAAAGTAATATATCAAATATATAATTATACATTAAATCATTAAATCAACACGTGATTCAATGATCCGGTCATGTCGCATATAACCGGCTAGTATCCAATGTATCGGCTTATCGAATCAATCCTTGATTCGATAACTAGGTTATATCGCATATAACCAATCGATACATTATTCGCAAGAATAGAATACGGTATCACATACACGCATTATTCTCGGTCCCGCACATATCTCATATGCGCTCCTATTTCGTTTCGCTTGAGCCAGGAAACCTCTGTGTAGGACTCTAAAGACTCATCAATACGCCGGCAGCAGATGATGATCATATCAAACACCCACAAGCCGCAAGCGGTCTGCTAAACGTAACGGCCATCCGGGTATTGAGCGATCAGAAGATCGACGAGCAAGCCCGCTCACACTCCTGTGATTCCAACCAGTAACACTTACCGTACAGTCCAGTTTGTTCGTCTGATATGTCGCATATCTCGCCTAGGGGTGGTAAACGTCAGACCCCAATAGCTCGATAAGTCATGCCGACGTAAGGTCCATAACTTTCGTGAAACTACTGATAACTCTTACCAGTATATCACAGCAACCCTGGCCAGGGATTTCCTGTTATGGCCAGTCGTGCATTGCGCAACATCAACCCCCAATACCGGGAGAGACGAATCCCCTCCTATCGCTCATTGCCTCCATGTGAATCGGGACTGTACCCAAAAACCACCTGTTTGCACGACTCAGTAGAGCCGTGGTAGGGTGGAAATCAAAGCACAGTGGGAGACACACAAGACTCTATGACGATCTCGGGTCAACAGACTAAGCTGTACCAGTGTCACCAGAGAACTGCCATCTGACGTGAGGTATAATACCATCTGGGAGTTCTCGGCGAGTCCGTTCAGTGTACCCAGTCTCCACTGAGCACCCGTATACCATCTCTGATGTCAAACACCAATGGATATGGGATCATCCATCGCCCATCACATGGGTCGAGAAGATATACGCTAGTCTACTCTGGAATATCGATGCCCCGTCTCGATATTCCCACGACTAGGAACATTGAAGGATGTACTCATGGACTACCCAGGCCCCCCTAGTATGATCTGCATCATAGTCCTGGAAGTCGAGTACACATCCTAAGGGCTTTATCAACATGTAACAGAGAGAGACAGAAAGTATACATGTTAAGATAAAGAGCAACCAGATAGCGTACTATCATGTCGAGCAAGAAAGTCGTACCTATATATGTCCCAGCATCCACTACAATATACATCCAATGTACAGTAATGGCCTCTAGGGCATACATATAACTAACAATTGTAAATGGAAATTTGGGGTATAACAGTTATCATTTTTCCCTCACCCACACTCACCCACACCCTCTCTCCTCTCCCCAAGTCAGCAGTAGCCCCAAGTTGCCCCTCATTTCCACACTTGAATTGCTAATAGGAAAAAAAATCAAACAAAGGAAATGAAAGAAAATTGTTAAATGAGTATGGACTTTGACTTTTGGGTTGACCTAATACTTTCCTCACCTCATTCTCTCTCCCCTCTCCCTATCATTGGCCGAGCCCCATCCTCCTATAACAACAGCAGCCCCCTCCCATTTTCTCCTCTCATTTCTCTTTAAAAAATTCATCTTTTGCCTCAAAAATCAAGCTAAAACATCATTAAACTCCAAATCTATTCATTACCCATTATTCCTTGACCATTCAAGCATGGATCTTGGGGCATAGAAGCTAATTTAGGAGGCTAAGATGCATGTAGATCTACAAACCTTGGAGGTATAAATCTTATCCAAATGTTTAATTTGTTGGTATTTTGCATAAAGCTAAGTAGTTAAATGTTAATTGGGTTTCTAATTTCAAGTTGAGAATTTAAAGTGAGGGTTTGGAAAACTCTAGAATAGGTTTTGAATGCAAGTTAGGGTTTTTTATTATCTAATTTTGTTGCAAAGTGTAATTTCTCACCTTATGAAATGAGAAACCTAATCTAGTTGCTAGTTTGCAATTTGTTAATTTAAAATCGTAATAATTAAGCTATATTGCAAACTAGGTTTTAAGAATTAAGTTAAATTGTTAGATTAAAAATCTAATTAGGGTCTTCATGACATCATTAAATTTATAAATTGTAGTTTACCACCTTAGATCATGCAAAACCTAGTCAAATTGTTGATTTGTGTATTGTTACTTTAAAAATTGTTAAAATTGAATTAATTGCAAACTAGAATTTTGGGGTTATTGAAATTTAATGAGATTAAATTGTGGAAATGATTTCTATGACTTATTTAAGATATTTAATGAGTATTATGGCCATTAGAATTGTTAAAACATCAAGTTATGTTTTAAAACGGCTAATTGATGCTTACTAGGTTTCTTGTAATAAATCAATTTAATCAATTTATAGGTTTTGATGAATTAAACTCTATATCTTATATAATTAGTGAGTTTTGAAACAACGATTGGTATGTTTCAGTTTTTCTCGATGGTTTGACGTTTGTACATCGACATCGAGGGTTCGTTTGGCTATTCTCGCGTGCGTAGGCGATACGTTTTGACCTATACGGGATACGCGTGCCGATTTGGTTTTCGTATGCCGTTTCGATTTCGAATTAGGTTTTTATGCGAGACGATATGTTATGACATGTAGGTTTCCTCATGTAGACTTCGTGATGACAAGCAAGCTCGTGGCGACGTCGGCACCGGCGAGCGAAGATCAGGTGAGTAGATTTATATCTACGGGGAGAAGTCGGGTGGATAGCGTATAGCACCCCCGTAGTTCGTAGTATATTTATGATATATAATTGGATATATTTGTGGATTATGATCCGTGGATGATTATCAAGTTATGATTATGTGTTTATGGTTAGTTTCGTGTTATTAGAAGGGAACTAGCATAGCTTCTTAGTCGCGAAACCTAGAATAGGTTTACACCCACACGCACACACGCATTTGCATACATCTATTTACATGTGCGTATATGGTGATATGTGTGTGTATATATATATATATATACATACACATAGGTATGGGACTATGTGTGTGTGTGTATACGTATACATATACATGGATTATGAGGATAGTATTTGGGATTGGAGATGAGTCGATGAGATTGGGCTTGAAGCCGTGAGATCGGTGATGTGACAGGGTTCGTATTTGAGTTACGACGTGATATGTTTAGCGGGTCCTTTAGGCGTCGTGTTTTCATACACACGCATGCATACAAAGATGGTATCAGTATTGTACTAGACGTAGATCAGTATCCCGGATCTTGATTTTGATAAAGAGGATACCAGATGAATAATGTGATGAATGTGATATTTGACCCGTACCCAGATTTGGGATACCGTACGACTGATTTACCTACGAGATTTATATTGAAGATAGATCCGCACTCTTGTCTTGAGGATGTCATATTATAGATATTGTATCATATGTGATACTATTGAGGCGGGATCACCGACTATTATATATATGTATGTATGTATGTATGTATGTATCGACTCAGATGTTAGGCGGTTTCCTTAACTTTCGATCAGCCTGTTTAGTTTGGCTCTGTAATGTACTTGTAAATGATTGATTAGATTCGACTCATACCTATTTCAGAAACTAACGAATCGTGTGTATTTTAAAGACCGGACAAGAGATTCTACGGATATTTCAAATGACGTATCTTTTCTTAAAAACACCGTAGCCCTTATTTTCAAAACACCACGATTCGTGTTATTTCAAATGGTACCACTGTATGACTCATGTTTATATAAATGCAGATTAGTTATCATTGTGTTTAGCATTCAGCTCCCGCATATTATTACTGTTCGCATCGCATTTGCATGTTTATATTGTACTTCCATATGCCATTATTGAGATCATGCTATCAGGACACCAGCACCATTACCGATGATGCGTTTGTTCCACATACACTAATTTACCGGCTCACACACATCATCATCGGTAATTGTCATGTCACGTACACTTTAGAAAATACCTTTTCACTGACATAGCTTGATAACTGATAGTCGCAATATGTTATAGCTTCCATATGCTAGTTTAAATATTGCATTCATTGAATGATATTAGGTGCATTCATATATTCATTGGTTATGCAGTATTATGGAGATTTATGCCGGTATTCGTTGTTTATTGGTATCATGATTTTGATGATTTCGGATTTACATGAGATTTCGGGATTTAGGGGAAAATCGCAAGATTTTAATAAAGGCTTAGTATCGTCATTTTAAAATACAAATTGCGGTTTTCTCATGATGTATGAGTCGTCCACCATGAGTTTTCATGATTGCTGTTGGATTTCGAGTCCCGATTCGAGGAGTTGGATGAACTGTCTTGGGTACATGGTGGGCCCGGTATGGTATACCGCGGCAAGAAGCTCGAGTTGTATTCGATGATCCTGGCAGGAGAGCACTACCTACCGGTGATATTATTTGAACTCGTCGGTTATCCAGAGGATACCGGCCGGAGTCATGAGATGGATACAGGCTGATCCGTTCTGCCGGAGCCCGCGGGCCGATCCCCGCAGATGATGCGGATGCCTGAGATATTGACATTTGAGATCTGAGATTTAAGATATTGAGATTTGATATTGAGATACTGAGACTTACGTTTTGTGTCGATGCTGACACTGATTTCTCTGTTGCTTTCATTGATATACATATAGAAATCTTATTGATTAAAGAAAACAGTTGTCTCACTCATGATATATTCTGTTTCCATTCGTAATGCATTCATACATCATATATATCTGATATGTTGCTATTTGTGGCACTGACAAGAGCACGTAGTATTGCAGTTATTTGTAGATGAATCAGGATATTATTTGAGGATATTGCCTGATATGACCTAGGATAGCATTATGCATGCGATTTCTACTCGTAGATGTTTTCTACTCACGAGTTGGCAACTCATCCCCGTTGTGCCATTGTTCCTTGCAGGTTTTGCCGTACAGGTTTCGTTGCGGCTTTGCTGGCACACTGTTCCTTCCGGGTGATTGCTTTGGTAGGTGGGTTCTTTGCATCAAGACCACCATTGTTTATTTATTATTTCAGTTGTATCTAGAAACTCCATCAACCATATTTTATATTTGATAGAGATAGAAGACCGGACATGTTATTCATTCGACCTTAGAGTCGCGTGTTGTATTATTATGGTTTTTCATGCTGATTTTGGGTTTTCTTTTGAGTTTTGATCCTCGCCCTTCGGCGTTGTATATTATATTGCTTGCGTGGTTGTGACCGTCGATTGACGAAGAGCTAGCTCCCGCTTGGGGATACCTTTTTATTTATTTCGTATACTATTCATGTTGTATCCCGTTTGGGGCCATTATTTACAAAGGAGACTCTGCCGAAATTTTCAGAAAATACTTGAGATTTTAAAAATACATATTTTGGCCAATGTTGATTAAAACTACTTGCTTTAAATTGGTTTTTCCTTCACTCTACTGCTTCTTTTGGTTTTGATTTCTTGGTTTTCTCTTATTTAGATTACATACGCCTTGAGACATTTCGTAATTTAAGTGCGAGTCACGCTCGGTACTTTTCGGGTCGTGAAAAAGTTGGTATCAGAGCGTTAGGTTTTACCTTCGGAGTGTAGGATGACCCTTGGTTGATGGAGTAGGTAGCTTGAGTAGAGTGACGTACCGTACGTATGTTCCGCGGCATATTTATGATACGATACTCCGCTTAAGAAGCCTTATGATGTATCTTTCCTTGCATAGTATTATATTCATTCTTATAATCTATCATCATCAGTACTAGTTATGGTTTTGTTATCACGGTTGTACGGGCGTGGAGAGCTACGGCTAGAGTTATGGTCAGCATGAGCTCGTCAGGGACGAGGACTGACCAGAGCGTGATTCCAGGGACACACGGTTGCATATAGAGGCGCCATTTTATTGTGTTTTCGTGCCATGAGCGTTGGATGTATCGCTTATTCATGATGATTGAGGCACTGTTCAGCGTGCAGATGAATGAGCCAGTTGTTGCTGCGAACGACGAGATATTGCCCCAGATGTTGGAGCTATTACAGTACAAGTTGTGCTCAGAGATATGATAGAAGGTCGCTAGTCACCCGAGGATGAATGACTAGGATATCTGATTCATTGCCTACCCCGATGCGAGGTCATCAGACTGATTGATTCCAGCTAGAGGCGACTTCACGCCGATATGTTGAGAGTCCATGTAGACGATCGAATGTCAGGAACCCATTTTCTAAGATTAAAGTATTCGGAAAGACATGGAAGCAATTCTATGGACCCTATAGAAGAATGAAATCCTAACTCGACATAATGACCATGTGAAAGCCTTTGAACCGTAGGGTTTGCGGCAGTTCCGCGGTGCTATTAGTGAGGCTTTGGTTTGCCGTTCTACGGCTGGTCCACCGATGCTGTGGTATGTACTCGATACTATTAAGCCGTACCCATGATGTTGAGCTCTTGTGGGATTATGAGGTTTTGACGAATCGATCGAATAGTTCGACTTCATTCGGATTCTATGTGGTGAGATGCATTGCTTGAGAGACTCCAGATACTAGTATAGCCGTTAGAGCGCAGTCTATGCAGCCACGATGAGAAGAGTCCGAAGCAGTCGACAGTAGAGAAAGGGGGAGCAAGAGGTTCGTACGAGATCTTGATGAGATGACGTTCCACTCCGCCGACATCAGAGATGTGATACGCAAGCAGAAGCGTTGACTATGGATATATCTTCCAGGAGGAGTCGGGATGAGTATGCAGCCGTTCCGGAACAAGAAAGAGATTTAGTGAAGGGTGATAACTTCCATACAGTTCGGCAGAGATGAGATTTGGGAGATTCCTCGACAGGACCTTTTTAGAATAAATTACGAGAAGACATGGACCCAGGAGTGGTCATGTTACGCACACCAGCAGGCCAGAGTTCGGCATCGTCAACGAGACATGTTAGGAGTGACCATGACTGTTGGGCAGAGATTCTTAGAGGATGTGCTTGAGTAGGACTATTCCTCCATACTTGATTTCAGTATTTTTCGGTGATTTATTTCATGATTGAGTTTTGATGAACGAGTTTCATGATATTTGATTTCGTGCCTAGGGCATGCATATGATTTGACTTATGTTTTCAGCATAGTTTCATGCACTTTTAGTATTTTGATTTGCTTTTGTGTATGCCGATGCACAGGATGGTGAGATTTTATACCACGGTATACCTGATTTGGATTTGGATTGCGATATGTTGTATACCGTCAATTTTGATTGTGATATTCGATATTTGTTTTCATGCACCTTGTGCACTTGGCTTGGATTTTGCGCATACTTAAGGCGCTTGATGCGATTTAGGTGCACATCAGACATACTAAATCGAGATTCTTCGTGCATATCAGATGCACCTGGTTTTGCTGTCAGGCACACACGTTGCCCTTGACAGGTGTTTTCGTGCCCACTCGTTCCACTCAGATTTTGTTTATGTGCACATGTAAGGCACATTCATGGATTTCGATTTCTGTGCGCACCAGACGCACGTTGCATTCATATATATATTTAGGATTGATTTCTTTTGTAGCAGTATATTTTATGATACTTACTATTTGGTTTAGTACTGTGCAGGACTAGTCAGAGGACAGTACCTGAGTATATTTTTGGAAGCAATGATAATTATCGAAGGGATTTCCAAAGAGGAACTATGGTCTCAGTATTTACCTACGTGTCCATGATGACACGAAACTTTTTACAATGAAAACCTTCTAAATTAATTTCAAAACGGTGGGACATGTATGTTAAATAAAGGATATATATATATATATATATATATATATATATAATAATTTTCTTACAATAGACGTCCACCACTGTGCAGTTTTGTGAGCATCGCACAGCGATTTGAAAAAGATTTGGCATGCATTGCTTCCAGATGTTTTAATGATGTATATCATGTTGGTTTTCATATTGGATCTTGACATTGATGTCTTCCCCATAACTCCGATAATTGCGGGATGCTTGACGGAGTTTTGATTTTGGTTTGTATATCTGTTTTTCATGTGCATGCATTGCGCTACGATGTGTTTTATGTATTTATAATTTCGGAGCCTTGACGATTTGATTCTTTCACTGAAATGTTTTAGTATTTGTGGAAATTTTGATTTAAATTCGGGGACCGAATTTCTTTAAGGGGAGAAGATTGTAACGTTTTGAAAATCGTTTAAGTGAAATTTCGGAAAATCGGTAAAATAACGTGTGTTTTCCGTAAAAAATCAAGATATAAATAACTTTTAATATAAAATTAAATATACATATTGTAGCTATGTGGTTGCTAGTATTTGGTGTTTATTGAGCCACTTGTAAAATTTCTAAATTACTGAAAAAATTTCCGAAATAAATTATTTTAATATTATTTTAAGCCGTAACAAACACATTTAATTAGGGAAAATTAGAAATTGGAATGGGTTAGTACAAATTTTGTACATCATGACACACTAAACTAACATTTAAAATATTATTTTTGAAATGAAACGAAACTGTCAAACGATGTTAGAAAATATCGAGGAAACATGCTTAAATAGTGAAATTAGTGTAAATGGAATTTGGGGTATAACATTTATCATTTTTCCCTCACCCACACTCACTCACACCCTCTCTCCTGTCCCCAAGTCAGCAGCAGCCCCAAGTTGCTCCTCATTTCCACACTTGAATTGCTAATAGAAAAAAAAAAGGAAAACAAAGGAAATGAAAGAAAATAGTTAAATGAGTATGGGCTTTGACTTTTGGGTTGACCTAATACTTTCCTCACCTCATTCTCTCTCCCCTCTCCCCATCATTGGCCGAGCCCCATCCTCCTCAAATAGCAGCAGCCCCTGCCATTTTCTCCTCTCATTTCTCTTCAAAAAATTCATCTTTTGCCTCAAAAATCAAGCTAAAACATCATTAAACTCAAATCCATTCCTTACCTATTATTCCTTGACCATTCAAACATGGATCTTGGGGCATAGAAGCTAATTTGGGAGGCTAAGATGCATGTAGATCTACATGTCTTGGAGGTATAAATCATATCCAAATGGTTAATTTGTTGGTATTTTGCATAAAGCTAAGTAGTTAAATATTAATTGGGTTTCCAATTTCAAGTTGAGAATTTAAAGTGTGGGTTTGGAAAATTATAGAATAGGGTTTGAATGCAAGTTAGAGTTTTTTATTATGTAATTATGTTGCAAAATGTAATATATCACCTTATGAAATGAGAAACCTAATCTAGTTGCTAGTTTGCAATTTTTTAATTTAAAATCGTAATAATTAAGCTATATTGCAAACTAGGTTTTAAAAATTAAGTTAAATTGTTAGATTAAAAATCTAATTAGGGTCTTCATGACATCATTAAATTTATAAATTGTAGTTTGCCACTTTAGATCATGAAAAACCTAGTTAAATTGTTGATTTGTGTATTGTTACTTTGAAAATTGTTAAAATTGGATAAATTGCAAACTAGAATTTTGGGATTAATGAGATTAAATTGTGAAAATGGTTTGTATGACGTATTTAAGATATTTAATGAGTATTATGGCCATTAGAATTGTTAAAACATCAAGTTTTGTTTTAAAACGGCTAATTGATGCTTACTAGGTTTCTTGTAATAAATCGATTTAATCAATTTATAGGTTTTGATGAATTAAACTCTATTTCTTATATAATTAGTGAGATTTGAAACCACGATTGGTACGTTAGAGTTTTTCTCGTTGGTTTGACATTTGTACATCGACATCGAGCGTTGGTTTGGCTATTCTTGCATGTTAGTTATATGTATGCCCTAGAGACCATTACTGTACAAGCGATGTATATTGTAGTGGATGCTTGGACATTTATACGAAGGGTATTCTTGCTCAACATGATAGTATGCTATCTGCTTGCACTTTATCTTAACTTGTAAACAAATACTGTTTTATGATCACATGTTGATAAAGCCCTTAGGATGAGTACTTGACTACAAGGACTATGATGTAGACCATACTAGTAGGGACAGGGTAGTCGATAAGCACATCCTTCAAATGTTCCTAGTCATGGGAGTATCGAGACAGGGCATCGGTACTCCAGAGTAGACTAGCGTATTCACTTCTTGACACATATGATAGGCGATGGATGATCCCATATCCATTAGTGTTTGACATCAGAGAAGGTATACGGGTGCTCAGTGGAGACTGGGTATACTGGACGGACTCGCCGAGAACTCCTAGATGGTATTATACCTATCGTCGGATAGCAGTTCTCTAGTGACACTGGTACAGGTTAGTCTGTAGACCCGAGATCGTCATAGAGTCTTGTCTGATTCCCACTGTGATTTGATTTCCACCATACCGCGGTCAAGAGATCGTGCAAAACGGTGGCTTTTGGGCACAATCCCGAATCACATGGAGGCAATGAGCGATACGAGGGGTTTCGTCTCTCCCGGTATTGGGGGTTGATGTTGCGCTGTGCTCGATTGGCCATAACAGGCAATCTCTGGCCACGGTTGCTGAGATTTATTGGTAAGTGTTACCAGTCGTTTCTCGAACCGTTATGGACCTTACATCTGCATGACTTATCGGGCTATTGGGGTCTGACGTTAAACCATCCCCCAGGCTGTGATATGCGACATATCAGACGAAGAGATCGGACTGTACGGTAATGTTACTAATTGGATTCGCTGGAGTTATAGCAGGCTTGCTTGTTGATCTTCTGATCGCTCAATACCCGGGTGGCCGTTACTTTTAGCAGACCGCTTGCGTCTTGTGGGTGTTTGATGTGATCATCACCTACTGCCGACGTATTGACGAGTCTTTAGAGTCCTACATATAGGTTTCCTGGTTCATGCGAAACAGAGTAGGAACACATATGTGATATGTACGGGATCGAGATTAATACGAGTATGTGATACCGTATTCTATTCTCGCGATATGTGATATCGGCCGGTTATATGTGATATAGCTGGGTTATCGGAATAAGTGCTTATTCGATGAAATATTATATATTTAATATATATATATATTATATGCTCACTTAAATATTTATTATTCTCACTTGTAATACATTTAACATATATATGATATATGTTTATTGTATTGTTTTTCTTTTGTTGCATAAATATTATATATGTGATATATAATATTGTGACATGCTAGGTTATACATGCAACATGGATGTATGAGAATTATACCATGCTATATATTAAGTTTGAGTTTAAATTCTTAAGTAATTCAAAAAGGAAGAAATGAGTCATTGTGAAGCTTCATGAAGCTTCATGATAAACTTTGACAAAGTCTTCTCTTTTTGTTTTGCTTAAGATATTTCTACACTCAACCATGACACATAGCCATGGTTAACTCTCTATAAGAGTTAGTGGATGACATACACTAACCAAGGGTTGCATTTCTAATCTCATCTCATTCATTATTCATCTTCTTCCTCATTTTGATTTTTTCTCTCTAGATTTTGAGAAAAGAGAAGAAAATGGTGAGAAAATAAACAATAAAGTGAGCAAAATTTCTACTTCATCATCCTATACTATTATCCATTTAGTTTAGGGTGTTTGCTTCACTAATCTAAACAATTAGTGAAGAGATAGCATGAGCTAGTGTCTCCTCGACGTAGATCATCTTCGGCCTCGAAGACTTCGAAGCAAGCTTGTTCGTTTCTTTGTGGGAGCCTCTTTAGAGTCCGGGGGATCGTGATCGCAGCAAAGGGACTTCTACACGGAGATATTGAAGTGAAGGACCGGTCCACAAAGGTTGTATTCCTTGTTCACTTAGATGTAAAGTGTTTACATATCTTGTTTAACCCTAAGTCTCTAGTTAAGATCTTGGTTAAGGTTTGTTTAGCAGCCCAAAAATTTTAAAGTAGCATGATTGATGCTTGCAAAAACCTCCACATGGTGCTAAGCTAACCCTACAGTGGTATCAGAGCCAAGCTAGAGCTTTAGGCGTTGTCTAGACGAAGTTTGAAGTCCGATCGAACTCCGAAACCCCGATAAAACCTACTTTCTGGAAAAAATTTCAAAAGTTGAAATTTTTCATATTAAAAATACTCAGAAAATTATGCAGGGAATTCTAAGGATTACTGTGAAGTACGGAGCCATAACTCACTCAAGTGACCGCGGAACCGCGACCATACCTTGCGTTTGGCGTGGTTCCACGACCAACTTTGGGAGTTAGGGGCTAATACGTCAGGGATTTATTCTTGGGTACTTTTTCATGCTTCTGGGAATTTTTAATTCTACTCAAGTGTTGAGCTTTCTGGGAAATATTGGGAACTCGTTGATTCGATCGGAATGTTTAACTTCGTTTAAGTTTTTTTGTTTAATTTAGAACGTGTTAAAAGGTTCGAACGGATATCAATAACTCACTTTTTCCCTTGTCGGAAAACTTTCAAGTGTTGGATTTTTCCTGAGTTTAAAACTTTCAGAAAATCATGCAAGTAATATGTGGACCCTCTAGAAGAACATAACCTTCACTCTATTATGTGACTGTCAAAACCGCCACTGAACCATATGGTTTGTGGTAGTTTAGCGTTGCCACATGTGAGTCGTTGGTTTGACCCTTCTATGGCTAGTTCATAGCGGCTGTAATATGTTCTGGGACTTTTTGAACTCCGCTCAAGTGTTAAGCTATTTGGGAAATCTTGGGTGTTCGTTTATTCATTCGGAAAGTTTAACATTGTCTATTTATCTAGAATGTGATACAATATGTGGAATTCATATAATTAGGCATGAAATGCGAAGTATGTGATATTTCGTATTTAAGATGACTAAAGTTATTGTGGATTCCAAATGTTGTAGTTTTACACTTTCTTTTCTGTGACCGTAAGTGTAATATGTGGTGTATCGCCGGTTTCGGCGATATATGTCAACGACAACTGGGATACGCATATTTACTTATGTTGATGATATGTGATGTTATGTGTTGTTGTGATATGTTATATTGGATCGTCGTGTTTTGAATAGCCAGGGGTTTTATGTGAGATGAGAGTTTTTCATTTTCATTTATGTAAAATTCATTGTATGTAATATTCTTTTATTGGTGCACTTCCGGGTTGAGGATGATTTCACCATTGTATATTATTTACTTTTCTGCATTAGGATAGACCCAAGGCGAGGAGCACAAGTAACCGGGTTCTAGGGTACAGTAGGAGACCATCTCGAGGAGTCAAGACCGGGTCTCCTAACTCTAGAATTTGTAGGGTCGCTTGCCGCTCTCGTAGGGGTCTAGGGATGTGGGTTTGGCTATTCATCGCGACCGTGGAATCCATGTTTTATACTGACTTAACTTAAAATACGGAATTCCTAGTATATCCAATATTTCATATGTGATTCTTCTGCTGCAATGTTCTATGATGAGATCATATTACTGCCTGAGACAAATGCCTATATATTATATATATGAGATATAATTAATATTGTTGCTTTCGTTTCTTCTATGATGCTTATGAAGCATAAGTAAATGGGACTTCATTAATGAGATTAATGAAATAAAAAAAAACTAAAGATGTTGTAGAAACTTGTTTATAAAATGGTAGCTCTAGTTCTTTCTTTGCATAGCGGTATTCCTTGTAGAATATGCAGCACCTTATTCGATAAGGAAAGAGCCGAGATCCCTTCACCGGGAGTGACCTCTTGAGCGAAACTAGCAGATGCTACAACACACTCGGTTTGTCTTTTGATTGCTTCTATAGTTTTTGCTTTCCATGGTGGTATTTGTGAAATATCCTGCACCTTATTCGATGCGGAAAGAGCCGAGATCCCTTCACCGGGAGTGACCTCTTTAGCGAAACTAAAAAAGCTTCAAAAATACTCCTTTTAAAATTCACTTGATTCTACAACGATATCAAATTCATAACGCTCATGGTTTTCTTAAAAACCTGCGTAGCCCTCCGTCATTTTAGGAAATAGAGTACTTAGTATTCGTGCTGCGTATGTCGACCATAGCCGAGGCGTAGTGTACGGTAGCTAAGTGATGTTTTTCCTATACAGCATATAATGCGATTAGTTAGGACAATCACATGATTATGTCGACCATAGCCGAGGGTCATGTGGGTGGGTCTAATTAACTACAAAATGACGGATAGAACTTGACTAGTGCTTATGATATGTTGACCATAGCCAAGGTCAAAGGTACTAGGGGTAAAAAAGTATTATCGGGAATTTTAAGTGTTGAAATATGCAATGAGATTGCATACCTTCTATGAGATAGTTGGATCCCGATACCCACTGCGAGTAAGAGTTACTCCTGAGAGAGTTTTACACATTACAATTAGCCAATCAAGTAGTTGTCTAGAAAGGTGTTAAATGGGGTTACGCCCCTGAGAAAACGAGGTCTATTTTAATTAGGTCCGTGCGAAAGCACGGGGAACCTCCCTCAAATTACCGACACTGGCCTGGCTGAAAGATTGGCGAACTTGTAGGGTGTAATTAATCGCGGCTAGTCTTACCTTTTAGGGTTTGAAGAAAGATTTGACTAAAACAGTGGGAGCCATCCTGATTAGATAAATTGATAACCAATCTAATCTTGCAAAAAGCGCAAGCAGAGTGTTTTTCTTCTCTCTCTCTCCTGGTTGCGACTATGTCATGCATTAATCAAGATAATAATATGGATGCATTGACCGAACCTGCTTATTATACTCTTCTAGGGAATGTTGGTTCCGCTCAATCTTATAACTGTTAAAATTCCGAGAAGGAAATTGGGGAATATCCGGATTCCCATACCACCCAATCGAAGAAAGTACATAATGATGCATCTTCTTCGGGTATGTTCATTACCGAGAGCTGTTTCTCAGTATTCTCTATGTCCTGGGTATGTGATACCAGATCAGGATCCCACATATGTAATATGTTACATGGGCTAAAGAAAGGTAGAGAAGTAAGAATAGGTGATATGTCTCTAAGTGTTAGAGAATGGTGCAATTGTTGCAACAAAATCAGTTGGCAGTTATCACCTTGTATTAATACATTGATTCTGAAAAAATGTTATTACATACCGAACCTGATATACAACATTACATCATGTTCTTTACTGAGTTAAAGAAGGATATAATTCTATATTAGAGGATAATGCTGTGAACACTTTCCTGAATCAAGAGTTGATTCTATCAGGCACGTTATATAATAGCATAGAAGTTCTAAATCAAACCACAGTTCAAAGCATATAGAACACAGACAAGAGGAGTTGTTCAGGAATGAAAAAATCCTTCTTGAGGCATTGTAGACTAGGTCATATCAATGCGACACGACCAACCAAGTGACATAAATTTTCATCTTATGCTACTTGCTAGTCTTGTCTCAAAGATAAAATGATCAATACTCCGTTTACTCGAAACAGAGAAAGAGTTACTGAACTCTTGGGACAGATACATGATGATTTATATGGTCCCATGCCTCTAAATGCCAAGGTTGGTTGGTTCTTTTGAGAACCAAACGGGTAGAAGTATTAAAGTCCTACGATCTGATCGAGGAGGAGAATACTTTGGCATGCAGTTCCTGGATTTTCTAAACAGAGAATATGATTCTCTCTCAATCTTACTCCTTCGTATACACCACAGAACAACGGTGTATCGGGGTGGAGGTATCGCAACCTATGAGATATGGTGCGCTCTATGATGAGTACTGCTGAGTTACCTGTTTCCTTTTTGGTGTTATGCACTTGAGAAGCTGAATACCTATTGAATGGGGCTCCATCCAAATCAGGGACTACCACTACATATGAGATATGGTATGGGAAGAGACCATGTCTTAAACGAGTTAAGATATGGGGTTGTCCGGCCTATGTTGAAAAGCAAAATCCGGACAAGCTCAAGGCAAGATCAGTTGTGTAAGTTTGTCGCGATATCCTAAACATTAGTAAGGGAATATCTTCTACCTATTTGAGGAGCAAAAGGTATTTTGTTTCTCAGCATGCCACCTTTCTAGAAAAGGAATTTCTTGTGATGAAATTAAGTGTTCATGAGGTAGAACTGGAAGGTGTTCCAGCTAGACAAACTAACAGCCGATGATTTGGTGAAACCAAAGGATTCAATAGTTGCCGACGAACCTCAGCCTCTCCGCGAATCTGGTAGGGTTCCTCATCCACTCGAAAGATACTACGATCTTCTCGGTGACAGTGGGAGCGGGGATTGCATAATAAGATGATGGCCCAACCGGGTTCAGGCAGTTGGAACGTGTGTTTTGATGTGATAGTCAAAGAATTTGACTTCATCAAAATGGTAGATAAACCATGTATATACAAGAAGGTTGTAGAGAGTAAGGTTGTCTTCCACGCATTGTACGTAGATGACATACTCTTGATAGGAAATGGTTTCCTATGCTACACTCGGTCAAGCTCCTCTTATCGCGAGGATTCTTAATAGAAGATCTGGATGATTCCTACTATATCATATGGATTATGATCTATATGATATATCTAAGTGGTTTTTGGGAGTGTCCCAAATCCAAGTACATAAACTCCATATTAAAGGGGTTTAGTATGGATGATTCTAAGCGTGGTGGTTCGCCCACTTACTTATGGATCACACTCTCCAATACTGATTTGGAGAGAGCTCGCATGCAACCGATAACCTATGCTTCGGCAGTAGGCTTTATCAGAGTGTGCGATGTTATGTATCAGACTAGATATAAATGGCTCACTAGGTATAGTGATCAGAAATTAATCGGATCTTGGGAGAATCACTGAAAAGCTGTAGAGGACATTCTTAAGTACTTGAGAAGCACTAAAAGAAAGTTCTTGGTTCCAGCGTCCAGAGTGATAAGTTCGACTGAGAGTCAGTCACAGGCATTGTCTTTACCCTCGATGTAGGGGCGGTATGTTGGAAGAGTTCCAAGCTAGATACCGTGACATACTAGACGATAAAGGCTGAATACATTACTTCCAACGATACTACCAATGTGGCTGTCTGGACAATTCTTGTTCATAAGATAAACAAGGTTCCTACCATTAAGCGTCCAATAACTGCTATTGTGACAACAATGGAGTTGTGGCTTAGGCCTAGGAACGCAGGTCCCATCAGCATTCCAGACATATTCTGAGGTAAGTATCACCTAATCAGCGAGATGGTTGATCTCCAAGGGATTAAGGTTAGGAGAGTAGACAAGAAGGTAGACACAACGGATCCACTCATAAAGGCCATACCCCTAGAGAGACTTCTCTACAATGGTTGAGTATGGGATACTACAACCTCGGCTGCATTGTTGGGTATTTGATACTACAACAAATGGCCTTAGTGCAAGTGGGAGATTATTAGTTATATGTATGCCCTAGAGGCCATTACTGTACAAGCGATATATATTGTAGTGGATGCTTGGACATATATAAGGACTTTCTTGCTCAACATGATAGTATACTATCTGGTTCACTACTACAAATAAGGGTTGCCCCTACGGATTTATCGGTAGGGGCAACCCACTGCCCCTACGGATATATACGTAGGGGCGAAAAAAGACCCCGTAGGTGCAAAGGCCGCAGGTGCAAGTTGAGGCCCTGAACTTGCCCCTACGGACAAATTCATGCCCCTACGGATAACTCGGTAGGTGTTATAGCCCCTACGGAGTACCCCGTAGGGGTAATAAAATCATATATTTAATTTTTTTTTTGAATATATTGTATATACCTACGGATACATCCGTAGGGGATAGAAATTAGCCCCTACGGACTTATCCGTAGGGGCGACTCCCAACACCCTGCACTGAGATCGGGGGGAAAAATATCAGGAAACCTGATATTTTGCCCCTACGAATTTATCCGTAGGGGATAAACAGTGGCCCCTACGGACATATCCGTAGGGGCACCCCCAACACCCTGCACTGATATCAGGTGGGAAAATATCAGGTTTCCTGATAGTTTGCCCCTACGGATAACTCCGTAGGGGCAAAGTATATACCTACGGCTTAATCCGTAGGTACATATTGTCTGTATTTTTTTTTAAAATATGGGCTGCTAGATTTTTTCCCGCCCTGTGCACAATACTATATACATCAATCAAATCATATATTGCAGTATTCATAATCACATCTCACGCATATATATAATATACAAAAGAAACCCAAAAACTGAATATGATATAAATACAAACCAATATCAATATCGTTTCAAAATGTAGTACAATGTGATATAAATACATGTTTCAAAAAATAAGAACCAAAATGCTACCCTAGTTCGGTCCAGCGCCACCTCCGAATAACGTTAGAATAACGCGCGCCTGCTCCTCGGTCAATACACTCTGCAATGCTACATATAAGGGAGTCTGAGCGGCATGTGGAGCTGGCGATGTGGTCTGCGCAGCCGCCGTCGAGGTAGTCGCTTGCGGAGCCGCGGCTGCGGGAGTCTGAGTGGGCGGTGGAGCTACAGGAGCTGTCTGCGGAACCGCAGCCGATGTAGTAGCTTGCGGAGCCGCAGCCGAAGGAGATGCATGTGGAGGCTCGGCCGATCTACCCTGTCGCGTCTGGACATAACGTGAGCAAGAAGCGTGTAAGAACTGTGTATTATTCGAATTCGTTTCATTATTAAGTTATTTCGAAACCCTGTTTGGATATCTAGTTTGGAAAAGTGTTGTTTATTTTAATTACATATGTATGTATGATTAATCAGACTTAAGTCTAAAACCAAATAAGCTCAAGCTACGTACTAATTATGGATATGTTGATATGTATATAATATGAAATGATATTTTACTATAAAGTAGTATACATACCAGCATCTCCTTCAACTCCTGAACGGTGGCCCTCAAGCTATCCAGTTCCTGATGGACATGCCGGTCACTGGAGACGGAGGAAGTAACCGCCGGGGTGGAGTCCAACCTCATATGGGCCCTGCTAGGGCCCAATCCCCGGCCTCTCTCCCAACCTCCGTGGTGCCCTCCGTGTGCGGCGTCCAGAACTGGGGTCAGCAGCCTCGGATCATTCTGTCCGGTAAAATCAATCCCCGAGGCCTGGGCCTGCTCAACCACCCGCTCCTACACCCACATTAAGCAGTAAAGTATAAGTATAAAATTTAAACTTGAACCTTCCAAAACTAAAATTTCAAATTTGGGTAGAAAAAATATTAACACTTACGCAGTACTCCTGGGTAGCGACGTCGGGGCATCGAAGCTCGCCCGTGGCGGGATTTGTCGAGGTGCCGTGGACGGCAAGATATGCGGACAGCACGCTCGGTGTACCACCTGACGCCACGGTCCGAGATGTCTGCAATATTAGAAAGTAACTCTTAATATTAGAAATATTAGAGAATAACTCTTAATATTGCAGAATATTAAAGAATAACTCTTAATTTACCGATAACTCCATGGCTCGAGTAATGTTCCTCGAGCCACCTGTGTAAGTGGGGCGACCCCTCTTCGCCGACTTCCTGTTCTCCATATTCTGAGCGGCCTGTTTCTGCACAACGCATTAACATTTAGTTTTCTAATTAAGAAACACAAAGAAATAAATTATATCATAAATAATGAATTAAATTTAAAATACATACTTGTTTGCGTTCGGAGTCGAAATAAGCGCACAATAGAGGCCATGTCTCTACGTCGACTCTCGCAAACGCCGGAGTAGATAGGAGGGCCGCTCTCTCTGCCTCGGGGGTCGCTATCCACAGGGAGTAGCAGTCAGCCTTCAGCTCATTCCTGTTGTATCGGACCTTGGCCTGCATGTTCTTCATCAGGCCATTGTACAGAGCATGAAGGTCGAGCACCCTCCCCGAGTGATCAGGGTCGGCTACAGGCTGAAAATCGTAATCCAAATGAAAATACAAAAAAAAACATTGTTATTAGATTGCAAGTGTTAATAATAAATATATTGGATAGATCAAATGAAAATATATATTAATACATACCCGAGCCTGATCAAAGAAGAGGGCGAATGAGCGCTGGTGCTGCTCGCCCCACTCAACGTGAAGTGGATAGTTCTTCACGATCCGGCTCTCGTCCCCCAAATACCGGCCGAACCTCTCGGCATGAGGACCGGTATAGCGATAGTCAAGGGTAAAAAATAGGGGGAATGCTGCCTCCCCCCTAGCTCTATCAGGCCTCAGCCTATGGGACTGATTCGGGCCTCGAGTCCCCCTCTGGGGATGGAGAGGCCCTGCGTCTGCACGAAATATCAAGACAATCAATAATAAGACAAAGTTGTATTAAGAAATCAAGGTTAAACAAAATTCAAGTGTGATATATACCTCCGGTGATTAGCGCACGAGCCTGGGCCCGAGCAGCAGCACGAGCGGGACGATAGTTCCTCCGGTGAGGAACAACCGGGGTCCCGGTCCCGGACGCATCCCCTCCAACTATAAAATAAACATCGACGCTAAATCTCCATGAAGTTCATATTTATTCTATATAGCATATGTAAAATAAATAAATATTTTAAATTTATTCATACTAACCTGCAGACGATGCGGAGGGTACGGAAGCGGCAGGAGTGGCCCCTGTGGAAGGTGTGGTCGCACCACCTATAATTAGACAATTAAAAATAGATTTTATAAGTAATTGCAAAAAGAATGTGTAGATCAATAATATAACGTTCTAAATCAATATGCATGAACTATAGGACATATAAACATACCCGCAGGTGCGGTGGTGTCACCACCTACAGCTAGACAATAATAAAAAATGCTAAGTAAGAGCAAAAGGAATGTGTATATTTATGATATAGCATTCTAAATCAATATACATACACTATATGATATATAAACATACCTGGAGGAGCGGGGGTGGCCTCTGTCCCAGATGTGGACGCAGGACCAACAACTAGACAATTAAAAATAGATTTTATAAGTAATTGCAAATAGAATGTGTAGATCAATAATTTAACGTTCTAAATCAATATGCATGCACTATAGGACATATAAACATACTCGCAGGTGCGGTGGTGTCACCACCTACAGCTAGACAATAATAAAAATTGCTAAGTAAGAGCAAAAGGAATGTGTATATTTATGATATAGCATTCTAAATCAATATACATACACTATATGATATATAAACATACCTGGAGGAGCGGGGGTGGCCTCTGTCCCAGATGTGGACGCAGGACCAACAACTAGACAATCTAACATTGACAATATAAGTAATTTTGACATAAACATGCATGAATATCTGTAATATTACATTGAAAATGGATATGCGTGCAGTATACCTGGAGGTGTGGCAAAATCCACACGGAAGGAGGCATCCGAAGGGGTCTCCGATCTGGGTGTAAGACCGGCCCTCTGAAGCTCCCTACGGAGCTCTCCGGGCGGCAGAACCGCTCTGCCTCTGCCTCTGCCTCTGCCGCGGCTGGAGCTCCTGCCGCCCCTCGCTGCTCCCGACATCGTCATCAAATCTAGATAAACGGTTCGTGGACGCATTAGACAATCATTAAAAGTATTGACTATATATGATCTAGAGCGTAAAATGTGAAGTAATAATATAACATTACTGATAACCTTTTTCGTTTCGTGGGCGCATCATACATATCTACTTGGATTTCATCGTCGATGTCATTTCTAACCCACGTAACTTCATGATCGGTCGAAGACAACCCGTCCTTCGAAACAGACGGTCGGAGCACTTTAAGCCTTCTCTCTTCTTCGTCCTCATCGCTGTCCTCGTATTCTGGGACATCGTAGACATCTCTAGGTTTCCATCGGCATACAACACTCCACCCCGGATGCTTCAAACACTGTGAGTAGTATACTTGGAACGCTTGGTTCGGAAAGATAAACGGATCGTCCTGACCGTAAAATCGAAGTGTGTTCACACTGGTCAATCCATATTCATCTTTCCAAGTCTTAAGACTGCTTCTCCACCTGTCTGTATCGGTTCGCGGATCGTACCAAGTACAGTGGAATATATAAAAGGGTTCTGATCGTCCGGGATAGTGGATGCCGAGTATACAATTTAAGTACCCATAGTAAATCACACCGTCCGATCCTACCGTCGCAATCCCACTATTCTGAGTGATTCTAGATGTTTCTATGTCCTTAACTTCAAATTTGTATCCAAGGACACCAAATCCTTTGTAATGTGCAACCTCCATACTAGGAAATTGAGCTAAACATCTTGAATCACTCTCAAATGATGCAGACAAGTTCGGATCGTGGATCTAACAAAACAAATTTTACTTTAAATACATAACGATACAAGTTTAGATTAAAACTGATAGCAATAAAATGTAATTCGAATAACTTACATGCTCTGTGACCCAATCACAAAAATTATCCTGATGGTATTTTTCCAAACGCTCTTCGTTCCAATCAGGATGCCCCTCACGTACCTCGTTAAAATGAGTTCTGTTTTCGACAAATAATTGTGACATTAATATTATGTCATTTCATACATACACAAACACAGATATAACAATTAATCCAAAAGAACTTACTCTCTAATTTGTTCAAGACATACGCAATTAAGCAAGATAAACCGGTATATCTTGTTGATAAACATAGTGTCTACCCTCTTATACTCGGCTTTACCATATGGCCCGTCTTGAATTCTTCGTGGACGGTTAAGCCTTGTCTCAACGTTCTCGTCCAGATAGCGGGAACAAAATGTGGTTGCTTCATCAAGAAGATAACCTTGCATGATAGAACCCTCTGGTCGATTTTTATTGCGTATATACTTCTTAAGAGTGTAAAGGTACCTAATGAGAATATGTTGAATAAATAAACACGGGCATACATGACAAAAATAAATTTATAAATTGCGCGAAACGAAAAATTACACGTACCTCTCGACGGGATACATCCATCGATATTGTACCGGTCCGGCTAACTTCGCCTCAGTTGCAAGATGAACCGTCAAGTGTATTATGATATCGAAGAATGACGGTGGGAAAATACGCTCAAACTTGCAAAGTATCAACGCAATAGAATTTTCTAGTTTATCCAGCGTCGCAACCTCCAGCGTTTTAGCACACAACTCCCTGAAAAAACAACATAGGTCGTTGATTACTAGACCAACCGAGTCGGGGAGAGAAGTCCTGAGGGCTAATGGAAGAAGGTGCTCCACGATAACATGGTGGTCATGACTTTTCAGCCCATCGATCTTGCCCTTCACAATTTTTATTTTCTTGCTGAATGATCCTGAGAAACCTGTGGGGACTTTCAAATCATGCAACACCTGCAGGAATCTTTTCTTCTCCGGTTGTGACATATGATAAGCGGCATTGGGAAGTACAAACTTGCCCGGTTTACCCGCTACCGGTTTAGGGTGCAGTTCACTTCTTATTCCCCACTCTTGTAGATCCATCCGGGCATTCATGTTGTCTTTCGATTTCCCGTCTTTACACAGAAGCAAGTTAAGTATGTGCTCTGATACTCCCTTCTCTATATGCATGACGTCCAGACAATGACGCACTGAATTTGTAGACCAGTACGGAAGCTCGAAGAAAATGCTTAACTTGTTCCAATATTGTGGTTTGACCTGTCTCGTCGGATCCATCCCGAAGGTCACGTTATTGTAACCATCCCATTTAGCAGTCACGTCCTCTCCGGACAATGGGGATGGAGGCCCAACAAGCTCCTGATGACCATCAAAGTGAACCGTGTCTAACCTATAGGGGTGGTCTGGAGGCAAAAAACGTCGATGGCCGCAATAACAAACCTTCCTGCTAAAATTCAAAAATTTTGATGTTGTGTGTTCATGGCAATGAGGACATGCTTTGTGACCATGTACGGAGCAACCTGAAAGCATTCCATACGCAGGAAAGTCATTAATTGTCCACATTAAAGCCGCACGCAGTATGAAGGTTGTATTTGTGTTTGAATCATATGTCTCTACACCATCATTGAACAAAGTTTTCAGCTCCTCAATCAGAGGTCGGAGATAGACGTCGATATTGTTCCCCGGTGAGTTTGGTCCGTCGATAAGAAGAGGCATCATAAAGTATGATTGGTCCATAGCCAACCAAGGCGACAGATTATAAATCATCATTACAACGGGCCATGTACTGTGACTTCCAGCCATATAGTTGAATGGGCAGAAGCCATCGGCAGCCAGTCCGAGCCGGACATTGCGAGGATCGCTACTGAATATTGCGTGCCTCCTATCGAAATCCTTCCATGCCGGTGAATCTCTTGGATGGCTCATTTTTCCATTTTCGCTTGGAGGAGCACGGTGATGCCAAATCATTGCCTCGGCTGTTTTCTTGCACCTGAATAGCCTCTGTAGCCTCTGTGTTATGGGAAAATATCGTGCTATCTTCACAGGTATATCAGGCTTCTTATCAGAATCTTTCGGCTTATACCTGGCCTCTCCGCATGTTGGACACTCTTTCAAATCTGAATTCTCTTTCCGGTACAACACGCAATTTTTAGGACATGCTTGAATCTTCTCGCACTTTAGACCCAAATCAGACATCATTTTCTGGGCTTCGTACCAGCTTTCGGGCACATTATTTCCCGGAGGCATAGAATCTTTCAAGAACGAAAGAAGCATTGTGAATGACTTGTTGCTCCATCCATTTAGGCACTTAATTTGGAAAAGTTGGACGAACCATGAGAGGGTGGAATACTTCGCATTCTCATAAATTGGTTTCCTAGCATCATTCATGAAATTTTCATATTTATCCGCACGCGGTCCTTGACCGGAAGGAATGTCATCTTCGGTACGAATAGATTCACCTAGGGCAGCCTCTACCATATCCTCCATTTCTTCTGATGGAAATAAATTTCCGTATCCTGCCGTATTACCGAATTCTTCTTCTTCTCCTGCCGCATTATCGTGTTCTCCTTCTTCTACCGCAGTACTGCATTCTTCTCCTTCCCCGTGATATTTCCAAGTTGAATAAAGTCTAGTAAACCCATGTTTTACAATATGAAGCTCTGCCAATTCTACCTTCTGCCAGTACTTATTGCCACATCTATCGCACGGACAGAGAATCTTCTCTATTATGATCTTATTATGTGCTCGTGCAAATTCAAGGAAAGCAGCAACTCCTGCGACAAACTTAGGTTGCATACGTTGTTTCCAATCCACATACATCCAGTCCTTAACTCTGACGTACTCATGGGCCATGTTAGACTGAATAACATATAAATTGTAGGTTATGCTGACTATATTGAGAAATATAAGAACGGGATAGTTACTGACAAAGGAGAAAATCCATGTATATGCTTTGTGTGTGCGTTTGTCGTTGAAAAGAATAAATTATCGCACGTTATGTTGACCGATAGACGGGGACTAAGTGGCGCTTTTAGTTTCATATATGGGTATCGATGGGAATATGAAGGTTTCATATTATCATATATTGGTTTTAACCCGAACATCTCGAATCGCTCTCTGATTATGCGTTTGTATGTATGTGTTCCGGCTGTCGGGGGTAGGCTTCTATCCCATTAAGAATGTATAGAGCGAACGCCCATCACTTGGCTTTCAACCGTTTCGAGTAAATTTCGGCAGCACCTCCTCGCTGTTCTACGAGTACACTGTAATAGAATAGATAATCATTTCAAAGCTGTGAAACAACGTTGAAATGAGCATCTAATCTATCTTTGTACACGGAGAACCAGCGGAAAGATACCGACGAAATATCTCGAAACGGATGAAAACACAAGTGAATGAAGGCGTTTACTTTATACATTCTTAACTTGTCCACACGGGACAAATCTATGGGTTACCATACGATTGAATTTTCTCGTCGCGTAGACTATACGACGGTTGTTAGTATCGAGCTATACTGTCCGATATTTAACAACCTTCGTATAGTTCTAGGTCACGACGAGCATCGCACGTATGTTAACCGATAGACGGGGACTAAGTGGCGCTTTTAGTTTCATATATGGGTATCGATGGGAATATGAAGGTTTCATATTATCATCGAGTATCATATATTGGTTTTAACCCGAACATCTCGAATCGCTCTCTAATTATGCGTTTGTATGTATGTGTTCCGGCTGTCGGGGGTAGGCTTCTATCCCATTAAGAATGTATAGAGCGAACGCCCATCACTTGTGCTTTCAACCGTTTCGAGTAAATTTCGGCAGCACCTCCCCGCTGTTCTTCGAGTACACTGTAATAGAATAGATAATCATTTCAAAGCTGTGAAACAACGTTGAAATGAACATCTAATCTATCTTTGTACACGGAGAACCAGCGGAAAGGTACCGACGAAATATCTCGAAACGGATGAAAACACAAGTGAATGAAGGCGTTTGCTTTATACATTCTTAACTTGTCCACACGGGACAAATCTATGGGTTACCATACGATTGAATTTTCTCGTCGCGTAGACTATACGACGGTTGTTAGTATCGAGCTATACTGTCCGATATTTAACAACCTTCGTATAGTTCTAGGTCACGACGAGCATCGCACGTATGTTAACCGATAGACGGGGACTAAGTGGCGCTTTTAGTTTCATATATGGGTATCGATGGGAATATGAAGGTTTCATATCATCATCGAGTATCATATATTGTTTTTAACCCGAATATCTCGAGTCGCTCTCTAATTATGCGTTTGTTGTGCATTCGTGTTGTATGTGTAACATGATTTTAAACCATTGAGATCAAGATTGATAGAACTGATCATCCTACATTGCAATAGCATTCATCAACCAAAAACTATTATTGCAATGGTATACATCTATAACAATCAACAATTAAAACTATAAATATAGGATACTGATATCATAAAGCGTTATGAGACACCTCATCTGCCACGTGTCGTGATCATGGAAATCGCTAATATTGAGTTATGAGACACCTCATCTGCCATGTGTCATGGAAATAGCATGCATGGTGTGTTCAATGTATGATAAACAAGTACACTTCTAATAGTTTTTAAATTTGAGAAGTCCAGAGTGTATGGAAGGAGTTGAATAACAGAAGCATAAGGGGCACAACATTTTTTTCTTAAATTCTGGATACATTCTAAAATCTTCAACAGCAATTGGAGTGTATTTCGCTGTGAGAGACTCTTCAAAGAAATGGAGGAAGAAGCACTAAAGAAAAAAGAAAGAAAAATAAGAATATAAAGTTGAAACTAAACTTGAGCTATCCGCTGAAATCATAAAGCATAGGAAAGTTGATTGAGTCTTGATCTATTGCTCTTTCTTTGCATTATCTCGTATGTCCATTTATAGATTTTAATGCCACATGAGATGTATAATCTGTCAGCTCCCTATGGTTGTATTAATGTCAGCTCTTACACAATATGGGTATCTGCCTTACCATTAAGACAACTATGGAATATGTTAATTTAAAATGTAAGGCTAGCTATCTATGTATTCTGAGGGACTGCTTGCATAGAACTTAGCTTGATCCTCTCAATTATTACACATAAATATGCTGACATGCTTCTCATAACCCTAACCCCAGCCCCACAGTAACCCTAACCCCAGCCCCAACCCTAACCCCAGCCCACCGTAACCCTACCCCAGCCCCACAGTAACCCTAACCCCAGCCCCACCCCAGCAGCAGCCGAACCCCAACCCTAACCCTACCCCGACCCCGACCCCAACCCCGACCGCCACCGCGCACCTGCCCAAACCCAACTCTCGCGCGCGCAACCCAGACCTAGCCATGAATAATCCAAAAATGCTTTAATTTACCTCGAGATTTATACCTGAACGGGTGCGCTGGTGGGCTGGAGCGACGACGGTGGCGAATTGGAGAAGAAACCGGCGGTGGCGACGACGAAACCGGCGGTGGCGACGACGGTGGCGACGAAATCGGCTGGTGGCGACGACGGTGGCGACTCTGCCCAACGACGGTGGCGACGCGACGGTGGCGATTTGGGGTTTTTCGCGCGCGTTTGAGGGAGAGAGAGAAAATGAGCGTAGGCTTTTCGATCTAGCTTTATTTTAAAACGATATTTACTTTCCCCTACGGATATACCCGTAGGTCCTTTGTTTGCGCCTCCGTAGGGGCAAACACCAAATTAAGAATTAATATTTTTATTCTTGGACGTCAGTGCCCGTATGGGCAAGCTTTTAGCCCTACGGATTAATCCGTAGGGCCAAGTTAAATATGCCCCTGCGGATATTTCCATCCGTAGGGGAAACCCCCTATTTTACTAGTGGTTGCACTTTATCTTAACATGTAAACAAATACTGTTTTGTGATCACATGTTGATAAAGCCCTTAGGATGAGTACTCGACTACCATGACTATGATGTAGATCATACTAGTAGGGACAGGGTAGTCGATAAGTACATCCTTCAAATGTTCCTAGTCGTGGGAGTATGCGCTTCTTGACCCATATGATGGGCGATGGATGATCCCAAATCCATTAGTGTTTGACATTAGAGAAGGTATACGGGTGCTTAGAGGTGTCTGGGTACACTGGACGGACTCGCCGAGAACTCCTAGATGGTATTATACCTATCTTTGGATAGCAGTTCTCTGATGACACTGGTACAGGTTAGTCTGTAGACCCGAGATCGTCATAGTGTCTTGTGCGATTCCTACTGTACTTTGACTTCCACCATATCGCGGTCAAGAGATCGTGCAAAACGGTGGCTTTTGGGTACAGTCCCGAATCACATGGAGGCAATGAGCGATAGGAGGGGTTTCGTCTCTCCCGGTATTGGGGGTTGATGTTGCGCTGTGCTCGATTGGCCATAATAGGAAATTCGTGGACAGGGTTGCTGAGATTTATTGGTAAGTGTTACCAGTAGTTTCTCGAACCGTTATGGACCTTGAATCGGCATGATTTATCGGGCTATTCGGGTCTGACATTAAACCACCCCCAGGCTGTGATATGCGACATATCAGACGAAGAGACCGGACTGTACGGTAGTGTTACTGATTGGATTCGCAGGAGTTATAGCAGGCTTGCTTGTTGATCTTCTGATCGCTCAATACTCAGGTGGCCGTTACGTTTAGCAGACCGCTTGCGCCTTGTGGGTGTTTGATATGATCATCAGCTACTGCCGGCGTATTGACGAGTCTTTAGAGTCCTACATAGAGGTTTCCTGGTTCATGTGAATTGGAGTAGGAACACATATGCGATATGTGCGGGACCGAGATTAATACGAGTATGTGACACCGTATTCTATTCTCGCGATATGTGATATCGTCCGGTTATATGTGATATAGCCGGGTATCGGAACAAGTGTTGATTCGATGAAATAATATATAACATATATATATATATATTATATTATATGCTCACTTAAATATTTATTATTCTCCCTTGTAATACATTTAACATATATATGATATATGTTTATTGTATTGTTTTTCTTTTGTTGCATAAATATTATATATATGATATGCTAGGTTATACATGCAACATTGATGTATGAGAATTATACCATGCTATATATTATGTTTGAGTTTAAATTCTTAAGCAATTAAAAAAGGAAGAAATGAGTCATTGTGAAGCTTCATGATAAACTTTGACAAAGTCTTCTCTTTTTGTTTTGCTTAAGATATTTCTAAACTCAACCATGACACATCGCCATGGTTAATTCTCTACAAGAGTTAGTGGATGACATACACTAACCAAGGGTTGCATTTTTAACCTCATCTCATTCATTATTCATCTTCTTCCTCATGTTGATTTTTGCTCTCTAGCTTTTGAGAAAAGAGAAGAAAATAGTGAGAAAATAAACAATAAAGTGGGCAAAATTCCTACTTCATCATACTATACTATTAGCCATTTAGTTTAGGGTGTTTGCTTCACTAATTTACATAATTAGTGAAGAGATAGCATAAGCTAGTGTCTCCTCGACGTAGATCATCTTCGGCCTCGAAGACTTCGTAACAAGCTTGTTCGTTTCTTCGTGGGAGCTTCTCTAGAGTCCGGGGGATCATAATCGCAGCGAAGGGACTTCTACACGGTGCTATTGAAGTGAAGGACCGGTCCACAAAGGTTGTATTCCTTGTTCACTTAGATGTAAAGTGTTTACATATCTTGTTTAACCTTAAGTCTCTAGTTAAGATCTTGGTTAGGGTTTTTTTAGCACCCCAAAATTTTTAATGTAGCATGATTGATACTTGCCAAAACCTTCACAAGGTGCTATCCTAACCCTACATTGCATGCGTAGGGGATAGCTTTTGACCTATGCGGGATACGCGTGCCGATTTGGTTTTCGTATGCCGTTTCAATTTCGAATTGGGTTTTTATGCGAGACGATACTTTTTGACATGTAAGTACCTCCATGTAGACTTCGAGTCGACAAGCAAGCTTGTGGTGATGTCGGCACCGGCGAGCAAAGATCAGGTGAGTAGATTTATATCTACGGGGAGAAGTCAGGTGGATGGCGTATAGCACCCCCGCAGTTCGTAGTATATTTATGATATATAATTGGATATATTTGTGGATTATGATCCGTTGTTGATTATCAAAGTATGATTATGTGTTTATGGTTAGTTTGGTATTATTAGAAGGGAACTAGCATAGCTTCTTAGTCGCGAAACTTAGAATAGGTTTACACCCATACGCACACATGCATTTGCATACATCTATTTACTTGTGCGTATATTAGGATACACACACACACACACACGGGAATGGGACTATGTATATATATATATATATACGTATACTTATACATAGATTATGAGGATAGTACTTGGAATTGGAGAGAGTCGATGAGATTGCGCTTGAGGCCGTGAGATCGGTTATGTGACATGGTTCGTATTTGAGTTATGACGTAATATGTTTAGCGGGTCCTTTAGGCGTGGTGTTTTCTTACACACGCATGCATACATAGATGGTATCAGTATTGTACTAGATGTAGATCAGTACTCTAGATCTTGATTTTGATAAAGAGAATACCATATGAATAATGTGATGTATGTTATATTTGACCCGTACCCAGATTTGGGATACCGTATGACGGATTTATGTACGAGTTTTATATTGATGATAGATCCGCACTCTTGACTTGAGGATGTCATATTATAGATATTGTATCGTATGTGATACTATTGAGGCGGGATCACCGACTATTTTATATATATATATATATATCGACTCAGATGTTAGGCAGTTTCCTTACCTTTCGATCAGCCAGTTTAGTTTTGCTCTGTAGTGTACTTGTAAATGATAGATTAGATTCGACTCATACCTATTTTAAAAACTAACGAATCGTGTGTATTTTAAAGACGGGACAAGGGATTCTACGGATATTTCAAATGACGTATCTTTTCTTAAAAACACCGTAGCCCTTATTTTCAAAACACCACGATTCGTGTTATTTCAAATGGCACCACTGTATGACTCATATTTATATAAATGCAGATTATTTATCATTGTGTTTATCATTCAGCTCCCGCATATTATTACTGTTCGTATCGCATTTGCAGGTTTATATTGTACTTCCATATTCCATTATTTAGATCATGCTGTCAGGACACCAGCACCATTACCGATGATGCGTATGTTCCACATACACTTACTTGCCGGCTCACACACATCATCATCTGTAATTCCCATGTCACGTACACTTTAGAAAATACCTTTTCATTGACATATCTTGATAACTGATAGTCGCAATATGTTATAGCTTCCATATGCTAGTTTAAATATTGCATTCATTGCATGATATTAGGTGCATTCATATATTCATTGGTTATGCAGTATTATGGAGATTTATGCCGGTATTAACTGTTTATTGTTATCATGATTTTGATGATTTCGGATTTACATGAGATTTCTGGATTTGGGGGAAAACCGCAAGAATTTAATAAAAGCTTAGTCTCATCATTTTAAAATGCAAATTGCGGTTTTCTCATGATGTATGAGTCGTCCACCATGAGTTTTCATATTGCTGTTGGATTTTGAGACCTGATTCGGGGAGTTGGATGAACTGTCTCGGGTACATGGTGGGCCCGGTATGGTACCCCGCGGCAAGAAACTCGAGTTGTATTCGATGAGCCTGGCAGGGGAGCACTACCTACCGGTGATATTATTTGGACTCGTCGGTTATGCGCGGGATACCGGCCGGAGTCATGAGTTGGATACATGCTGATCCGTTCTGCCGAAGCCCACGGGCCGATCCCGCAGTTGATACGGATGCCTGAGATATTGATATTTGAGATCTGAGATTTGAGATATTGAGATTTGATATTGAGATACTGAGACTTACGTTTTATGTCGACACTGACACTGATTTCTCTGTTTCTTTCATTGATATACATATAGAAATCTCATTAATTAAAGAAAACAGTTGTCTCACTCATGATATATTCTGTTTCCATTCGTAATGCATTCATACATCATATATATCTGATATGTTTCTATCTGAGGCACTGACACGAGCACGTAGCATTGCACTTATTTGTAGATGGATCAGGATATTATTTGAGGATATTGCCTGATATGATCTAGGATAGCGTTGTGCATGCGATTTCTACTCGTAGATGTTTTCTACTCACGAGTTGGCAACTCACCCCCGTTGTGTTACATTTCCTTGCAGGTTTTGCCGTACAGGTTTGTTGCGGCTTTGCTGGCACACTGTTCCTTCTGGGTGATTGCTTTAGTAGGTGGGTTCTTTACATCATGACCACCATTGTTTATTTATTATTTCAGTTCTATCTAGAAACTCCATCAACCAGATTATATATTCGATAGAGATAGTGTAGGGTTCCTGGGCACTCCCAAGAGGTCTCACGAGTCATCAACCATGCCAATTTCAAAAATTGCGGTGCCGAGAAACCCTAATACGGATCGTTGACTAGAAGTTTAGGCGAACACATACAACTAGTTAACAATATAACTAAAAGAACGGAAATACAACCTTTGTAGATCCGGTTCTCCACCTCCATGGCTCCGCGATGAAGTCTCCTCGCTGTACAAATCGGATCTTGGGCTCTAGCGTCGGCTTCATCGGAGAAAAAGCGGGCTAGGTCATCGACGACGATGCCGAAGATGATCTACGTCGAGGCATCGCTAGATCAAGCTCCAACTTCACCAAGTCAAGAAACTTGTGAAGAAAACACACTCTACTACTTGGCAAGAGGTAGAGGATAAAGAAATAGGAAGTGGGTTCACTTTAGAATTGGATTTCTCACTTGTTTTCTCAAGTTGCCATTGTAGTAGCAAGCTTTCTTCATGTGATGAAGAAGAAGAAGAAGAAAGAATGAATATGATAAGTTAATTTTAATTGAAAAGAAAAATGAATACTTATCATAATCAAACCATGGTCAAGTGTAGAGAATGAATCATGGTTAAGTGGAATGGTTAGGGTTGAGCATGAGACAAAATGGTCACTTGGTCAAAGTCTTCATGAAGCTTCAAGAAAGAAATAAAGAAGAAACCATTTTGTTCATTATCCTTTTATTTCCCAAAAGAATAAATGAATAAGAAATCAAAACCCTAACCATTCATAAAACCATGGTTTATTCTTTACACAAGCTCAAGTAAACATGCATCATCAAACATGATACATCCAAGTGCACAAACGTATATCACATATACGATATGCACATCCGAGTGAGAAAATCCATTTAAAGTGAACCGATACTAGTTAATGCAAAGTAATATATCAAATATATAATTATACATTAAATCATTAAATCAACACTTGATTTAATGATCCGGTCATATCGCATATAACCGACTAGTATCCTATGTATCGGCTTACCGAATCAATCCTTGATTCGATAACTAGGTTATATCGCATACAACCATATCGATACATTCATCGCGAGAATAGAATACGGTATCACATACACGCATTATTCTCGGTCCCGCACATATCTCATATGCGCTCCTATTTCGTTTCGCTTGAGCCAGGAAACCTCTGTGTAGGACTCTAAAGACTCGTCAATACGCCGGCAGCGGATGATGATCATATCAAACATCCACAAGCCGCAAGCGGTCTGCTAAACGTAACGGCCACCCGGGTATTGAGCGATCAGAAGATCGACGAGCAAGCCCGCTCACACTCCTGTGAATCCAACCAGTAACACTTACCGTACAGTCCGGTCTGATCGTCTGATATGTCGCATATCTCGCCTAGGGGTGGTAAACGTCAGACCACATTAGCTCGATAAGTCGTGTCGATATGAGGTCTATAACAGTTTGAGAAACTAAAGGTAACACTTACCAGTAAATCTCAGCAACCCTGGCCAGGGATTTCCGGTTATAGCCAATCCAACACAGCGCAACATCAACTCCCTATACCGGGAGAGACGAATCCCCTCCTATCGCTCATTGCCTCCATGTGACTCGGGACTGTACCTAAAAACCACCGTTTTGCACGCCCTCTTGGACGTGCTAAGATGGAAATCAAAGAACAGTGGGAACCACACAAGACTCTATGACGATCTCGGGTCAACAGACTACTCTGTACCAGTATCACCAGAGAACTGCCATCTGACGTAAGGTATAATACCATCTGGGAGTTCTCGGGGAGTCCGTCCAGTGTACCCAGTCTCCACTGAGCACCCGTATATCATCTCCGATGTCAAACACCAATGGATATGGGATCATCCATCGCCCATCTGTATGGGTCGAGAAGGTACACGCTAGTCTACTCTGGTATATCGATGCCCCGTCTCGATACACCCACGACTAGGGACTTTGAAGGATGTACTTATGGACTACCATGTCCCCACTAGTATGATCCGCATCATAGTCCAGATAGTCAAGTACACATCCTAAGGGCTTTACCAACATGTAACAGAGAGACATTCAGTATACACGTTAAGGTAAAGAGTAACCACATACCATACAATCATGTCGAGCAAGAAAGTCCTCCCTATATATATCCCAGCATCCACTACAATATACATCCAATGTACAGTAATGGCCTCTAGGGCATACATATAACTAACAATCTCCCACTTGCACTAGGGCCATCTGATAGCAATGGTTTTAGTATCTCATACTCAACCATCCCATAAAAATCTCTCTCTGGGAACAGGCCTTTGTGAGTGGATCTGCTGTGTTGTCCTCTGAGTCTACTCTCCAAACCTCGATCTCCTTGGAGATCAACCATTCTATGATCAGGTGATACTGCCTTAGAATATGTCTGGATCACTGATGGGACCTGCGTTCCTTGGCACAAGCCATAACTCCATTGTCACACAATGGTAGGAACCTAGTTCATCTCATGAACCAATATACACCCAAACAGCCTCTTTGGTACCATCTGAAGTAGCGATGTATCCAGCCTTTATCGTCTAGTATGTCACGGTATCTAGCTTGGAACTCTTCCAACATACCTTCCCTTTACTGAGGGTAAAGACAATGCCTGTGACTGACACTCAGTCGTCTTTATCACCCTGGAACACTTCCAGTGATTCTTCCCAGGATCGATTGATACCATCTCACTACAAGTAGTGAGAATGCTAACATCCAATTAGATCTATCTCATAGATCCAAAACCCAGGATTTAGGAGGTATCACTTTTATCCTATATGGAGAATCATTGTGATAAACGGAGATTGACCGAGCGTAGCATAGGAAACTTCTTTCTTATCAAGAGTATGTCATCCACGTACTCTACGAGGATCGCCACCATACTCCCTACTACCTTTTTGTTTATACAAGGTTCATCTACCATTTTGATGATGTCAAACTCTTTGACTAACACATCAAAACAGATGTTCCAACTCCGCGATGTCTGCTTTATCCTATAAAGCATCTTGCACACGTTTCCGCTGCTCCCACTGTCTACGAAGCCCTCTGGCTGTGTACTTATAGACGTTCTCTTCTAAAACATCTTTTAGAAAAGCTGTCATGATACCCAACCACCAGATATCGTAGTCATGGTATGTAGCCGTGACAAGTAGGATCTGGATGGACTTAAGCATAGCTACTTGAAAAGGTTTCATCATTATCCACACCTGGTCAATGATGCAAACCTTTACCAAGTCTAGCTTTGAAAGTCTCAACTTTTCCATCTACACCAAGTAATCTTCTTAAGATTTACTTGCTCCTGATGGGGATTTACCCTTCAGATACAGCAACCAAAGTCCATACTTTGTTGGTGTATAAGGATTCCATCTCAGATCGATAAACATCCAGCCATTCTTACAGAGTCTTACTCTCGATGGCCAGCTCGAAGCTAGTTGGTTCATCATCTCATGATGCAATCCTCGCTCCCACTGTCATAGAGAAACCGAAGTATCTCTCAGGTGAGTGAGGAACCCTACTAGATCGGCGGAGAGGCTGAGATTCGTTGGTTTCTGTTGAATCCTTCGGTTCTACCAAATCATCTGATGTAGTTTGCATAGCTGGAACCTTTCCAGTTCTACATTACAGACCTTGCCTCGAGCTTGTCCGGATTTTGCTTTTCAGACATAGGCTGGACAACCCCAAATCTTAACCATCTTAAGATATGGGCTCTTCCCTTTCCATATCACATATGAAGTGGTAGGCAACTGATTTGATCTGAACCCTTTTCAATAGGTATGCAGCTTCTCAAGTGCATAACTCCCAAAAGGAAATAGGTAACTCAGTAGTACTCATCATAGAGCACACCTTATCATATAGGGTGTTATTGCTCTGCCCCGATATATCATCGTACCATGGTGTATTCGGAGGAGTAATGCTGAGAGAGAATCTCATTCTCCTTCAGAATAATCCAGGAATTCCATGCTCAAGTATTCTCCTCCTTGATCACATCAAAGGACATAATACTTATACCCATTTTGGTTCTCTACTTCTAACTTATATTCCGTGAATATCTCAAAAGGTTCGGACTTGTGTTTCAACAGGAACATATGTCTGAATCTTGAGAGATTATCAGAGAATGTAACGAAGTACAAAGAACCAGTCCTGGCATATGCAGACAGGGGACCTTACATACATCAACATGTATCATCCCAAGAGTTTACTAACTCTTTCTCTGTTTCAAATAAACAGAGCTGGTGTCATTATATCTTTGTGACATGACTGGCAAGTTTCACAAGATGTAGATTCAAGCTGATTTAAATATGCATCTACATGTAACTTCAGCTAGTCGGGTCACATTGATATGACCTAGTCTACAATGCCTCAAGAAGGATTTGTTCATTTCTGAACTCTTCCTCTTGTGTGTGTTCCGTATACTAAAGAACTGTAGTTTGATTTAGAACATCAATGCTTTTAGATAACGTGCCTGAACCGATCAACTTTTGATATAGGAAATGTTCAAAACATTATCCAACAATAAAAATTTTTGTCGTATCTTTAATAATAAAGAGAATGATATGATTTTGTATATCAGGTTCGGTATCTAATAACATTCGTTCAGAATCAATGTATAGGTAATACAGGGTGACAGCGACCAACAGACTTGGCTGCAACACTTGCCCCGTTTTCTGCCTCATGAAACTTATCACCCGTTCTTAGTTCTCTACCTATCTGTAGCCCTATGTAACAGATTACATATCTGGGATCCTGATCTGGTATCACATACCCAGGACGTAGAGGATACAGAGAAACAGTTCTTTGTAATGAACACACCCGAAGATGATGCATCAGCATGCACTCTCTTCGTTTGGGCGGCACGGGAATTCTGGTAATCCCCAATTTCCTGCTCGGTCTTATAGCAATTATAAGTTGGAGCGGGACCAACGTTCCCCAGCTCAGTATAACAAGCGGGTTCGGTCAATAATCCGTATTATTATCTTGATTAAGGCGTGATATGGTCGCTACCTGGAGAGAGAGAGAAGAAAACACTCAGCGTGCTCTCTTGCAAGATCAGATTGGTTATTATTTTATCTAATTAGGATGGCTCCCACTGCTTTTATCAAATCTTCCTTCAAACCCTAAAAGGAAAGACTAGCCGGGATTAATTACACGCTACAAGTTCGCCAATCTTTCAGCCAGGCCAGTGTCGGTACTTTGAGGGAGGTCCCCCGTGCTTTCGCACGAACCTAATTAATGTAAACCTCGTTTTCCTAGAGGCGTAACCTCGTTAACACCTTTCTAGACACCTACTTGATCGACTAATTGTAATGTGTAAAACTCTCCCAGGAGTAACTCTTACTCGCAGCGGGTATCGGGATCCAACTATCTCATAGAAGGTATGCAATCTCATTGCAAATTTCAACACTTGAAATTCCCGATAATATTTTGCCCCATGCGATCTATGACCTTGACTGAGTCAACAAACCATAGACCGCAAGTAAAGTTCAACCCGTCATTTCTTGATTGAATTAAACCCACCCGCACGACCCTTGACTGAGTCAACAAGGCCGCACGACTACCCTAATCCAATCACATCATATGCTTTGCAGATAAGCAGTAATCAGCTACCGCACACTACGCCTTGACTGAGTCAACAAACGTAGCACGAATACTAACTATTACCTATCTGAAATGACGGAGGGCTACGATAGGTTTTTAAGAAAACCTTTTGCGTAATGAACTTTATATCGTTGTAGAATCAAATGATTTTAAAAATGGTGTGTCTTTTAGGCTTTTCTAGTTTTGCTGAAGGAGTCATTCCCGGTGAAGGGATCGTCGGTCCTTTCCTCGTCGAATGAGGTGCGGGATATATCATATATATCACTATGCAAAGCAAAAACTCTTAAAAGCAATCAAAAGACAAACCGATTGTATAGCATCTGCCAGTTATTGCTAAAGGAGTCACTCCCGGTGAAGGGATCTCGGTCCTTTCCTCATCGAATAAGGTGCAGGATATATCACATATACCTCTGTGCAAAGCAAGAACTGTAGCTACCTGTTTTATTTTGAAATTCGATTCTACAACATCTTAGGTTTCTTTTACTTTCATTAATCACATTAATGAAGTCCCATCATTTAAAATACCTAAACATCTCAGATAAATACGACGTACACTTATGCCATCCGCATTCGCCTCGATGTCCCCTCGTGCACCGTTAGGTTAGGTAACTAACGGCAGAGCGGGGCAGGGCTAGCGCGGGTGTAAAACATAAGTAACGTCTATATAATATATCATATATACTATATACAGTATCCATCACAGAACATCACATGATCACATCACAGATATCGCAGCAGAAGAATCATATGAAATATTGGATATACTAGGACGTCCGTGTTTTCAATACGAGCCAGTATAAAACACGGATTCCACGGTCACGATGAATAGCCAAACCCACACCCCTAGACCCCTACGAGAGCGGCAAGCAACCCTACCAATTCTCGAGTTAGGAGACCCGGACTCGACTCCTCGAGTTGGTCTCCCACTGGACTTCAGAACCCGGTTACTTGTGCCCTCCTCCTTGGGTCTATCCTAGTGCGGAAAAGTAAATAATATACAAAGGGTGTCAACTTCCGCAACCTGGAAGTGCCCCAATAAAAGAATATTACATACAAGTTTTTACATGAATGAAAATGAAAACACTCATCTCACATAAAAACCCCCGGCTATTCAAACACGACGATCCAATATAACATATCCAGCAACACATAACATCACATGTCATCAGCGTAAGTAAATATGTCCATCCCAATTGTCGTTGACATATAGCAACGAAACCGGCGATATCACATATTACACTTACGGTCACAGAAAAGAAAGTGTAAAACTACAACAGTTGGAATCCGCAACCTCCATAGACATCGCATGCCTAATCAAATGAATTCTTTAGACATCGCATGCCTAACAATTATAAACCCTGCATTTTAGTCTCAAAATCGAAAACTCTTTTCAATATCAAGTCGGGTAATTCAACAAGATTCCCGACATCCTGATCGAATGCTCGTCGCAAACTTTAGTAGGCGGCTGCACCCCCGATACCGTCGACGAAGTGCACCAAGGCGGAACACCGCTACCGCGAGCACCCGAACGGATGCTTTCGGCGACGGGGTTCTCCTACAGTCACTTGGTCGGGGCTATGGAGTGAGGCTGTCTATTAAGTTTACCCGGCGAGTATCCGCGTACGCTAAGTGATTGCGACGGATTTTTGATCACATCAAAATTCCGTGGCAACCGATCAAGTGAGACTAAAGTGCTATGTTTATAACATTCATTCAGTTATCTCATAACTTATTGTGAATTCCAATTATTGTATCCCATTCCGGATAAATAGAAAATGTTAAACTTTCCGATCGAACAGTCGAACACCCAAGTTTTCCCAATACAGATCAACACATGAAGCAAGTCTAAAAACATTCAGTTCGTGCCTCAGTACCAACGGTCCAGCCGTAGAAGGGTTAAGCCAACGCCTCACATGTGGCACGCCGTACTGCCCCAAACCCGAAGGTTCAAAGGGCAGTTCAAGACGGTCACATAATCGAGTTAAGGTTTGTTGTCTTCTAGAGGGTCCATCGCGTTACTTGCACTACTTAGAACGTCTTTAAACCATGGAAAAATCCAACACTTGGAAATTTCCCGACAGGGGAAAAATTGGGTATTTATATCCGGTCGAACTTTTTAACATATTCTAAAATTTATCCGGAAAGCCTCATAGAAAAAATCTGATACTCCGATCGAAACACCGAATCCCCAAAAACAACCCAGAAAATAAAACTCTGGAATAAATATTAAAATATTCCCAGGAAAACCAGCACTGACTATTATTGATTATGGTGCAAATTTCGATGAACAATACGACAAAACTGCCGCGGATCCGCCGCACGAGCCATGCTCGTGCCGCGGATCCGCGGCGTAATGATGGAATTAGGTCATCAAAATTCACCGTAACTCTTAGATATCCCTGCTGGTTTTTCTGCATATTTTTAATTTGGAAAAAACCACGATTTTAGAAAAAGTACAGAGAGCATTTTCCGGGTTGGGTTTTCGGTTCGATCGGGTTTCAAACATCGTCTGGACTTCGTCTAAGGCTCTAGCTAGGCTCTGATACCAATGTTGGTCAGGCAGCAACCCCATCCAATGGGGTCGCCGTGGCACCAACGGGTCCCTCAGCAGCTACTTTTTACGCATGCCCCCTCGCGAGGACTACAACCCGCCGGAACACCTTCCGGTCTCGGGACACCCTGGGGGTAAGAGCCTATGCTTCGCCACACTGTCACACAGTGAGAACCCCCCATAGGTCGACATCCAATGCCTAGTAGCTCTGATACCACTCTAGGGTTCCTGGGCACTCCCAAGAGGTCTCACAAGGCATCAACCATGCCAATTTCAATAATTGCGGTGCCGAGAAACCCTAATACGGATCGTTGACTAGAAGTTTAGGCGAACACATACAACTAGTTAACAATATAACTAAAAGAACGGAAATACAACCTTTGTAGATCCGGTTCTCCACCTCCATGGCTCCGCGATGAAGTCTCCTCGCTGTACAAATCGGATCTTGGGCTCTAGCGTCGGCTTCATCGGAGAAAAAACGGGCTAGGTCATCGACGACGATGCCGAAGATGATCTACGTCGAGGCATCGCTAGATCAAGCTCCAACTTCACCAAGTCAAGAAACTTGTGAAGAAAACACACTCTACTACTTGGCAAGAGGTAGAGGATGAAGAAATAGGAAGTGGGTTCACTTTAGAATTGGATTTCTCACTTGTTTTCTCAAGTTGCCATTGTAGTAGCAAGCTTTCTTCATGTGATGAAGAAGAAGAAGAAGAAAGAATGAATATGATAAGTTAATTTTAATTGAAAAGAAAAATGAATACTTATCATAATCAAACCATGGTCAAGTGTAGAGAATGAATCATGGTTAAGTGGAATGGTTAGGGTTGAGCATGAGACAAAATGGTCACTTGGTCAAAGTCTTCATGAAGCTTCAAGAAAGAAATAAAGAAGAAACCATTTTGTTCATTATCCTTTTATTTCCCAAAAGAATAAATGAATAAGAAATCAAAACCCTAACCATTCATAAAACCATGGTTTATTCTTTACACAAGCTCAAGTAAACATGTATCATCAAACATGATACATCCAAGTGGACAAACGTATATCACATATACGATGTGCACATCCGAGTGAGAAAATCCATTTACAGTGAACCGATACTAGTTAATGCAAAGTAATATATCAAATATATAATTATACATTAAATCATTAAATCAACACTTGATTTAATGATCCGGTCATATCGCATATAACCGACTAGTATCCTATGTATCGGCTTACCGAATCAATCCTTGATTCGATAACTAGGTTATATCGCATACAACCATATCGATACATTCATCGCGAGAATAGAATACGGTATCACATACACGCATTATTCTCGGTCCCGCACATATCTCATATGCGCTCCTATTTCGTTTCGCTTGAGCCAGGAAACCTCTGTGTAGGACTCTAAAGACTCGTCAATACGCCGGCAGCGGATGATGATCATATCAAACATCCACAAGCCGCTAGCGGTCTGCTAAACGTAACGGCCACCCGGGTATTGAGCGATCAGAAGATCGACGAGCAAGCCCACTCACACTCCTGTGAATCCAACCAGTAACACTTACCGTACAGTCCGGTCTGATCGTCTGATATGTCGCATATCTCGCCTAGGGGTGGTAAACGTCAGACCCCATTAGCTCGATAAGTCGTGTCGATATGAGTTCTATAACAGTTTGAGAAACTACAGGTAACACTTACCAGTAAATCTCAGCAACCCTGGCCAGGGATTTCCGGTTATAGCCAATCGAACACAGCGCAACATCAACTCCCTATACCGGGAGAGACGAATCCCCTCCTATCGCTCATTGCCTCCATGTGACTCGGGACTGTACCCAAAAACCACCGTTTTACACGCCCTCTTGGACGTGGTAATATGGAAATCAAAGCACAGTGGGAACCACACAAGACTCTATGACGATCTCGGGTCAAAAGACTACTTTGTACCAGTGTCACCAGAGAACTGCCATCTGACGTAAGGTATAATACCATCTGGTAGTTCTCGGCAAGTCCGTCCAGTGTACCCAGTCTCCACTGAGCACCCGTATATCATCTCCGATGTCAAACACCAATGGATATAGGATCATCCATCGCCCATCTGTATGGGTCGAGAATGTACACGCTAGTCTACTCTGGTATATCGATGCCCCGTCTCGATACACCCACGACTAGGGACTTTGAAGGATGTACTTATGGACTACCATGTCCCCACTAGTATGATCCGCATCATAGTCCAGATAGTCAAGTACACATCCTAAGGGCTTTACCAACATGTAACAGAGAGGCATTCAGTATACACGTTAAGGTAAAGAGTAACCAGATAGCATACTATCATGTCGAGCAAGAAAGTCCTCCCTATATATGTCCCAGCATCCACTATAATATACATCCAAGGTACAATAATGGCCTCTAGGGCATACATATAACTAACAGATAGAGGACCAGACTTGTTATTTTTTCGACCTTAGAGTCGCGTGTTGTATTATAATGGATTTTCATGCTGATTTTGGGTTTTCTTTTGAGTTTTGATTCTCGCCCTTTGGCGTTGTATATTATATTGCTTGCGTGGTTGTGACCGTCGATTGATGAAGAGCTAGCTCCCGCTTGGGGATGCCTTTTTATTTATTTCGTATACTATTCATGTTGTATCCTATTTGGGGCCAATATTTACAGAGGAGACTCTGCCGAAATTTTCAGAAAATACTTGAGATTTTAAAAATACATACTTCGGCCAATGTTGATTAAAACTACTTTCTTTAAATTGGTTTTTCCTTCACACTACTGCATCTTTTGCTCTTGATTTCTGGGTTTTAGCTTACTTAGATTACGTACGCCTCGAGACGTTTCATAATTTAATTGCCAGCCACGCTTGGTACTTTTCGGGTCGTGAAAAGGACCTATACCGGTAGAACAGTCTTACTCGAGATCATAGTATGCTATCCGGTTTGTCTTCATCATCACTATTACATGTTGATAGAACCCATAGGATTCTTGCTTGACTACCAGCAATATGATGGCGATCATATACGTGAGAGTTGGTGGTCTATAAGCACATCCTTAAATGTCCCTTGTCATGGGAATTTCGAGACTGGGCTTCGATACTCCAGAATAGACTAGTGTATACTGATCGAGACCTCGACGAGGGGCCGTGTCACGACCCAAGTGTGGATGTGACCGGCACTTAGATTGTATCATATCTAAAGATATGCACACAGTCCAAGTAAACCGAGAAACCAAGATCAAATACCTTTTTGCGGAATTCTTTATAAAATTTTAGTTTTAAGTAAAAATCACGATTTATTAAGTTAAATTATTAAACAAGTATAAAGCGTTAAATTTGGTTCCATTCCTAGTTGGGATCAACAACATCAACAACGGAAAACAGTTCTCAATATATAGGACATCAACAAGAATCTCAGATATAAAAAGAAGAAATCACAATTTATAGAACTAAACGATCTCAACTGTCAAATAATATATATATCATCTCTCAATCTAAGTCATATACAGGTCTGATGGAGATTTCTAGATACAAGATACAATACCGAAAGAGAAGGTTACTACATATGTAACCAACCTATCAAAAGATACAATAAAGCTGCAAAAGTATATCTGCACCACTGCTAACCGTCCACTTTACCCCTGCAAGGAACTGTGGCACAACGGGGGTGAGTTGCCAACTCAGTGAATATAACTAACATATAATGATTAATAATGTAAATATGACGATCATACTAACTGAAATGTGAACAAATATAATGTATGATTATACATAAAAATCAAGAATGTATAATACAAATCTCATAGTTCAACTGAGATCTCATCATTTATATCCAATAATTTCATTTCTCCGTGTCCATCAATGACACAAAACTTCCATTTCTCACAGGCATCATTCCTCGAATGATCCTGAAATCAACAATACCGGTCGTTATCATCTAGATATACGCCGTATTTTTACCACTATCTCCGGTATCGAGTAACCTCGCTAGGCTCCCCCGCCTCAATGCGGCAATCCTGCCCCTCGGTTTCGACCGGGTTCACCATGTATCCAACTGTATCTCTCCCCCACTCAGTACGGATAACGTAAAATCCGCGACCGTATATCTCCCCCACTCGGTCCGGAAACAAAATCAAAACAGAAAATATCTCATGGTGGACATGACACATCAATTATGAAAAGTCACTGGATTTAAGTCATAGTATTCAAAACTCAAAATCATAAATCCTCAATAATACCTTTACTTCATATCTCAACATGAAATACTGAGAAAATAAAACATGATATAAATGATGAACTTTACTACTATTTATTGGTTTGTAAGGTACAATATGAATCATTTTAACAAGGAATTTGATAAGTGTATATGTGACATGGTAATATCGACGAGGTGTGTGTAACATATTGTAAGTGCACGGCGGCGCCCCGGCCGTCAATCCGACGCTGGAATGCGGAAGCGATGATTTACTTTAAACTTTAAAACCGGCACCACCGCGCACTATAAACCCGGATCGTGCCATTAATCTAGTCCTAGCTAACAAGAGAGGGGTTAGAGAGATATACCGAGCGATCCGTGTCCTCCGGTCTTCTCGTCGTCGTCCCGATCTCCCGTGGAAAGTCCGGTCTCCACCTCCTCGCCGGAAGGGTACCACGTCGCCGGCTTCTTTTATAGGCTCCCACCTCTGGACCGAGGCAACTTGGGCACGAAGTTGGAGAGTCGACGTGCCCAAGATTTGCTGTAGAATAGTGTAGTGCTCTTTGTCTCTATTAGGGTTGAGGGAGTTGCCATATGGTGGAAGAAATGATATGAGCTTATGGAGATGGAACTTATGGGATTTTACAAAGCCAAAAGTGCAAAAATCCCACACCAAAAATATGGGACATCCCCCTAAAGAGCAAGGCCGGCCATCACAAGGTGAAGGGTGAGAATGGAGTGAAGTGAGGAATAATACCAAGGATAAGAATAATGCAAGGTAGAGTGTAAAGGAAAAAGGCAAGTCTCACATCTATCACACCCCGTCACCATAACCAAGCATGATAACAAACTGAATCCAACACTCCACCACAACCATCATGACATCCAAAAGTCATGCAATGATGCACCATCATGAAGCAACAAGTCAAGTGATGGTGGAATCATCATGAAGCAAGGATATGCAAATAACACCCTCCACAAATGCTTATTTGCACAAATGCAAATAAGCCCTCCTCCACCAATCTTCGGCCATTAAAAGATACAAAGGAAAATGGCCGAAACCGAAATGCAAACTGGCAACTCCAGAAAACTGATCCCATAATAAATTACAGGAAAACCCCGATACTGTGTATACACACCCGCATCTGTATTCTGACCGAATACAAATGGAATGAGACAAAATCTACACTGTACAATACTAGGATCCGGCTTAAACCAAAGCCCGCTAGTATTGACCGTCCGATTCTGATCCGTGCAATACTGCACGTATCTGATCGAACTCTGCCATATATCCATACGGCCTCTACAGTGTTTCACCCGAAACTTGAGCAACTGAATGTGGGGGACTCTAAAGACTCGTCAATACTATGGCTGTGGATTTAACCACTAGCACGTCAGAGATATAAGCCATACGTGACGAGCTACCAGCTATTGACCAAAAGGGACGTCGATGAGCGAACTCTTCTTGACACCCTACTGAGCCTATCAGCGACAATATCCATACAATCCAGTCTGTTCGTCTATGAGCATCGCATGGCGGGCCTAGGGGGTTGGTAAAAGTCAGACCCCCAAAAACGGTACAAGTCGTGTCGGAGTGCAGCCCAGAACACCCTGAGATACTACTGGAATACCTACCAGTAAATCTCCAGCCTTGGCCAAGGACTTCGTGTAATGGCTCTCCTAGACACAGCACGACCTCACCCCCAATACCGGGAGAGACGAACCCCTGCAGATCCGCTCACTACCTCCATGTGGCTCGGGACTGTACCCAACTAAAACCTGTTTGCACGTCTCCTTTGAGCGTGGTAGGGTAGTAATCAAAGTACAGTGGGAACTCACACGAGACAAATGACGATCCTCAGGTCGATGAACTAACCTGTACACATGTCACCAGGGAACTGCTATTTGACGTCAGGTATAAGACAACTTGCAGGTTCCCGGCGAGTCCTGTCCGGTGTACTCATAACCCAATGAGCACCTGTATACATCTTAGGTGAACCAACTGACACCAGTGGCTTGTGAGACCAGCCACCGCCCCTCGTCGGGGTCTCGACTGTATACACTAGTCTACTCTGGAGTATCGATGCCCTGTCTCGAAACTCCCATGACTAGGGACCTTTTAAGGATGTGCTTATAGACTACCAGCTCCTACGTATATGATCGCCCTCATACTGCTGGCAGTCAAGCAAGAATCCTAGGGGCTCTATCAACGTGTAATAGCGACCTGTCTGGTCACCTAAAGCAGTACACGATGATAAAGATAAACCAGATAGCATACTATCATCTTGAGTAAGACTGTCCTACCGGGATAGGTCATCCCTCAATCATTGCAATCACATGCCTGTGATCCAATAATTGACTTTGAGGGCACTATCTCCAACAATCTCCCAGTTGCACTCAAGGCTAATTATTGAGATGTCGCATACTCACAGCCCGTGTGATACCGAACACCCAACTCCTCTACTTGTCAGTCTTACAAAGCTCGTTTGCGAAACTATTGCGTTCGAGGAATAGCCTCAGTGAGTGGATCCGCTTTGATGTTTCTTTCTATGTCTCTCTATATCTCAAGTTCGCGGAGAAAGCCATCTCCCGAAATGAGCAATACCTTTCTTAGTATGTGTCTGGATGTCTGATGGGACCTAGCTCATAAATGAACTCCAAATCCAAACTTCTTAGACTGTATCGTCAACTGAACTTAATCAGTATCCTGCGCCATGCCTCCCTCAGTATCTGCCTGGATCACCTGTCCAAAATACTGCCCCTCCTCAGAGGGAAAACTATAACTCTGACAGTCACTTTGTCATCTAGGTCACCTTGGAAGCCCAGAATGATAACCGTCTCCTAAAAGAGGCTGCCGTTATCAAATCCCTAGAACATCCACTTATGTTCTAAAGCTGCTTCCGATTTTTTCTCCAGGATTGGATGAATATCAACTTATTGCACCTACTGCAAGAACAACATCTGGTGTGGTACTTGACATCTCATGATTGACTCAATTGCCTAAGCAAGTGATCTGGCAATCATGCACATCCCTCTCCCTTTTAGTCTGTTAGACACCTTTAGAGAGGGTGGCTCCACCACCTGCAGGTATACTAACGTGCCTGGAGCCGTCCATTCTAAATACTCTTAGAATGTTGTCTAAGTACCCTGATTGGGAAACCACCCAAATCTAGATCTAAAACCATAGATCTAGCAACCAGTATGTCTGATATAATGTCCAAGTCCCATGTGGAGAAACCACTGTGTGACGACCAAAGTATAACCGATCGTAGTATAGGAATATCACTTCCTACTCTGTGTATGTCATCCAAATACCATGACTTCACACCTTACTACCTTCTCAATAGATCCATCCCCTATTCTGATGAAGTCAAACCATGACTGTCACATCAGAAATAGATGATCTATCTCCGCTATATCTGCTTTAGTCTATAAATAGACATAAGCTACCTGTCCACCAATGCTTCCGCTGCTCCCACTGACTACGACAACCCTCTTGCAGAGTCATATACACGTACACTTCTAAAGCTAGTTTAGAACGACACTATACTCATCCTCCCGCCGGGTCTTGCAGCCTGGAACAACAGCAATGGCAAGTGTGGGTAAACAAGAACTTCCCTGTCACCGTCCTTGAGGCTACCTGAGTACTTCTCGGGTGCCTGAAGTTACCCACCTTATCTGCGGAGTGTTCAATGGAATGTCAAACCAGATTGAATCTTTAGGTTCCTATCAAATCTCCAGTAGTCATTTGTGGTTCTGGAATCACTTCCAGTTCTACCATACTCTCACTACTGTTTTCTGAAAAAATCCATTTTATTAAAACTGTGGCGAGTCTAGAACAATATCACTATTGATCTTTCAGATGGTAGAAAGTCAACCCTCGTCATAGCCTGGGTCAACCCACAAACAGCCATTACAGAAACGTGCCTTGAGTTATCCAGAGTCTGGTTTTAAGCATAAGCCGGACAACTCCCCATACCTTAACATCGTTAAGATATGAACTGTTCAATATCCAATATAGTAACAGAGGCACTGATTTAATTGAACAAGATTCAAATCATGCAGCTGTCCCCAGTGCATGTCAACTAAAATGGAAAGAGGCTGATCAGCGTTACTCAACTTAGGAATGATTCCAATTATGAGTAACCTGAAAGAGAGAAGCAAGTTCTCTTAGTCATTACTATCAACTGAATACCATACACAGGTATCTACATCTTCGAACACCTTGAAGAATCCCGATACTTGCAACACCTGGTTCTCTACATTATTCATATACCTACAACTTCTCAAAATTCGGACCCTGTGTTTCTACGAAACACCTGTCGAAAAACTAGAGAAGTCATAAGTAAACCGAATATAGTACGAGAACCAACCCCTCTGTCCTAATGGACACTGGACAACATACAATACTCTGTACAAGTCCCCTGAGTCTGATATCTCATTTCCTGTGTGTTGTAGGTCGAAAACTGTACTATGGTTAAGAAGAATTACACCGCTGTTTAATGCTCCTTACCTAAACATCCACTGATATAGGTAAATGTTATAGACATAATTTCAAAAAGGTATATCTCACTCTATAAAAATAGACGTACAGATATATCAATTTGACATTGGTGCATAACAGCGGATATTCAAAACCAAATATTCGCCGTCCGGCAAACAACCCAGGTGACTTCCTCAAATATCACCAATTACAACGAATTCCGATATAATGAGGATGATCACCTAATTCCCAATAACTTACTCCCACTCATCATCTGTAAAACCATACAGATGTGAGAATCATACCTGGTAAATACATACCCTGGAGTAAGTATCTAATTGGGAAATCAGTTTTCTTTTAACAGTACATAGTGAAACTGAAACATTGAAATGTTTCGAAGGGGTATCCTGGTATTCCTAGTAATGCCTCTTCCATTATCCAGATTCACAACTGTAACCGTGTAATTCTTTGCCATCTTTCCAAATCCCTTTATATGTCTTTAGTCATTACCTTCTGCACACCCTTTTAGGCCAAATGGTTTTCTTCCTTCCCTACCGTTCGGCACCAGCCTATGGTTTGGAAGAAGACTATCCAATAAGCATAATTGGTGTACTGTCCTAATCCTAGGAGCACTCGCAATGCGAGAGAAGGTGAAGATAAAAGACAACCGAATAAAACTTATTCCTATTTCTCCTGAACCAGAATCCATCCCCAAACTGGAACAAGTTCCTTTCGAGTTCGTATATAACCATACGATGGAGTATCCAATAAACTGTGGATCTTCGTAGTGATACGGAGTGTCCTGGAGAAATACAAAGGTGATTTAGGATTGGCGAAGAAATACTTTGTTTGGTTGTGAATAGCAGTCGCAATTTACTTTGCCCTCTTACTAATCCCTTGATATGTCTTTACTTAATACCTTCTGTACACCATCGTTAGGCTAATTGGTTTTCTTCATTCCCTACCGGTCGGCACCTGCCTATGGTTTGGAAGAAGACTATCCAATTTGCGTAATAGGTGCACAATCTCCTAAACTAAGGAGTACTCGCAACCTGAGAGAAGGTAAAAGGAAAAGACAACTGAATAGTCCTATTCGATTTCTCCAGAACCGGAAACCATCCTCGAATAAATCCCTTCGAGTTCGTATATAACCATACAATGGTTTTGTCCAATGGAAGTGGACGTTCGTAGTAATACGGTGTGTCCTGGAGAAAAGGGTAGAAGTAGGAGTGGCAATGAGGTTTGCAACTCTGACAATCCAAAAGCCAGTGTTTAAGAAGGTTCGGTCAATTTGGTGACTGAGTCATAGTCTAGGGTCGGGTCAAGGGTCGCTGCCAAAGAGAGAGAGAAAAGAAACACTCAGCTTGCACTCTAACCAAGATCAGAATGGTTACCAATTTATCTAATCTGGAAAACCTCCCACTGTACCGTCAAATTCTCCTCCAAACCTGAAAGAAGAATTAGTCGGGATCACCCGAGGAGTAAACCAACTCATCAGTGGGAATCGGGATCCAACTATCATCGCATGATAACGTGACGGAATCCGCTCACGTTATCACACTCCAGAAGGTATGCGCATATCTGGCAAGTTTCAGTTTCTTTAGAAACTCCCGATGTGATTTTTGCCCCATGCTCTTATGACCTTGGCGTGAGGTCAAAATATCATAAGTCACATGTCAAGTTCTACCCATCATTGTCCAGGTTAATTTGAACCCACCCGTACATACCCTTGACGTAGGCCAAAATAGTAATACGACTGTCCCAAACCAACGCATCTATCTATGCAACAAATAAATATCCGGCAGCTACCAATCACCATGCCTTGGCGTGAGGTCAAAATACATAGCTTGAATACTACCGAATATTTAACTGAAATGACGGAGGGCTACGAATGGTTTCTGGCAAAAACCATTAACGTAATGAACTAGATATTGTTGAAGGAACGTATAGCTTTTATGAAAATATAGTGACGAAAACTTTTGCTAAAGAGCTCACTCCCGGTGAAGGGATCTCGGCTCTTTCCCCGTAGAATGAGGTGCAGTATATTCCAACTGAATACCACGATGCAAAGCAAAAGTAATCGGCTATTGTGAAGTTATTGCCCTGACGCAAACTTTTGTCCAAGGGGTCACTCCCGGTGAATGGATCTCGGCCCTTGCCTCGTCGACTGAGGAGCAGGATATTCCAACTGAATACCACGATGCAAAAAAAAAAGAGAACGCCCTTGCAATAACAGCTTTTTGAAAAGTGTTCCAACAACATCAGAATAGGTTTGTTTTTAACTTGCATTGATCCGAATCAACGCAGTCCCATCAATTGATCACACCAATAAAGAACGAAAATAATGACGTACGTATATGCCATCCGCATTCGCCACTGGGTCCCGTCATTACCCGTTAGGTTAGCTAACTAACGACAGAGCGGGGACTGGACTAGCGCGGATGCAAAACATATACAACATCTACTAGTATATATATCAATATATAATATTTCGCTCAAGGCGTGATATAATGCAACATCACAGAAATGTACAGCATCACAGAACAATACAGATATCTGGGATCCCCGGGTTTCACAGAGCCGCTACTGAAACCCGAAGTTCCCCTGGTCGTGTGGATAGCCTGTGCAATGAAATCCTAGACCCCTACGGGCGCGGCAAGTTACCCGCTAAAACCTAAAGCGAGGCAGCCCCCTTCAGCAACGTGAATGGACCACCCAGCACTTCACGGAATCCGGTAACTTGGGCACCCCTCCTGGGTCAACCTGTACCCCCTATGAGTGCAGCGAATAGCCCGCCAATTCTTGAGTAAAGCCCCCTCCGTCTCAATGCCATGAGATGCGGGCTCGTTGCCCTCTAGAACCCGGCTATCCGTGCACCCCTCCGCGGGGCAATCCTAGTACAGAAAGTAAAATATACATACAACGGGTACATCGACCGCAACCTGGTCGTAGCCCAAAAGAATAATATACAAACAGGCAGCGACGGCACCCCACATGTCGGACGCTCGCCCCGCAATATCAAATGTACAAAATACAACAAAAACTGTACTAGCATTGCATCCAGGCTATCCCCCACGACCGATCCGCAACATCACAGCACAAACACAGAACATCAACGTGAATGTCACGTTCGCAAATCCGTCTAACCGGGCTATTGCAGTCAGACAGGATTTACCGATCAAGTGACATTCACGGTCGTAGATATAATGTAAATACTGTGAACTAATGTGTTTAAAATATCCGATCGACCAAATTTTACCAAGTGGGCCCCAAGCACTACTGTAGCACATAAAGAAATCTGGGCCCAAAAAATAACATTCCTAAAACCATATGTTCAAGTCAGGAGACCTCTGTAAAATTTTAGGGCCATGAACAGTGAAAAGAGCGGCGGAACCGCGGCCCAAGCATGGGTTTGGCCGCGGTCCCGCGGTGGTGTAGACTGTTCACGAGACCAAATTTTCCCAGAACTCTTAAAATTCCCTGCACATACTTCTGCAACACACTGAAAAAAATTTCGAGCCAGAAAAAAAACGACAGAAAACTGATGCAATGAAAACGTGGGTTTTTGGAATTTTGTTCGATCGAAAGTGTAAACACATTAGACAAAGGTAGACTAGGTTAATGGCGAGCCTCTGATACTACTGTAAGTGCACGGCGGTGCCCCGGCCGTCAATCCGACGCCGGAATGCAGAAGCGTTGATTTACTTTAAACTTTAAAACCGGCACCACCGCACACTATAAACCCAGATCGTGCCATTAATCTAGTCCTAGCTAACAAGAGAGGGGTTAGAGAGATATACCGAGCGATCCGTGTCCTCCGGTCTTCTCGTCGTCGTCCTGATCTCCCGAGGAATTTCCGGTCTCCACCTCCTCGTCGGAAGGGCACCACATCGCCGGCTTCTTTTACGGGCTCCCACCTCTGGGCCGAGGCAACTCAGGCACGATGTTGGCGAGTCGACGTGCCCAAGATTTGCTGTAGAATAGTGTAGTGCTCTTTGTCTCTATTGGGGTTGAGGGAGTTGCCATATGGTGAAGGAAATGATATGAGCTTATGGAGATGGAACTTGTGGGATTTTACAAAGCCAAAAGTGCAAAAATCCCATACCAAAAATATGGGACAGCCCCCTAGAGAGCAAGGCCGGCCATCACAAGGTGAAGGGTGAGAATGAGTGAAGTGAGGAATAATACCAAGGATAAGAATAATGCAAGGTAGAGTGTAAAGGAAAAAGGCAAGTCTCACATCTATCACACCCCTTCACCATAACCAAGCATGATAACAAACTAAATCCAACACTCCACCACAACCATCATGACATCTAAAAGTCATGCAATGATGCATTATCATGAAGCAACAAGTCAAGTGATGGTGGAATCATCATGAAGCAAGGATATGCCAATAACACCCTCCACAAATGCTTATTTGCACAAATGCAAATAAGCCCTCCTCCACCAATCTTCGGCCATTGAAAGATACAAAGGAAAATGGCCGAAATCGAAAAGCAAACTGACAACTCCAGAAAACGGATCCCGTAATAAATTACAGGAAAACCCCGATACTGTGTATACACACCCGCATCTGTATTCCGACCGAATACAAATGCAATGAGACAAAATCTACACTGTACAATACTAGGATCCGGCTTAAAGCAAAGCCCGCTAGTATTGACCGTCCGATTCTGATCCGTGCAATACCGAACGTATCTGATCGAACCCTGCCATATCTCCATACGGCCTCTACAGCGTTTCGCCCGAAACTTGAGCAACTAAATGTGGGGGACTCTAAAGACTCGTCAATACTATGGCTGTGGATTTAACCACTAGCACCTTAGAGGTATTAGCCATACGTGACGGGCTACCAGCTATTGACCAAAAGGGACGTCGATGAGCGAACTCATCCTGACACCCTACTGAGCCTGTCAGTGACAATATCCGTACAGTCCGGTCCGTTCGTCTATGAGCATCGCATGGCAGGCCTAGAGGGTTGGTAAAATTCAGACCCCCAAAAGCGGTACAAGTCGTGTCGGAGTGCAGGCCAGAACACCCTGAGATACTACTGGAATACCTACCAGTAAATCTCCTGCCTTGGCCAAGGACTTCGTGTAATGGCTCTCCTAGACACAGCGCGACCTCACCCCCAATACCGGGAGAGACGAACCCCTGTAGATCCGCTCATTGCCTCCATGTGTCTCGGGACTGTACCCAACTAAAACCTGTTTGCACGTCTCCTTTGAGCGTGGTAGGGTAGTAATCAAAGTACAGTGGGAAGTCACACGAGACAAATGACGATCCTCAGGTCGATGAACTAATCTGTACACTTGTCACCAGGGAACTGCTATCTGACGTGAGGTATAAGACCAACTAGCAGGTTCCCGGCGAGTCCAGTCCGGTGTACTCATAACCCAATGAGCACCTGTATACATCTTAGGTGAACCAACTGACACCAGTGGCTTGTGAGACCGGCTACCTCCCCTCGTCGGGGTCTCGACTGTATACACTAGTCTACTCTGGAGTATCGATGCCCTGTCTCGAAACTCCCACGACTAGGGACCTTTTAAGGTTGTGCTTATAGACTACCAGCTCCCTCGTATATGATCGCCATCATACTGCTGGCCGTCAAGCAAGAATCCTAGGGGCTCTATCAACGTGTAATAGCGACCGGTCTGGTCACCTAAAGCAGTACACGATGATAAAGATAAACCAGATAGCATACTATCATCTTGAGTAAGACTGACCTACTGGGATAGGTCCTCACTCAATCATTGCAATCACGTGCCTGTGATCCAATACTTGACTCTGAGGACACTATCTCCAACACATATAAGATGTGCATGTGGCATGAATCGTCGATACTTGTGAAGTGTTCTAGCAACTAAGCAATTTTATATGTGAATGATGAATGCACATTATCAATTTAGCATAACAATATAAAGCATTTAAGTTAAATAAAACTACGGGCGTAACACGCCATCTTTACAATATTCCCCGGTAGATGTTTAGTCTACTCGCCGGAAATATCGAATCTCTTCAGGAATTGCTAATCCTTTCCCTTTCCTCGCTGCCTCCGTAATTCCCGTATTCGAATCTAATATCACAATTTAACGTATATAAGAAAACGGCTATTCCGACATGACGGAAAATGAAAAACACTCGTTCCCACGTACTAGTTATATTATATACAACTATATCGAGCTATTAAACACTTAACTTTACTGGATTTTAACCCTAACCTGCATCGCTACAGAATTTAAATCGCGACGCATTTTAACCGTGTAGTATTTGGTGTTTTAAGATATCTTTTCCGATATACGTTTTCAGATTCTATTTACAGTAGAACTAATTTAATTAAACAACACCAAAATAGCCAAAATTAAACACTGAAAGCTACCTAACAAGACAAACCCACCTAGCTTCCCCTATAGCCGGCGACGCCGGAATTTCAAGATTGACCGCCGGCCAAAAACCTGCCCCCTGGGTTCGTGGTCCTATGGTTTTCTCTAGGTGTTTCACACATCATTTTAGCACTGTTTAGTTGAGTTAATTATCTTATCATAAAGAGCATATTTACACATAGCCTAGTTTGGACAAAAATACGAATTTATGTAACTTTGTTCAATTCAATTTAACTAATCTACAGAACTTAAATTACCTACTGTGTTTAAGAATTTTACCCTCCAAAAAGTTGTTGGAATAACCCCTCCAAGATGCTAAGCCCCTTGTCCTAGCTTGAGAGTGATGAAAACTAGAACTTAGCCTCTTTCTTCTTCTACCTTTTGTCCTTCTTTTTTTTCTTTTTATTTTAGTTTTGTTTTCAGAAAATTTCAGGATTCTTAATTAACTATCATCTGAACAAGGTTTATATATGGCAATTGAAGTGATAAAGTGAAGGAGGAGGTGGAATCAAGTTAGAGGTAAGGGTTTCATGCAAGCAGTAGGTGGTGGATGTGTGTATGCATGCAAGTATGAGGTGTGCAAGCCTTATCCTTTAATTTTGTCTTAATTTGAAAATAAAATCTGAACTAAAATGATTTCTATCCCACTTTCATTTATACCCTTAACAATTTCCTATTTGCATAAAATCCTAAACTTTAGTTAGAAACCCTTCACAACCCAGCTTATTAAAATGAAGCTAAATTTGTCACTAAAACCCTTATAACTTATTTATATTGCATATTAAAATTTAAACTTAAATTGTTTTACGTAGAACTTATGAAAATTGACTTATTTGATTTTAACAACTTTGTGATTTATCACATTATTATTAAATTAATTAATTTTATTTATTTCTAAATTTTCAAAATGCTACACGCGGTGGCCAGGTCTCACAACCCATTGGTATTAGTTTGTTCACCTAAGATAGTATACAGGTGCTCATTGGGTTATGAGTACACTGGACGGACTCGCCGAGAACCTGCTAGTTGGTACTATACCTATTGTCAGATAACAGTTCTAAGGTGACATGTATACAGGTTAGTCTGTCGACCTGAGATCGTCATTTGTCTCATGTGAGTTCCCACTGTGCTTTGATTACTAACCTACCACGGCTCAAAATAGTCGTACAAACAGGTTTTAGTTGGTTACTGTCCCGAGCCACATGGAGGCAGTAAGCGGTTTGTCAGGGATTCGTCTCTCCCGGTATTGGGTGTTGATGTCGCGCAGTGCACGGGTGGCCACCACCAGAAATTCTTAGCCAAGGTAGTCGAGAATTACTGATCTTGGATCGGTAGTTTCCCAAGTGGTGATGGGTTTAATACCGACACGAATTACCGAATTATTAGAGGTCGGAATTTGTCCACCCCCTAGACTCGATATATGATACTCATAGATGAACAGACCGGACTGTACGAATATTGTCACTGTCAGGTTCAGTAAAGGTTTGGATGAGTTTGCTCGTTGGCCTTCCTTTCGCTTAATACCTGGGTAGCCATTACGTACAGCTAGTGCCGCTGACGTGGTTGTAGTTAAACCCACTGCAAGGGTATTGATGAGTCTTTAGAGTACCACACAGAGGGTTTGTTAGTTGTATGTATGCCCTAGAGGCCAGTATTGTATAGATGATGTATATTATATTGGATGCTTGGACATATATAGAGATGAGTTTCTTGCTCGATATGATAGTATGCTATCTGGTTGCTCTTTATCTTAAAATGTATACTTGTCTCTTTATACTGTCTTATGGTTACATGTTGGTAATGCCCTTAGGATGTGTACTTGACTACCCGGACTATGATACGAATCATACTAGTGGGGACATGGTAGTCCGTAAGTACATCCTTCAAGGTCCCTAGTCGTTGGTGTATCGAGACGGGGCATCGATATACCAGTGTAGACTAGCGTATACGCTTCTCGACCCATGAGATGAGCGATGGATGATCCCATATCCATTAGTGTTTGACATCAGAGATGGTATACGGGTGCTCACTGGAGACTGGGTACACTGGACGGACTCGCCGAGAACTCCCAGATGGTATTATACCTAACGTCAGATGGCAGTTCTCTGGTGACACTTGTACAGGTTAGTCTGTAGACCCGAGATCGTTATAGAGTCTTGTGTGATTCCCTCTGTACTTTGATTTCCACCTTACCACGTCCATGAGGGTATGCAAAACGGTGGTTTTTGGGTACAGTCCCGAGTCACATGGAGGCAATGAGCGATAGGAAGGGTTTCGTCTCTCCCGGTATTGCGGGTTGATGTTGCGCTGTGCTCGATTGGCCGTAACAGGGAAGTCCCTGGCCAGGGATGATTCAGAAATTTACTGGTAAGTGTTACCAGTTGTTTCTCGACCCGTTATGAGCCTCACATCGGCACGACTTATCAGTTATTTGGGTCTGACGTTTACCACCCCTAGACTTGATATGCGACATATCAGACGAGGAGACCGGACTATGCGGGAAGTGTTGCCGATTGGCTCGACGGGAGTTGTAGCAGGTTTTCTTGTTTTCTTCCGATCGCTCAATACCCAGGTTGCCGTTACGTTTAGCTGACCGGCGTATTGACGAGTCTTAGAGTCCCACAATGGAGTTTCCTAGTCCAGGCGAAACGTTGAGGTGCGCGTATGCGATATGCGCACGGACCCGATTAAAATGCGCGTATAGGATACCGTATATTGATCGGGCGGCTTGATTTTGGTGGGGTCATATGTGATATGGCCGGATTGATAAATCAAGTGTTGATTTATCATTTAACCATTAGTTTCTCACTTGAAATCCTTTCTTGAGTTTGATGGATGTATGTATGCATGTATGCCTTCTTTATAAATTCATGCACATATGGATGTACATACACACATACATACATACATACATCCTTCATGGTTGTACATAAATGAAAATGGTGGAAATATAAGACTCACACCATGGTTTTATATATGGATTTTATTGCATTTGATTTAAAACAAAAAGGAAAAAGGAAAATGGTTATCATTGATTTGTTTCTACACTCTTATTTTGACCAAACCATCCTCACCCACCTTTTAACCTTGGGTAAACTTTCCTTTTGTGCTTTAACTCAAGTTCAATAAGATATTCATTGTTTAACCATGGTTTGAGATGAGAACAAGAAAATATATATACATATATTTTCATTTTTCTTAACAAGGGTTATTCTTCTCACTCTTGTTAAAGATATAGCCATCATCTTCTTCTTCCTCTCTCATTTGCTCTCTAGATTTTTGTAGTGAGCAATATACTCATCAAGTTAGGATTTTGAAGTGAGAAAGAGAATCACAACACCATTCTACACAAGTCTAGCCTACTTGTTTGGAGTGTAAGTTTCATTTCATTCTATTGATCGGATGAAGTTGCAAGCTTGGACAAAGCGGACTCCGGGTGGATCATCGTTGACCTAGAGGAGTTCAAGTGGACCCGTTTCCAAACCCCAAGTAGCCGAGGAGTCTAGCGTAGGGAGCTACAAAGGTTGTACTTTCAAAACCATAGCTTTTCTTGCTTATGTTGATGTGCAAAAATTTGAAACCCTAATTTTTCTAGGAGCGATCCGATGTTTGTTAACTTAGCACCCTAAAAACTCAATCTTTGGTACATGTGATGCTTCCAAACCCTTCATGAGGTACTAGGCTAACCCAACATTGGTATCAGAGCCGACCTAGAACATTAGGCGACACTTTAACGAAGTTAAAACCCCGATCGAACCCGATATCGACAAAATCAACCCCTCTCTGGAAAATTTTTAAAATCTGGGATTTTTGGGAATTAAAAATACTTAAAAAATACACCAGGGATTTCTTAGAATTACGGCACAAAAAATATTAAATGATCTGTGCAGACCGCCGCGGTTCTGCGGCAATACCCTGCTTGTGCCCCGGAACCGCGGCCGTACAATGAGATCTTTGCAGTATGTTTGCACTGTAATTCTTGTGTCTGAATGTGTTATTTTATGGGTATTTTTAAACTGACTCAAGTGTTGAGCATTTAAGGGTTCGTTTTGTTACCGTCGATTCGATCGGAGAATTTAATTTTGTTATGTTTCTTTCCGGGTAAATTAGAAAGTATTGAAGTGTTTGAACGAGTATCATTTGCTCACTTTTCACGGAGTTTAAATATTTTGGAGATACGTGCAAGTTTTGTGGTGGACCCTCTAGAAGAGAACAAACCATAACTCGATTATGTGACCGTCTTTAACTGCCCTTTGAACCTTAGGGTTTGGGGCAGTACGGCGTGCCACATGTGAGGCGTTGGCTTGACCCTTCTACGGCTGGACCGCTACTACTGTATCACACTCCGGGTTTTTGAACTCCGCTCAAGTGTTGAGCTTTAGTGAATCTTGGGTATTTGATCGTTCGTTCGAAAACTTTAATATTGTCTAATTATCTGCAATGTGATGCAATGTGTGGAATTCATATTACCAGACATGAAATACGAAGTATGTGATATTTCGCATTTACGCTGTCTAAAGAGAATGTGGATTCCAGATATTGCAGTTTTCCACTTTCTTTTCTGTGACCGTAAGTGTAGTATGTAGTGGTATTGCCGATTGTCGTTGCTATACGTCGATGACAATCGGTGTATGCATACTTACTTACGTTGATAATATGAGATATTATGTGTTGCTGAGATATGATGTGCTAGATTGTCGCGATTGAATAGCCGGGGGGTTTTATGTGAGATGAGAGTTTTATATTTTCATTCATGTAAATGCAAATGTAATGTAATATTCTTTTATTTGGGGCACTTCCGGGTTGAGGTCGATGCCAGCAGTGTTGTATATTATTTACTTTTCCGCATTAGGATAGACCCAAGGAGGGGAGCATAGGTGACCGGGTTCTGGGGTTCAGTGGGAAGCCATCTCGAGGAGTCGAGACCGGGTCTCCTAAACTCCAGAATTGGTAGGGTCGCTTGCCGCTCTCGTAGGGGTCCAGGGTGTGGGCTTGGCTATTCATCGCGACTGTGGAATCCGTATATTCTATTGTTGGCTAAATACTAAATACGGACGTTCTAGTATATCCCACATTATATCTATGTTTCTGCTGCGATATCTGTGATGTGATCATGTGATGTGCTGTGATAGATAATATATATAGTATATATGATATATTATATAGACGTTACTTATGTTTTGCACCCGCACTAGCCCTGCCCTGCTCTGTCGTTAGTTACCTAACCTAACGGTGCACGAGGGGACATCGAGGCGAATGCGGATGGCATAAGTGTACGTCGTATTTATCTGTGATGTTTAGGTGACTTAAATGATGGGACTTCATTAATGTGATTAATGAAAGAAAAGAAACCTAAAAGATGTTGTAGAATCAAGTTTTAAAATAAAATGGTAGCTACAGTTTTGCTTTGCATAGCGGTATATATAATATACCCTGCACCTTATTCGATGGGGAAAGAGCCGAGATCCCTTCACCAGGAGTGACCTCTTTAGCAAAACTGGCAGATGCTACAACACTCGGTTTGACTTTTGACTACTTTTGGAGTTTTGCTTTTCATAGTGATATATATGATATGTCCTGCACCTTATTCGATGAGGAAAGAGCCGAGATCCATTCACCGCGAGTGACCTCTTTAGCAAAACTAATAAAAGCCTCAAAATCACTCCATTTCAAAATTTCGCTTGATTCTACAACGATATCAAGTTCATTACGCAATAGGTTTTCAGAAAAACCTGTCGTAGCCTTCCGTCATTTCAGATAAGAACTGTTTAGTATTCGTGCTGCGTTTGTTGGCATTTGTCGAGGCGTACTGTGCGGTAGCTGAATAGTGCTTATCTGCTTATGCATATGATGCAGATTGTTTCAGGGTAGTCGTACGACCTTGTTGGCCTTTGTCAAGGGTCGTGCCGGTGGGTTTGATTCAATCAAGAAATGACCGGTTGAACTTGACTAGCATCCTATGATTTGTTGGCTTTTGTCAAGGTCATGGGGGTTAGGGGCAAAATATTATCGGGAATTTCAAGTGTTGAAATTTGCAATGAGATTGCATACCTTCTATGAGATAGTTGGATCCCGATACCCACTGTGAGTAATTGTTACTCCCGGGAGAGTTTTACACAGGACAATTAGCCGATCAAGTAGGTGTCTAGAAAGGTGTCAACGGGGTTACGCCTCTCGGAAAACGAGGTTTACTTTAATTAGGTCCGTGCGAAAGCACGGGGAACCTCCCTCAAAGTACCGACACTGGCCTGGCTGAAAGATCGGCGAAGTTGTAGGGTGTAATTAATCCCGGCTAGTCTTTCCTTTTAGGGTTTGAAGGAAGATTTGATAAAAACAAGTGGGAGCCATCCTGATTAGATAAGATAATAACCAATCTGATCTTGCAAGAGCATATGCTAAAGTGTTTTCTTCTCTCTCTCCAGGTAGCGACCATGTCATGCCTTAATCAAGATAATAATATGGATGTATTGACCGAACCCGCAAGTTATACTGCGCTGGGGAACGTTGGTTCCGTTCTTTCTTATAAGAGTTATAGGAATGAACAGGACATAGGGGAATACCAGGATTCCCATGCCACCCGAATGAAGAAAGTACATGATGATGCATTTTCTTTGGGTGTGTTCGTTACAGAGAACTGTTTCTCTATTAGCCCTACGTCCTGGGTATTAGATACCGGGTCGGGATCCCATATATGTAATCAGTTACATAGGCTTAGGAAAGGTAGAGAACCTGGAGAAGGTGATAAAGACATAAGAGTTGGAAATGGTGCAATTGTTGCAGCTAAGACTGTCCGGGAATATCACCTTGCATTACCAACTGGTAATACATTGGTTCTGAACGAATGCTATTACATGCCGAACCTGATATGCAACATTATATCGGTTTCTTTGTTGAGTAAAGAGAGATATAATTTTGTATTACAGCATAATGTTATGAACATTTTCCGTAACCAAAAGTTGGTTGGATCAGGCACGTTGTGCAATGGCATTTATGTTCTAAATCAATCAACAGTTCTAAGCATAACAAACACACACAAGAGGAAAAGTTCAGAACTGAACGAATCCTTCTTGTGGCATTGTAGACTGGGTCACATCAATGCGACACGACTAGCTAAGTTGCATATGGATGGATATTTGAATCCTTTTGAATTTTCATCTTATGACACTTGCCAGTCATGTCTCAAAGGCAAGATGACCAAAACTCCATTTACGGGACACGGAGAAAGAGTTACCGAACTCTTGGGACTGATATATAGTGATGTATGCGGTCCCATGTCTACACATGCCAGGGATGGTTCTTCGTACTTCATTACATTCACTGACGATCTCTCTAGATTCGGATATGTGTTCCTGATGAAACACAAATCAGAAGCTTTTGAGAAATTTAGATAATATAAACTAGAAGTCGAGAACCAAACCGGGAAAAGTATTAAAATCCTTCGATCCTATCGAGGAGGTGAACACTTGAGCAATGAATTCCTGGACTTCCTAAAAGAGAATAGGATTCTCTCTCAGCTGACTCCTCCATATACACCACAGCACAACGGTGTATCAGAACGGAAAAACCGCACCCTATTAGATATGGTGCGCTCTATGATGAGCACAGCTGAGTTACCTATTTCCTTCTGGGGATATGCGCTGGAAACAGCAGCATCCCTGTTGAATCAAGTTCCATCTAAATCTGTACCTACCACACCATATGAGATATGGAGTGGGAAGAGACCATGTCTTAAACGAATTAAGATATGGGGTTGTCCGGCCTATGTCAAGAGGCAAAATCCGGACAAACTCGAGGCACGGTCAGTTCTATGCAAGTTTATAGGATATCCCAAACATTCATATGGATATCTTTTCTACCATGCTGAGGAACAAAAAGTGTTTGTTTCTCGACATGCCACCTTTTTAGAAAAGGAATTTCTTGCAAAAGAAATTAGTGGCAAAAAGGTAGAACTGGAAGAAATTCCGGCTACTCAAACTCAAACTGAAGATTTAGTGGAACCAGAGGATTCGGTAATTCCCAATGAACCCCAGCCACTCCGCCGATCTAGTAGGGTTCCTCGCCCACCTGAGAGATATTATGGTTTTCTCATGGATGGTGGGAGCGAGGATTGCATCATGGAGGATGATGACCCAACTAGCTTCGAGCAGGCCATCACGAGTAGGGACTCAGTGAAATGGCTGGATGCAATGCGGTCCGAGATGGAATCCATGTACACCAACAAAGTATGGACTTTGGAAGACACTCCTGAACGAGTAAAATCCATTGGGAGCAAGTGGATCTTCAAGAAAAAACTTGGTGTAGATGGGAAAGTGGAGACTTTCAAAGCTAGACTTGTTGCAAAGGGTTTTCGTCATAGACCAGGTGTGGACTATGACGAAACCTTTTCTCTAGTGGCTATGCTTAAATCCATCCGGATCATGCTTGCCATCGCTGCATATCATGATTACGAAATCTGGCAAATGGATGTTAAGACTGTCTTTCTAAACGGTGATTTAGAAGAGTGCGTGTACATGACTCAGCCAGAAGGCTTCGTAGATAGTGGGAGCAGCGGGAAGGTGTGCAAGCTGCTTAAATCCATTTATATATTAAAGCAAGCACCGCGGAGTTGGAACATCTGCTTTGACGTTGTTATCAAAGAGTTTGATTTCGTCAAAAACGTAGATGAACCTTGTATCTACAAGAAGGTGGCAGAGAGTAAGGTTGTCTTCCTCGTATTATACGTGGATGACATACTCTTGATAGGAAATGACATTCCTATGCTGCAATCGGTCAAGCTCTTTTTATCACAAAGATTCTCAATGAAAGATCTTGGTGATGCCTTCTGCATATTGGGAATTAGGATCTATAGAGATAGATCCAAACGGATATTGGGATTGTCCCAATCCAGGTACATTGACACTACACTAAAGAGGTTTCGTATGGAAGAATCCAAGCGTGGGAACTTACCTACGATCTCTGGAGTCACTCTCTCCAAAGAGATGTCTCCCAAGACTGATTTGGAAAGAGCTCGCATGCAAGGGATACCCTATGCTTCGGCTGTAAGCTCTATCATGTACGCGATGCTATGTACCAGACCCGATGTAGCATACTCACTAAGTGTAGTGAGCAGGTATCAAGCTGATCCTGGAGAGAGTCACTGGACAGCTGTGAAGAGCATTCTCAAGTACTTACGAAGGACTAAGGAGATGCTCTTGATGTATGGTAACGGAGAACTCCAAGTGGAGTCCTTTACCGATTCGAGCTTCCAGAGTAATATGGACGAATCTAAGTCGCAGTCGTGATTTGTCTTTACCCTTTATGGAGGGGCGGTTAGCTGGAAGAGTTCCAAGCAGGAAACCATGGGAGACTCGACGATGGAGGCTGAATACATCGCTGCCAACGATGCTGCCAAAGAGGCTTTCTGGATCAAGAAGTTCATTACTGAACATGGAGTGGTTCCATCCATTGAGAATCCAATACCTTTATATTGCGATAACAATGGAGCGGTGGCTTTGGCCAAGGAACCCAGGTCCCATCAGCTATCCAGGCATATTCTGAGGCGGTATCACCTGATCCGGGAGATAGTTGATCACCGGGAGATCGAGGTCAGGAGGGTTGACACGAATAATAACACAGCGGATCCACTCACGAAGGCCATTCCCCAGATACAGTTTGAGAGACTCTTCGGGATGCTCGGTATGCGATTCTACAGCAGCTGGCCCTAGTGCAAGTGGGAGATTGTTAGTTGTATGTATGCCTTAGAGGCCAGTATTGTACAGATGATGTATATTATATTGGATGCTTGGACATATATAGAGATGACTTTCTTGCTCGATATGATAGTATGCTATCTTGTTGCTCTTTATCTTAACATGTATACTTGTCTCTTTATACTGTCTTATGGTTACATGTTGGTAAAGCCCTTAGGATGTGTACTTGATTACCTGGTCTATGATACGGATCATACTAGTGGGGACATGGTAGTCCATAAGTACATCCTTCAAGGTCCCTAGTCGTAGGTGTATCGAGACGGGGGATCGATATACCAGTGTAGACTAGCGTATACGCTTCCCGACCCATGAGATGGGCGATGGATGATCCCATATCCATTGGTGTTTGACATCAGAGATGGTATACGGGTGCTCAGTAGAGACTGGGTACACAGGACGGACTCGCCGAGAACTCCCAGATGGTATTATACCTCACGTCAGATGGCAGTTCTCTGATGACACTTGTAAAGGTTAGTCTGTAGACCCGAGATCATCATAGAGTCTTGTGTGATTCCCACTGTACTTTGATTTCCACCTTACCACGTCCATGAGGGCATGCAAAACAGTGGTTTTTGGGTACAGTCCCGAGTCACATGGAGGCAATGAGCGATAGGAAGGGTTTCGTCTCTCCCGGTATTGGGGGTTGATGTTGCGCTGTGTTCGATTGGCCGTAACAGGGAAGTCCCTGGCCAGGGCTGATACAGTGATTTGCTGGTAAGTGTTACCAGTAGTTTCTTGACCCGTTATGAGCCTCACATCGGCACGACTTATCAGTTATTGGGGTGTGACGTTTACCACCCCTAGACTTGATATGCGACATATCAGACGAGGAGACCGGACTGTGCGGGAAGTGTTGCCGATTGGCTCGACGGGAGTGGGAGTTGTAGCTGGTTCGCTTGTTTTCTTCCGATCGCTCAATACCCGGGTTGCCGTTACGTTTAGCTGACCGCTTGTGGCTTAGGGTGCTTTATATGATCATCACCCACTGCCGGCGTATTGACGAGTCTTAGAGTCCCACAATGGACTTTCCTAGTCCAGGCGAAACGTTGTGGTGCGCGTATGCGATATGCGCATGGACCCGATTAAAATGCGCGTATAGGATACCGTATATTGATCGGGCGGCTTGCTTTTGGTGGGGTCATATATGATATGGCCGAATTGATAAATCAAGTGTTGATTTATCATTTAACCATTAGTTTCTCACTTGAAATCCTTTCTTGAGTTTGATGGATGTATGCATGCATGTATGCCTTCTTTATAAATTCATACACATATGGATGTACATACACACATACATACATACATACATCCTTCATGGTTGTACATAAATGAAAATGGTGGAAATATAAGACTCACACCATGGTTTTATATATGGATTTTATTGCATTTGATTTAAAACAAAAAGGAAAAAGGAAAATGGTTATCATTGATTTGTTTTTACACTCTTATTTTGACCTAACCATCCTCACCCACCTTTTAACCTTGGGTAAACTTTCCTTTTTTGCTTTAACTCAAGTTCAATAAGATATTCATTGTTTAACCATGGTTTGAGATGAGAACAAGAAAATATATATACATATATTTTCATTTTTCTTAACAAGGGTTATTCTTTTCACTCTTGTTAAAGATATAGCCATCATCTTCTTCTTCCTCTCTCATTTGCTCTCTAGATTTTTGAAGTGAGCAATATACTCATCAAGTTAGGATTTTGAAGTGAGAAAGAGAACCACAACACCATTCTACACAAGTCTAGCCCACTTGTTTGGAGTGTTAGCTTCATTTCATTCTATTGATCGGGTGAAGTTGCAAGCTTGGACAAAGCGGACTCCGGGTGGATCATCATTGACCTAGAGGAGTTTAAGCGGACCCGTTTCCAAACCCCAAGTAGCCGAGGAGTCTAGCATAGGGAGCTACAAAGGTTGTACTTTCAAAACCCTAGCTTTTCTTGCTTATGTTGATGTGCAAAAATTTGAAACCCTAATTTTTCTTGGAACGATCCGATGTTTGTTAACTTAGCACCCAAAAAACTCAATCTTTGGTACATGTGATGCTTCCAAACCCTTCATGAGGTGCTAGGCTAACCCAACATGGTTTTCACGGTTCAGGCGATATGGTGTAGATGACGTATGTTGGTACATACAGGTATCCGATTAAATATGTGTACATGCTGCACAGACTTTAATCGGACGGTTGATAATACTAGCGGTTTAGGATTAAGCCGGATTACTAAATCAGGTTTTGATTTAATAATTTATATATATATATATATATATTCTAGTATTATTGTTCACTATTCATTTTCTCTCTTGGCTATTCATATTTTTGTATGAATACGCGTATATGTAATTCCATACATATACCGGGTTGTATTCCGTATTTATACAGAATAGTTTCTAGAAGATGGCAACGTCATTAATTGATTTTCTTTTTAGAAAATTAATTTAGGAAATGAGGTGGAGGGTCTGTTGACATGAGCATGGGCTTGAGCATGTATAAAGGTATGGCATGGAATTGTTTATTTGGTATAGTGAAAAGAGATTTTTTTTTGTGCATGAGAGAGAAGGGCAGCCACCATTCTCTAAGGTTCTTGCTCATTTTTCTTGACTTCATTCTTTCTCCACTTGTTTCATAGCTCCATTCTCATTCTCTTGAAAACACTTAGCCATTCTTGAGTTGCTCATGCCACATGCTTCCTCACCTCCTTCATCTTCTTAAGTTGCTCTTTTGAGCATTGTGATGAGAGGAAAATTATAGTGACACATTCCTTCACCTCCACTCTCCATTGCTAGCAATCTTGGAGCGTCGGTTGCCTCGCTTGGCGAGGCTGAAGCTTGCGCCGTTTCCCTCAGGTTTATCATTATAGATGGAGGAAGACCGACAACCAAATTCGATCAAGGAGCCTCTAGGAGCTTGGGATGATGGTTTAAGACCGAAGGACACAGATCAACTCGGTATAACCATCTAACTTCTAGTTTTACATATTGCTAGTATAGGGTTTAGGGTAGACCCGGGCATCGGGTCATGGTAGCGCCAGTCTAATAAATTTTTGTTCCGCATTTGGCCATGGTTTGAAGGCCGGGAAGCTGCCGTAACACAATATGGTATCAGAGCCAGCCCGTAAACCACTTACTAGTAGTTTTAGAGAATGTTAATGTATCGAAATCGAAACAACCCCAAAACAGTGCAGTGCACATTTCAGCTTCTGTCGAAATTTCAGAGTCTTCAAAAAGTTTTTAAGCAACTGTAGAAGACTACTTAGGTGACCATTAGACTACACCCCAAATACGAGCCACTTCCACCGTATTAAAACTGGCCACATGTGCAATTTTTCCGAGCTGGCGGCCCTGACATGAAGTTTGGGTTTCGTATTTTGTGTATGGTCTAGTCTCTGGAATATTGGTTCAGTGGTATTGCTTGTTTTGCCTATTTTGGATATTATGTTTTTTTGTTCAGGGACAATTCGGTGTGTTTTGAAGTCGATAATTGATCAGTCAAAAATACTGCATCTTTAAACCTGCAATTTCCCTATTATTTGCACTAATCTAGAAGTGTTCGGCATTCATTTAGCACATATTAGCAAAACAGTAGTTAAATATCAGATTACATGTGTTAGACTTTAAAACCGGCACTATAAGGGAAATTGACTGCATTTCATAGCATGGCATCATTCTTATATATCGCAACTTGTGTCTCAAAGTCTATGCTGGACATTACAGAAGATCAGTCAAATTTACAAACGAAGACTGTTAAAAAGACACCAACTCAAGGAATTGGAATCTGGCAATGATCTAGAGTGAATTAAGAGATTCAACATATCATAAAGTACATATGAAGTCAGAAGAAGTAATCAACTGAAGTTTGAAGCCCTAAAGCAGCCAAGTGGCCGCGGAACCGCTGCCTGAGCCGCCTTGAGCCGCGGTTCCGCGGCGGCTTGGCCACATCATCACCTATGTTTCAGCCCATAACTCCTACCTCAGTGTGTGCACTTCAGAAAGCTACTTCAATCTTCAGATTACTCCAGAACATTCTGCCAGATCAGCAAGTCATTGGGTTCTAAACTAAACACTCATAGCTTCCTTAACAAGCTTCACCTAAATTCCATTAAGGACCTAGAACCTTCCCCCTAACCTCCTAGCTTAGGGTAGAAGCTAATCCCCTAACTAACTACTTCTAGAAACCTCTCCCTATAACAAACTTTTGGAGGGAAAACTCAAATTTGAATTCCTAGACCTAGGGTTTGGAAAACCTATAAATAGAGCCCAAGGCTCACTTATTCAAGGCTAATCAATCCTTAGCTCATTGTTGGCTAAATTCTAATTCAATCTTCATCTTCCCCAATTTCCAACCACAAGTCTAGTTACAAGACTTGTGTCAAAACCCTAACCCTAATCCAATCCAAGATCAAGAATTCAAGATCCTTTGAGTGTAAGCCAAGCAAGTTTTCGACGATCCTTTGAAGCAAAGCCGGACTTCAACGGAGCACGAGATCTAAGCGATCGAAGACTCAAGGAGCCGAGCGAAGCTAGATTCGACGAGCAAAGTTCCTACCTCTTGTAGATCTTGAGAGTTGTAACTACTTGTTGATGTAATAAAGGTGAAGATTCTTTAAACTTGTTTACATTTCAATTCGAGCATTATATTTCGATTCTTGAATATGTACTTTGTGATGATGCTTGAATAAATCTCCGCTTGTGGAGGAATCGAAACGACTGTAAAATGATGATGTTGATAAATCTTGAAACGATTTCTTAAGTCTTAAAACAATTGTAAATTCTTGAAAATCGATTGATCGATGATCTAGATCGATGCGAATGCGTTCTTGATTCCTTTCGCACGATCTAGAGATCAACGATCGATCATTCGACTTTCAAGAAGCTATCTAGTGAATGTGACTCATCGAAAGGACAAAGGATAGGATGAGGAACCCTAATTCTTCGCAAGATCCTTGATCCTCGATGAATTCTACATCGATTTAGCATCAATTTGTTAATGGATAAGAAATCGTAATCTTGAATCTTCTTCACATTTACAACCGAATCGATTCCTATGAGCTATACTTCAAATCTTGAAACCTAAAGTGATTGGAATTCTATCGATACTTGATTCTCGATGTTTATCGTTTTCTTGATTCTTGATTAGAATAGTGATACTTGAAATTCATCGACAAAAATCTTGAATCATTTTCTTTGCTTTTCTTTTCTATTAAAGTTTCGATTCCAACAAATCAAGATACGAACGAATCGCGCAATCTCTCTGGACGATCCGCACTTACTAACGCGCTACAATCCGACACCGTTATTGATTGCGGTCAAATATTTTTGGTTGTGATTTTTTCTACATAAATTTTCTAAATACCGAAAACGGAAAATAATATTCAATCAAATGGCGCCGTTGCCAGGGATCATTTGATTTACTTACACATCGGAAATCAAATCAATCAAATGGCGCCGTTGCCGGGGATCGCGCGCTAATTCGTTCTATATTGAAATTTGAATTGAAAGATTTATTCCATTAGATTGTTTGTGATCAAAATTCGCAAAAAATCTAAACAATTTGTTGTGGTGTATTGCAAGGAAAATCTGGAGCTTTCTGTTCAATTCAAAAAAAAATTGGAAATTTCCAGAGAGCTGGAGGAATCAACAACAAGCTGCTGTTGAAAAATTGTGCACTGAACAGAACCTACGACCGCGGTTACGCGGCATTAACCCCCTCCTGCGGCGGTTCCGTGGCTAGGTGAAGGTCCGTATGTACAATTTTGTTCACAGTAAGCTTCTATCTTTCTTATCTCCTTCTCTGTCTGCTCCAATTAACATTTTGTGCAGGCTTCTTTGCAAAAATCGCAGCGCCGCGCAAAAAGCAAATTAAAATTGTGCGTGTTTTTTATTTCTTGGTTGTTTGCATTCTAATACAGATATTAAGGGGCACGGCTAAATCCAAATTAGGTGGGGAGTTCATTACCCTTCCACGGCCCCAAAATTCACAAAACTTGCATCCGCATTGACCCACATTAACTAAAAAATATCTAGAGATGACTCTAAGGACCGTCGCGCTCACTTAGAACAGAAGAAGGCCGTGGGTAATTCATTGCTTATCCGCGTTTTCTTGTGGTGTCTAAGGCAAGTGTGTCGAAGGCTAGTGATTATTAATTAGGCCCACTACTTACGTAGTGGAGTACCTACCCACTTACCTGGCACTTACCTGGCCACAGGGGGACAAAGAGGCAGTGGAGGATTGATCCTGTGACTTGTCTTTTGGCAGTTAGGAGCGGTCTAGAGCCTGACCTAGGTGACCCCTAGAATTAGGGTTTTGTGTGTTGCATTTGTTGTGTTGCATAATTTTTTTAAAAATCTGTCCAATTTTCAAAAAAAACACCGCATTCATTCATTTCCCCTAATTATAAGTCACACTGCAACTTGTACTAACCCTTTTTAGTGCAAGATAGGCTGGACACGGAATTCTAGTGCCCGTTTAGTTCGCGTACCTCTTATCGACTCCGAAGTCGATATTTCTACATTTACCTTTCCTTTACCCACCACCACACCCACACCGATGGATCCGACTCCATCGAACTTCTTTTCCACTAATCTGCCGCCGTCCGTTGGTGTGCAGAATCCACCCCGTATCTCTCTCCAGGAAAGGTGCTATCCTTTGCGAAGTCCTCTTTCGACCTGCTTATCCATTCCACCAGCCAACGGGGATAATTTTGAAATTAAACCCCAATACATCAACCTTTTACCCAAATTCCACGGACTCGAGATTGAGGACACTTACGTTTTCATTACCAAATTTGAAAACGTATGTGCAATGATGGGTACGTCATAACTTTCAGTGGATTCTATGCGTCTACGACTTCTTCCATTTACTTTGTGCGATATAGCCAAGAAGTGGCTATATAACACTACCGCACACTCTATTACGAATTGGGAAGAATTCGTCACGGCATTCCTTAAGATATTTTACCTTATGCAAAAGACAGCTCGAATCAGTAGCGAACTGAAAGAATTTACCCAGCTTCATACTGAACCATTCTTTAAATGCTTTGAATGTTTCAAGGATCTATTGGTTCAATGTCTTCATCACGGCATCCCGAGATGGGATCTTTGCCGAATCATATATGAGGGCATTAACCCAAACACTAAACAGAACCTTGAAAACATGTGTCAAGGTACCATTATGACCAAGGATGATGGGGAAACTTGGAAATTTTTAGAAGAGTTCGCTGAAAAATTACTACAGTGGGAGAGTGGAACCCAACCATTGAATAGAGGTGGCGTAGACCAAATAGATGTGTCCATAGGTGTTCGAGCTGAGATGGCAGCAATGTAAAAGAAGCTCGAAGTTATGGAACACAAATTTACAGCAGCCTCCCTAAACCCATGTAAGTCCGTGGCGGCGCCCCGGCCGTCGAACCGACGCCGGAAACGCGGAAACAAAAAATTTTGCAAACTAGCAAACCGGCACCACCGCGCACCTTTCACCCGGATCGGGCCATTAACCTAGCAACTAGCAAACAAGAAAAGAGTAGAGAAATATACCAAGCGATCCGTGTCCTTCGGTCTTCGTCTCCACTCCGATCTCCAGCGGAAACTCCGTTCATCTCCTCCTCGTCGGAAAGGGCACCACGTGGCCAAATACTTTTACGGGCTCCCACCTCTTGACCGAGGCAACTCGGGCGCGAAGTTGGCTAGCCGACGCGTCCAAGATTTGCTGTAGACTAGTGTAGTAGACATTGTCTCTTTGAGGGTTTAGTTGCCATGGAGGAATTGGGAAGAGAATGAGAGAAAGAATGAGCTTTGGAGCTAATCTTTTTTGCAACCATAGAATGAGATGGAAAAATGCCACACCAAAAAATGAATTCCTCTCTCTCTCCCCACTAGGATGTGGCCGGCCTCTCCCCCCATGAAAGAATGATGGAATGAGAAAAAGAATAATGCAAGAAAGAATATATCAACATGAGAAAAGAAAATGGCCACATCCATTTCAAATCAAAACCCATCATAATGAAAACAAGTGAGTTGATTAAAAAGGAATCTCATCATGAAAGAACACTCATGATGCCTCACATATGCATGAAAGCCCTCCACAAATAAGTTATTTGCAAACTGCAAATAACCCCCTCCAACGGAAAGTCCGGCCGGAACGGAATGCAAATTGGCAACTTCAGAAAACTGATCCCGTAATAAATTACAGGAAAACCCCGCTACTGCAAATACATGCCCGCATTTGTATTCGCACTGAACACAAATGCAAAGAGACAAAACTACAAAATCTAATACTAGGATCCGGCTTAAACCAAAGCCGGCTAGTAAAAACCGTCCGATCACGATCCTTGCAATACCGCACGTATCTGATCGAACCCTGCTATATCTCCATACGGGCCTCTACAGCGTTTCGCCCGAAACTTGAGTAACTGTATGTGTGGTGGACTCTAAAGACTCGTCAATACTATTGCTGTGGATTTAACAACTAACACGTCAGAGGTATTAGCCATACGTGACGGGCCACCAGCTATTGACCAAAAGGGACGTTGATGAGCGAACTCATCCTGACACCCTACTGAGCCTGTCAGTGACAATATCCGTACAGTCTGGTCCGTTCGTCTATGAGCATCGCATGGCGGGCCTAAGGGGTTGGTAAAAGTCAGACCCCCAATAGCGGTACAAGTCATGTCGGAGTGTAGCCCAGAACACCCTGAGATACTACTGGAATACCTACCAGCAAATCTCCTGCCTTGGCCAAGGACTTTTCATGTTCTGGCTTTCCTAGACACAGCGCGACCTCACCCCCAATACCGGGAGAGACGAACCCTTGCAGATCCGCTCAGTGCCTCCATGTGGCTCGGGACTGTACCCAACTAAAACCTGTTTGCACGACTCCTTTGAGCCGTGGTAGGGTAGTAATCAAAGCACAGTGGGAACTCACACGAGACAAATGACGATCTCAGGTCGATGAACTAACCTGTACACATGTCACCAGGGAACTGCTATCTAACGTCTGGTATAATCCCAACTAGCAGGTTCCCGGCGAGTCCTGTCCGGTGTACTCATAAACCAATGAGCACCTGTATACATCTTAGGTGAACCAACTAACACCAGTGGCTTGTGAGACCGGCCAACGCCTCTCGTCGGGGTCTCGACTGTATACAGTAGTCTACTCTGGAGAATCGATGCCCTGTCTCGAAACTCCCACGACTAGGGACCTTTTAAGGATGTGCTTATAGACCCCAGCTCCCACGTATATGATCGCTCTCATACTGCTGGTAGTCAAGCAAGAATCCTAGGGGCTCTATCAACGTGTAATAGCGACTCGTAAGGTCACCTAAAGCAGTACACGATGATAAAGATAAACCAGATAGCATACTATCATCTCGAGTAAGACTGTCCTACCGCCATAGGTCCTCCTCAATCATTGCAATCACGTGCCTGTGATCCAATAATTGACTCTGAGGGCACTATATCCAACAACTCAATGTCGCACCCTAAAACTGTATGTGGGTGCTGTTCTGATCCGTCTCACTTAACGGGAGAATGTCCATTAAACTCTGCGTTTCAAGGTCACGAGCATACTAATGCCGCATTTCAAAGACCTAGAAACGATCCATATTCTTCCACGTACAATCAGGGTTGGAGGAATCACCCGAATTTTGCTTGGAACCAACAACAATCTCAAAACACGGTTCTAAGCCAAAATAATTTCTAAGGGGCTCTTCCACTACAACAGCAACCACTTCAACTCACTCAGCACCCCTACCAGTCAAAAAATTTCCAAAACCAGGTCAACACTCCTGCACAGTCTAATCCTATGCAGTTGTCCTGTTCTAACGAATTCTCTCAATTCACTCAAACCATGAAATCACTCTTGTCAAATTTCATAGAGGTTTTCGGCTGAGGTTAGATCTTCCGTCAGTGAGATAAAGAAAAACTCAGCGTCCCAAGCTGAGAGTATCAGATCGATAGAAGCTGAAATCGCACGACTTAAAGCCGAAATGAGTGAGAGAGAAAAAGGGAAACATCCATCTCAACCCCTAACGAACCCTGGGCATTACAATGTAAATGCCATCACAACGTTGAGATCAGGAAGGGTGCTGAACAACCATGTTGGGGAAGAAGTTGATGATATTGGAAATCATATCAACACCCCGGCTGAGACCTTTCCTCACACACACACATCTATTTCTAATCCTTGTTCTTCTACCCCACCGCCTTCTCGTGAGCCTATTCTCCATTTCCCTCTAGGCTCGACACCTCAGAAACCCTCTTCTAGTTCTTTACAGACGATCCCCACTCCTCTTTTGGGATCACGTCTATCCCCTCTTCCTTCTCCTATGATGGACCCGACGCTTATTGCTAAAGCTCCTTACCCGAATCGGTTAAGGGGTAATAAAACGAGTCCACATATGGAGAAAATTATAGAAATGTTCAAACAGGTTAACATCAACATCCCTCTCCTAGATGCGATTCAACAAGTCACCGCTTATGCGAAAATTCTTAAAGACTTGTGCACTAGGAAGAGGAAGACTCAAGTGCCGAAGAAGGTCTTCATGTCCAATAATATTAGCACTGCTTTTGTCCCACAGCTACCAAAGAAACGTAAGGACCCAGGATGTCCTACAATATCGATTTCTATTGGGGGTAAAAACATAAACCGTGCTCTTTTAGACCTTGGCGCAAGTGTTAACCTACTTCCTTATTCCGTCTTTGAGCAGCTAGGGATTGGAGAGTTGAAACCTGCTCACTGCACTCTCCAAATGGCAGACCATTCGATCACCAAACCTAGGGGTGAGCTTGAGGATGTGTTGATTAAGGTCGGGGAATTTGTATTCCCCGTAGACTTCATTGTTCTTGACACACAACCTGTAGCAAACCCGCGGAGCCAAATTCCGGTGATTTTGGGTCGACCTTTCCTTGCCACTTCCAACGCCGTCATTAACTGTAGAAACGGTTCAATGAACTTATCCTTTGGAAATATGACTATTGAACTGAACATCTACAGAGTTAGAAGTCAGCCATCAGAACCCTCTGCACATCTTCTTGATGTGTGCTCTGTCCACGAGATTGCTCCCGAAAGTTGTGGAGTTGATGAACTTTGCTTTATAGATCTCGACGACACTACCACATCACTGTTTGATCTTACACATGATCTTAGTGAGGATACCTTTCCCACTCTTGAGTCCGACACTCCTGACGTTTCACCACCCGAGTCTGTATCTTTCATAGGCGATGAGCTTCTTTGTGACTCCGAAAATCACTCGATGATCCCTCCTTCTATTATTTCTCCGCCAGCTTTAGATCTAAAGATTTTACCTTCTCACCTTAAATATGCATATTTGGGTGAGAATGAGTCCTTACCGGTTATCATATCCGCTTCTCTTGCATCAGAGCAAGAGAATGCACTTTTATCGGTATTGAGATCTAATAAGGAGGCGTTTGGTTGGACTATGGCGGACATCAAAGGGATTAGTCCCTTGATTGTAGAACATCATATACAAGTGATGGATAATGCCAGACCAACCCGAGAACCACAGAGACGGTTAAATCCCATCATGAAGGAAGCAGTGATGAAAGAGATCGTCAAATGCCTTGATAATGGTATTATATCCCCAATCTCCGATAGCCAATGGGTGAGTCCTATACATGTTGTCCCTAAGAAATCCGACATCACTGTTCTTACCAATGAGTCAAACGAGTTGATTCAGACACGCGCCCAAACTGGGTGGCGTGTATGTATTGATTATAGAAAACTCAATGCTGCCACGAGGAAAGACCGCTTTCCTCTACCATTCATTGATCAAATGCTGGAACGCTTAGCTGGACGAGAGTATTATTGCTTTATGGACGGATACTCTGGCTATAATCAGGTCCCCATCGCCAAAAAGGATCAAGATAAAACCACTTTTACTTGTCCTTTTGGTACCTTTGCTTACAGTCGCATGCCCTTTGGGTTATGCAATGCTCCCGCTACTTTTCAGTGGTGTATGATGGCGATATTCTCTGATATGGTAGAGAATTTTCTGTAGATCTTTATGGACGATTTCTCGATTTTTTGAGACTCTTTTTCTGATTGCGTCTCGAATCTTGACGCTGTTCTTACTCGATGCAAAGAGAAGAACTTAACTTTGAACTGGGAAAAATGTCATTTCATGGTCCAAGAAGGAATTGTACTTGGACATGTTATTTCATAGAAAGGCATTGAGGTTGACAGAGCTAAGATAGATGTCATTCAAAACCTTCCTTATCCCAAAAGCGTCAAAGATATTCGATCTTTCCTTGGCCATGCGGGCTTTTATAGGAGATTCATTAAGGATTTTAGCAAAATTGCTAGACCTTTAACTCTTCTCCTGGCCAAGGATACGACCTTCCACTATGACTCGGACTGTGAGGCAGCTTTCGACTCACTCAAACACTCCCTCACTACAGCCCTCGTTCTATCGTCTCCAAATTGGGACTACCCCTTTGAGCTGATGTGTGATGCATCCGACTTTGCACTAGGTGCAGTCATAGGACAGCATATTGAAAAGATGCCACACGTGATCTATTATGCGAGTAAGACCCTGAATGTTGCTCAAATCAATTATACAACTATCGAAAAGGAAATTTTGGCTGTTGTATTTGCATTAGAAAATTTCAGGCCTTACTTAATTGGCTCACCTATAGTTATGTACACTGACCATTCCGCCTTAAAACATCTTCTGGCGAAGAAAGATGCAAAAGGTCGGCTAATACGTTGGATCCTTCTATTACAAGAATTTGATCTTGTTATCAAAGATAAGAAAGGATGTGAAAACGTGGTAGCCGACCATCTTTCGCGCATCTCTTCTTCCTCTGTGACCCTGCCGATCAATGATTCGTTTCCTGACGAACAACTCTTGAGCGTATCCAATGAACCTTGGTTCAGGGATATTGTGAACTATCTTGTCACGGGACTTATACCCGGTGATTGGTCAAAAAAGGACAAATACCGTTTTCTATCCCAAGTAAAACACTTTTACTGGGATGATCCATATTTGTTTAAGTATTGTCCTGATCAGATCATTCGCCGGTGTGTCCCGAAAGAAGAGTTCAAGAGTGTTCTTTCTTTTTGTCATGATCAGGCCTGTGGGGGTCACTTCGGTCCTAAAAAGACGGCGGAGAAGATTTTGCAATGTGGTTTTTATTGGCCGACCTTATTCAAGGACGCATTTGAGCATTGCAAAACCTGTACACAATGTCAGTACACAGGTAGAATTTCCCGGAGAAATGAAATGCCTCAGCGACCCATCTTGGTTGTTGAAATTTTCGATGTTTGGGGCATTGATTTTATGGGTCCCTTTCCTAACTCCTTTAGGAATTTGTATATACTGCTGGCGGTTGATTATGTCTCAAAGTGGGTTGAAGCCATTCCATGTCGCACTAATGACAAGAAAGTTGTCATTAATTTCTTGAAAGAGAATATCTTTTCGCGATTTGGACACCCACGCGCCATCATTAACGATAATGGGACACATTTCTGCAACAGGTCTTTTGAGACTTTGATGCGGAAATACGTAATCAACCACCGACTTTCTACACCCTATCATCCCCAAACGAGCAGGCAGGCTGAGATCTCTAATAGACAGATCAAACTAATCCTGGAGAAGACTGTTGCTAAAAATAGAAAAGACTGGTCGACCAAACTGACGGATGCTCTTTGGGCATTCAGAACTGCATATAAAACCGACCTAGGGATTTCTCCATATAGGATAGTGTTCGGGAAGGCATGTCACTTACCCGTCGAGATTGAGCATAAAGCATTGTGGGCTATTAAGAAAATAAACTTTGACTAAACCAAGCCTGCAACTTTCGGAAGCGGCAAATAAATGAGCTAAGCGAACTCTGCGATGAAGCTTACGATAACGCTGTAATCATAAAAAATAGGACAAAGGTTTTTCACGATAAAAACATTTTGAGGAAAACATTTTCACCTGGTCAGCATGTCCTTCTTTATGATTCACGACTACACCTTCACACAGGTAAGCTTCGATCTCGGTAGAAAGGACTTTTTGTTGTGCGGTCTGTATACCCGCACGGGGCAGTAGAGGTAGAAAATGTTAAAAACGGCACAATTTTTAAAGTGAATGGACATAGACTAAAGCTGTATTTTTCCACTGACCCCACGGAGGAGCTCCTGTTCTTACAGGAGCCATTTTATTTGGATTAAAATTCCTCCATCTCATCTTCATATCCTGCATATCACTGCATCATCTTTTGAATGGAGGTGAGTGAAAAGAGTAAATTTGGGGGAAGTTCTTCACTTATATATTTTGCCCCCACTAATAAATTCCTCCCAGGGTTACCGGTTTTATAGATATAATGGTTGGCAACAGTGAGGACACTGTTGAAAACAAGTTTAGGGGAGGTTTGTGCTTATCTTTGCATCATTTGTATATCATTTGCATAAGCACAAAACATTTCCTTAAAAACTTATAAAAATTTAAAAAATTTCAAAAACCATAAAAATTTTAAAATTTTCAAAATATAAAAATATTTAACATTTTTTGTACATAAATAAGATAATAAAAGATCAGATAGTGAAAAATTACATTCATGAGATTAGAAAAATTTAAGAAAACAAAGAAAATTAGAAGTTTTCTTATACGAACTAGTAATAAGTAGTTATGAGCCTTTGTCCCAAGGGTTAGTAAGATGAAGGACGTCACTAATCTGAGGATAAAAATAAGTCTAAAAAATAGTTTCTATTCTGGAAGCCAAACATTTTGAACGTTGATACCCTGCTATTCGCACTTACACACGTCTTGAGGCCCGGGGTAGTAGAGGATACCTTGAAATGCTCTTGTCCAAAAGCCAAAGTATGAAGGAAATAAAAAAAATGAATAAAATATAAAATGGTGAGAAAAATGGACACTGGTTTTGTTATCGCCAAGGCAGCAATAAAAAAATATAGCGAGGGTGCCTCTTCACCTAGTGCCCTAAGGCCAACTGGTCTGCGAGTTACTGCTAAGCCTTAGGTGGTGCAAGACGGGGAAAAACACCAAATAAGCAAGCACATGAGTAATCGGTCGGTTAGTACCTCAAGAAGTATTAACGGTCGCATGAAAGTGTGTGAGCAACTTCATCTAAATATTCATTAATTAAAAAGTACTGAGGTGGATGGGCAAGAGTATGATAGCTTGAATTGAATTCTCCGGGTGCAGGGATGTCTTTACACACACGTATGGTTATATGATCGATATTTGGATGAAAGATAGGAATGAAGAATAAGACGATGTTTTATTGAGGAAGGACGTGATTTCTGACATCTTTTCATTACTATTAAGATAGGGCTCATGACAACCGAAAAGCTAGCTTAGTTGGAAACCCTAATTTTCAAAGCTTTTCTTTTACAATTCTTTTCTTTAAATGTAATATTCATGATCTTCCTTTTATTATTGGATTTTGTGGGTGCAATCCGCTGAAAACCCTCAGGAGACAACACTCCTCCTACTAGGGACACCTAGAGGTTTAAAGGCTTGTTGCACGTGCTCAGTGCAATCGTGTTGCCTACGAAAGTGTGCTAGTTAGTTTTTCTCTTTCTTTATTTTCTCTTTCTTTTTAATGAAAAGTTCGCTCGAGACGATCGAAAATAAGTTTGGGGGAATTTGATCAGTCGAAAATACTGCATCTTTAAACCGGCAATTTCCCTATCATTTGCACTCATCTAGAAGTGTTCGGCATTCATTTAGAACATATTAGCAAAACAGTCGTTAAATATCAGATTACATGTGTTAGACTTTAAAACCGGCACTATAAGGGAAATTGACTGCATTTCATAGCATGGCATCATTCCTATATATCGCAACTTGTGTCTCAAAGTCTGTGCAGGACATTACAGAAGATCGGTCAAATTTACAAACGAAGACTGTTAAAAGGACGGCAAATCAAGGAATTGGAATCTGGCAATAATCTAGAGTGAATTAAGAGATTCAACATATCATAAAGTACATATGAATTCAGAAGAAGTAATCAACTGAAGTTTGAAGCCCTAATGCCGCCAAGTGGCCGCGGAACCGCGGCCGGAGCCGCCTTGAGCCGCGGTTCCGCGGCGGCTTGGCCACGTCATCACCTATGTTTCAGCCCATAACTCCTACCTCAGTGTGTGCACTTCAGAAAGCTACTTCAATCTCCAGATTATTCCAGAACATTCTGCCAGATCAGCAAGTCATTGGGTTCTAAACTAAACACTCTTAGCTTCCTTAACAAGCTTCACCTAAACTCCATTAAGGACCTAGAACCTTCCCCATAACCTCCTAGCTTAGGGTAGAAGCTAATACCCTAACTAACTACTTCTAGAAGCCTCTCCCTATAACAAAATTTTGGAGGGAAAACTCAAATTTGAATTCCTAGACCTAGGGTTTGGAAAACCTATAAATAGACCCCAAGGCTCACTTGTTCAAGGCTAATCAATCCTTAGCTCATTGTTGGCTAAATTCTAATTCAATCTTCATCTTCCCCAATTTCCACCAACAAGTCTAGTGAGAAGACTTGTGTCAAAACCCTAACCCTAATCCAATCCAAGATCAAGAATTCAAGATCCTTTGAGTGCAAGCCAAGCAAGCCTTCGACGATCCTTTGAAGCAAAGCCGAACTTCAACGAAGCACGAGATCCAAGCGATCCAAGACTCAAGGAGCCGAGCGATGCTAGATTCGACGAGCAAAGTTCCTACCTCTTGTAAATCTTGAGAGTTGTAACTACATGTTGATGTAATAAAGGTGAAGATTCTTTAAACTTATTTACATTTCAATTCGAGCATTATATTTCGATTCTTGAATATGTACTTTGTGATGATGCTTGAATAAATCTCCGCTCGTGGATGAATCGAAACGACTGTAAAATGATGATGTTGATAAATCTTTGAACGATTTCTTAAGTCTTAAAACAATTGTAAATTCTTGAAAATCGATTGATTGATGATCTAGATCGATGCAAATGCGTTCTTGATTCCTTTTGCACGATATAGAGATCAACGATCGATCATCCGACTTTCAAGAAGCTATCTAGTGAATGTGACTCATCGAAAGGACAAAGGATAGGATGAGGAACCCTAATTCTTCACAAGATTCTTGATCCTCGATGAATTCTACATCGATTTAGCATCAATTTGTTAATGGATAAGAAATCGTAATCTTGAATCTTCTTCACATTTACAACCGAATCGATTCCTATGAGCTATACTTCAAATCATGAAACCTAAAGTGATTGAAATTCTATCGATACTTGATTCTCCATGTTTATCATTTTCTTGATTCTTGATTAGAATAGCGATACTTGAAATTCATCGATAAAAATTTTGAATCATTTTCTTTGCTTTTCTTTTCTATTAAAGTTTCGATTCAAATAAATCAAGATACGAACGAATCGCGCAATCTCCGTGGACGATCCTCACTTACTAACGCGCTACAATCCGACCCCGTTATTGATTGCGGCCAAATATTTTTGGTTGTGATTTTTTCTACATAAATTTTCTAAATACCGACAACGGAAAATAACATTCAATCAAATGGCGTCGTTGCCGGGGATCATTTGATTTACTTACACAATCGGAAATCAAATCAATCAATAATTTAACACTGTTTAAATGTTTATCAGTACATGCATTACTATCTACGACCGTGAATGTCATTAGAGCAGTACAACTCGTCTATTTGCTATATGTTCTTCTAGACGAGTTTGCGAACGTGACATTCACGTTGATATTTTATGTTGTGCTAGGTTGTTGTTGGATCGTCGTGGTGGATAGCTTGGGTGTAATGCTAGAACAGTTTAGTTTCATTTGTACATTTGATATTGTGGGGCGAGCGTCCGACATGTAGACTGCCGTCAATGCCAGTTTGTATATTATTTTTTGGGGGCATGACCGGGTTGAGGTCGATGTCATCGTTGTACATATTATTTTTTTCTGTACTAGGATTACTCCACGGTGGAGTGCACGAATAGACGGGTTCTAAAGGGCAACGGGTCCTCATCTCATGGTGTTGAGATGGAGGGGACCTTACTTTAGAATTAGCGGGCTATTCACCACACTCGTAGTGGGTATAGGTTGACCCACGGAGGGGTGCTCTAGTTACCGGATTCGGTGAAGTGCTGGGTGGCCCATTCACGTTGTTGATTGGGGTTGCCTTACTTCTGGGATTGGCGGGTACCTTGTCGCACTCGTAGGAGTCTAGGTTTTCATTGCACATGCTATCCACACGACAGGGGAACGTCGGGTCTCATTTGCGGCTCAAGTGAAACCCGGGGCTCCAGGATTATCCACCATTCTATGTTGCTTCTGTGTTGCTTATGTGATGTTGCTTTATGTCATGCCTGGGATTATTGTTATATATATTTATATATATATACTAGTAGATGTTGTATATGTTTTGCACCCGCGCTAGTCTAGCCCCTACTCTATCGTTTGTTAAGTAACCTAATGGGTGATGTCGGGGCCCAGTGGCGAATGCGGATGGCATATACGTACATTTTATTTTCGTTCTTTTCTGGTATGATTAATTGATGGGACTGCGTTGATTCTGATCAATGCAAGGATAAAACACACCTATATGATGTTGTTGGAACCATGTTTTAAAACTGACATTACAGACATTTCCTTTTGCTTTGCACAGTGGTATTCGGTTATGAATATCCAGCACCTCATTCGACGAGGCAAGGGCCAAGATCCCTTCATCGGGAGTGACCCCTTGAGTAAAAGTTGGCGTCAACGTAATAACTTTACCATAGTCGATTCTTTTGCTTTGCATCGTGTTATTGAGTTTGGAATATCCTGCTCCTCATTCGACGAGGAAAGAGTCAAGATCCATTCATAGGGAGTGACCTCTTTACCGAAAGTTTTCGCCGCTATATATTTATAAAACCACTCGGTTCATTCAACGATATCAAGTTCATTATGTTAATGGTTTTTCGCCAAAAACCAGCCATAGCCCTCCGTCATTTCTTATAAGTACTATTTAGTATTCATGCTATATTTGTTGGGAAGCGTCAAGGCATAGTGTACGGTAGCTTAATAATACTTATTTTTAGGAAGGATATGCGATTGATCGGGACAGTCGTACAACTTTTTAGGCAAGCGTCAAGGGTTTTTGCGGGTAGGTTTGAGTTAATTCAGGAAAATGACGGGTTGAACTTGACTAGTGGCCTATAACTTGTTGGCAAGCGTCAAGGTTATTGGTCGTTAAGGGTAAAAACACACATCGGAAGTTTCAAATATACAGGAAACTTCTCAGGCATGCGCATACCTTCTGGAGTATGGTGAATTGAGTGGCTTCCATCAAGTTATCATGCGATGATAGTTGGATCCCGATTCCCAATGATGAGTTGGTTTGCTCCTCTGGTGATTTTGGATGATCCCGACAAATTCTTCTTTTGGGTTTGGAGGAGAATTTGAGGAAACAGTGGGAGCCATCCTGATTAGATAAAGTGATTAACCATTCTGATCTAGGTTAGAGTGCACGCTGGGTGTTTTTTTCTCTCTCTCTCTTTGGCAGCAACCATTGCCCGCCCTATACTAAAACTCATGAATCTACTTAACCGAACCTTCTTAAAATACTTTGGCTTTTGGAATATCACGGTGTCGCATATATCATTACTACTTCTATATCACCTTTGCATTTCTCCATAACACCCCGTATCACTACGAACATCCACTCATATTGGATATATCCATCGTATAGTAACATACGAACTCGAAGGAACTTGTTCCAGATTCGAGGATGGATTCTGGTCTGGAAAGATTGAATAGGATTATTCGGTTGTCTTTTTCCTTTACCTTCTTTCAGGTAGTGAGGGCTCCTAGGATTAGGAGAGGGTACACCTATTGAGCTTATTGGATAGTCTTCCTTCAGACCATAGGCAGGTGCCGAAAGGTGTGGAAGGAAGAAAACCAATTAGCCTAAAAGTGGTGTACAAAAGGTAATAAGTAAAGACATATAAAGGGATTAGAATAACGGCAAAGAAAATTGCGACTGCTATCATTCACGACAAAACCGTGTATACCCCTGCCACTCCCACATCCACTTTGGATTTCTCCAGAACACTTCGTATAACTATGAACATCTATAATTCTTAGACATGCCATCGTATAGTTACATACGAACTCGAAGGAATTCGTTCCAGATTCGAGGATGGTTTCCAATTCAGGAGAAATAGAATAGGATTATTCAGATGTCTTTTCCCATTACCTTCTCTCAGGTTGCGAGGGATCCTAGCATAAGGAGTGTACACCTATTATGCTTATTGGATAGTCATCTTCCAAAGCTTAGGCTGGTGCCGAAGGGTAGGGAAGTAAGAAAACCAATTAGCCTAAAGAAGGTGTACAGAAGGAAATAAGTAAATCAATAATAAATCTATTGGAGTGAGGGCATGGAAGTATACGGTTACAGTCATGAATCAGGATAGTGGAAGGGGAATTACTAAGAATACCTGGTTACCCTTCGAAACATTTTCATGTTTCAATCCGACTGTGCGATATTAATTGAAAACTGTTTTCCCAATTGGAATCTAACTCCAAGATATGTATTTACCAGATCTGTTTCTCACATTTGTATGTTATTACAGATGGTGAGTGGGAGTAAAATATTGTGAATTGGGTGATTAGATCCTCATTATATTGGAATTCGTTGTAATTAGTGATATTTGAGGAAATCACCTGGGTTTTTGCCGGACGGCAAATATTTGGTTTTCAATATCCGTTGTTATGCACCAATTTCAAAATGATATATCTGTACATTTATTTTATAAAGTGAGATATAACTTTTTGAAATTATGTCTATGATATTTACCTATATCAGTTGGTTATTAGGTAATGTGCATTTAACTGCGGTGTAATTCTTCTTAACCATAATACGGTTTTCAACCTACGACGCACAAGATTTGAGTTATTAAACTCAGTGGACTTATACAAAGTATTGTATGTTGTCTAGTGTCCATTAGGACAATGGGGTTGGTACTCATACTATATTCTGTTTGCTCATGACTTCTCCAGTTCTAGACAAGTATTTCGTTGAAATACAAGGTCCAGATTTTTAGAAGTTATAGGTATAAGAATAAAGAAGAGAACCATTTGTTGGAAGTATCAGGATTTTTCTTGGTAGTCGAAGATGTAGATAATTGTGTTTGGTATTCCGTTTATAGTAACGGCTTTGAGAACTTGCTTCTCTTTCAGTATATGGATGAGCTCTTAGATGAGTAATGCTGATTGGCCTTTTTCAGTTTACTTGATATGCACTGGAGATAGCTGCAGGATTTTGAATCTGGTTCCTATTAAATTAGTGCTTTTGTTTCTATATATAGAATCAATTTATATCTTAACGATGTTAAGGTATAGGGAGTTTTCCGGCTGATGCTTAAAACCAGAATCCTGATAAACTCAAAGCACGTTTCAGTAATGGCGGTTTGTGGGTTATCCCGGACATTGATGAGGGTTAACTTTCTACCATCAGGAAAATCAATGGTGATATTTTTCTTGACTCGCCACAGTTTTAGTAAAATGGATTTTTTCAGAAAACAAAAGTGGGAGTATGATAGAACTGGAAATGATTCCATAACCACAAATGATCACTGAAGATTTAATAGAACTTGAGGATTCAATTGGATATGACATTTCATTAGCCACTCCACAGATTTGGTGGGTAACCTCATGCCCCTGAGAGGTACTTCGGTCTTTTCAGAGATGGTGACAGGGAGGTTCTTGTTTACCCAGACTTGCTATTGCTGCTATTCTAAACTAGAAGACCCGGCAGGAGGATGAGTATAGCGTCGTTCTAAACTATCTTTAGAAGTGCACATTTATATGACACTGCCAGAGGATTGTTATAGTCGGTGGGAGCAGCGGAAGCATAGTGAGCAAGTAGCTTATGTCTATTTATAGACTAAAGAAGGTATAGTAGAAATAGATCATCTATTTTTGATGTGACAGTCATAGGCTTTGACTTCATCAGAATAGGAGATGGATCTAGTAAGAAAGTAGTAGGGTGTGATGTCCTTGTATTTAGGATGACATGCACTTTATAGGAAGTGAAATTCCTATACTACGATCGGTTATACTTTGGTTGTCACACAGTAGTTTCTCCACATAGGATATTGATATTATATCAGGCATTCTGGTTACTAGATCTAGATTTGGTTAATTTCCCAATTTGGGTACTTTGACACTATTCTAAAGGTGTTTTAGAATGGACGACTCCTGGTATGGTAGTGTCCCTGCAGGTGATGGAGTCACCCTCTCTAAAAGTGTCTTACACACTAAAGTGGAGAGGGATGTGCATGATTGGCATATCACTTGCTTAGGCAATTGAGTCAATAATGAGATGTCAAGTACCACACGAGATGTTGTTTTTACACTAGCTGCAATAAGTTTATATATTAATCCAATCCTGGAGAAACGTTCGGAAGCAGTTTATGAACATAAGTGGATGTTCCAGAGATATGGTAACGGCAGCCTCCTTCAGGAGACGGTTATCATTTCAGGCTTCAAAGGTGACCTGGATGACAGAGTGGTTGTCTAAGTTATAGTTTTTCCCTCTTCTGAGGATAGTATGTTGGACAGCTGGTCCAAGCAGGTATTGAGGAAGGCATGGTGCAGGATACTGATTAAATTCAGTAGATGATACAGTCGAAGAAGTTTGTTGGATTTGGAGTTCATTTGTGAACTGGGTCCCATTAGATATCCAGACAAATTCTAAGACAAGGTATTGCTCATTTCGGGAGATAGTTATTCTCTTGAAGTTGAGATATAGAGAGATAAAGATAGAAACACTGGAGCGGATCTACTCACTGAGGATATTTCTCGAATACATTAGTTTCACAAACGAGCTTTGCGAAACTGCTTAGTAGAGAAGTTGGGTGTTCGGTATCGTACGAGCTTTGAGTATACGACACTGCAATAATTAGCATTGAGTGCAAGTGGGAGATTGTTGGCTATAGTGCCCTCAAGGTAATTATCGTAGTCGCAGGCAGGTGATTAGGATTATTGAGGGAGGACCTATACCGGTAGAACAGTTTCACTCAAGATCATAGTATGCTATCCGGTTTGTCTTTATCATCACTATTACATGTTGATAGAGCCCATAGGATTCTTTCTTGAATACCATCATTATGATGGCGATAATATACGTTGGAGCTGGTGGTCTATAAGCACATCCTTAAATGTCCCTAGTCGTGTGAGTTTCGAGACTGGGCAGGGATACTCCAGAGTAGACTAGTGTATACTGATTGAGAACCCGACGAGGGACGGTGGCCAGGTCTCACAAGCCATTGGTGTTAGTTAGTTCACCTAAGATAGTATACAGGTGCTCATTGGGTTATGAGTACACTGGACGGACTCGCCGGGAACCTGCTAGTTGGTACTATATCTATTGTCAGATAGCAGTTCCCAGATGACATGTGTACAGGTTAGTCTACCGACCTGAGATTGTCATTTGACTCGTGTGAGTTCCCACTGTGCTTTGATTACTACCCTACCATGTCTCAATAGAGTCGTGCAAACAAGTTTTAGTTGGGTACAGTCCCGAGCCACATGGAGGCAGTGAGCGGATTGTCGGGGATTCCTCACTCCCGGTATTGGGGGTTGATGTCGCGCAGTGCACGGGTGGCCATCACCAGAAATCCTTGACTAAGGTAGTCGACAATTACTGATCTAGGATCAGTAGTTTCTCAAGTGGTGATGGGTTTCATACTGACACGAATTATCGCGTTATTATGGGTCTGACTTTATCCACCGCCCTAGACTCGATATGCGATATTCTTAAACGAACAAACCGGACTGTACGGATATTGTCACTGTCTGGATCAGTAGGGGTTTGGATGAGTTTGCTCATCGGCCTTCCTTTCGCTCAATACCTGGGTAGCCGTTATGTACATCTAGTGCCGCTGACGTGCTTGTGGTTAAACCTACTGCCAGCATATTGACGAGTCTTTAGAGTCCCATATAGTGGGTTTTCACGGTTCAGGCGATATGGTGTAGATGATCTATGTTGGTACATACAGGTGTCCGATTAAATATGTGTACAGGCTGCACAGACTTTAATCGGACGGTTGATAATACTAGCGGCTTAGGATTAAGCCAGATTATTAAATTAGATTTTAATTTAATAATTTTTATATATATATATATATATATATATATTCTAGTATTATTCTTCCCTATTCATTTTCTCTCTTGGCTATTCGTATTTTTGTACGAATACGCGTATATGTATTTCGATACGTATACCGGGTTGTATTCCGTATTTATACGGAATAGTTTCTAGAAGATGGCCACCTCATTAATTGATTTTTTTTTAGAAAATTAATTTGGGAAATGATGTGGAGGGTGAGTTGGCATGAGCATGGGCTTGAGCATGTAGAGAGCTATGACATGGAATTGTTTATTTGGTAAGATGAAAAGAGTTTTTTTGTGTGCATGAGAGAGAGGGGCGGCCACCATTCTCTAAGGCTCTTGCTTATTTTTCTTAACTTCATTCTTTCTTCACTTGCTTCATGGCTCCATTCTCATTCTCTTGAAAACACATAACCATTCTTCAATTGCTCATGCCACATGTTTCCTCACCTCCCTCATCTTCTTGAGTTGCTCTTTTGAGCATTGTGATGAGAGAATAATTATAGTGACACATTCCTACACCTCCACTCTCTATTTCTAGCAACCTTAGAACGTCGGTTGACTCGCTTGGCGAGGCTGAATCTTGCGCCATTTCTCTCAGGTGGATCATCATAGATGGAGGAAGACCGGCAACCAAATTTGATCAAGGAGCCTCCAAGAGCTTGGGATGATGGTTCAAGACCGATGGACACAGATCAACTCGGTATAACCATCTAACTTCTAGTTTTACATATTGCTAGTATAGGGTTTAGGGTAGGTCCTGGCATCGGGTCATGGTAGCGCCAGTCTTGTAAATTTTTGTTCCGCATTTGGCCATGGTTTGATTGCCGGGGCGCTGCCATAACCCAACAGTAATTCCCGTACATTCTAGGGATCAAAATCTATCGTGATAGATCTAAGAGCATGTTGGGACTTTCACAATCTAGGTACATTGAAACCATACTAAAGAGGTATATTATGGAAAATTCCAAGCACGGAAATTTTGTAGCTTTTGACGGAATCACCCTCTCCAAAGTGATGTCTCCCAGGACTGATGAGGAGAGGGCTCGCTTGATCATTACCCCCTACGCTTCGGTGGTAGGATCTATAATATATGCGATGTTATGTACCAGACCAGATGTAGCTTACGCACTTAGCATAGTAAGCCGGTATCAGTCAAACACAGAGGAGAAGTATTGGACAGCTGTGAAGAACATTCTGATGTACCTAAGAAGGACTAAGGATTGTAAGGATATTATGCACTCGGCTAGAGCAAGAAACACGATGCGGAATGGTAAAATCAAAGAAAAATCTAGCTACCATGACATGCTTCCCTAGTGGTCATCTTAAAACTATAACTTGCCAGAATAAAAATTATGAGCTAAGAGAAAAGAATTAAACAACCTGTGATGCTTCTTCTTTCAAGCTCCAATTTATGTAGTAAAGTTGGTCTTTTGATTTGAACTCCTAACTTGTTCTCCTAGAGTTCACCGGTTTAAGTCTCGTTGTCGGCCCTTTTCGTCGAAGATGATCTATGGCGATGAATGGCGACTCGTGCTACTCCTTCTTCCGTACTAGTTGCTAAATAGTAAAGAGAAGTATGAGGTAGATGTTGATGATGAAGGGTTTCAATCTTTTCTCGCTATTCTTTTTCTTCTCTATCTTTTTCTTTTTCTCATGAATTTTGCAAGCATGAAAGGGAGAGAGAGAGAGTTAGGTTAAGGCTCAACTCAACATTCTCCCATGACCTAATCCATGCCGCCTCTCTTCTATCATGCTAACACATATCCTAAGGTGTGTGAAATGTTTACACATCACCTTTAGCCATGCATAAACGAGAAAGAAAAAGAGAAATAGATATATCATGGTTAATAAATATTAGCCATGATAAACAAATATGTTCACATCACATGGAACAAAAGATAAAAGGAGAGAGGAAAAAATGATATTAAGTTAATTACATGTATTATCATAGAATATCATGTAATTAAACTTGTCATTAAATTAACAATTAATTCAATGACCCGGTTTATTCAATAATCCGGCTAGTATCATAACCAATCCGGCTTAAGACGAATGTCTAACCGGACCCTGCATGCATCCCATGCGCCCACTACATTGTTTCACTCGAGCGGACAAAACATATGTGTGGGACACTAAAGACCTGTCAACACGGCAGTGAGTTGTCGGATCACATCCTTAACATACAAGCACATCAGCGGTACTAGCTGTACGTAACGGCCACCTAAGTATTGAACGAAAAAAGGTCGATAAGAAAACTTGCCTGTATCCTTCAGAGCCAATAAATGACACTTACCGTACAGTCCGGTCTCTTCATCTAAGAATGTCACACATCGGGTCTGGGAGGTAGTATCCGTCAGACTCCTAATCCTGATGAATCGTGCCAATATAAAACTCATAACCATATGAGAAACTACCGACAATGCTTATCGGTAAATCTCGCTTGCCATGGCCAAGGACTTATGGTTATAGCTAGTCTTACACATCGCAACATCAACTCCCCATACCGGGTGAGACGAATCCCTTCCGATTGCTCATTGCCTCGACATGATCCAGGATTGCACCCAACCACTACTTGTTTTCACAGAACTTTAAGGCTGTGGTAGGGTAGTAATCTAAGTACAGTTGGGACCATATGAGACACTATGACGATCGTAGGTCTACAAATTAACATGTACTTGTGTCACCTCAGAACTGCTATCTGACGATAGGTATAGTACCATTTAGGAGTTCTCAGTGAGTCCGTTCGGTACACTCAGTCTCTATTAAGCACCTGCATACAATCTTTGGTGTCAAACACCAATGGTTGTGGGATCAACCATCGCCCTGTACGGGGTCGAGAAACGTATACACTAGTCTACTTTGGAATATCGATGCCCTGTCTCGACACCCCTACGACTAGGAACTTTTAAGCATGTTCTTATTTTCTATCCAAGGCCTACTAGTATAATCGACATCATAGTCCTGGCAGCCAAGCAAAAAATCCTAAGAGCTTTATCAACATGTTTATTTGAGAGCAAAAAATAAATGCATACACGTTAAGATAAAATCAAAACCAGATAGTATACTATCATTTTGAGCAAGATTATTCTATACATGCATATGTCCCTAATGTCCAATATACAATAATGGCCTCTAGGACATACATATCCAACAATCTCCCACTTGCATTAGGGCCAGTTATTAGCGTATCTCATACCCAACAACCCAAAAAATCGCTCAAACTGTACATGGGGAATGACCTTCGTGAATGGATCCGTTGGGTTCTCTTTTTTATCTACCTTCCGTATCTCAATCTCTTTGTGATCAACGATCTCCTTGATCAGATGATACCGTCTTAAGATATGTCTGAACTACTGATAGGACCGCTTTTCCTTTGCCAGCTCTACGGCTCCATTGTTATCACAATACAGAGGTATTGGATCAGCAATGGTTGGAACCACCTCAAGCTCCGTAATGAATTTACGCATCCAGACTTCTTCTTTGGCAGCAGCATCGGCAGCAATATACTCAGCCTCTACCATTGAGTCTGCAATAGTATTTATCACGACCCGAAAATTACGGAGCATGACTGACACATAAATTATGAAACGTCTCAAGACGTACGTAATCTAAGTAAGCTGAAACCCAGAAATCAAAACCAAATAGAGCAGTAGAGTGAAGGAAAACCAAAATATAGAAACAATTTTACATAAATAAGTCGCATCAAGCCTTTTAAAAGCAACATCCATTTTCCGAAAATTTCGGCAGAGTCTCCTTTGTAAAATCTGACCCCAAACGGGTACAAACAAGGATATATATAAACAACAAGAAATAAGGCATCCGTAAGCAGGAGTTAGCTCTTCGCCCAAGGCGGACTCAAAATCACACGCAATATAAATCATCACTATGCCAAATAAGCGGAAAAGGCATAAGTAATAAAGTATCATGTCGGCTCAAGTGAGCTCGACCTGAAAGAAATACATATAAATACACAAATCTCACTGTCTCGTCTCTAAATCGCTAATACAGTAATACATGTGGTGGAAATGGTATATAGAGTACACTAGATACAAGGCAACAAAATAACCCCGCAACCCACTTACGAACAAGCTGCAAGTCTAAGCAAAAGGATACAAAAGAGGAGGCGTGTCCGCCGCTACGGTGCCGACGGGTCAGACTTGCAAAACACTATGGCACAACGAGGGTGAGTTGCCAACTCATGAGTAATAAGTAAGATCTAATATGGCTATCGAAAGCATGTACACAAAGATGTCACAACCTGCATATACTAATATGATGCGATGTGATGACATGTATGCAACATGAATGCAATAATTAACATGAAATCTTAATATAAATAACATGGGAAATATGTAGTTTTATCGTATTAAAACATCAGCAATTTAGTTGTAGTTTTAATCAATGAAATCAATATAAATCTGTGTCTGTATCAACACCAAATATGAATATCTCATTATTCCGGGTTCCGGCAATCCGGATTGACCCATAAATCTAAGTCTCAGGCTCCGGCAATCCGGACTGGCCTATATCTCAAAACTCAAGACTACGTCGGTATCCTCCGGATATCCACCGCGTCACAAATAACCAGTCAGTAATACTCCCCTGCCGGGCCCAATGCCATCATCTACGACCATCTTGCCCCGGGGTACTACACCGGGTCCACCATGCACCCGCAAACGGTTTCTCCTCCTCCTCGAGTCGGGTGTATGATACTGCTCAGGCCCCGAGAAATCTCTTGGTGGACAATAAATGCATCATATCATGAGAAAACCGCAACTTATATTTTGAAAAAGGTAATATGTTTTCGAATCCTTGCAGTTTCTCCAAATCAATAAATATCATAAATACGGAATCCTCGAGAAGAATCATGATACACGAATGTCTATAATATTAACAATATGAAATGCAATGCGGAGACTACAGCTATGCATTAACAATGCTGCAATAAGATGTGTGCTTGTGACTAACAATCCTACATGTCCATATTGATGAATTAAATATACCAATTGCAGTTTTATTAATCAATAATTAGCGCAAGTGATAAAATGCGGGTTTAAACAAGTTATAAAGTGTTCGTGACATAGCAATTACCAAGGCGTGTGTGTCCCCATGAATAGTACTCGTGCATCATAAACCAATGGTAATAGTGCGAGTATCTTATGAGGTACTAGAACAGTGTATATATACACATGATGAATAATGCAATGCAATGGGATGAATAACTAGGAACTACGCATATAATTAAGTACTAAACGAAATTCTAAGTATCGGGCATCTTGCGCCATCCGAACGATTTCCCCCGTAGATATGTACATCTACTCACCGGAATGTCTCCACTAGTCTGATCCAATCACCACCTTTCTTTTCCGCGCCGCGTCCGATGTCTCCGCGACAGATCCTAGAAGTTATATAAAGCAACACACGTGAGGCTAAAATCCTGCAAAAACGCGATATCAAGACCATACGAGAACCTAGCGTCGCAAGCTAAACGCGTGTGCATTCGAGACGCCGATACGTGTGTGTATACGTCTGAAACCACCCTGACACGCTGCGATACACAGCAAACCCCAAACCCAAACTCATAACGCACGTGTCGTGCAAGTTTAAAAGTGCCAAAAACAACGTATTTGGTTCTCGATTTTGACACATGTTGAAATAGGAAAAGTTACATATACCAAAGGTCTAAATATATAGCAGACACCCACAGCCCAAACCTCGACACCTAGACCCACCATCTAGCCGCAATTTGCGGCCAGAACCCTTTGATTTGTGCCCTAGAATTGGAATGGGGGTCCCGTGCTTTGTGTGTGTGGTCTAACTCTAGTAAACATGTTCCAGTAAATGCAACTTTTACCTGAAGCAATTGGATTGAAAGCAGATCCCAAAACTTTCACAAATCTAAACTAAAACACTTATTTATTACAATATGGTATTTTAGTGTAATCTAGTGCAAAGACTTGGATTAAGAGACACTAACAACACTTAATTAAGCTAATCAAGACCTAAAAACCATAACTTATCCTAATCTCCACTTAAACCACATAATTAGCATAGAAACCCATATAAACACTACTTTAAACTAAATAAACTATAAGTTTAGCGAAATAAGTAATAGGGTAAGCTTAATATCTCACAATGGTCAAGTGGTGGCACAAAGTTGCTGGCCTTGCCTCTTAGAGCACAGAGTAGGCTCAAGAACCAATAAAGGAGTGATTCTGGTGTGTTAAATGGGAGGTTGGTATGATAAATGATGGATTTTTGATATGGGGATGATCTTGAAATGATGTGAAGAAGGAGAATGATGGGGGGGAAGGCTGCAGGAGCTGCTGCTGCTGAGAGGGAAAAGAGAGAGAGAGAGAGAGAGAAAACCCAAGGTCAAAGTGTCCCATGCCTCATTTAATGCCCCATGCATCCCATTTCCCATTTCTTTTCTTATTTAACTTTATTAGATTGTTTTGTTTTGAATTAAACAGGAAATAAAACCATGAGGGAAATTTGAAAATGGTAGACATGTTACTTTAAACCTAGGGTGAAAATTATGTTGTGCATACTAACAAAATTTTGCTTAAAACATAGTAGATTAGGAATTTAGTTAAATATGCGAACACTAATTCAATTATTAGTTAATAAAACATATTTATACATATATTTAGACATATTCACAATTAAAATAGGTTTATTCCGGTTTATGTGGAAAAATAACTATTAACGATGTTTTATGAAAAACACGCATTATCGCTATTTAACATGAAATTAACCTAAACGAATTTCAAAGTGTTACAATCATCCCCCCTTAAAGAAATTCGGTCTCCAAATTTACAAAATATAGCTACGCGTATCTTCGAAAAGATGAGGAATTTCTTCCGCATCTCGCTCGCAGCTTCCCAAGTGATCTTTTCACTAGACGGGCTACGCCAAAGAGCCTTCACAGATGGCAAGACCTTTGACCGAAATTTCTCCACCTGCCGATACAATATAACTATCGGCTATTTGGTGAGCGAAAGATCGAGTCCTAGTTAAATGGTCTGGTGCTGAATCATGTGAGAAGGGCCATGAAGGTAATTGCGAAGTATCGACATAAGGAATACGGGGTGAATATCCGGAAATCTGGGCGGAAGAGCCAAACGATAGGCAACGGTACTAACACACTTCAAGGATCTCAAAAGGACCTACAATTCTGGGACTAATCTTCCCAGAACTCAACACGCCATTCATCGAAAAAATCCGTAGGAATACATGATCTTCCACTGCGAATACAAGTCTACGACAACGACGGCCAACATAAGCCTTTTGTCTGCACTGGGCTGCTCTCATCCTGACCTGAACCAACTGGATCTTCTCCGTAATCTCATGACTAGCTGGGGTCCAAAATCCTGCTCTCGCGGAGTCAGTAAAACAGACTGGCGATCGACACAATCTACCATACAATGCCTAAAAGTTGCCATCTGAAACGTCTCCTGATAACTGTTATCGTAGGAGTACTCCATTCATGGCATGTGACGATCCCAACTGCTAACAAACTTAATTACGAACGCTTGAAGCATATCCTCCAGAGTCTGTATAGTCCGCTCTGTCTGACCAACAGCCTACGGATGGAAAGCGGAGCTAAAGCTCAACCAGGTACCCAATGCTTCCTGAAGCTCCTGCCAACTACGGCTAGTGAACTGGTGCCTCGATTGGATACAACGCATGAAGGAACTCTGTGCAAACGCACAAACTTGTCGACGTAAAAAAGATCAAACTGAGCACACTGAGCATAACCAGAAAACAATCACCCAAATGGAGTCATACCCTTGACTAGACCTGGGTAGACCCACAACGAAATCCATGGAGATATGTTCCCATTTGCACTCCGGAACGGTAAAAGGTTGCAACTCTCCTGCCGGTCTCAAATGCCCAGCCTTATCTCGCTGACAAGTCAGGAACCTCAATACGAAATCCGAAACATCGCATTTTATCCCTGCCCACCCGTAACTATCTCTCAAGTCACGTTTCATCTTGGTGGAACTTAGGTGAACACTAAAAGCTGACCGATGTGCCCGCTCTAGGATCTACCCATCGGTATCAGGTATACACAAACGAGTCCCTAAACGTAGTACACTCTTGTCAAAAATCAAGAACTCCGAAATCCTGGATGATACAGAAAAGTCATAGCGCATCGCATGCGCCAGAAAACAAATATAACTGAAAATCGAACTCCACCAAGCGTCACGCAAATCATCGGATTGCACGCATATCATCGGAGTTACAAAGGAGATACAAATCTCGAAATCCACTACTGAAACCTAATATGCACAGTCAAATACTATAATATTTATATATAGCACGCATCCTTGGAGAAAAGTCCTAAAACCGAATAAAACATAAGCAAAATCTTTTCTAAATTGCCGTGTGATGCATAACTCACGGCATAAGGGGCGGACGCTCATCTGTAATGTTGTAAATATACTTATATATGTTTTTCCTCAAATCATTCGTTCCGCCGTTTTTAAAATATCCCAAAAGGTTTTTGTTATAATTGTTCTTGTTGCTCGCGGACACGTAAGAAATAGCGAGACTATAGCTCCTTTTTGAAAACCTCTGGTAAAACTTTTAATGCATGCAAAATACTCAGGTACTTTCCCTAGATCAGTCCTGTATGGCTACTATACAATATAGTGCCCCAAACGAAAACAAGGTGCTCAAAAGAAAAATCAGACTCAAAAGGCATATCCAACAACCACATGCGTCTGGTGTGCACGAAAATCAAATCCCAACACAGGTGCCACAATATGCACAGCGCAAAACTAAGTGCTATGGTTGTGCACAAAATCATCTGTCCAGTGCAACGGGTCTGCACGGCAACAATATCTGGTGCAGCTATTGTGCACGAAAATCTCAATTGAGTGCTTCCATTGTGCACAAAATCACATACAATATCATGCGCGAAAATCTAAATCAAACGCGTCGGGTCAGTAAAAACATCTAGTGCAGTAGCATATACGAAAAATATATGTCTGATGTAACAAATGTACAAAATACAAATCCGGTGCACCAAAGGCACAGAATATCAATCAATAACTCAAGTGCATAAAAGCAATACCGAGTGTACCAAGGTATATAAAATCATAAACGTATGCAACTGCGTGCACAAAACACGTATCAATACACTGCAAGCACATATAAGCCATACCGAGTGCAAGATCAAATCGGGTGCGTACCACACGCACAAAATCAACTCAACTGCATGAAATCCGTGAAATCAGAAACATGTGCAGCCAAGGCACAAAACCAATATCAAGTGCAATAGATATGCACAAATCATAAATCACACAACGGTGTATAAAAAAATATATCAAGTGTAATAATTATGCTCGAAAATGTAAATACCCAGTAGGTGCAGCAATGGTGCATGAAATCGATATTATAAAACTCATCATCAAAACTCAAATCCAAGCGATATAAGCATGATACTCGAATCACAACGCAAATTGCAACAAATGACATCGAGGCACACCTCCTACAATGTCGAAAATATCGGTGTGCCCAAAACTGACAGAGCAAGAACATCCGCTTGCCTCCTGCTCACGGCCTGGCGTCTTTTGTCTCTGGGTCCTCATTTCACTACAGATTTCCAATCTCGCAATCCAACGGCTCATCGGTTTAGTCAGGTGTTGTAGGGTTCCTAGACACACTCAAGAGGTTCCACAAGGCATCTACCATGCAAAATTCAAATTTTCTATGTGCCGAACAACCCTTAGCAAGATCGTTAACTAGAGTTTAGGCGAAATAAAATGAAAGTAAATCACATTTACACTAAGTGAATGGAAATACAACCTTTGTAGATCCGTTCCACCACTTCTTTAGCTCCGTGATGACATCCCTTCGCTGCGATCACCGGGATCCCAGACTCTTCCGATGGTTTCGTCAGAGAAATGAGCGGGCTAGGTCGTTGACTTCGATGCCGAAGATGATCTATGTCGAGGCAACTCTAACTCAAGCTCCATCTTCACTTGGTCATGAAACTTGTAATGATAACACACTCTACTACATGGTAAGTGGTAGAGGATGAAGAAATAGGAAGTGGGTTCACTTTGGATTTGGATTTCTTACTTGGATTCATCACTTGGAATTTTCAAGAAAGGTTTTCTTCTCTTCCTCAAGAAGAAGAAGAAGAAGAAAAGAATATCAATAATAATGAAAATAAAAAATCAAGTGAAGAGTTATCATAATGCAACCATGGGTGAAGTAAACTCATGTAGAGAATAAACTAGGGTTCAGGTGTAATGGTTAGGTTAAGGAAAAAATAAAATGGTAAAGACTTTCAAAGCTTCATGAAGCTTCATGAATAAAACAAAGCAAGCCTCCATTTTATTTTTGCCAAAATGAATAAAGAAAATAAATAAAACAAATTAAAACCTAACCATTAACCTAAAAATGGTTTAAAGAAAACATACACCCAAGTTTGCATGTATCATCAAACATGATACAATCAAGTGCACAAAAAATATATCACATATACTACTTGTGCATATCAAGTGAGAAAATCCATCTAAAGTGAACAATACTAGTCAATGTAAAGTAATATATCAAATATATAATTATACATTAAATCATTAAATCAATACTTGATTTAATGATCCGGTCATATCGCATATAACCGACTAATATCAAGTGTATCAATGTATCGAATCAACACTTGATTCGGTAACCCGGCTATATCACATATAACCGTCCGATGATACAAATCGTGAGAATAGAATACAGTATCACATACTGGTATTATTCTCGGTCCCGCACATATCTCATATGCGCTCCTATTTCGTTTCGCTTGAGCCAGGAAACCTCTGTGTAGGACTCTAAAGACTCGTCAATACGCCGGCAGCAGGTGATGAACATATTAAACACACACAAGCCGAAAGCGGTCTCCTAAACGTAACGGCCACCCGGGTATTGAGCAATCAGAAGATCAACGAGCAAGCCCGTTCACTGTCCTGTGAATCCAACCAGTAACACTTACCGTACAGTCCGGTCTGTTCGTCTGATATGTCGCATATCTCGCCTACGGGTGGTAAACGTCAGACCCCAGTAGCTTGATAAGTCGTGTCGATATGAGGTCTATAACAGTTCGAGAAACTACTGGTAACACTTAGCAGTAAATCTCGGCAACCCTGGCCAGGGATTTTCGGTTATAGCCAATCGAACACAGCGCAACATCAACTCCCTATACCGGGAGAGACGAATCCCCTCCTATCGCTCATTGCCTCCATGTGATTCGGGACTGTACCTAAAAACCACCGTTTTGCACGCCCTCTTGGACGTGGTAAGGTGGAAATCAAAGCACAGTGGGAATCACACAAGACTCTATGACGATCTCGGGTCTACAGACTAACCTGTACCAGTGTCACCAGAGAACTGCCATCTGACGTAAGGTATAATACCATCTGGGAGTTCTCGGCGAGTCCGTCTAGTGTACCCAGTCTCCACTGAGCACCCGTATATCATCTCTGATGTCAAACACCAATGGATATTGGATCATCCATCGCCCATCTGTATGGGTCGAGAAGGTATACGCTAGTCTACTCTGGTATGTCGATGCCCCATCTCGATCCACCCACGACTAGGGACCTTGAAGGATGTATTTTTGGACTACCATGTCCACACTAGTATGATCCGCCTCATAGTCCAGGTAGTCAAGTACACATCCTAAGGGCTTTACCAACATGTAACAGAGAGACAATCAGTGTACACATTAAGATAAAGAGCAACCAGATTGCATACTATCTTGTCGAGGAAGAAAGTCCTCCCTATATATGTCCCAGCATCCACTACACTATACATCCTATGTACAGTAATGGCCTCTAGGGCATACATATAACTAACAATCACCCACTTGCACTAGGGCCATCTATAGCAGTGGTTGCAGTATCTCATACTCAACCATCCCATAAAAGTCTCTCTCTGGGAAAAGGCCTTTGTGAGTGGATCCGCCGTGTTATCCTCTGAGTCTGCTCTCCTAACCTGGATCACCCTGGAGATCAACTATCTCCATGATCAGGTTATGCTACCTCAGAATACGTCTGGGTCACTGATGGGACCGGGGTTCCTTGGCCTAAGCCACACTTCCATTGTCACACAATGGTAGGAACCTAGTTCATCTCATGAACCATTATACACCCAAACTGCCTCTTTGGTAGTATCTTTAATAGCGATGTTACCAGCCTTTATCGTCTAGTTTGCCACGGTATCAAGCTTGGAACTCTTCCAACATACCGTCCCTTTACTGAGGGTAAAGACAATGCCTGTGACTGACATTCAGTCGTCCTTATCACCCTGGAACACTTCCAGTGATTCTCCCCAGGATCGATTGATACCATCTCACTACAACTAGTGAGAATCCTAACATCCAATTAGATCTATCTCATAGATCCAAAACCCAGGATTTAGTAGGTATCACATTGATCCTCTGTGGAGAATCATTGTGATAATCGGAGATTGATCGAGCGTAACATAGGAAACTCCTTCCCTATCAAGAGTATGTCATCCACGTACTCTACGAGGATCACCACCATACTCTCTACTACCTTTTTGTATATACAAGGTTCATCTACCATTTTGATGATGTCAAACTCTTTGACTGTCTCATCAAAACAGATGTTCCAACTCCGCGATGCCTGCTTTAATATTATAAAGCATCTTGTACACGTTTCCACTGCTCCCACTGTCTACGAAGCCCTCTGGCTGTGTACTTACAGACGCTCTCTTCTAAAATATCACTTAGAAAAGCAGTCATGGCACCCAACCACCAGATATCGTATTCATGGTATGTAGCCGTGGCAAGTAGGATCTGGATAGAGTTAAGCATAGCCACTGAAAAAGGTTTCATCATTATCCACGCCTGGTCGATGATGAAAACCTTTAACATGTCTAGCTTTGAAAGTCTCAACTCTTCCATCTACACCAAGTAATCTTCTCAAGATTTACTTGTTCCTGATGGGGATTTAACCCTTCAGATATAGCAGCCAAAGTCCATACTTTGCTGGTGTATAAGGATTCCATCTCAGATCGCTAAGAAACCAGCCATTCTTACAGAGTCCCACTCCTGATGGCCAGCTCGAAACTTGTTGGGTCATCATCTCATGATGCATTCCTCCCTCCCACTGTCATAGAGAAACCGAAGTATCTCTCAGGTGGGTGAGGAACCCTACTATATCGGCGGAGAGGCCGAGGTTCATTAGAATCCATTGAATCCTTTGGTTCTACCAGCTGCAGTTTGTATAGCTGGAACCTTTCCAGTTCTATATAACTGACTTTGCCTCGAGCTTGTCCGGATTTTGCTTTTAGACATAGGCCGGACAACCCTAAATCTTAACTAACTTAAGATATGGGCTCTTCCCTTTCCATATCACATATGAAGTGGTAGGCATCTGATTTGATTGAAACCCTATTCAATTGGTATGCAACTTCTCAAGTGCATAACTCCCAAAAGGAAATAGGAAACTCAGTAGTACTCATCATAGAGCACACTATATCACATAGGGTGCTATTGCTCCGCCCGGATATACCATCATGCTATGGTGTATACGGAGGAGTAATGCTGAGAGAGAATCTCATTCTCCTTTAGAATAGTCCAGGAATTCCGTTCTCAAGTATTCTCCTTCTTGATCTCATCATAGGACATAATACTTCTATCCGTATTTTGGTTCTGTACTTCTAACTTATATTCTGTGAATATCTCAAAAGCTTCGGACTTGAGTTTCAACATGAACATATGTCTGAATCTTGACAGATCATCAGAGAATGTAATGAAGTACAAAGAACCGGTCTTGGCATGTGTAGACAGGGGACCTACATACATCACCATGTATCATCCCAAGAGTTAACGAACTCTTTCTCTATTTCTAATAAACAGAGCTATGGTCATCTAATCTTTGTGACATGACTGGCAAGTTTCACAAGATGTAAATTCAAACTGATTTAAAGATGCATCTAAATGAATCTTCAGCTAGTCGGGTCGCATTGATATGACCTAGTCTACAATACTTCAAGAAGGATTCGTTCATTTCTGAACTCTTCCTCTTTTGTGTGTTCTGTATACTAAGAACTGTAATTTGATTTAGAATGTCAATGCTTTTAGATAACGTGCCTGAACCGATCAACTTTTGATATAGGAAATGTTCAAAACATTTATCCAACAATACAAAATTATATCATTTCTTTACTAATAAAGAGACTGATATAATTTTGTATATCAGGTTCGGTATCTAATAGCATTTGTTCAGAATCAATGTACTGGTAATACAGGGTGACAGTGACCAACAGACTTGGCTGCAACACTTGCCCCGTTTTCTGTCTCATGAAACTTATCACCCGTTCTCAGTTCTCTACCTTTCTGTAGCCCTATGTAACTCCTTACATATCTGGGATCCTGATCCGGTATCAAATACCCAGGATGCAGAGGATACTGAGAACAGTTCTTTATAATGAACACACCCGAAGGAGATGCATCTCATGCACTTTCTTCGTTTGGGCGGCATGGGAATCCTGGTATTCCCCTATTCCCTGCTCGGTCTTATAACAATTATAAGTTGGAGCGGGACCAACGTTCCCCAGCTCAGTATAACAAGCGGGTTCGGTCAATACATCCGTATTATTATCTTGATTAAGGCGTGACATGGTCGCTACCAGAAGAGAGAGAGAAGAAAACACTCTGTGTGCGCTCTTGCAAGATCAGATTGGTTATTATTTTATCTAATCAGGATGGCTCCCACTGTTTTTATCAAATCTTCCTTCAAACCCTAAAAGGAAAGACTAGCCGGGATTAATTACACGTTACAAGTTCGCCAATCTTTCAGCCAGGCCAGTATCGGTACTTTGAGGGAGGTCCCCCGTGCTTTCGCACGAACCTAATTAATTTAAACCTCGTTATCCCAGAGGCGTAACCCCGTTGACACCTTTCTAGACACCTACTTGATCGACTAATTGTAATTTGTAAAACTCTCCCAGGAGTAACTCTTACTCACAGCGGGTATCGGGATCCAACTATCTCATAGAAGGTATGCAAACTCATTACAAATTTCAACACTTGAAATTCCCGATAATATTTTGCCCTAACGTCCTATGACCTTGGCGCAGGCTAACAAACCAAAGTCCGCTAGTCAAGTTCAACTCGTCATTTCTTGATTAAATTAAACCCACCCGCACGACCCTTGACGCAGGCCAACAAAGTCGCACGACTACCCTAATCCAATCCGCATCATATGCATAAACAGTTAAATACTAGTTAGCTAACGCACACTACGCCTTGACGCAGGCCAACAAACGTAGCACGAATACTAAGTAGGACTTATCTGAAATGTCGGAGGGCTACGACAGGTTTTTCTGAAAACCTATTGCGTAATGAACTTGATATCGTTGTAGAATCAAATGATTTTAAAATGGAGTGTTTTGAGGCTTTTCTAGTTTCGCTAAAGGGGTCACTCCCGATGAAGGGATCGTCGGCCCTTTCCTCATCGAATAAGGTGCAGGATATATCATATATACCGCTGTGCAAAGCAAAAACTATAGAAGCAATCAAAAGACAAACCGAGGGTTGTAGCATCTGCCAGTTATTGCTAAAGGGGTCACTCCCGGTGAAGGGATCTCGGCCCTTTCCTTATCGAATAAGGTGCAGGATGTTCTACAAGGAACACCACGATACAAAGCAAGAACTGTAGCTACCTGTTTTTGAAAATTCAATTCCACAACATCTTAGGTTTCTTTTCTTTCATTAATCATATTAATGAATCCCATCATTTAAGTCACCTAAACATCACAGATAATTATAACGTATGCTTATGCCATCCGCATTCGCCTCGATGTCCCGTCTGCACCGTTAGGTTAGGTAACTAACGGCAGAGCGAGGCAGGGCTAGCGCGGGAGTAAAATATAAGCAACGTCTATATAATATATCATATATACTATATATAATATCTATCTGAACATATCACATGATCACATCACAGATAACGCAGCAGAAAATATCATATGAAATATTGGATATACTAGGACGTCCGTGTTTTCAATACGAGCCAGTATAAAACATGAATTCCACGGTCGCGATGAGTAGCCAAACCCACACCCCTAGACCCCTACGAGAGCGACAAGCAACCCTACCAATTCTAGAGTTAGGAGACTGTTCATACCAGAATATTGCATTTTATACCGCCCATTCTTACCCTCGGTTGTTTATCGGTAGGTACTCTTGAGCCGTGTTTGCTAGTAATTGCAGGATACAGGTTCTCGGCTCTAAACGGTGAAATTCATGAAAAAACACGACAAAATCCGGGTTCCTGCCATTCATAGATAAAACACGGATCTCCGCTCTTTATCCGTCTGTTGCCACACACCAGTTTAGAAGACAAAATGGCAAATCAATGTCATTTTCATGCACAAGGCTCAATGGCAACACAAGATCCAAGAAATCTACACGGAGCTCGAGACAATCATGGCAAAAGATCCACATCAAATCATCTTTTTGATCAACAGAAATTCTGGAAGAAATGTGGAAAGATTATCAGAAAAGACATGTGCCAAACTACAGAGAAAAAAGGACCAGGGAAGCACAGAAAAACGGAGGGCCCAAATCCTCTATACGGCCGCGGATCCGCGGCCAATAGGGCGTCTAGGCCGCGGATCCACGGCCATGTAGGCTCCTTGCTGGGTCAATTTTTGTGGGCAGTTTGGTACTTTCATCTTATGCCAGATTATTGCCCTAGGGTTTCTGTAAACTGCCAATAAATACCCCAGAACTTGCCAAGCTTTTGGTGTCCATTCTTTTGCCTCTTTTTGTTAGGTTTTAGTCTTTTTCTTCTTCTTCTTCATTCATCCTCCATGAAAATTGTAGTGAGAGCTTTTTGAGTGGAAGATCAATGAAGATGAGGGCTTTTGTATCATTCTCTTTTGTTTAACTTCCCCTTGAGATTTTTGCTTCCTCTTGATCTTTCAACCTCTTCATTGAGCTTGAAAGGTTAAGGGTTAGTTATTGATCTCAAGGGTCGTATTTTCTTATGGAATTAGCACTTCATTTCACATGCGTTCTCTACCCTTCTCTTGATCTTGCAACCTCTTGATTGAGCTTGCAAGTTTAAGGGTTGGCTATTGATCCCATGCTTGTCTTGAGTTCTAGTTTCTAATTCTTTTTATTGCTTCTTTATTACTTGCTTTTTATTACCTTGCTTTACTTTCTTGCAATTTCATTTCATGCACTTACTTACTTGTAATCTTTTCTTTTCTTTGTTCTTTTCTTTTGCTCTTTGTTGTTCATTTTGTGATTGTTGTAATTATCTTTGTTAAGAATCAATACGGTATTGTAAGTTAAGATTTTCTTTGCTCATTTCCTTTTCCCGTTATTTTCCTTTGAACTCTGCCCGAACCATACACAAGCGCTCCGTTAGGCACCCTACCCTGACAAGGTAACGGTGATTCCTAACCGCGACCGGTTGCGTTCGGTTTGGCCGGAGGCGAAAGCAAGAGACAAGAACGGAAGGACAAGGGTAAATAAGCCGTATTCCACGAATACCGCGCTTAAATCCCCTAATCCACGTTGTTGCCGATTGCTCTAGCTTCAATTGGTTAAGACTCGGCTCAAAGGTTTTTAGTACGGATTTCTTTAGCTTACATTTTCGTATCTTTTCTTAACAACTTTATACTTGCAAATAATACACATACGTTAGATCGAACAAACATACACATATTCTTTATTGACTCGTCTAAAACAAGAACGGACATACAACCATCTCTCTGTGGATCGACCCGTGCTCAACCGGCTAGCTGCATAGCGACACCGTCCTGATCGCGGTAAACTTTAGAACTTTGAACATCCGACACGCCAAAAGCGTGCGATCAGAGACCCGGACTCGACTCCTCGAGTTGGTCTCCCACTGGACTCCAGAACCCGGTTACTTGTGCCCTCCTCCTTTGGTCTATCCTAGTACGGAAAAGTAAATAATATACAAATGGTGACATCATCCGCAACCTGGAAGTGCCCCAATAAAAGAATATTACATACAAGTTTTTACATGAATGAAAATGAAAAACACTCATCTCACATAAAAAACCCTGGCTATTCAAACACGACGATCCAATATGACATATCCAGCAACACATAACATCACATGTCATCAACATAAGTAAATATGCGCATCCCAATTGTCATTGACATATAGCAACGAAACCGGCGATATCACATATTACACTTACAGTCACAGAAAAGAAAGTGTAAAACTACAACAGTTGGAATCCGCAACCTGCATAGACATCGCATGCCTAACCAACTGAATTCCTTAGACATCGCATGCCTAACAATTATAAACCCCACATTTTAGTCTCATTATCGAAAACACTTTTCAATATCAAGTCGGGCAATTCAACAAGATTCCCGGCATTTTGATCGAATGCTCGTCGCAAACTTTAGTAGGCGGCCACACCCCCGATGCCATCGACGAAGTGCACCAAGGTAGAACACCGCTACCGCGAGCACCCGAACGGATGCTTTCGGCGACGGGGTTCTCCTACAGTCACTTGGTCTGGGCTATGGTGTGTAGCTGTCTATTAAGTTTACCCGGCGAGTATCCGCGTACGCTATGTGATTGCGACGGACTTTTGATCACATCAAAATTCCGTGGCAACCGATCAAGTGAGACTAAACTGCTATGTTTATAACATTCATATTAGTTATCTCATAACTACTTGTGGATTCCAAATATTGTATCACATTCCAGATAAATAGAAAATGTTAAACTTTCCGATCGAACAATCAAACACCCAAGTTTTCCCGAAATAGCTCAACACTTGAAAAAAGTTTAAAAACATTCACTTCATGCCACAGTACCAACGGTCCAGCCGTAGAAGGGTCAAGCTAACGCCTCACATGTGGCACGCCGTACTGCCCCAAACCCTAAGGTTCAAAGGGCAGTTCAAGACGGTCACATAATCGAGTTAAGGTTTGTTGTCTTCTAGAGGGTCCATCGCGTTACTTGCACTACTTTGAACGTTCTTAAACTACGGAAAGATCCAACACTTGGAAATTTCCCGACAGGGGAAAAAGTGGGTATTTATATCCAGTCGAACTTTTCAACACTTTCTAAAATTATCCGGAAAACCCCATAGACGAAGTTAAACTTCCCGATCGAAACACCGAGTCCCCAATACAACCCAGAAAACACAACTCTTGTGTAAATATTTAAAATTCCCATAAAACACAGCACTAACAGAAACAAATTACTGTGCAAACCACGTGCACTAATTCAACAAACTGGCCGCGGAACCGCCGCAAAAATCAGGGTGGGGCCGCGTTTCCACGGCGCTTCTGTCGAATTAAGTGCACGTGCTGCACAGTAACTCCTACAATTCCCTGCTGAATTTTTTGGAAATTTTTAATCTGGAAAAATCCACAGTTTTGAAAAAAGAACAGAGAGGGCTCTAAGTTAGGGTTTCGGGGTTCGATCGGGTTTCTAACTTCGTCTACGCATCGCCTAAGACTCTAGCTAGGCTCTGATACCACTGTAGGGTTCCTAGGCACACTCAAGAGGTTCCACAAGGCATCAACCATGCAAAATTCAAATTTTATATGTGCCGAACAACCCTTAGCAAGATCGTTAACTAGAGTTTAGGCGAAAGAAAATGAAAGTAAATCACATTTACACTAAGTGAATGGAAATAGAACCTTTGTAGATCCGTTCCACCACTTCTTTAGCTCCATGATGACGTCCCTTCGCTGCGATCACCGGGATCCCGGACTCTTGCGATGGTTTCGTCGGAGAAATGAGCGGGCTAGGTCGTTGACTTCGATGCCGAAGATGATCTACGTCGAGGCAACTCTAACTCAAGCTCCATCTTCACTTGGTCATGAAACTTGTGAAGATAACACACTCTACTACATGGCAAGTGGTAGAGGATGAAGAAATAGGAAGTGAGTTCACTTTGGATTTGGATTTCTCACTTGGATTCATCGCTTGGAATTTTCAAGAAAGGTTTTCTTCTCTTCCTTAAGAAGAAGAAGAAGAAGAAAAGAATATCAATAATAATGAAAATGAAAAATCAAGTGAAGAGTTATCATAATGCAACCTTGGGTGAAGTAAACTCATGTAGAGAATAAACTAGGGTTTAGGTGTAATGGTTAGGTTAAGGAAAAAAAAATTGGTAAAGATTTTCAAAGCTTCATGATGCTTCATGAATAAAACAAAGCAAGCCTCGATTTTATTTTTGCCAAAATGAATAAAGAAAATAAATAAAACAAATTAAAACCTAACCATTAACCTAAAGATGGTTTAAAGCAAACATACACACAAGTTTGCATGTATCATCGAACATGATACAATCAAGTGCACAAAAAAATATATCACATATACTACTAGTGCACATCAAGTGAGAAAATCCATCTTAAGTGAACAATACTAGTCAATGTAAAGTAATATATAAAATATATAATTATACATTAAATCATTAAATCAATACTTGATTTAATGATCCGGTCATATCGCATATAACCGACTAATATCAAGTGTATCAATATATCGATTCAACACTTGATTCGGTAACCTGGCTATATCACATATAACCATCCGATGATACAAATTGCGAGAATAGAATACAGTATCACATACTGGTATTATTCTCGGTCCCGCACATTTCTCATATGCGCTCCTATTTCGTTTCGCTTGAGCCAGGAAAGCTCTGTGTAGGACTCTAAAGACTCGTCAATACGCCGGCAGCAGGTGATGATCATATCAAACACCCACAAGCCGCAAGCGGTCTGCTAAACGTAACGGCCACCCGGGTATTGAGCGATCAGAAGATCAACGAGCAAGCCCGCTCACATTCCTGTGAATCCAACCAGTAACACTTACCGTACAGTCCGGTCTGTTCGTCTGATATGTCGCATATCTCTCCTAGGGTTGGTAAACGTCAGACCCCAGTAGCTTGATAAGTCGTGTCGATATGAGGTCTATAACAGTACGAGAAACTACTGGTAACACTTACCAGTAAATCTCGGCAACCCAGGCCAGGGATTTCCGGTTATAGCCAATCGAACACAACGCAACATCAACTCCCTATAACGGGAGAGACGAATCCCCTCCTATCGCTCATTGCCTCCATGTGATTCGGGACTGTACCCAAAAACCACCGTTTTGTACACCCTCTTGGACGTGGTAAGGTGGAAATCAAAGCATAGTGGGAATCACACAAGACTCTATGACGATCTCGGGTCAACAGACTAACCTGTACCAGTGTCACCAGAGAACTGCCATCTGACGTAAGGTATAATACCATCTGGGAGTTCTCGGCGAGTCGGTCCAGTGTACCCAGTCTCCACTGAGCATCCGTATATCATCTCTGATGTCAAACATCAATGGATATTTGATCATCCATCGCCCATCTGTATGGGTCGAGAAGGTATACGCTAGTCTACTCTGGTATATCGATGCCCCGTCTCGATACACCCACGACTAGGGACCTTGAAGGATGTATTTTTGGACTACCATGTCCCAACTAGTATGATCCGCATCATAGTCCAGGTAGTCAAGTACACATCCTGAGGGCTTTACCAACATGTAACAGAGAGACAATCAGTGTACACGTTAAGATAAAGAGCAACCAGATTGCATACTATCATGTCGAGCAAGAAAGTCCTCCCTATATATGCCCAGCATCCACTACAATATACATCCTATGTACAGTAATGGCCTCTGGGACATACATAAAACTAACAGGTGTGCTAACGGAAACGATTTCCGCTCCGGCACTTCTCTGGTCGTCTTTTGGCCAATTAGTATGACCACTCGTAAAGCATCACGTCACTGGCGTCGGCCTCTGGTCCTCTGAATACACACCACACATCTGATCCTAGGTGCAAATCTTATTGCAGTAGTGTCCTGGAAGGAACCTGCTTAGGGCTCTTCCGATCTTGCCCATGCCGAACTATATGGAGGATGGTATTCTTACCTAATCTTTCCTCGCTTTCTGGGCATCTGCGTTCTCAGCACCGCTTTTCCTCGGGAACCGGTCGTATCTCACGCCTCTATATATATATCAGATCTCCAATCTCAATGGGGAGTAGCAACAGCTCGTTGACATCTTGCGCGAAGCCCTTGTTCCACTCGTCTTTATTATCTTCTTCTTCGACGTCACGTTATGCTATCTGCGTACTGCAATTGTCTCGGCTATAGTCAATCCGGAGTCTCTCACACGGACTCGAAATCACGAACTCTGTATCTTCATCACTCTGTAGAAGATCTCTAACCGAATACGTTATCAGGAACTCGTCCATACCATCGGAGGAATACTTAATACTCGTCAGTTCTCGATCAACTCACAACGCACCTGGATGACGTTCTCTATCTGAAGCTGGTCCGCTTACTGGTCTCCTATCACATGATGTCCGGACGACGTTAAAATTTTCGTTCGATTTGTCAAGTCCCATAATTCCCCGAAAGCTCAACTATGAGCACAGTTTAATAATATCTAGTACAAGCCACAGTACTTATGGACCAACCGTAGAACGGCAAACCGAAAGCCTCACTGATGGCACCGTTAAACTGCCGCAAACCTTAAGGTTCAAAAGAGGTTCCATAGTCATCATGTCTAGTTAGGGTTTCATTCTTCTAGAGGGTCCACAGAATTACTTCCATGTCCCTCCGAATACTTTAAACTTGGAAAAATGGGTTTCTGAGATTCGTTCAAACTTTTATCTATGCCTAAGCAACATGTGAATACCCTTCGTCTCTCAACTCAAGATAAGCTGGCTATCATCTGTCGTATCTCTGCCGGGAAGCTCCAGCAATCTCTGCTCGTAAGCTCTGGAAGCGACATCACATCAATCGCAGCAACACCTGGGTCATCTGTCCATACGGTAGATGACATCAAAATCTTTAAGGTATGTTGTACATCAACAGTCCTTACACAACCGGCAGCCTCTATCAACGTCCCAATCATACGGTGCTACGCTGAACACTCGCCTTAAATAAGAAGTCACAACATCAATACGAAATCAAGACGTTCGCATGTCACCAGAAAACACGATGGTCAGTCCTCGTCCATGATGAGCTCGCCCTGACCGTAACACTAGCAGCAGCTCGATCTGTACTTAAACTATGGTGACAGGAACCTCAAGCATGTATCGATGAAACCATTACAATGGAATGAAAGAAATCAACAGATCCCGAAAAAGGATACATGATCATAAGGAAGAACGGAATCAACAAGGGTTTGATCATGAAAACAAATAGAATCAAATATCTCAATATATGTATATCCTAAGGTTTCTCAAGAGGAGTATCGTATCGTAAATATGCCGTGGAATATACGTACGGTACGTTACTCTACTCAAGCCACCAACTCCATCTACCATGGGTCATCCTACACTCAGAAAGGTGAAACCTAACGCTCTGATACCAACTTTGTCACGACCCGAAAAGTACGGAGAGTGACTGGCACTTAAATTACAAAATGTCTCAAGGCGTACGTAATCTAAGTAAGCCGAAACCCATAAATCAAAAGCAAATAGAGCAGTAGAGTGAAGGAAAACCAAAATATAGAAATGATTTAAATAAATAATTCGCATCAATCCTTTAAAAAGCAACATCCATTTTCCGAAAATTTCGGCAGAGTCTCCTTTGTAAAAACTGACCCCAAACGGGTACAAACAAGGATATATATAAACAACAAGAATTAAGGCTTCCCCAAGCGGGTGCTAGCTCTTCGCCCAAGGCGGACTCAAAATCACACGCAATATAAATCATCACTTTGCAAAATAAGCGTAAAAGGCACAAGTAATAAAGCATCGTGTCGGCTCAAGTGAGCTCGACCCCAGAGAAATACATATAAATACAAAAATCTCACTGTCTCATCTCTAAGTCGCTAATACAATAATACATGTGGTAGAAATGGTAGATGGAGTATACTAGATACAATACTGATACAAAGGGCAATAAAATAACCCCGCAACCCACCTACGAACAAGTTGCGAGTCTAAGCAAAATGATGCAAAAGAGAAGGTGCGTCCCCCTCTACGGTGCTGACGGGTCAGACCTGCAAAACACTATGGCACAACGGGGGTTAGTTTCCAACTCATGAGTAATAAGTAACATCTAATAAGGCTATCGTAAGCATGAACACAAAGATGTCACAACCTACATATACTAAAATGATGCGATGTAATGACATGTAAGCAACATGAGTGCATTAAATAACATGAGATCTTAATATAAATAACATGGGAAATCTCTAGTTTTATCTTATTAAAAAAATCAACAATTTAGTTGTAGTCAATGAAATCAATATAAATCTGTGTCAGTATCGACACCAAATATGAATATCTTATTATTCCGGGTTCCGGCAATCCGGACTGACCTATAAATCTAAATCTCAGGCTTTGGCAATCCGGACTGGCCTATATCTCAAAACTCAAGACTACGTCGGTATCCTCCGGATATCCACCGCGTCACAAATATCTGGTCAGTAGTACTCTCCTGCCGGGCTAAACGCCATCATCTGCGACCATCTTGCCCCGAGGAACTGCACCGGGTCCACCATGCACCCACAAACGGTTCCTCCTCCTCCTCGAGTCAGGTGTATGATACTGCTCAGGCACCGAGAAATCTCATGGTTGACAATAGATGCATCATATCATGAGAAAACAGCAACTTATATTTTTCAAAAGGTAATATGTTTTCAAATCCTTGCGGTTTCTCCAAATCCATAAATATCATAAATACAGAATCCTCAAGAAGAATCATGATACATGAATGTCTATGATATTAACAATATGAAATGCAATGCGGAAACTAGAGCTATGCATGAACAATGCTGCAATAAGATGTGTGCATGTGACTAGCAATCCTACATGGCTATATTGATGAATTAAATATATCAATTGCAGTTTTATTAATCAGTAATTAGCGCAAGTGAAAAATGCGGATATAAACAATTATAAAGTGTTTGTGGCATAGCCATTACCAAGGCGTGTGTGTCCCCATGAATAGTGCTCGTGCAACATAAACCAATGGTAATAGTGCGAGTGTCCTATGAGGTACTAGCACAGTGTATATATACACATGATGAATAATGCAATGCAACGGGATGAATAACTAGGAACTACGCATATAATTAAGTACTAAACGAAATTCTAAGTATCGGGCGTCTTGCGCCATCCGAACGATTTCCCCCGTAGATGTGTACATCTACTTACCGGAATGCCTCCACTAGTCCGATCAGATCACCGTTTTTCTTTTCCGCGCCGCATCCGATGTCTCCGCGACAGATCCTAGAAGTTACACAAAGCAACATACGTGATGATAAAATCCTGCAAAAACGCGATATCAAGACCATACGAGAACCTAGCGTCGCATGCTAAACGCGTATGCATTCGAAACGCCGATACGTGTATGCATACATTTGAAACCACCCTGACACACTGCGATACACAGCAAACCCCAATCCCAAACTCATAACGCACTTGTCGTGCAAGTTTAAAAGTGCTAAAAACAATGTATTTGGTTCCAGATTTTGACGCAAGTTGAAATAGGAAATGTTGCATATACTAAAGGTCTTAAATATATAGCAGACACCCACAGCCCAAACCCCGACACCCAGACCCCACCATCTGGCTGCAATTTGCGGCCAGAACCCTTTAATTTATGGCCTAGAATAGGAATGGGGGTCCCGTGCTTCGTGTGTGTGGTCTAACTCTAGAAAACATGCTCCAGTAAATGCAACTTTTATCTGAAGCAACCGGATTGAAAGAAGATCCCAAAACATGCACAAATCTAAACTAAAACACTAATTAAGCACTAAACTAATACAATATGGTATTTTAGTGTAATCTGGTGCATAGACTTCGATTAAGCGACAATAACAACACTTAATTAAGCTAATCAAGCGCCAAAAACCCTAACATATCCTAATCTCCACTTAAACCACATAATTAGCATAAAAACCCATATAAACACTAGTTTAAGATAATTAAACTACAAGTTTAGCAAAATAAGTAATAAGGTATGCTTAATACTTCACAATGGTCAAGTGGTGGCACAAACTTGCTGGCCTTGCCTCCTAGAGCTCAGAGTAGTCTCAAGAACCAACAAAGGAGTGATTTTGGTGTGTTAAATGGGAGGTTGGTATGATAAATGTTGGATTTTTGATATGGAGATGAGCTTAAAATGATGAGAAGAAGGAGAGTGAGGGGGGAAAGGCTGCAGGAGTTGCTGCTGCTGAGAAGGAAAAGAGAGAGAGAGAGAGGGAGAGAAAGAAAACCCAAGGTCAAAGTGTCCCATGCCTCATTTAATGCCCCATGCTTCCTTTTTCCCATTTCTTTTCTTATTTATCTTTATTTGATTGTTTTGTTTTGAATTAAAATGGAAATAAAACAATGAGGGAAATTTGAAAATGGTAAACATGTTACATTAAACCTAGGGTGAAAATTCTGTTGTGCATGCTAACAAAATTTTGCTTAAAACATAATAGATTAGGAATTTAGTTAAATATGTGAACACTAATTCAATTATTAATTAATAAAACAAAATTATACATATATTTCCATATATTCATAATTAAAATAGGTTTATTCCGGTTTATATGGAAAAATAACTATTAACGAAGTTTTATGAAAAACACGCATTATCGCTACTTAACACGAAATTAACCTAAACGAATTTCAAGGTGTTACAGTATCCTTTTTGGAACTCTTCGAACATACCGCCCCTCCGTTAAGGGTAAATACATAACCCGAGTTGGATTTTCTGTCATCTTTGTCACTTTAGAAGCTGGAGTCGGTAAATGCCTCCATTTGGAGGTCATCGTTACCATACACTAAGAACATATCTTTAGTTCTTCTCAAATACCGAAGTATGTTCTTCACAGCTATCCATTGCTTCTCCCCTGGGTTTGATTGATACCGGCTTACTACATTAAGTGCATAAGCTATATCTAGTCAGGTACACAACATCACATACATTATAGACCCGACTACAGAAGCATAGGGTATAATGTTCGTGTGATCCCTCTCTTCATCGGTCTTAGGTAACATCTCTTTGGAGAGGGTGGTTCCATGACAAGAGCGAAGATTTCTGCGCTTGGAATCTTCCGTACTAAACCATTTTAGTATGGTCTCAATGTATCTTTATTAGGATAATCCCAAAAGACGTTTATATTTAACCCTATAAATCTCAATCCCTAGTATGTAGGAGGCATCACTCAGGTCTTCATGGAGAATTTTTGTGACAGAAAAAGTTTGACTGATTGTAGCATGGGAATGTCATTTCCCATCAGGAGAATGTCATACATGTACAATATGAAGAAAACAACGGATCTCCCTACAATTTTATTATAAATACAAGGTTCAACCACATTCTTGATAAAATCAAACTCTTAGATTGCATTATCAAAGTAGATGTTCCAACTCCGCGATCCTTGCTTCAATCAATAAATGGATTTAAGCAACTTGGATGTCTTTTCGCCGCTCCTACTGTTAATAAAACCTTCTGGCTGATCCATATAAATGCATTCTTCTAAATCACCATTTATAAAAGCGGTTTTTACGTCCATATACCAGATATCATAGTCATGGAAGGCAGCAACAACAAGGAGGATCCAGATGGATTTAAGTATAGCCACTGGAGAAAAAATTTCATCATAGTCCACACCTGGTCTTTGACGAAAGCCTTTTGCAACAAGCCTAGCTTTATAGGTTTCTACCTGTCCATCAACACCAATCTTTTTTTTGAAGATCCACTTGCATCCAACAGGTTTTACCCTAGAAGGTGCAACGTCTAAAGTCTAAATTTTGTTCGTGTGCATAGATTCCATTTCATATCTCATAGCATCCAGCCATTTTACCGAGTATCTACTCATGATAGCATGCTGAAAACTAGTAGGCTCATCATCATTGATGATGCAATCCTATCGATCCCCATCTATGATAAAACCATAGTATCTCTCGGGCCGATGAGATTTCCTATTAGATCCGCGGAGTGGCTAAGGTTCGTCGGTTTGCTCTTGAATTAGTGGTTTTGTCAAATCTTCAGCTACTGCTTGTGGCTTTAGAATTTCTTCCAGTTCTATCGTGCTCCCACTAATATCTTTTGCAAGATATTCCTTTTCAAAAAAGGTGGCATTTCGAGAAACGATAATCTTTTGTTCCTCGGCATGGTATAATAGATATCCTCACGAATGCTTGGAATATCACACAAACATACATAACACTGAACGTGCTTCGAGTTTGTCCGAACTCTGTTTTTTAATATAGGCTGAGCAACCCCATATCTTGATGAACTAAAAACATGGTCACATCCCACTGCATATTTCATACGGAGTGGAAGGCACTGATTTGGCTGGAATTTGATTCAACAGGTATGCTGCTGTCTACAGCGCATACCCCCAAAATGAAAGTGGTAACTCAGCATCACTCATCATAGAGCGCACCATATCTAATAAGGTGCGATTTATTCACTCCGATACACCGTTGAACTGTGGTGTATATGGAGGAGTAAGCTGAGAGAGAATTTCATTCTCTTTTACGGACTCAAGGAATTCAGTACTCAAGTATTCACCACCTCAATCCGATCGAAGTTTTTTGATACTTTTTCCTGTTTCTTTCTCTACTTCATTTTTATATTCTTTGAATTATTCAGAAGTATCGGACTTATGTTTCAACAAGAACACATGTCCATACCTTGAGATGTCTTCAGTAAAAGTTATGAAGTAAGAATCTCCGCTTATTGCATGTGTATACATTGGTCCACATACATCACTATGTATGAGACCAATGAGCTCGATAGCTCTTTCTCCATATCCAGTAAATGGAGTTTTGGTCATCTTTCCTTTTAGACAAGATTGACAAGTTTTATAAGATTGATATTCAAACGTATCTAAATATCCATCTCTATGTAACTTACTCAGTCCTGTCACATTTACATGACTAAGTCTACAATGCCATAATAAAGTTTCATTTATATCTGAAGACTTTCTTTTATTAGTGTTTTGGATGTTGAAAACTGTGTGTTCATTTAGAGTATATATTCTGTTACTAAGTGTACAAGTCCCAATCAACATTTGATTAAGGTGAATGTTCATAACATTGCATTCTAATGTGAAACTATATCCTTCTTTATCTAGTAAAGTGTAATGACTTAAAATTTGTTTAGAGTTAATTATAATTTAATTAGTGACAAAAAATGCGTTTTTGATAAAACTTAGTTAATAATTAATTTCACACCCCCCCCCCCCACACATATTTAATTATTTATATATGAAATTATTAAATTAATTTACACAAACACACACACTAATGTAGTGTTAACAAGATGTTAGTTTAGGTTAAAACTTGTTTTAGCATCCATGACAATTTAAACCATTTTATATTTTCTTTTAGATATTTATTATATTAGGATGGTTCTAGAAAAATAGAGAAAAAGAATATAATAATGAAAAAGGGAAACATAAGGTATGGGCAATAAATGAAAGGTTGTGTTTGTGCCATGGTTAACTTTAGCCATTTCTCTCTAGATCATTCTCTCTTCTTCTTTCTTCTTCAACTCATTCACTTAAACCCTTCTTTAGCTTTCAAAACCCTACACAAATCACTACAAAATCCTTCACATATAATCCTAAAATCCAATTTTTATTGTCTTCAAAAGTTCTTTTTGAAGCAAGTCTTTATCTAGAGGCAACCTTTTCATGTTAGGGTCTCCTTCATTTCATTTTGAGGTATGAGTTAAGTTTGAACTTGTTTTGCTAATCTTTTGCCTTAATCATTCCTAATCTAGATTAAAGGTTGTGTTTTGAGTAGTTCTAAAATTTAAGGTGAGGTTTGGAGCTATGTTTAGGGTTATGATAAGTTGTAGGGAAACCATAACTTAAATAAGTTAGTTAAGAGTAATTGAGTGCAATATATCGATATTTAACTACCAAGTTTTCAATAAATCACCTTAATGTTTTCAAATTAGTGTCAAAACTAGTATTAGCTAAAGGTTAGGGTTCCAATTAGAATCTGCTATCAAACTAGGGAGTTCAGAGAGAAGTTGCATTTACTGGGAGCTAGTCATAGCACCATGAATACATGCTCAAAACCCAAGACCCTATCTCCAAGCTTTGGCCGCCAATTTATCTATTTTGGTTGCAAATTGCGGCCCCTCCTGGGAGTTTGGTCGTGGGTTTTTGTTGGGGGCTCTCTAGAACTCCAATTAGGCTTTTGGCATGTGCAACTTTTTCTAATTGTGTATATATATATAAATCTTGGAACGTTTTACCTTACTTTAGGTGTTATGTTAATGTGCGATACGGATATTCCGATTCTCGTTTTACCGTTTTGTGTGCTTAACAGCCCTGAGGGGTAGTCTTAGACACTGTTGCACACGTTTAACACGCTATGTTCACACGTATCAACTCGTGAGAGTTAGTTCGTTTATGTAGTATATGTTTGAATGTCATATTGGATTTCTAGCCTCATGTGCTAAGTTTTGTGCGATTCTATGATCGGTTGCGGAGACTTCGGACGCGACTAGGAAAGGAAAGGAGGTGGTCGAATTCGAGTAGCCGAGGCCGTTCCAGTGAGTACATTTAACATCTATGGGGATCTTTTGGATTGCGTTAAGTGCATGATTTTAGAATCTAGTTACAAATCTTATATACATATACCTATACACATTTCCATATTACATACGCATCATCATACACATTGATATCTCCACATTAGGACACTTGCACCATTACCAATGGTTCATGTCGCACGTGCACTAACCAATACGTATACACACACGCCATTGGTAATTGCTATGTCATGTACACTATATAACTTGCATGATATCTTGCATTTTATTACATTTTATTGATAGATAGATCTTCACGTAATTTATCTAGCTTGAATCATATTAATATCATGTAAATTTTCCATCATCGCTATATTCAGATATTATGATGTTTTGTGAGATTTATGTTTTCATGAGATTTCTGGATTTGGAAAACCGCATGTACATTTTGAAAAGTTATGATTGTTTTAAAAATGTTTTTTCTCTTGATATGATGTGTGGCGTCCACCATGAGTTTTCTCGGTTCTGCGATATGTGTGTACCCAATTCGAGGAGAGAGGAGGCACTGTCTGCGGGTACATGGTGGACACGGTATGGTACCCCAGGGCAAGAAGATCGTATGGAGAAACGTTGTGCCTAAAAGGGGAACAATACCTACCGGTTATAGTTTTGGGCTCGACAGATATACGGAGGATACCGACCGGTGCCGTGTGATCAGATGGATTTGAGGGCCAATCTGAGAGACGACACATGAGATATTGAGAATTTTAGTGTCGATGTTTGACACGAGTTTTATATTGTTTTATTGATTATAGTTTTGGTTCTACCATATTGAATTTATTATTATATATTCAGTATCTTATAGCTGCTACACCCCAGATTTTCATACCTCGCTCACTTATTCATGTTGCATCTATACTAATACACCGCATCATAAATTCATACTTAGGACATGTCGCTGGTACGTACATGCTTGAGATTGTCACTTTTGATGTTACTTACTACTCACGAGCTAGCAACACCCCCCCGTTCTGCCACAGTGTCTTTCACGGCCGATCCGTCAGTATAGTCGCGACGGGGCATACTGCTACTACTTTTGCTACGACTTTTTTGGACGTGATATTTTGTAGGTAGCTTGCGAGTATTCTTTTGTCTTCCACCTTGTTCATATTCTCATTGTATCTAGTATACTCCATCTACCACTTCTATATTTGACTTGGAGACGAGACTGAGAGACTTGTATTATATTTGACTCTGGGTGTCGTACTCATATGAGCCGACTTTTATGTTTTTATTGTGGATATTGTTTTCCCTTCTTCTTTCCTTATTTCTTCGCCTGTGTCATCGTATATCTTGTTTTGTGATTGTGTTCTGCCGGATGGCATTGAGATTGGTCCTAAGTGGGGATGTTCATATATATTATACTTATGTATGAGTTTTGATCAATTTTTACAAAGGAGATGCTGTCGAAATTTTTACAATAACTCGATCATCCAAAGGTTTTGGATATAACTCTTTTGCACTTTAAATTATCACTTAAAACAAAGATTTTTACCACTCTATTTTAAATTACAGTTTAGATTCTGGGTTTTCGGCTTACTTGAATTACGTTATGCTTTTAGACGCTGCGTGATTTAATTGTCGGTCACGTTCTACATTTCGGTCGTAACAAAGTTGGTATCAGAGCACTAGGTTTTACCTTTCTGACTGTAGAATGACCCTTACTATGATAGTATTGGTAACTTATGCAGAGTGACGTAGCATGTGTATTTTCCGTGGCATACTCACGATACGATACTCCAATTAAGTGACCATAGGATATATGTCTTATAATTCCTTCTTTGATTCCATACATCCTTTTATTCCAATTGCAATGTTTTTACCGAATCATGATTCTTGTTCCAGCCACTATGCCACTGAAGACTACGAGGTCCCAGAGGCCTGGCGCCAGAGATGAGGTTAGGGAGGGCTCGTCTGAGATGAGGACAGACCAGTGCAGTCAGCTTACCCCTCAGGGACAGATTGGTCCTCCTTCACCATGCCAGATTCCTAGGCTGGAGGCTAGTATCCATGATTTGTGCCAGGTTATCACGACCCGAAGGTACGGAATGTGACTGGCACATAAATTATGAAACGTCTAGAGGCATAACATAATCTCAGTAAGCCAAAGCCTAGAAATCTAAACCATTTAAAGAAAATAGAGTGCAGGAATACTTATTTAAAAGTTAACATATAAAATCACTTTGAAAGTCGTAGTATGCATTTTTAAAAGCTTCAAGTTTTTCCCAAAAATATCGGCAGAGTTTTCCTTGTAAATACTGGCCCCAAACGGGTACAAACATGCATATACATAAGTAATGAATAAACGCATCCCCAAGTGCGAGCTAGCTCTTCGCCAATTGGCGGAAACACCCACGCAAGCAATACAAATATACAACGCCGAAGGTGAGGATCAAAACTCAGAAAGAAAACCAACATTCCCAAGAAAACCGGAGAAGAACCATAATAATACAAGCGCACGACACTATGGTCCAAAGAATAAACAACTAGTTTTCTAAGTCTATCAAATATACAAGTCTGGTTGATGGAGCTTACAAGATACAACTGAAATAAATAAATGTACAACAGTGGTCATGATGCAAGTGAACCCACCTACCCAAGCAATCTCTCGGAAGGAAGTAGTGTGCCAACGAAGCCGCCATGGAACCTATACGGCTAAACCTGTAAGAAATTGCGGCACAATGGGGGTGAGTTGCCAACTCGTGAGTAGAAATCATCACCAAGAAGAAATCGCATATATGACGCTCTCCTTGGTCATACAATAAAAGTACTCAATATTACAACAAAGGTAACAGTATATCATAAGTGTGATATCAAAGTACTCGTGTCTGTGTCAAGAATAATAATATATCGATGCGTGAAATGTAAGAATGCACCATCCAACATGTGTCCAGCAACGACACACAAGTCATGATAAAACCCGAGTGACCAGCACCGACACTCAAAACATTCATGAAGTCTGTGTCAAACAGCGACACATAATCCTCAAATCTCGGGCTCCGTCAGTCAGGATCGGCCCATCACATCAAATCTCACGACTACGTCGGTATCCTCCGGATATCCGCCGCGCCCGACATCACTGGTAGGTAATTCTCCCCTGCCGGGCACAACGCCTTCTCAATACGTCCATCTTGCCCCGGGGTATCTCACCGGGTCCACCATGTACCCGCAGACGGTGCATCGCCCTCATCGAATCGGGTATATGATACAGCTCAATAATCGAGAAAACTTATGGTGGACATCATACACATCATATCACGAGAAAACCGCAACTTGCATTTTTTAAATGATAATGAGTTTTTGAAAGTCTTGTGGGTTTCCCCCTGTTAGTGTGATATGCCCTAGAGGCCATTATTGTATAGTACTAGTTTGTATATTACATTTTGGAAGCTTGGGATATATACACGTATTTATGACAGTCTTGCTCGATATAGTAGTATGCTACTTAGTATGTATCTATCTTAATATGTTTATATATTTCTTTTAATATATCACTAATACATATTGTTAGAGCCCTTAGGATCTTTACTTGACTACCAGCGTTGTGATGGCAGTCACACTAGTGGGGGCTGGCTAGTCTACAAGCACATCCTTATACAGGTCCCTAGTCGTAGGATTATCGAGACAGGGCATCGATTCTCCAGAGTAGACTAGTGTATACGCTTCTCATCCCAGCAGGGAAATGGTCTGTCCTACAGCCAACAGTACGTCGTACTAGAGATAGTATGTAGGTGCTTATTGGGTTATGAGTTACACTGGACGGACTTGTGGGGTACTGCTAGTTGGTACTATAACTATCGTTAGGTAGCAGTTCCCAGGTGACATGAGTACAGCTTAGTCTATTGACTTGACACTGCTACTTCACCTCAAGTGTGTTCCCATTGTTCTTAGATTACTATCCTACCACGGCTCTATTGAGTCGTGCAAACAGGTAGTAGTTGGGTGCAGTCCCGAAGCACTTGGAGGCAGTGGTTGTTAGATAGGATTCGTCTCTCCCGGTATTAGGGGTTGATATCGCGATGTGTTGGTAACGCCATTACACAAAGTCCCTGGCCAGGGCAAGCGAGATTTACTTGTAGGTACTCCAGTAGTTTCTCAGGGTATTTTGAACTGTACTCCGACACGACTTATACTGCTATTAGGGGTCTGACGTTTACCGCCCCCCAGGCTCGATTTGCGACACTCTTAGACGAACAGACTGGACTGTACGGAGATTGCCATAGATATGCTCAGTAAGAGTTTGGATGAGCTTGCTCGTCGGCCTTCTTATAGACAGATACTTGGGTTGCCGTTACGTGCAGCTAGTACTGCTGATGTGCTTGTGGTTAAACCCACTGCCAGCGTACTGTCAAGTCTTTAGAGTCCCACACAGAGAGTTTCCCAGCTTTGGGCGAAACGATGTAGAGGTCATGTGGTTTTACAACAGGGTTCGTTCACATACGTGTACTTATGCCCGTGTGATGTTCGAGCGGACAATACTAGTAGGCTTTGGTTTAAGCCGGATCCTAGTATTTAATTGTTGGATTAGTTTTGTCTCATTGTATTCGTGTTTTTCGGAACACGGATGCGGGTATGTATATACGGATGAGAGAGGTATAGAAGGAGACACCTGATTAGTCGAAAATAATGCATATTTTAGCCGGCAATTTCCTCATCATTTGCATTCATATAAAAGTGTTCGGCATTCATATTTCACATATTAGCAAAACTGTCGCAAAATATCAGGTTGCATGTGTTAGACTCTAAAACCGGCACTATAAAGGAAATTGACTGCATTTCATGGCATCGCATTATCTCTATATTGCGCAACACTTGTTTTGAGATCTATGCAGGAAAATCCAGAAGAAAGGCCAAAATTTATACGGTACCGAACAAACATTACGCCAACTCAATGATTTCAAATCTGGTACCAATCCAAAGGGACAAATACAAATCAACATATCAGATAAAGGCCCAAGTATCAACCCAAGACCATACCAGAAGTTTGAAGCCATCAAGCCACCACTTGGCCGCGGAACCGCGGCCGGAGCCGGCATGCGCCGCGGTTCCTTGGCGGCCCTGCCACGTCATCAATCCAATTTTGCTACACAACTCTTACCTCACTTCCAGAAGCTCAGAAAGACATGACAAATTCCAGAAGACTCCAGAGATTTCTGCCAGATCAGCAAACTAGGGTTTCTAATGCTTAATTAATCCTAGCTTAAACCCTAAGCTAGCTCCTAACAAACTCTTTCTAGAAACTCCTCAACAAACTTTTGGAGGGAATTGTAATTTCAAACCTAGACCTAGGGTTTGGGAAGTCTATAAATAGAAGCCTAAACCTAGGGTTAAGGGATATACTTGATACTTGGATCCATTATCCAAACTTAGATACTTCTTCATTTTTACCCCCTTCATCATCTTCTTCCACAAATCTAGTGAGAGGATTTGTGTGAAACCCTAACCCTAATTCCAATCAAAAGCCAAGATCCCGAGTACCCATTTAAGCAAGAAGCCTTGAAACCTTTTAGGAGCCGAGCCGGTCTTCAACAGAGCAAGTGGTCCAAGCCGATTCGCGACTCACGGAGCCGAGCAAAGCCAAGTCGACAATTTAATTCTTCCTCTTGTAGTTCTTGAGCGACTGTAATCAAATTGTTGATATAAATAAAAGGTGATATTCTTTTATCTTGTTCTCTTTAAATTCTTGCATCATGAGTCAATCTAAATTTCTAGTTATAATTCTTGTTGTGATGTCTGAGTAAAACTCCGCTCGTCGAGGAGTTGTGACGATTAATAGAATGATGATGTAATATACTGTAAATCGATTCTTGAATCCCATGAGTTTTGTAAACCATAGCAAGATCAAGAATCGACAACCCAATTCATTGCGATGCTTTCTTGATTGATATCGCTCGAGATTGGGGAGTTACGATTGTTTCTTGAAATTGCGAGAGGCTAGAATGTGAATGATAATCGATGAAAGAACAAGGGTTAAACGATGAAACCCTAGTTTCATCAAGAAAGCCCTAACTCTCATCGACCATCATCGATCTAGTATCAATCCTTCGAAGGACAAGAACACGAAATCTTGATATTACATCACGTCTATAGATCCGATCAAATCCTACGAGCCTCATTTAGATTCTTGGCATTTTTGGTTGGAAATATTATCGAAACCCAATTCTTGATTGTTTATCAGTTTCTTGATTCTTGATTATACATCGTGACACCTGAATCAATTGATAAATTCTTGAATCATGTTTTCTTTTCTTTTCAATTAACTTTTCGATTCAAACAAAGCAAATATAAAAATGAATCGCACAATCCCTGTGGACGATCCGCACTCGCTTACGATCTACAACTGACACCGTAGTTGATTGCGGTCAAATAATTCTTTGATTGTGAATTTTATTCATTTTCTTAAACACACACAAAGAAATAACAATCAAAATGGCGCCGTTGCCGTGGATCGCGCGCTAATTCGTTTCATATTATAGTTTGAATTGAAATAATTATTCCATTGTTGTTTTTGAGATCAAAATTCGTGCAAACCTTAAACGATTTGCTGTTGTTCATTGCAAGGAAATCTGGAGCTGTTTGGAAATTGGAGAAAATTTTTGGAAAATACCAGAGAGCAGAGGGAGTCTACAGAAGCTCCCTGGTGAATTTTGGTGGAGTGATCTCACCATTCAACCGCGTTTCCGCGGTGGGAGCCCATTATTGCAGCGGTTCCGCGGCTACCTGAAAGGATCTCTGTGCTAGGTTTTCTCAGGTAACTCCTTACCTTCTCCTCTCTCCTCTTTTTAGCTCCAACTAACACTTTGCTGCAGGATTCTTTGCAAATAATCGCAGCGCCGCAAAAGCAAAATTAAATTTGTGCGTGATTTTGATTTCTTGGTTGTTTGCATTCTAAATACGGATATTAAGGGGCAATGCCAAATCCAAATTAGGTGGGGATTTCATTACCCTTTCTAGGCCCCGAAAACCACAAAACTTGCATCCGCATTGACCCACATTAACTAAAAGAAATCTAGAGAAGACTCTAAGGACTGTCGCGCTCAATTAGGACAAGAGAAGGCCGTGGGTAATTCATTGCTTATCCGCGTTTTCTTGTGGTGCCTAAGGCGAGTGTGTCTAAGGCTAGTGGTTTTTAATTAGGCCCACTACTTACGTAGTGGAGTACCTTCCCACTTACCTGGCACTTATCCGGCCACAGGGGGACAAAGAGGCAGTGGAGGATTCTATCCTACGACTTGTCTTTTGGCAGTTAGGAGCGGTCTAGAGCCGGACCTAGGTGACCACTAGATTCTAGGGTTGTGTGCTGCATTTGTTTTGTCGCATCATTTTTTCAAAAATCCGTCCCTTTTTCAAAAGCAAGCACCGCATTCATTCATTACCCCTAATTATAAGTCAACGCTGCTACTTGTACTAACCCATTTTAGTGCAAGATCGGCTGGACACGGGATTCTAGTGCCCGTTTAGTCCGCGTACCCTTTATCGACTCCGAAGTCGATATTTCTCCATTTACCTTTTCTTTACCCACTACCACACCCACACCGATGGATCCGAATCCATCAAACTTCTTTAACCCTAATCTGCCACCGTCCGTTGGTGCGCAGAATCCACTTCTCCAGGAGAGGTGCTACCCTATTCGAGGTCCTCTTTCGACCTGCTTATCCACACCACCAGCCAATGGGGATAACTTTGAGATTAAGCCCTAGTATATCAATCTTTTACCCAAATTCCACGAACTCGAGACTGAGGACGCTTACGTTTTCATTACCAAATTTGAAAACGTATGCGCAATGATGGGTACGTCACAACTTTCAGTGGATGCTATGCGTCTACGACTTCTTCCATTTACATTGTGCGATATAGCCGAGAAGTGGCTATATAACACTACCGCACACTCTATTACGAATTGGGAAGAATTCGTCGCTGCATTCCTTAAGAAATTTTACCTAATACAAAAGACAGCTCGAATCCGTAGCGAACTGAATCAATTTGCCCAGCTCCCTGCTGAACCATTTTCAAAATGCTTTGAACGTTTCAAGGATCTATTGGTTCAGTGTCCTCATCACGGCATCCCGAGATGGGAATTGTGCCGAATCATTTATGAGGGCATTAACCCAAACACTAAACAGAGCCTTGAAAACATGTGTCAAGGTACTTTTATGACCAAAGATGATGGGGAAGCTTGGAAGTATTTAGAAGAGTTCGCTGAAAAATCACTACAGTGGGAGAGTGGAACCCAACCATTGAATAGGGGTGGCGTACACCAAATAGATGTGTCCATAGGTGTTCGAGCTGAAATGGCAGCAATGCAAAAGAAGCTCGACGCTATGGAACACAAATTTGCAGCAGCCTCCCTAAACCCAGTGTCACTCCCCAAAACTGTTTGTGGGTGCTGTTCTGATCCGTCTCATTTAACGGAAGAATGTCCATTAAACTCTGCGTTTCAAGGTCATGAGCATTCTAATGCCGCATTTCAAAGACCTCGAAACGATCCATATTCTTCCATGTACAATCAGGGTTGGAGGAATCACCTGAATTTTGCTTGGAACCAAAACCAATCTCAAAACACGGTTCCAAACACGAATCAATTTCAAAGGGTTCTTCCTCCACCATAACAGCAACCCCTTCAACTCACTCAGCACCTCTATCAGTCACAAAATTTCCAAAACCAGGGCAACACTCCTGCACAGTCTAATCCTATGCAGTCCTGTTTTGACGAGTTCTCTCAATTCACTCAAACCATGAAATCACTTTTGTCAAATTTCATAGAGGTTTCGACTGAGGTTAGATCTTCCGTCAGTGAGATAAAGAAAAACTCAGCGTCCCAAGCTGAGAGTATCAAATCGATGGAAGCTGAAATCGCACGCCTAAAAGCCAAAATGAGTGCGAGAGAAAAAGGAAAACTTCCCTCTCAACCCCTACAGAATCCGGGGCATTACAATGTAAATGCCGTCACAACGTTGAGATCGGGAAGAGTGCTGAACAATCATGACGGGGAAGGTATTGATGATACTGAAAATCATATCAACACCCCGGCTGAGACCTTTCCACACACACACACTTCTCCTTCTGATCCTTCTTCTTCTACCACACCACTTCCTCGCGAGCCTATTCTCCATTTCCCACTATGCTCGACACCTTCTCCCAACCCTTATAGTTCTCCACAGACGGTCCCCACACCTCTTTTGGGACCACATCTACCCCCTCTTCCTTCTCCTGTGATGGACCCTGCGCTTATTGTGAAAGCTCCTTACCCGAACCAGTTAAGGGCTAATAGAACGAGTCCTCATATGGAGAAAATTTTAGAAATGTTCAAACAGGTTAACATCAATATCCCTCTCCTAGATGCAATTCAGCAAGTCCCCGCGTATGCCAAAATTCTTAAGGACTTGTGCACTAGGAAGAGGAAGACTCAAGTGCCAAAGAAGGTCTTTATGTCTAATAATATTAGCACTGCTTTTATACCCCAGCTTCCAAAGAAAAGAAACGACCCAGGATGTCCTACAATATCGATTTCGATTGGGGGTAAAAATATAAATCGTGCTCTTTTAGACCTTGGCGCAAGTGTTAACCTGCTCACTTATTCTGTCTATGAGCAATTAAGGATTGGAGAGCTGAAACCTGCTCACTGCACTCTCCAGATGGCAGACCGATCTATCACCAAACCAAGGGGTGAATTAGAGGATATATTTGATAAAGGTCGGGGAATTTGTTTTCCCTGTAGACTTCATTGTGCTCGACACACATCCTGTAGCAAACCCCCGGGGCCAAATACCGGTGATTCCGGGTCGTCCTTTCCTTGCCACTTCCAACGCTGTTATAAACTGTAGAAATGGTTCAATGAATTTATCATTTGGAAATATGACCATTGAACTAAATATCTACAAAGTTGGAAGTCAGCCATCAGAACCCTCTGCTCATATTTTAGATGTGTGCTCTGTCCATGAGATCGCTCCCGATAGTTGTGGAGCCGAGGAACTTTGCTTTACTGATCTCGATGACATTACCACATCTCTGTTTGATTTCACACATGATCTTAGTGAGGACACTTTCTCTACACTTGAGTCCTGCACTTCTGACTTTTCTCCACCCGAGTCTGTATCTTTCACAGGCTCTGAGCTTCTTTGTAAATCCAAAAATCACTCAATGATCCCTCCTTCTATCATTTCTCCGTCTGAATTAGATCTCAAAATTTTACCTTCTCACCTTAAATATGCATATCTAGGTGAGAATAAGTCTTTACCGGTTATCATATCCGCTTCTCTTGCATCAGAGCAAGAGAATGCCCTTTTATCGGTATTGAGATCTAACAAAAAAGCCTTTGGTTGGAGTATGGCGGACATCAAAGGGATTAGTCCCTTGATAGTTGAACATCATATACATGTGATGGATGATGCCAGACCGACCCGTGAACCACAGAGACGGTTGAATCCCGTCATGAAGGAAGCGGTCATGAAAGAGATCGTCAAATGCTTAGATAATAGTATTATATACCCCATCTCCGATAGCCAGTGGGTGAGTCCTATACATGTCGTTACTAAGAAATCCGGCATCACAGTTATAACCAATGAGGCAAATGAGTTGATTCAGACACGCGCCCAAACTGGGTGGCGTGTATGTATTGATTATAGAAAACTCAATGCTGCCACGAGGAAAGACCACTTTCCTCTACCATTCATTGATCAGATGCTGGAACGCTTAGCGGGACGAGAGTATTATTGTTTTATGGACGGATACTCAGGCTATAATCAGGTCCCCATCGCCAAAAAGGATCAAGATAAAACCACTTTTACTTGTCCTTTTGGTACCTTTGCTTACAGTCGCATGCCCTTTGGGCTATGCAATGCTCCCGCTACCTTTCAGCGGTGTATGATGGGGATATTCTCTGATATGGTAGAGAATTTTCTGGAGATCTTTATGGACGATTTCTCGATTTTTGGAGACTCTTTTCCTGATTGCCTATCAAATCTTGACGCTGTTCTTACTCGTTGCAAAGAGAAGAACTTGACTTTGAACTGGGAAAAATGCCATTTTATGGTCCAAGAAAGAATAGTACTTGGACATGTCATTTCACAGAAAGGCATTGAGGTTGACAGAGCTAAGATAGATGTCATTCAAAACCTCCCTCATCCCAAAAGCGTCAAAGATATTCGATCTTTCCTTGGCCATGCGGGCTTTTATAGGAGATTCATTAAGGACTTTAGCAAAATTGCTAGACCTTTAACTCTTCTCCTGGCCAAGGATACAACCTTCCATTTTGACTCGGACTGCGAGACAGATTTCGACTCACTTAAACACTCACTCACTTCAGCCCCCGTTTTATCATCACCAAACTGGACTACCCCTTTGAGCTGATGTGTGACGCATCTGATTTTGCAGTAGGTGCAGTCTTAGGACAGCACATCGAAAAGATGCCACACGTGATTTACTATGCTAGTAAGACCCTGAATGATGCGCAAATCAATTATACAACCACAGAAAAAGAACTTTTAGCGGTTGTATTTGCATTAGAAAAATTCAGGCCTTACTTAATTGGCTCACCTATAGTTGTGTATACTGACCATTCCGCTTTAAAACATCTTCTGGCGAAGAAAGATGCAAAAGGTCGACTAATACGTTGGATCCTACTGTTACAAGAATTTGATCTTGTTATCAAAGATAAGAAAGGATGTGAAAACGTAGTAGCTGACCATCTTTCACGCATCATTTCTTCCCCTGTGACCCTGCCGATTAATGACTCGTTCCCTGACGAACAACTCTTGAGTATATCAGCTGAACCATGGTTCAGGGATATTGTGAACTATCAGGCCACGGGACTAATACCGAGCGATTGGTCAAAACAGGACAAATATCGTTTTCTTTCCCAAGTAAACCACTTTTACTGGGACGAGCCCTATTTGTTTAAATATTGTCCTGATCAGATCATTCGCCGGTGTGTCTCGAATGAAGAGTTCAAGAGTGTTCTTTCATTTTGTCATGATCAGGCTTGTGGGGGTCACTTTGGTCCTAGAAAGACAGCGGAAAAGGTTTTGCAATGTGGATTTTATTGGCCGACCTTATTCAAGGACGCATTTGAGTATTGCAAAACCTGTACACAATGTCAGTATACGGGTAGAATATCCCAGAGGAATGAAATGCCTCAGCAACCCATCTTGGTTGTTGAAATATTCGATGTTTGGGGCATTGATTTTATGGGTCCTTTTCCCAACTCCCTTGGGAATTTGTACATATTGCTGGCGGTTGATTATGTCTCAAAGTGGGTAGAAGCCATTCCATGTCACACTAATGACAAGAAAGTTGTCATTAAGTTCTTGAAAGAGAATATCTTCTCGCGATTTGGACACCCACGCGCTATCATTAGCGATAATGGGACACATTTCTGCAACAGATCTTTTGAGACTCTGATGCGAAAATACTCAATCAACCACCGACTTTCTACACCCTATCATCCCCTAACAAGCGGGCAGGCTGAAATCTCAAACAGACAAATCAAACTTATCCTGGAGAAAACTGTTGCTAAAAATAGAAAAGACTGGTCGACCAAATTGACGGATGCTCTTTGGGCATTCAGAACTGCATATAAAACCGACCTAGGAATGTCTCCATATAGGATAGTGTTCGGGAAAGCTTGTCATTTACCCGTCGAGATAGAGCATAAAGCATTGTGGGCTATAAAAGAAATAAATTTTGATCTAAACCTTGCTTGCAACTTTCGGAAGCTGCAACTTAATGAGCTAAGCGAACTCCGCAATGAAGCTTATGATAACGCTGTAATCACAAAGAATAGGACTAAGGTTTTTCACGATAAAAACATTTTGAGGAAAACATTTTCACCTGGTCAACAAGTCCTTCTTTATGATTCACGATTACACCTTCACGCGGGTAAGCTCCGATCTCGATGGAAGGGACCTTTTGTTGTGCGGTCTGTATACCCGCACGGGGCAGTAGAAATAGAAAATGTTAAAAACGACACCTTTTTCAAAGTAAATGGACATAGACTAAAGCCGTATTTTTCCACTGACCCCACGGAGGAGCTCTTGTTCTTACAAAAGCCAGTTTATTTGGATTAAAATTCCTCCGTCTCACCTTCATGTCCAGTATATCATTGCATCATTTTTTTGAATGAAGGTGAGTGAAAAGAGTAAGTTTGGAGGAAGTTCTTCACTTATATATTTTGCTCCCACTAATAATTCCCCCCAGGCTTACAGTTTTGTAGGTATAGCATTTGGCAACAGTGAGGACACTGTTGAAAACAAGTTTGGGGGAGGTTTGTGCTTATTTTCGCATCATTTGCATATCATCTGCATAAGCACAAAACATTTCTTTAAAAATCTATAAAAAAATTGAAAAATTTTCAAAACCCATAAAAATTTAAAAATTTTCAAAGTATAAAAATAATTTTAATATTTACACTTTTTTGTATATAAATAAGATAATGAAAGTTTAGATAGTGAAAAATTACATCCATGAGATTAGAAAAATTTATGAAAACCAAGAAAATTAGAAGTTTTCTTATACGAACTAGTAATAAGTAGTTATGAGCCGTTGTCCCAAGGGTTAGTAAGATGAAGGACGTCACTAATCTGAGGATAAAAATAAGTCTGAAAAATAGTTTCTATTCTGGAAGCCAAACATTTTGAACGTGGCTACCCTGCTATTCGCACTTACACACATCTTAAAGCCTGGGATAGTAGAGGATACCTTGAAATGCTCTTGCCTTTAAGCCGATGTATGAAGGAAATAAAAAGGAAAAAATGATGAATAAAGAAAATATAAGTGGTGAGAAAAATGAACACTGGTTTTGTTATCACCAAGGGCAATAAAAAAAAATATATAGCGAGGGTGCTTCTTCACCTAGTGCCCTAAGGCCAACTGGTCTGGGAGTCACTGCTATGCCTGAGGTGGTGCAAGACGAGGAAAATACACCAAGTAAGCAAGCACAGGAGTAATCGGTCGGTTAGTACCTCAAGAAGTATTAACGGTCGCATGAAAGTGTGTGAGCAATCTCATCTAAATATTCATTAATTAAAAAGTACTGAGGCTGATGGGCAAGAGTATGATAGCTTGAATTGAATTCTCCGGGTGTAGGGATGTCTTTACACACACGAAGGGTGATATGATCGATGTTTTGGAAGAAAGATAGGAATGAAGAAAAAGACGATGTTTTATTGAGGGAGGACGTGATTTCTAACATTTTTTTCATGACCATTAAGATAGGGCTCATGACAACCGAAATGCTAGCTTAGTTGGAAACCCTAATTTTCAAGGCTTTTCTTTTACAATTCTTTTCTTTAAATATAATATTCAGGATCTTTCTTTTATTATTGGATTTTGTGGGTGCAATCCGCTGAAAACCCTCAGGAGACAACACTCCTCCTACTAGGGACACCTAGAGGTTTAAAGGCTTGTTGCACATGCTCAGTGCAATCGTGTTGCCTACGAAAGTGTGCTAAATAGTTTTTCTCTTTCTTTATTTTCTCCTTCTCTTTTTAATAAAACAGTTCGCTCGAGACGATCGAAATTAAGTTTGGGGGAATTTGATTAGTCGAAAATAATGCATATTTTAGCCGGCAATTTCCTCATCATTTGCATTCATATAGAAGTGTTCGGCATTCATATTTCACATATTAGCAAAACTGTCGCAAAATATCAAGTTGCATGTGTTAGACTCTAAAACCGGCACTATACAGGAAATTGACTACATTTCATGGCATCGCATTATCTCTATATTGCGCAACACTTGTTTTGAGATCTATGCAGGAAAATCCAGAAGAAAGGCCAAAATTTATACGGTACCGATCAAACATTACGCCAACTCAATGATTTCAAATCTGGTACCAATCCAAAGGGACAAATACAAATTAACATATCAGATAAAGGCCCAAGTATCAACCCAAGACCACACCAGAAGTTTGAAGCCATCAAACCACCACTTGGCCGCGGAACCGCGGCCGGAGCCGGCTTGCGCCGCGGTTACGCGGCGGCCCTACCACGTCATCAATCCAATTTTTCTGCACAACTCTTACCTCACTTCCAGAAGCTCAGAAAGACATGACAAATTCCAGAAGACTCCAGATATTTCTGCCAGATCAGCAAACTAGGGTTTCTAATGCTTAATTAATCCTAGCTTAAACCCTAAGCTAGCTCCTAACAAACTCTTTCTAGAAACTCCACAACAAAATTTTGGAGGGAATTGTAATTTCAAACCTAGACCTAGGGTTTGGGAAGTCTATAAATAGAAGCCTAAACCTAGGGTTAAGGGATATACTTGATACTTGGATCCATTATCCAAACTCAGATACTTCTTCATTTTTACCCCCTTCATCATCTTCTTCCACAAATCTAATGAGAGGATTTGTGTGAAACCCTAACCCTAATTCCAATCAAAAACCAAGATCCTGAGTACCCATTCAAGCAAGAAGCCTTGCAACCTTTTAGGAGCCGAGCCGGTCTTCAACAGAGCAAGTGGTCCAAGCCGATTCGCGACTCACGGAGCCGAGCAAAGCCAAGTCGACAATTTAATTCTTTCTTTTGTAGTTCTTGAGCGACTGTAATCAAATTGTTGATATAAATAAAAAGTGATATTCTTTTATCTTGTTCTCTTTAAATTCTTGCATCATGAGTCAATCTAAATTTCTAGTTATAATTCTTGTTGTGATGTCTGAGTAAAACTCCGCTCGTCGAGGAGTCGTGACGATCAATAGAATGATGATGTAATATACTGTAAATCGATTCTTGAATCCCATGAGTTTTGTAAACCTTAGCAAGATCAAGAATCGACAACCCAATTCATTGCGATGCTTTCTTGATTGATATCGCTCGAGATTGGGGAGTTACGATTATTTCTTGAAATTTCTAGATGCTAGAATGTGAATGATAATCGATGAAAGAACAAGGGTTAAACGATGAAACCCTAGTTTCATCAAGAAAGCCCTAATTCTCATCGACCATCATCGATCTAGTATCAATCCTTCGAAGGACAAGAACACGAAATCTTGATATTACATCACGTCTATAGATCCGATCAATTCCTACGAGCCTCATTTAGATTCTTGGCATTTTTGGTTGGAAATATTATCGAAACCCAATTCTTGATTGTTTATCAGTTTCTTGATTCTTGATTAAACATCGTGACACCTGAATCAATTGATAAATTCTTGAATCATGTTTTCTTTTCTTTTCAATTAACTTTTCGATTCAAACAAAGCAAATATAAAAACGAATCGCACAATCCCTGTGGACGATTCGCACTCGCTTACGATCTACAACTGACACCGTAGTTGATTGCGGTCAAATAATTCTTTGATTGTGAATTTTATTCATTTTCTTAAACACACACAAAGAAATAACAATCAACACCTCATTAGAGTTTTGACCATTGACTTGATTAAAACAATTATGAGATAATTATGGCATGGCTACTTGTATTGACCATTTGACTTGTATTAACCATTTGACATGGATTGACCATTTGACTTGGTTTGACTTTTTGACTTTAGATATTTTTGTGAGATATTTTTGTGGGCTAGATATTTTTAAGGAGATATTTTTTCATCACATGGTTGTGGTCATGTCAAGCTAGCGATCACAATTTCTATTATCACTATCAAAAATCTTCTCTTTCCTCAAGTGAGCTCTCATGCTAACTGATCAGTCGAAAATATTGCATTTTTAACACATCAATTTCTTTACTATTTGTAATCATCTAAAAGTGTTTGGTACAAATATAGCACATATTAGCAATTCTTCTGCAAAATATCAAATAACATGTGTTATACATTATAACCAGCATTATGAGGAAAATTCTGTGTTTATTACTACACGCATGATCTTTGTATATCAGCACTTGTCTCGAGATTGTATGCAGGAAATTCTCCAGGAAAAAGACCCGGAACTGCTAAAAGTGCTTGTAAAATACATCAAGTCCAAGACTTATGATCTGGCAGTAAACAAGAAAGTATAAAATTATTTCAGACATCAGGAAAGTGCCATAAAGCCATCACAAATCAGCACAAAGATTTTCATGCAGCAACTCCACCAAACGGCCGCGGATCCGCGGCCGAATTGGCTGATCCGCCGCTGATCTGCGGTTTACTTGACACGTCATCAAATCAGACTGTCTCCACAAGCTTCTTCTCAACGGCCTCGCTTCTTCAGGATGCTTAAATTAGCACGTGGCTTCATCCAGAAGGCTTTGCATAATAAACTCACTATAGAATATTCCTTGTAACAACCTTCCTCAAGATGATTCCCTCTAACAAACTCATTCTAGAAGGCTCTCTCTAACAACCTAGCTTTGGAGAGAAGATTTAAATGAGTGATTATAAAAAGAGATCTAGATCTAGGATTTTGGGGTTACACAATTAGTGGTTGAATATTGAGCCAAATTTGCACAAGTTGAGTGACACAACTTGATCAAAAACCCTAGCCCAAATCCAAATCCAAAGACAAATCAAGATCATTTTGAGAAGTAAATCAAGCGAGCTATCAACGATCCTTTATTCGTGAAGCCAATCTTCATCAAGAGCGCGAGATCAACGACGATCCAAGTCTCAAGGAGATCGAGTGGAGCAAATTTCGACGGATCTAGTTACCTTTTCGAAGGAGCGGTCGAGTGCAACATCTTGTAACCTCGAATTGAGGGAATGTGTAATTAGTCGTCAATTTAATAAAGGTGATAATTAGTTAATTCTTGCTTTATTTATATTCTTGCACTATGAAATTTCTAGATCTTGAATCATTTATTTTCATGATGCTTGAGTAAATCTCTGCTTGTGACGGAATCGAGAGATTAGGTAGATCTTGTGATGATAAAATCCTAATACTAATCTTTAGTCTTATGAGATTTGTGAACTTTAGGAAAAAGAATCGTCAATGACTTAATTTGGATCGAGATCACATTCTTGCAAAACTCGTTGCAAATTAGGGATCAAACGATTCATGAATCTCTTTGCTAGAGGCAAGATCCGAATGATGATCAATAAAAAGACAAGGGATAGAGAAGGAGAAACCCTAGTTTCTTCAATAGATCCCTAATCTTCATTCATCACCATCAATATGGCTACAAATTATCCATAGATAAGATTATTCATTATTAGATTCATCATTGCTACCAATTCGATCGATTCCTACAAGCCATTCTACAAATCCTGATAACTAAATTGATTGGAACATTTCTTGATTCTTGATTCTAGATCTGTATTTTCTTTATGTTTCATGAAATTAAAACTTATAAATCTTGAATAAATTTTCATGCATTTTCTTTTATCTTTTCATTTCGACTCATCTAAAACAAGATTGATCAAAACACACATTTCAGTGGACGATCCGTATTCATTAACGCGCTACATCGACAACGTTAATTGTTTGCGGTATAAATTTCTTTGGTTGTGATTAAAACCTTTCCAAATACACATGAAGATGATCAATCAAATGGCGCCGTTGCCGGGGATGTGTGCTATTTTGTTCGTTTTTGTTATTTGAGTTGAAAAATTATTATTCAATCAGGATTTTTAGATAAAATTCGCATGAAGTGCTTAACGATTAGTTGTGAATTTTGTGAGGGAATCTGAAATCATTGTAGCAGTGCGATCAAGATTCAGAGAAGTTCTGTAAATTCCAGAGGAGTACAGGAAGATACAGAAATTTTTTGAAACCTTAATTCTTCCTTACCACCGCGGAACAGCGGTTATAGGAGCGTTTTTGCGGCGGAACCGCCGCCATTTATGGTGTTCTCTGTACAAAATTCTCAGGTCTACTCTCTGTACTCTTCTCTTCTTTCTGATCTTGTCCAATAACCATTTCTTGCAGGATTCTTTGCAAAATTCTCAGCGCCGCAAAAAGAAAAATTGTTGCGTGTTTAATTTTGGTTGTTTGCATATTTTAATACGGAAATTAAGGGGCAAAGACCAAATTCAGATTAGGTGGGGATTTCATTACCCTTCTTAAGCCCCGCAAATCACAAAACGAGCATCAGCATTACCCTTCATTAAGTAAAAAATATCTAGACAAGACTCTAAGGACCGTCGTGCTCAATTAGGACAGAAGAAGGTTGTGGGTAATCTACTGTTTATCCGCATTTCTTTTATGGTGTCAAAGACAAGTGTGTCTAAGGCAAGTGGTTACTTAATTGGGCCCACTACTTACGTAGTGGAGAACCTCCCACTTACCTGACACTTACCTGGCCACAGAAGGGGTAAAGAGGCATTAGAGGATTTATCCTGCAATTTGTCTTCTAGAAGTCTAGGAGTGGTCTAGAGACTTGACTTAGGTAACCATTAGATCTAGGGTCGTGTGTGCATTTTTTTGTGATTTGATTTTTCAAAACCCATATTTTTTCAAAAAAAAAACACCAAATCCTTCATTTCCTTTAATTATCACCAACGCTGCCACTTGTGCTAAACCATTTAGCTCATGTTAGGCTGGACACGGGATTCTATTTCCCGTCTTGTCCGCGTTTCTCTTATCCACCCCAGAGTCGGTAATTCATCGTCTTCTTTCCCTCCACCCACCACGACTGCGATGGACGGATTTCCATCACACTTTAACACCATTCTGCCACTGCCCGCAGGTGCGCAGAACCCTCCACGCATTTCTCTCCAAGTGAGATGCTATCCTTCACGTGTTCCCCTTCACACCTGTCTTTCTATTCCGCCAGCTAATGGGGACAATTTCGAAATTAAAGCTCATTTCATCAAACTTTTACTTAAATTTCAAGGGCTCGAGTCTGAAGACGCATATGTTTTTATCACCAAATTCGAAAACGTATGTGCTTTGATGGGTAATTCACAACTGTCTGTGGATTCTATCCGTTTTCTTCTTCTTCCATTCACTTTGTGCGATTTAGCCGAGAAGTGGCTTTACAACACAACCGCACATTCTATTTCAACATGGGACGAGTTCGTTGCAACATTCCTTAAGAAATTTTATCCCAATCATAAGACTTCCCGTATTCGGAGCGAAATCTTCAAATTTACCCAACTTCCCAATAGCCATTTTGGAAATGCTTTGAACGGTTCAAGGATCTTCTTATCCAATATCCTCATCACGGAATCCCTAGATAGGATCTGTGTCGAATTATCTATGAGGGTATTGATTTCACGACAAAACAAATGCTTGAAACCATGTGTCAATGTCAATTCCTGTCTAAAGATGATGGTGAAGCTTGGAAATAACTAGAAGATTTAGCTCAAACCACATTACAATAGGAAAGTGTTAGACCACCATCACCTAGGGAAGATATCAATCGGCTCAATGTTTCCGTCACAATGAGAGCCGAAATGACCGCAATACAAAGGAAGCTCGACGCTATAGAAAAGAAAAATTTCTTCAGCCTCCCTAAACCAATACACACTTCCCAAAACCGTGTGTGGCTGCTGTTCAAACCCATCACATTTGACGGAAGAATGTCCTTTGAATGTACCATTTTAAGGTCACACTAATGCTACATTTCAGCAAAGCCCTGGAAACGATCCTTCTTCTTCCTCATATAATCAAGATTGGAGGAATCACTCTGATCTTTCTTGGATCCAACACCAAATTCAATACACGGATCCAAACCTAACTTTCAATGGGTCCCTCCACAGCAACAGCAACTATCACAACTGAGTCAGCACCCCTTTTAACCATAAAATTATCAAAACCCATCCAACAACTTTCATCCTTCTTCTGCCGGTACTGCTACACCCTCTGCACTCGACTTGTTCATTACACAGTCCTTGAAAACAAATGACATTTTAACGTCTTATATCAAAATGTTAGTGCAAAACACTGTCTCCCACGGTGAGAGTATCAAATTGATAGAATCACAAATTGCACAATTGACTGCAGCAATGAGTGCTAGAGAGAAAGGGAATCTTCCATCTCAACCTATAACTGATCCTGGACCTTCACATTACCCTAATGTGAATGCACTTATCACGTTGAGATCTGGAAGAGTACTAGACAATCATGTGGGTGAACAAATTGATAATGAAGAATTGATCATTAACACCCAGGCTTCCACTTCCACTTCCATTCCCACTTCTACTTCTTATCCTATTTCTTCTAGTTTACCTTCTTCTTCCGAGCCTATTCTCCATTTTCCCCAAGTCTCCAACCCTCCACCCACTTCATCCTTCCCACCCCCACATACTTCTCCACAAATGTTGGACCCAACACTTATTGATAGAGCTCCATTTCCAAACAGATTGAGGGCCAACAAACCTAACGCACAAATGGAGAAAATTGTGGATATGTTTAAGCAAGTCAACATCAATATCCCTCTCCTAGATGCTATCCAACAAGTTCCATCTTATGCGGAAATTCTTAAGAACTTCTGCACTAGGAAGAGGAAGACTCAAGTTCCTCAAAATGTTTTCATATCGAATACTGTAAACACAGCTTTTCCCCAACAATTACCAAGGAAACGTAAGGACCCTGGCTGTCCTACAATTTCTATTTCTATTGGGGGTAAAAATATCAACCAAGCTTTACTCGATTTAGGCTCTAGTGTTAACTTGCTTCAATATTCAGTCTATGAGCAACTAGGTATCGGAGTGTTAAATCCCTCGAATATAACTCTCAAGATGGCCGACCGATCAATCACCAAACCTAGGGGTGAACTTGAGGATGTGTTGATAAAAATCGGGGAATTTGCATTCCCTGTGAACTTTATTGTTCTTGATACACAGCCGGTAGTGAACCCACTGAACCAAATTCCGGTGATTCTAGATCGACCCTTTTTGGCTACTTGCAACGCTGTAATCAACTGTAGAAACGACTCTATGAACCTATCTTTTGGGAATTGGTCAATTGAGCTCAACATTTACATGTTGGGAAGTCGACCCTCCGATCCTCATGCTCGAGTATATTCTGTCAAATTAATGGATGTCGACAACAGCGAATTTGATCAACTTCACGATACAGATCCAGACTTCCTTTATACGTTGTTGTTTGACCCAAATATGTATCATATACATATGGACCCTTCTTTCGAATTGTCCGGGCCAACATCTAACTTCGATGATGAACCTTTTCTGGAGTCTGAGTATCATCCTGTTCTTTCAAATGAGAATATTCTTCAGGATATTGATGAAAGCTTCAAGGAAATGTTCGCTGATAGACTTGCATTCTTAGAAGACACGGGTGTTGAGATGAATCATCTCCAAAACAAAGAAATTGAACCACACCCCTTCTTCTTCACAATCACGAAAATGCAAGTAATCTATTATCATCATCACGGTGTCGTCTCTCCAAAATGAGACGCAAACCCTTTCTTTTACACCACTTATCTTTTCCCCACTTCTTCCTCGCTCTTTTCAACTTGTTCTTTCACCAACCAGTGCACTACACTGATAAAATCTTCGAATGGTTGGTGTTGATATTCGGTATTTGTAAAGCTTTGCATTGACCAGTAACTGTGACCCCCTCTTGTGATTTTAAAATGCTTAATATTGTTTAACTCAAGTTTGGGAAGGTGTATTTTTTAGCTCTTGAAAATAAAAGTTGTCCTCAAAATTGTGAGCCAAAAATAATTTTGGGGGAGATTTTCACGTCTATTTATTGCCCCCGTTAATAAATTTCCTCCTAAGTTTACAGGTATCTGAGATTTAACAGATGGCAACAGTGACGACACTGTTGTAAACATGTTTGGAAGAGCTTTGTGCTTATTTACGTATCACTTTGCATCATACTTTGCATAAGCACAAAACATATAATAAAAAAAATAAAATAAAATAAAATTTGTGTACATAAATAAGATAATAAAAGATTAGAAAGTGAAAAATCACATCTAGAAGATTGGAAAAATTTAAGAAAACCGAGAAAGTTAGAAGTTTTCTAAAACGAACTAGTAATAAGTAGTTATGAGCCATTGTCCCAAAGGTTAATAAGATGAAAGAAGTCACTAATCTGAGGATAAAAATAAGTCTGAAAAATAGTTCATATTCTGCAAGCCAAACATTTGAATGTTGATACCCTACTAAACGCACTTACACACGTCTTGAAACTCGGGATAGTAGAGAATACCTTGAAATTCTCTTGTCTAAAAGCCAAAGTATGAAGGAAATAATAAATGAAGTATACAAGATAAAATGGTGTAGAAAAATGAACTCTGGTTTTGTAAACAGCAAGGCAGCAATAAAAAATATAGCGAGGGTGCTTCATCACCTAGTGTCTTAGACCAACTGGTTTGGGAGTCACTGCTAAGTCTTAGGTGTTGCAAGATGAGGAAAATACTTATACGCCTAATATACAAGTACATGAGTAATCGGTCAGTTAGTACCTCAAGAAGTATTAATGGTCGCATGAAAAATGTGTGAGCAATTCCATTTAATATTCATCAATTAAAAAGTACTGAGGTCGATAGACAAGAGTGTGATATCTTGAATTGAATTCACCGAGTTTAGGGATGTCTTTTACACACACGTAGGGGTATATGATCGGTGTTTGGAAGAAAGATAGGATTGAAGAATAAAGACGATGTTTTATTGAGGGATGATGTGATTTCTAATATCTTTTCAGGACTATTAAGATACGGCTCATGACAACCGAAAAGTTAGTGTAGTTGGAAACTCTAATTTTCAAAGTCTTTTTTTTACAATTCTTATCTTTATATGTAATTTTCACGGTCTTCCTTTTATTATTGGATTTTGTGGGTGCAATCCGCTGAAAACCCTCAGGAGACAACACTCCTCCTACCAGGGACACCTAGAGGATTAAAGGCTTGTTGCACGTGCTCGGTGCAATTGTGTTTGCCTACGAATTAAAGTGTGTTAGTTTTTCACTTTCTTTCTATTTTCTCCTTCTCTTGAATAATAGATGTTTGCTTGAGACGAGCAAAATTAAGTTTGGGGGAATTTGATCAGTCGAAAATATTGCATTTTTAACACATCGATTTCCCTACTATTTGTAATCATCTAAAGGTGTTTGTTATAAATATAGCACATATTAGAAATTCTTCTGCAAAATATCAAATAACATGTGTTATACATTATAACCAGCATTATGAGGGAAATTTTGTGTTTATTATTACACGCATGATCTTTGTATATCAACGCTTGTTTCGAGATTGTGTGCAGGAAATTCTCCAGGTAAAAGAGCCGGAACTGCTAAAAGTGCTAGTAAAATACATCAAGTCCAAGACTTATGATCTGGCAGTAAACAAGAAAGTATAAAAATATTCCAGATATCAGGAAAGTGCCATAAAGCCATCACAAATCAACACAAAGATTTTCATGCAGCAACTCCACCAAACGGCCGTGGATCCGCGGTCGAATTGGCTGATCCGCCGCGGATCCGCGGTCTACTTGACATGTCATCAAATCAGATTGTCTCTAGAAACTTCTTCTCAACGGCCTCGCTTCTTATGGACTCTTAAATTAGCACGTGGCTTCTTCCAGAAGGCTCTGCATAACAAACTCACTCTAGAATATTCCTTGTAACAACCTTCCTCTAGAAGATTCCCTCTAACAAACTCATTCTAGAAGGATCTCTCTAACAACCTAGCTTTGGAGGGAAGATTCAAATGAGTGGTTATAAAAAGAGATCTAAATCTAGGATTTTGGGGTTACACAATTAGTGGTGGAATATTGAGCCAAATTTGAACAAGTTGAGTGACACAACTTGATCCAAAACCCTAGCCCAAATCCAAATCCAAAGCCAAATCAAGATCATTTTGAGAAGCAAATCAAGCGAGCCATCAACGATCTTTTATTCGTGAAGCCAATTTTCATTAAGAGCGCAAGATCCACGACGATCCAAGTCTCAAGGAGATCTAGCGGAGCAAATTTTGATGGATCTGGTTACCTCTTCAAAGGAGCGATCGTGAGCAACATCTTGTAACCTCAAATTGAGGGAATGTGTAATTAGTCGTCGATTTAATAAATGTGATAATTAGTTAATTCTTTCTTTCTTTATATTCTTGTACTATGAAATTTCTAGATCTTGAATCTTTTATTTTCATGATGCTTGAGTAAATCTCTGTTTGTGACGGAATCGAGAGATTAGGTAGATCTAGTGATGATAAAATCCTAGTACTAATCTTAAGTCTTATGAGATTTGTAAAGTTTAGGAAAAAGAATCATCAATGAACTAATTTAGATCGAGATCACATTCTTGTGAATCTCGCTGCAAATTAGGGATCAAACGATTGATGAATCACATTGCTAGAGGCTAAATCCAAATGATGATCAATGAAAAGATAAGGGATAGAGAAAGAGAAACCCTAGTTTCTTCAATAGATCCCTAATCTTCATTCATCGCCATCAATCTAGCTACAAATTATCCATAGATAAGATTAGTCATTATTAGATTCATCATTGCTACCAATTCGATCGATTCCTACAAGCCATTCTACAAATCTTGATAACTAAATTGATTAGGACATTTCTTGATTCTTGATTGTAGATATTTATTTTCTTTATGTTTCTTGAAATTAAAACTCACAAATCATTAATCAATTTTCTAGCATTTTCTTTTATCTTTTCATTTCGACTCATCTAAAACAAAATTGATCAAAACACACATCTCAATGGACGATCCGTATTCATTAACACGCTGCATCGACACCGTTAATTGATTCCGGTATAAATTTCTTTTGTTGTGATTAAAACTTTTCCAAATACACACGAAGATGATCAATCACTAAGTCTCTCCTTCTTCCTATTCCTCTCAAAAACCCTACTGTCTCATGTGTTGAGAATCAAGGGTTAGTGAGACTAAGCAATCCAAAATCACACTCTACTCCATCTAGGTTACTTAGTTTAGCAAGCCAAGTGATTTAGTTGCCTCAACTTGGAGGTTAAGCTCAAGGTTGGAACTTTCTGGTGGATCTTCTTCTACTTCGAGAGGCCTACGAGGAGGTGCTATCCATTTCAACTCCAAGGAGCCCACGAGGTGAAGGAGGACAGCGAGAAGACAAGAAGGACATGATCCTACGAGGTATAATATTCATCCGATTAGTTAAACCTCATATAGATTGCTAGCTAGGGTTTTTGTTCGATCCTTAATAATGCCGATGTTGCGAAGCAAGTAAAAATCATTTTTTGCTTATTCTGCCTCTCCACGAACACGTAGGGTGCGCAGTATTGACTAACAGTGGTATCAGAGCCTCTCATAAACCCTAGATAGCTTGTAACGATGTTAGAATTCCGCCGTTTTTGTCGCTGGAAAACTGTCGACAAAAACAGTTTTCAAAAGTGATACTTTGAGTTTTTTGCGCACCCCACGAGCTCATGGTTTGAACCGAGAAGCTGCGAGGTGAAGCGTGCTCATCCCGGGGACACCCGGGGGGGACCAACAGCCGGGAACACTCCTCAAGACCACCAATTGGTGGCCTTGGGGGCTGCTGACCCAAGAGCACTAGAAACAGGTGCTCTCGGGTCTGTTCTCCTTTGGGGGCCACCTCATGGTGGACCCCAGGGGTGGGCATCTCCTGAGGCCCCACATTCGATGTCTTATCATGTGTCTTCGCCTCCACGATGATTCGAATGGGTTTTGAGTTCGTTTCTACTCCCGGATTGGCTCAAAACTATCGATTTTGAAACATTAGCTCATTGGATTTTCAAGACTTGGAAAATTGTTTAAGTTTGCTAATTGCATGCGGAATTCTATTGTCGTAGTTACTTTACAAGCTCTATGTTATATATATATATATATATATATATATATATATGTTTGGAAACGTCATCTAATTGCTTTACGTCGATTAGTCGGGGTTGCACATATCTGTGATGATGTTATATTGGTTTGTGTATATGAACTTGTTGGATTGTTGTGATGAATAGTTGGGGATGTGAGATAAGGGTTTTCATTCTTTCATTCAATGTAAAATTTGTAAAGTTATGTAATATTATTTTTACGGGGCACATTCGGGTTGAGCTTGTTGCCACCGTTGTATTATTTCTTTTACTGTTTTTGCTCCTAGGATAGACCTAAGGTGGGGTGCAAAAACTACCGGGTACATTGAAGTGCCGAGTAGCCTACTCACTTTGTTGAGAGAGGTTGCTTCACTTCGGGTATTTGGCGGATAGTTTGCCGCACCCGTAGGGGTCTAGGATGGGGTTTGGCTATTCATCACGAATGTTTAATCCGTCATTCGTTACAGGGTCAAACGAAACGCGGATACCTAGTATATCCAATGTGTCCATCTGTGATCTGGAATGCCAATCATTGTGTCAGATGAATTTATATATCTATATATGATATCTAGTAGACTTTACTTATGTTTTGCATTCGCGCTAGTCCATCCCCCGCTCTGTCGTTAGTTAAGTAACCTAACGGGTGTTGACGGGGCCCCGTGGAGAATGCGGATGGCATAAGCGTACGTTATATTTTCGTTGTTTTCTGCAATAGTAGGATTAATTGATAGGAATGCATTACATTAATGCTAAGCAAACAACCCAAAGTTGAATCGTTCGAACAATTTCAAAACCACTCGGTTTTTTCAAAACTGCAAAACTTTTAAAATGCGGAGCTTAAGCCACTCCTTTTAAAAGCAATCAGGTTCCTTTGATTATAACAAGTTCACTACGTTCACGATTTAGCCAAGACCATTCGTTGCCCTCTGTCATTTCAGTTGGATATTCAGTAGTATTCAAGCTATGTATTTTGACCATCGTCGAAATATAGTGATTGGTAGCTGCTGAATATTCATCTGTAGCTTAGATAGATACACTGGTTTGGGACAGTCGTACTGCTATTTTGGCCTTCGTCAAGGGTATGTAGGAGTGGATTCAAATTATCCTGGATAATGATGGGTAGAACTTGACATGTGACTTATGATATGTTGGCCTTCGTCAAGGTCATAAGAGCATGGGGTAAAAATCCACATCGGGAGTTTCTAAAGAAACTGAAACTTGGTAGTGTTGCATACCATTTGGTGTGTGATAGTTTTGGTAGGATTTCTTCGACTTTATCACACAATGATATTTGGATCCCGATCCTACTGTGAGTATATGCTACTCCTCGGGAGATATTTTCGCTTAACGATTAATGTTATAAATCAAGTAGATGTCTAGAAATGTGTTAGCGGGGCTACGCCCCCAGGAAAAGAGGTTATTTAATTAAGAAACTTTGCGAAAGCGTCGTAAAACCTCCCTCGAAGTACCGACACTGGCATGGCTGAACGGTTAAGCAAGAATTGTACGGTGAGATTAATCCTGACTAATTCTTCTTTTATTGTTTGAGAAAGGATTCGAGAAACAGTGGGAGCTATCCTGTTTAGATAAACTAAAAACCATTCTAAACTTGCAAGAGCATCATGCTAAAGTGTTTCTTCTCTCTCTTCTAATTGCAGCGGCCAAACATGACGGGCCTTAAGTTACTATTAGATAAAAATATATTGACAGGGCCAAACTATAAAGATTGGTTCAGGAATGTCAAGATAGCAATCACTTATGAAAAATTGGGATATCTTCCCACTACTAAAGCCCCCGCCGTCCCTAGTCCAGAATCCAGTGTCGCGGATAAGAAAATCCGTAAAACCTGGGAGATTGACTGCGCGAAGGCCAAGTGCCTCGTGCTGGCCTCTACGGATAATGAACACCGGAGGCGGCATGAGAATATGGATCTTCAATCCATATTCCTCCATACCAAGGAATTTTATGGAGAGAAATCTCGTATCGTAAGATACGAGACCTCGACGAAACATTTTCAGGCGAGGTTGGCTGTCGGATCATCTATAGGGGAACACATACTTAAGATGATTGGCTACATTGAGGAGCTCGCGGACCTCGGGACCACATTAGAGAACGAGCTGTATACAGACTTGATTCTCCAGTCCCTTCTAATTAATCATATCTTCGTGTGTATTTGGAAATGTTTCACAACCAAAGAAATTTATTCCGCAATCAATTAACATTGTCGATGTAGCGCGTTAATGAATACGGATCGTCCACTGAGAAAGTGTGATTTGTTCAAAATCATTTTATTTGAGTTGAAAAGAAAAGATAAAAGAAAATGATTCAATATTCATGAGATTTTAGCTTCAAGAACATAAAGAAATAAATCTAAGATCAAGAATTAATAAAGATCAAGAAAACGTCCAAACCAATTGAATTCTCACGATTTGTAAAGTAGCTTATAGGAATCGATCAAATTTGTAGTGATGATGAATACTATTGATTACAAATTCTTATCTATTTAGGATTGTTGCTAGATCGATGATGATCAACGAGGTTTAGGGATATATTGAAGAAACTAGGGTTTCTCCTTCATCATCCCTTGTCCTTTCATTGATTATCATTCAAATTCTAGCTTCTAGCAAATTCAATCACCGATCGTTGATCTCTAATTTGGAACGAAAATATTCAAGAAAGCGATCTCGCTCAAATTTGGTCTTCGATGATTCAATTTCCTATAGTTTACTAAACTCATAAGACTTAAGAATCGTTCAAGAATTTAATCATCATCATCTACCTATTCTCTCGATTCCTCTACAAGCGGAGTTTTCACTCAAACATCATGAAAAAGAAAAGAATCAAGAATTTATAACTCTTTATAATGCAAGAATGTAAAGAAAAGCAAGATTTAGAATTTTCACCTTTAATTAATCAATGCTTAGGTACAATTCGCTCAAAAATTACAATATTGGAGGAAGAACTAAATCGTCGAAACTAGCTTCGCTTCGGACTTCTTGAGTCGCGGATAATCATGGATCTCTTGCTCGGATGAAGATCGACGTTGCTTCAAAGGCTCGTTGAAGGCTTGCTTGAGTCGGTACTCGATGAATCTTGATTTAGCTCAAATTGTGTTAGTTCTATGTATGCCCTAGAGGCCAGTATTGTACAGATGTTGTATATTATATTGGATGCTTGGACATATATAGAGATGACTTTCTTGCTCGATATGATAGTATGCTATCTGGTTACTCTTTATCTTAACATGTACACTAGTCTCTTTATACTGTCTTGTAGTTACATGTTGGTAAAGCCCTGAGGATGTGTACTTGACTACCTGGACTATGATGCAGATCATAATAGTGGGGACATGGTAGTCCATAAGTACATCCTTCAAGGTCCCTAGTCATGGGTGTATGAGACGGGGCATCGATATACCAGAGTAGACTAGCGTATATGCTTCTCGACCCATGTGATGGGCGATGGATGATCCCATATCCATTGGTGTTTGACATCAGAGATGGTATACGGGTGCTCAGTGGAGACTGGGTACACTGGACGGACTCGCCGAGAACTCCCAGATGGTATTATACCACACGTCAGATGGCAGTTCTCAGGTGACACTTGTGCAGGTTAGTCTGTAGACCCGAGATCGTCATAGAGTCTTGTGTGATTCCCACTGTGCTTTGATCTCCACCTTACCACGTCCAGGAGGGCGTGCAAAACGGTGGTCTTTGGGTACAGTCCCGAGTCACATGGAGGCAATGAGCGATAGGAGGGGTTTCGTCTCTCCCGGTATTGGGGGTTCATGTTGCGCTGTGCTCGATTGGCCGTAACAGGGAAGTCCCTGGCCAGGGCTGATCAGAGATTTGCTGGTAAGTGTTACCAGTAGTTTCTCGACCAGTTATGAGCCTCACATCGGCACGACTTATCGAGTATTGGGGTCTGACGTTTACCACCCCTAGACTTGATATGCGACATATCAGACGAAGAGACCGGACTGTACGGTAAGTTTTACTGGTCGGATTCGTAGGAGTGTGAGTGGGCTAGCTCGTCGGTCTTCTGATCGCTCAATACCCGGGTGGCCGTTACGTTTAGCAGACCGCTTGCGGCTTGTGGGTGCTTGATATGATCATCATCTGCTACCGGCGTATTGACGAGTCTTTAGAGTCCTACACAGAGGTTTCCTGGTTCAAGCGAAACGAAATAGGAGCTCATATGAGATATGTGCAGGACCGAGAATAATGCGTGTATGTGATACCGCATTTCATTCTCGCGATATATGTTTCGATTTGTTATATTCGATATGACCTAGTTATCGAATCATTGATTCGATAAATCGATACATTGGATTCTAGTCGGTTATGTGCGACATGACCGGATCATTGAATCAAATGTTGATTTAATGATTTAAAGCATAATTATATATTTGATATATTGCATTGCATTAACTAGTATTGGTTCACTTTAAATGGATTTTCTCACTTGATGTACATGTTGTATATGTGATATACTTTTGTGCACATCTTTGTATCATGTTTGATGATGCTTGCTCATTAGGTTAAGTGTGAAGTATTAAACCATGGTTAAGAGATGATTAGGGTTTTTCCTTTTTATTTATTTATTTGTTTATTTATTTGAAAAAGGTTATGATAAGAATGGTGGCTTTTTTTGTTTTAAGTTGAAGCTTCATGAAGCTTTGACTTTTGTAACCATCCTTATCTTCATGCTTAACCCTAACCCTCTCAAGTGACCATGGTTTATTCTCTACACTTAACCTAGGTTAGAACATGATAAGTATTTGATTTTATTATTCTTTTTCACAAGACTTATCATATTCTTTCTTCTTCATCTCCTTCTTCTTCAAGAGAGAAAACAAGATGCCATCAATGGCAACTTGAGCATAAGTGAGTGAAATCCAATTCTAAATTGAACCCATCTCCTATTTCTTCACCCTCTACCTCTTGCCAAGTTGTTTTGGGTGTTTTCTTCACAAGTTTCACAACTTTGTGAAGTCGGAGCTTGAGCTTGTGCAACCTCGACGTAGATCGTCTTTGACACGAAGCCGACGACCTATTCCGCTCGTTTTCCCGATGAAGCCGATGAACGAGTCTAGGATTCGAAAAGGACAGCGAGAGGATGCCTACGTGGAGCCAAGGAAGAGGATTGCCGGATCTACAAAGGTTGTAGCATCTAACCTATAGTTAATTTGATAACTAGTTTTGTATTTCGCCTAGACTTCTAGCAACGATCCGTTAACTAGGGTTTCTCGGCACCATTTTTTTTAAATTTGGCATGTTCGATGCCTTGTGAGACCTCTATAGGGTGCCTAGGAACCTTTCAGTGGTATCATAGCCTAGCTAGAGCCTTAGGCGAAGTCTAGACGCAATTTGAAGCCCGAACGAACCCGAAACCCTAAACCATATATGCTCTCTGTACATTTTCTAAATTCTGGGATTTTTCAATATTAAAAATGCTTAAAAAATTCAGCAGGGAAATCTAAGAATTACGGTGCAAAAATTGTCCCATGAACAGTGAAATTCACGGCGGAACCGCGGCCTAAGCCAGCTTAGTCGGCGGTTCCGCGGCGGCTTGATGACGTCATACCTCCTCCTCTGCACAGTAATTCATATTTTCTGCAGCTGAGTTTTATGGGTATTTTTAATAATTATTCCAGATTTTAATTTTCTGTGGTGTTTTAGAGCTTCGGTGTTTCGACCGGATTATCAAATTTCGTCTTTGTGTACTTCCGGATAATTTTTAGAATATGTTAAAAAGTTCGACCGGATATAAATACCCAACTTTTCCCCTGTCGGGAAATTTCCAAGTGTTGGATTTTTCCGTAGTTTAACGACGTTCCAAGTAGTGCAAGTAACGCGATGGACCCTCTAGAAGACAACAAACCTTAACTCGATTATGTGACCGTCTTGAACCGCCCTTTGAACCTTCGGGTTTGGGGCAGTACGGCGTGCCACATGTGAGGCGTTGGCTTGACCCTTTTACGGCTGGACCGTTGGTACTGAGGCACGAACTGAATGTTGCTAGACTTATTTCATGTGTTGGACTGTATCGGGAAAACTTGGGTATTCGACTGTTCGATCGGAATGTTTAACATTTTCTGTTTATCTGGAATGTGGTACAATAATTGGAATTCACAAGTAGTTATGAGATAACTGAATGAATGTTATAAATCTAGCAATTTAGTCCCATATGATATTGAAAAGAGTTTTCGATAATGAGACTAAAATGCGGGATTTATATCTGTTAGGCATGCGATGTCTAAAGAAGTTGCAGATTCCAATTGTTGTAGTTTTACACTTTCTTTTCTGTGACCGTAAGTGTAGTATGTTCATATCGCCGGTTTCGTTGCTATACGTCAACGACAATTGGGGTATGCATACTTACTTACGTTGATGACATGTGATGTTATATGTTGCTGGATATGTTATATTGGATCGTCGTATTCGAATAGCCGGGGTTTTTTATGTGAGATGAGTGTTTTTCATTTTCATTCATATAAAAACTTGTATGTAATATTCTTTTATTTGGGGCACTTCCAGGTAGCAGAAGATGTCACCTTTTGTATATTATTTACTTTTCCGCATTAGGATAGACCCAAGGAGGGGAGCACAAGTAACCGGGATCTGGGGTCCAGTGGGAGACCAACTCGAGGAGTCGAGTCCGGGTCTCCTAACCCTAGAATTGGCAGGGTTGCTTGCCGCTCTCGTAGGGGTCTAGGGGTGTGGGATTGTCTATTCATCACGACCGTGGAATCCGTGTTTTATACTGGCTCATATTGAAAACACGGACGTCCTGGTATATCCAATATTTCATATGTTTATTCTGCTGCGATATCTGTGTTGTGACTCTGTAATGGATATAGTATATAGTATATATGATATATTATATAGACGTTACTTATGTTTTACACCCGCGCTAGCCCTGCCCTGCTCTGTCGTTAGTTACCTAACCTAACGGTGCACGAGGGGACATCGAGGCGAATGCGGATGGCATAAGTGTACGTCATATCTATCTGTGATGTTTAGGTATTTAAATGATGGGACTTCATTAATGTGATTAATGAAAGATAAGAAACCTAAGATGTTGTAGAATCAAATTTTAAAATAAAACAGGTAGCTGCAGTTCTTGCTTTGCACAGCGGTATATGTGATATATCTTGCACCTTATTCGATGAGGAAAGGACCGAGATCCCTTCACCGGGAGTGACTCCTTTAGCGATAACTGGCAGATGCTACACACTCGGTTTGTTTTTGATTGCTTTTAAGAGTTTTTGCTTTGCACAGCGATATATATGATATATCCCGCATCTCATTCGACGAGGAAAGGACCGAGATCCCTTCACCGGGAGTGACTCCTTTAGCAAAACTAGAAAAGCCTCAAAATCACTCCCTTTCAAAACTTCATTTGATTCTACAACGATATCAAGTTCATTACGCAATAGGTTTTCCGAAAAACCTGCCGTAGCCCTCCGTCATTTCAGATTAGAACTGTTTAGTATTCGTGCTGCGTTTGTTGGCCTTTGTCAAGGCATGGTGTGCGGTAGCTGAATAGTGCTTATCTGCTTATGCATGTGATGCAGATTGTTTCAGGGTAGTCGTACGACCTTGTTGGCCTTTGTCAAGGGTCGTGCGGGTGGGTTTGATTCAATCAAGAAATGACGGGTTGAACTTGACTAGCATCCTGTGATTTGTTGGCCTTTGTCAAGGTCATAGGATACTAGGGGCAAAATATTATCGGGAATTTCAAGTGTTGAAATTTGCAATGAGATTGCATACCTTCTATGAGATAGTTTGATCCCGATACCCACTGCGAGTAAGAGTTACTCCTGGGAGAGTTTTACACATTGCAATTAGCTGATCAAGTAGGTGTCTAGAAAGGTGTCAACAGGGTTACGCCTCTGGGAAAACGAGGTTTACACTAATTAGGTTCGTGCGAAAGCACGGGGGACCTCCCTCAAAGTACCGACACTGGCCTGGCTGAAAGATTGGCGAACTTGTAGTGTGTAATTAATCCCGGCTAGTCTTTCCTTTTAGGGTTTGAAGGAAGATTTGATAAAAAGCAGTGGGAGCCATCCTGATTAGATAAGATAATAACCAATCTGATCTTGCACGAGCATACGCTAAAGTGTTTTCTTCTCTCTCTCTCCAGATAGCGACCAGTTCATGCCTTAATCAAGATAATAATATGGATGTATTGACCGAACCCGCATGTTATACTGTGCTGGGGAACGTTGGTTCCGTTCTTTCCTATAAGAGTTATAGGAATGAACAGGATATAGGGGAATACAAGGATTCCCATGCCACCCGAATGAAGAAAGTACATGTTGATGCATTTTCTTCGGGTGTGTTCGTTACTGAGAACTGTTTCTCCATTTGCTCTACGTCCTGGGTATTAGATACCGGGTCAGGATCCCATATATGTAATCAGTTACATGGGCTTAAGAAAGGTTGAGAACTTGGAGAAGGTGATAAAGACATTAGAGTTGGAAATGGTGCAATTGTTGCAGCTAAGACTGTCGGGGAATATCACCTTGTATTACCAACTGGTAATACATTGGTTCTGAACGAATGCTATTACATGCCGAACCTGATATGCAACATTATATCGGTTTCTTTATTAAGTAAAGAGGGATATAATTTTGTTTTACAGGACAATATTATGAACATTTTCCATAACCAAAAGTTGGTTGGATTAGGCACGTTATGCAATGGCATTTATGTTCTAAATCAATCAACAGTCCTGAGCATAACAAACACACATAAGAGGAAGAGTTCTGAACTCAATGAATCCTTCTTGTGGCATTGTAGACTGGGTCACATCAATGCGACACGACTAGCTAAGTTGCATAAAGATGGATATTTAAATCCGTTTGAATTTTCATCTTATGACACTTGCCAGTCATGTCTCAAAGGCAAGATGACCAAAACTCCGTTTACGGGACACGGAGAAAGAGTTACCGAACTCTTGGGACTGATACATAGTGATGTATGCGGTCCCATGTCTACACATGCCAGGGATGGTTCTTCATACTTCATTACATTCACTGACGATCTCTCTAGGTTCGGGTATGTGTTCCTGATGAAACACAAATCAGAAGCTTTTGAGAAATTTAGGGAATATAAGCAAGAAGTTGAGAACCAAACCGGAAAAAGTATTAAAATCCTACGATCTGATCGAGGAGGAGAATACTTAAGCAATGAATTCCTGGACTTCCTAAAAGAGAATGGGATTCTCTCTCAGCTGACTCCTCCATATACACCACAGCACAACGGTGTATCAGAACGGAGGAACCGCACCCTATTAGATATGGTGCGCTCTATGATGAGCACAGCTGAGTTGCCTTTTTCCTTCTGGGGTTATGCGCTGGAGACAGCAGCATACCTATTGAATCAAGTTCCATCTAAATCTGTACCTACCACACCATATGAGATATGGAGTGGGAAGAGACCATGTCTTAAACGAGTTAAGATATGGGGTTGCCCGGCCTATGTCAAAAGGCAAAATCCGGACAAACTCGAGGCACGGTCAGTTCTATGCAAGTTTGTGGGATATCCCAAACATTCACATGGATATCTTTTCTACCATACAGAGGAACAAAAAGTGTTTGTTTCTCGACATGCCACCTTTTTGGAAAAGGAATTTCTTGCAAAAAAAATTAGTGGCGATGAGGTAGAACTGGAAGAAATTCCGGCTACACAAATTCAAACTGAAGATTTAGTGGAACCAGAGGATTCAGTAGCTCCCGACGAACCTCAGCCTCTCCGCTGATCTAGTAGGGTTTCTCGTCCACCAGAGAGATACTACGGTTTTCTCATTGACGGTGGAAGCAAGGATTGCATCATGGAGGATGATGACCCAACTAGCTTCGAGCAGGCCATCACGAGTGGGGACTCAGTGAAATGGCTGGATGCTATGCGGTCCGAGATGGAATCCATGTACACCAACAAAGTATGGACTTTGGACGTTGCTCCTGAAGGGGTAAAACCCATTGGGAGCAAGTGGATCTTCAAGAAGAAACTTGGTGTAGATGGGAAAGTGGAGACTTTCAAAGCTAGACTTGTAGCAAAGGGTTTTCGTCAAAGACCAGGTGTGGACTATGACGAGACCTTTTCTCCAGTGGCTATGCTTAAATCCATCCGGAGCATGCTTGCCATCGCTGCATATCATGATTACGAAATCTGGCAAATGGATGTTAAGACCGCCTTTCTAAACGGTGATTTAGAAGTGTGCGTGTACATGACTCAGCCAGAGGGCTTCGTAGACAGTGGGAGCAGCGGGAAGGTGTGCAAGCTGCTTAAATCCATTTATGGATTAAAGCAAGCATCGCGGAGTTAGAACATCTGCTTTGACGTCGTTATCAAAGAGTTTGATTTCGTCAAAAATCCAGATGAACCTTGTATCTACAGGAAGGTAGCAGAGAGTAAGATTGTCTTCCTCGTATTGTACGTGGACGACATACTCTTGATAGGAAATGATATTCCTATGCTGCAATCGGTCAAGCTCTTCTTATCACAAAGATTCTCAATGAAAGATCTTGGTGATGCCTCCTGCATATTGGGAATTAGGATCTATAGAGATAGATCCAAACGGATTTTGGGATTGTCCCAATCCAGGTACATTGACACCATACTAAAGAGGTTTAGTATGGAAGAGTCCAAGCGTGGGAACATACCCACGATCTCTGGAGTCACTCTCTCCAAAGAGATGTCTCCCAAGACTGATTTGGAGAGAGCTCGCATGCAAGGGATACCCTATGCTTCGGCAGTAGGCTCTATCATGTATGCGATGCTATGTACCAGACCCGATGTAGCATACTCACTAAGTATAGTGAGCAGGTATCAAGCTGATCCTGGAGAGAGTCACTGGACAGCTGTGAAGAGCATTCTCAAGTACTTGCGAAGGACTAGAGATATGTTCTTGGTGTATGGTAACGGAGAGCTCCAAGTGGAGTCCTTTACCGATTCGAGCTTCCAGAGTGATAAGGACGACTCTAAGTCGCAGTCGGGTTTTGTCTTTACCCTTTACGGAGGGGCGGTTAGCTGGAAGAGTTCCAAGCAGGAAACCGTGGCAGACTCGACGATGGAGGCTGAATACATCGCTGCCAACGATGCTGCCAAAGAGGCTGTCTGGATCAAGAAGTTCATTACTGAACTTGGAGTGGTTCCATCCATTGAGCATCCAATACCTTTGTATTGCGATAACAATGGAGCGGTGGCTTTGGCCAAGGAACCCAGGTCCCATCAGCGATCCAGGCATATTCTGAGGCGGTATCACCTGATCCGGGAGATAGTTGATCGCCGGGAGATCGAGGTCAGGAGGGTTGACACGAAGAACAACACGGAGGATCCACTCACGAAGGCCATTCCCCAGACACAGTTTGAGAGACTCTTCGGGATGCTCGGTATGCGATACTACAGCAGCTGGCCCTAGTGCAAGTGGGAGATTGTTAGTTGTATGTACACCCTAGAGGCCAGTATTGTACAGATGTTGTATATTATATTGGATGCTTGGACATATATAGAGATGACTTTCTTGCTCGATATGATAGTATGCTATCTGGTTACTCTTTATCTTAACATGTACACTAGTCTCTTTATACTGTCTTGTAGTTACATGTTGGTAAAGCCCTGAGGATGTGTACTTGACTACCTGGACTATGATGCAGATCATACTAGTGGGGACATGGTAGTCCATAAGTACATCCTACAAGGTCCCTAGTCATGGGTGTATCGAGACGGGGCATCGATATACCAGAGTAGACTAGCGTATATGCTTCTCGACCCATGTGATGGGCGATGGATGATCCCATATCCATTGGTGTTTGACATCAGAGATGGTATACGGGTGCTCAGTGGAGACTGGGTACACTGGACGGACTCGCCGAGAACTCCCAGATGGTATTATACCTCACGTCAGATGGCAGTTCTCAGGTGACACTTGTGCAGGTTAGTCTGTAGACCCGAGATCGTCATAGAGTCTTGTGTGATTCCCACTGTGCTTTGATCTCCACCTTACCACGTCCAGGAGGGCGTGCAAAACGGTGGTCTTTGGGTACAGTCCCGAGTCACAAGGAGGCAATGAGCGATAGGAGGGGTTTCGTCTCTCCCGGTATTGGGGGTTGATGTTGCGCTGTGCTCGATTGGCCGTAACAGGGAAGTCCCTGGCCAGGGCTGATCAGAGATTTGCTGGTAAGTGTTACCAGTAGTTTCTCGACCCGTTATGAGCCTCACATCGGCACGACTTATCGAGTATTGGGGTCTGACGTTTACCACCCCTAGACTTGATATGCGACATATCAGACGAAGAGACCGGACTGTACGGTAAGTGTTACTGGTCGGATTCGCAGGAGTGTGAGCGGGCTAGCTCGTCGATCTTCTGATCGCTCAATACCCGGGTGGCCGTTACGTTTAGCAGACTGCTTGCGGCTTGTGGGTGCTTGATATGATCATCATCTGCTACCGGCGTATTGATGAGTCTTTAGAGTCCTACACAGAGGTTTCCTGGTTCAAGCGAAACGAAATAGGAGCGCATATGAGATATGTGCAGGACCGAGAATAATGCGTGTATGTGATACCACATTTCATTCTCGCGATATATGTTTCGATTGGTTATATTCGATATGACCTAGTTATCGAATCATTGATTCGATAAATCGATACATTGGATTCTAGTCGGTTATGTGCGACATGACCGGATCATTGAGTCAAATGTTGATTTAATGATTTAATGCATAATTATATATTTGATATATTGCATTGCATTAACTAGTATTGGTTCACTTGAAATGGATTTTCTCACTTGATGTACATGTTGTATATGTGATATACTTTTGTGCACATCTTTGTATCATGTTTGATGATGCTTGCTCATTAGGTTAAGTGTGAAGTATTAAACCATGGTTAAGAGATGATTAGGGTTTTTCCTTTTTATTTATTTATTTGTTTATTTATTTGAAAAAGGTTATGATAAGAATGGTGGCTTTTTTTGTTTTAAGTTGAAGCTTCATGAAGCTTTGACTTTTGTAACCATCCTTATCTTCATGCTTAACCCTAACCCTCTCAAGTGACCATGGTTTATTCTCTACACTTAACCTAGGTTAGAACATGATAAGTATTTGATTTTATTATTCTTTTTCACAAGACTTATCATATTCTTTCTTCTTCATCTCTTTCTTCTTCAAGAGAGAAAACAAGATGCCATCAATGGCAACTTGAGCATAAGTGAGTGAAATCCAATTCTAAATTGAACCCATCTCCTATTTCTTCACCCTCTACCTCTTGCCAAGTTGTTTTGGGTGTTTTCTTCACAAGTTTCACAACTTTGTGAAGTCGGAGCTTGAGCTTGTGCAACCTCGACGTAGATCGTCTTTGACACGAAGCCGATGACCTATTCCGCTCGTTTTCCCGATGAAGCTGATGAACGAGTCTAGGATTCGAAAAGGACAGCGAGAGGATGCCTACGTGGAGCCAAGGAAGAGGATTACCGGATCTACAAAGGTTGTAGCATCTAACCTATAGTTAATTTGTTAACTAGTTTTGTATTTCGCCTAGACTTCTAGCAACGATCCGTTAACTAGGGTTTCTCGGCACCATTTTTTTTAAATTTGGCTTGTTCGATGCCTTGTGAGACCTCTATAGGGTGCCTAGGAACCTTTCAAATCGTGTCACCTAATTTGGTTTGAATTTATTTGGATCTTTGCTAGAATTTTTATCCTAATTGATGTACAACCTTTGTAATGATGCCCTAGGTCCCCTTTTATAGTTTCTCCTTTATCTTCTCCAAGAAACTTAGTTTATCTTTTACTAGAAGCTAGGTTGTTATAATGCTTACATGAGAAGCTTGGTTGGTATCAAACTTGCACAAGAAGCTTGGCTGTTAGAAGGGAAGCTTCCAGAGAAATATACACAATTCGAAGGATCTTGGAGAAGTATGGTCGTTAAAAGGTGGACTCCGGAAAAAGATCCCACCGCCGACGAATCAACTCGGCCGCGGATCCGCGGCCGTTTGAGGAGCTTTCTGCATTATTTTTCCAGGGTTATTCTTATGTTGCCTTTAGGGTTTTCTTTTGATGCCTGGAATCTTATAATTCTTTCTAGTTTATTGCCAGATCTTAAGTCTTGGACTTGATACGTTTTATCAGCACTTTTGTGATTCCGGCTTTTTAACCTGGAGAATTTCCTACACACAATCTCGAGACAAGTGTTGATATATACAAAGATCACACATGTAGTAATAAACACACAATTTCCCTCATAATGCCGGTTATAATGTATAACACATGTTATTTGATATTTCGCAGAAGGATTGCTAATATGTGCTATATTTATACCAAACACTTTTAGATGATTACAAAGAGTAGGGAAATTGATGTGTTTAGAATGCAATATTTTCGACTGATCAAATTCCCCCAAAATTAATTTTTGTGTTCTCGAGTAAACCTGTTTTATTCAGGTGAAGGAGAAAATATAAGAAAAAGAAAAACTAACTAGCACACTTTCGTAGGCAACACGATTGCACTGAGCACGTGCAACAAACCTTTAAACCTCTAGGTGTCCCTAGTACGAGGAGTGTTGTCTCTTGATGGTTTTCAGCGGATTGCACCCACAAAATCCAATAATAAAAGGAAGACCGTGAAAGTTACATATAAAGATAAGAATTGTAAAAGAAAGACTTTGAAAATTAGAGTTTCCAACTACATTAGCTTTTCGGTTGTCATGAGCCCTATCTTAATAGTCATGAAAAGATATTATAAATCACATCATCCCTCAATAAAACATCGTCTTTATTCTTCATTCCTACCTTTCTTCCAAACATCGATCATATACCCCTATGTGTGTGTAAAGAACATCCCTACACTCGGAGAATTCAATTCAAGCTATCATACTCTTGTCCATCCACCTCAGTATTTTTTAGTCGGTGAATATTTAGATAGAAATTGCTCACACATTTTTCATGCGACCGTTAATACTTCTTGAGGTACTAACCGACCGATTGCTCATGTGCTTGCTGATTAGGTGATGAAGTACCCTCGCTATATTTTTTTATGCTGCCTTGATGATAACAAAACCAATGTTCATTTTTCTTCACCAGTTTATCTTTTATTCATTTATAATTTTCTTCATACTTTGGCTTTTAGACAAGTGCATTTCAAGGTATCTTCTACTATCCCGAGTTTCAAGACGTGTGTAAGTGCGTATAGTAGGGTATCAACATTCAAATGTTTGGCTTCCAAAATAGGAACTATTTTTCAGACTTATTTTTATCCTCAGATTAGTGACTTCTTTCATCTTACTAACCCTTGGGAAAATGGCTTATAACTACTTATTATTAGTTTCGTTTAAGAAAACTTCTAATTTTTTTTGTTTTCTTAAATTTTTCCAATCTTTTGGATGTCACTATCTAATCTTTTATTATCTTATTTATATAAAAAAAATTATTATATGTTTTATGCTTATGCATGCAAAGTGATGCGTAAATAAGCACAAACCTCCTCCAAACTTGTTTAGAACAGTTACTCACTGTTGTCATCTATTAAATCTTGAAAACCTGTAAGCTTGGGAGAAAATTTATTAGCGGGGTCAAGAAATATGGATGTGAAAATCTCCCCTAAACTTATTCATTGGCTCACCATTTTGAGTAAAAATTTATTTTCAAGAGCCATGTTAAGCTTTGAAAATCACAAGAGGGGGTAAAGTTATTGGTCAATGCAAAGCCTTACAAAGAATGAAAGCCAACACCAACCATTCAAAGATTTTATCAGTGTAGTGCATCGGTTGGTGGAAGAACGTGTTATAAGGAGCCAGGAAGAAGTGGGGAAAATATAAGTGGTGTGATAGAAAGGTTTTGCGTCTCAATTTGGAAAGACGACACAGTGATTGTGATGATGGATTACTCGCATTCACATGATTGTCAAGAAGAAGGGGTGGAGCTTCAATTTCTTTTTGGAGTTGATTCATCTCAACACCTGTGTTTGCTAAAAATGCGAGCTCATCAACGAAAATTTCCTCAAAGTTTTCATCGATTCCCCGAAGAATAATGTCATCAAACAATGCGGGGTGATCTATAGACTCCAAAAATGGTTCATAATCAGTGTTAGATGTTGACCTGGACAACTTGGTGGAAGAGTACGTATGTGTATGATACATAGTTAGGTCAAACAACAACATATGAAAAGTGTCAAGATCGGTATCATGATGCTCGTCAAATACGCTGCTGTCGACATCCATTAATTCGACAGAACAAACCTGAGCAGAAGGTTCGGAGGGTACACTTCCCAACTTGTAAATGTTAAGCTTAATTGACATCTTCCAGAAGGATAGGGTCATATATTCGTTACGACAGTTGATTAAAGCATTGAAAGTGGCCAAAAAGGGGCGACCAAGGATCACCGGAATTTGATTCCGTGGGTTAAATACAGGCTGTGTATCAAGAACAATAAAGTCCACAGGGAATACAAATTCCCCGATTTTTATTAACACATCCTCCAGCTCACCCCTGAGTTTGGTGATTGATCGGTCTGCCATCTGGAGAGTGCAGTGAGCTGGTTTCAACTCTCCGATCCATAACTGCTCATAAACTGAGAAAGGAAGAAGGTTAACACTTGCACCCAGGTCAAGTAGAGCACGGTTAATGTATTTAACCCCAATAGAAATAGAAATTGTAGGACATCCAGGGTCCTTACGTTTTCTAGGTAATTGTTTGGAAAAAGCTGTGTCGATAGTACTCGACATGGACACCTTTTTTGGCACTTGATTCTTCCTCTTCCTAGTGCACAAGTCCTTGAGAATTTTCGTATAAGCGGGACTTGTTGTATAGCTTCTAGGGGAGGGATATTGATGTTAACCTGTTTAAAAATTTCAGTGATCTTTTCCATTTGCGGACTTGGTATGTTTCCCCTTAACCGATTCGGATAAGGAGCTTTAGCAATAAGAGCTGGGTCCAACATTGGAAAAGATTGTATGGGTAGGAAAGATCCAAGAATAGGAGTGGGGATCTTCTTTGGTGGACTAGAAGCGGTGTGCTGAGGGTTCGAGCCTTGGGAAAAATGGAGAACAGGCTCGGAGAAAATAGTGGGGTAGACGAACTGGGGTCGGAAGTAGAAGTAGAAGTTGAAGGAAAATTCTCAGCCGGGGTATCATCGATTGATTCTTTATTATTATCAATCTCTTCACCGACATGGCTGTCAAGCACTCTTCCAGATCCCAATGTGGTGATAGCGTTCACCTGATGTGAATAGCCAGGATTTGTTAGGGGTTCAGCTGGAAGTTTCCCTTTCTCTCTAGCACTCAATCCAGTATTTATACGGGCAATTTGTGCTTCCTTCGATTTAATACTCTTACTTTGGGAGTCAGAGTTTTCTGGATTTTATCGATGGATGACTTCATCTCAGCCGAAACTTTCATGATATTTGTCAGAAGCAAATTCATGGTTTGTTCAAGTGAAGAGGAGTTTTCAGTACCGGTCAGTTGCAAAGAATTGTTGTGCGGTGCCGAAGTGTTGACCGTCTTTTGAAAATTTTGTGATTGATAGGGGTGCTGACTCAGTTGTAGTGGTTGCTGTTGTGGTGGAGGACCCCTTTGAAAATTATTTTGTTTTGGAACCGTGTTTTGAGTTTGTTATTGGTTCCAAGTAAAGTTAGGGTGATTCCTCCAACAATGATTATAAGTTTAAGAATACGGATCGTTTCTATGTCTTTGTTGGAAAGCAGCATTGGTATGCTCTTTTCCTTGAAACGAAGAATTTAAAGGACATTCTTCTGTAAGATGAGATGGATCAGAACAGCATCCATAGACAGTTTTCGATAGTGACATCTGATTTAGGAAGGCTGCAAAAAATTTATGTTCCAAAGCTTCGAGTTTCTTTTGAATTGCTGCCATTTCAACTCTAACTCCTATGGAAACATTAGATTGGTGGTTACCACCCCTAGGCGATGGTTGACTTATACTCTCCCATTATAATGATTTTTCAGCGAAATCTTCTAAAAATTTCCAAGCTTCACCATCATCTTTAATCATGAAGGTGCCTTGACACATGGATTCATGGGTCTGTTTTGTTGTAGGATTAGTGTCCTCATATATGATTCTGCACAGATCCCATCTACGGATTCCATGATTAGGACATTGAACTAACAGATTCTTGAAGCGTTCAAAAAACTTTGAGAATGGTTCATTTGGAAGCTGGGTAAATTGATTTTTTTCGCTACGGACTCGAGTTGTTTTATGATTAGGGTAGAATTTCTTTAGGAAAGCTGTTACAAATTATCCCCAGTTCGAAATAGAATGTGCGGCTTTGTTTTAAAGCCACTTCGGCTATATCACACAAAGTGAATGGGAAAAGACGTAATCTCATAGCGTCCACAGACAGTTGTGAAGTACCCATCATAGCGCATACATTTTCAAATTTGGTAATAAAGACGTATCCGTCTTCAAACTCGAGACCGTGATATTTTGGTAAAAGATTGATGTATTGTGGTTTGATTTCAAAATTGTCCCCATTGGCTGGTGGAATGGTGAGACAGGTCGAAAGAGGACCACGCATTGGGTAACATCTCTCTTGGAGAGAGATGCGGGGTGGATTCTGCGCACCTGTGGACGGTGGCAGAGTACTGTTAAAGAAGTTTGATGGAAAACCATCCATCCAAGTTGGTGAGGTAGTGGTTGAAGAAAAAGTAGACATAGAAATACTGACTTCGGAGTCGATAGGAGGAATGCGGACAAGACGGGCACTAGAATCCCGTGTCCAGCCGAGCATGCACTAAATGGTTTAGCACAAGTGGCAGCGTTAAGTGATAATTAAGGAAAAGATGAGTTGGTGTTTAGTTTGAAAAGACGGATTTTTGAAAAATTCACACAAACAATACACAAACAACCTTAAATCTAGTGGTCACCTAGGTCAAGGCTCTAGACCGCTCCTAGACTTCCAGAAGACAAGTCGCAAGATAGATCCTCTACTGCCGCTTTTCCCTTTCTGTGGCCAAGTAAGTGCCAGGTAAGTGGGAGGTTCTCCACTATGTAAGTAGTGCGTCTAATTAAGTAACCACTTGCTTAGACACCACAAAAGAAACGCGGATAAGTAATAGAATACCCACGACCGCCTTCTGTCCGAAGTGAGCACGACGGTACTTAGAGTGATGTCTAGATATTTTTTACTTAATGAGGGTGATGCGGATGTAAGTTTATGATTTTTGGGGCTTAGGAAGGGTAATGAACTCCCTACCTAATCTGAATTTTGTCTTTACCCCTTAATTTCCGTGTTAAAATATGCAAACAACCAAGATCAAACATGCACAATTTTTCTTTTTGCGGCGCTGCGAATTTTTGCAAAGAAAACTGCAGAAATTGGTTAATGGACAAGAGCATGGAGAATATAAGAAAGACAGAAATGGACATAAAAAGTTTGGTGCACTAAAGAAGCTATCTCGCCGCGGATCCGCCGCAAGAAGCCATCAAATGTCGCGGTTCCGCGGTCAGTTAATATGATCCCGGCACAAAAATTTCAGAAACTGCTCCTGTTGTCTCTCTGGACATTTAGAGATGTCCTGAAAATTTTTCATTTCGCTCCACAGATTCCAGATCTCCTTGCAACAAATCGAAACAAATCGTTAAGCGCTTGTTGCGAATTTTTGATCTAAAAAAATTCGGATGGAATAATAAATTTTCCAACTCAAATTACAAAAACGAAAAAATTAGCACACGCTTCCCGGCAACGGCGCCATTTGATTGATCATATCTTCGTGTGTATTTGGAAATGTTTCATAAACAAAGAAATTTACACCGCAATCAATTAACGGTGTCGATGTAGCGCGTTAATGAATACGGATCGTCCACTAAGAAAGTGTGATTTGTTCGAAATCGTTTTATTTGAGTTGAAAAGAAAAGATAATAGAAAATGATTCAATATTAATGAGATTTTAGTTTCAAGAACATATAGAAATAGATCTAAGATCAAGAAAATGTCCAAACCAATTGAATTCTCAAGATTTGTAAAGTTGTATGTAGGAATTGATCAAATTGATAGTGATGATGAATACTATTGATTATAAATTCTTATCTATTGAGAATTTGTTGCTAGATTGATGATGATCAACGAGATTTAGGGATCTATTGAAAAAACTAGGGTTTCTCCTTCATCATCCCTTGTCCTTTCATTGATTATCATTCAAATTCTAGCCTCTAGCAAATTCAATCACCGATCGTCGATCTCTTATTTGGAGCGAAAACATTCAAGAAAGCGATCTCGATAAAATTAGGTCTTCGATGATTCAATTTTCTAAAGTTTACAAGACTCATAAGACTTAAGAATCGTTCAAGAATTTAATCATCATCATCTACCTATTCTCTCGATTCTGCTATAAGCGGAGTTTTCACTCAAACATCATGAAAAAGAAAAGCATCAAGAATCTATAACTCTTCATAATGCAAGAATGTAAAGAAAAACAAGGTTTAGAATTTTCACCTTTAATTAATCAACGCTTAGATACAATTCACACAAAGATTACAAGATTTGAGGAAGAACTAAATAGTCGAAACGAGCTTCGCTTCGGTCTTCTTGAGTCGTAGATCGTCGTGGGACTCTTGCTCGGATGAAGATCGGCGTTACTTCAAAGGCTCGTTGAAGGCTTGCTTGAGTCGATACTCGATGAATCTTGATTTGGCTTAAATTGTATCGCCCAATTTGGTTTGAATTGATTTAGATCTTTGCTAGAATTTTTATCCTAATTGACGAACAATCTTTGTAATGATGCTCTAGGTCCCCTTTTATAGTTTCTTCTTTATCTTCTCCTAGAATCTTGGTTTATCTTCTACTAGAAGCCAGGTTGTTATGAAGCTTGCATGAGAAGCTTGGTAGGTATCAAACTTGCACAAGAAGCTTGGCTGTTAGAAGGGAAGCTTCTGGAGAAATCTACACAATTCGAAGCGTCTTGGAGAAGTTTGGTCCTTAAAAGGAGGCCTTTGGAAAAAGTTCCCACCGCCGATGAGTCAACTTAGCCGCGGATCCGCGGCGGATTGGGCAGACTTGGCCGCGGATCCGCGGCCGTTTGAGGAGCTTTCTGCATTATTTTTCCAGGGTAATTCTGATGTTATCTTTAGGGTTTCCTTTTGATGCCTGAAATCTTATAATTCTTTCTAGTTTACTGCCAGATCTCAAGTCTTGGACTTGATACGTTTTATCAGCACTTTTGTGATTCCGGCTCTTTAACCTAGAGAATTTCCTGCACACAATCTCGAGACAAGTGTTGATATATACAAAGATAACACATGTTGTAATAAACACACAATTTCCCTCATAATGCCGGTTTTAATGTATAACACATGTTATTTGATATTTCGCAGACGGATTGCTAATATGTGCTATATTTATACCAAACACCATTAGATGATTACAAAGAGTAGGAAAATTGATGTATTTAGAATGCAATATTTTCGACTGATCACCTTCCTTCTACCTAAGCCCAGTTTATCTTGAAATTAATATTCAAGGTAAAGAAGTTGAACTTCCGGAACTGCTCTACATGTTGAGGAGTGCAGAGGACACCCTGCAGAAAGCCTGAGAAACACCCGCTCTGTTTGTTGGTCGTGCTTCCTCTTCTAGATCCAAGGCGAAAGCCAAAGGAATGAAGAAGGAGGCCCCAACTAAACCAAGAGAATGTGTTAGTAAGATGGAAGCAAAAGGAAAGACAAAAGTGGCAGGGCAGACTATAGGAAAGGAAGAATGCTTCTACTGTCATAAAAAGGGACATTGGAAGAAAGATTGCAGGGCTTGAATGGCCAAGAACCAGGACTCGAAGCAAGTTGTGGCTTCGACTTTAGGTGTGTTTGTAATTGAAAACTGTCTGTCAATCAACTCTACTTCCTGGGTATTGGTTACTGGATCAGGATCTCATATCTGCAATTCTTTGCAGGAACTGAGAAGCCGTAGAGTTCTGAAGACCGGTGATATGACCCACAGGGTTGCTAACGGAGCGAGTGTGGATGTTGTATCCATAGGGGAATATCACCTTGGATTGACGAGTGGGCATATTTTGGTTTTGCGCAACTGTTTTTGTGTACGTAGATTGACTTGTAATATCATTTCTGTATCTTTGTTATCAAATGAAGGTTATGATTTTACATTTGTAAGCGATGTCGTAAACATCCACCTTAATCATGGTCTGATTGGGTCAGGTACTCTAAACAACGGTATATACGTATTAAACCAACTACATGTTTTCAATGTCCAGAACATACATAAAAGAAAGACTCCAGAATTAAATCAAGCTTTCTTATGGCATTGTAATATCATTTCAACATCTTGGGCATAGTATAATAGTATCGAGTACATACCACAGCATCGGTGGTCCAGCCGTAGAAGGGCAAACCCAAGCCTCACTAATGGCGCCGCAGAACTGCCGCAAACCCGAAGGTTCAAAGGCTTTCACACGGTCATTAAGTCGAGTTAGGGTTTCATTCTTCTAGAGGGACCATAGAATTGCCTGCATGTCCTTCCGATTACTTTAAACTTGGAATAGTAGGTTTCTGACATTCGATCGTCTCTGTCGACTCTCAACGTCTCCGCGTGAAGTCGTCTCTAGCTGGAATCAATTTATCTGATGACCTCTCATCGGGGTAGAGAACGAACCACATGTCCTAGTCATTAATCCTCGATGACTAGCGACCTTCTATCATCTCTTAGTACAACCTTGTACTGCTATAGCTCCCACAACTGGGGCGATATCCCGTCGTTCGCTGCAACAACTTGCTCACTCGTCCGCACGCTGAACAGTGCCTCAATCATCATGAGTAAGTAATATACCAATGGTCATCAAAATCTGGCTGGCCTCTGTCAGTAGCTCAATCCTCTAGTGCTGATCGTCACGTCCAAGTAATCTCATATAGCGATCCATCCAACTCTCGTGGCACGAAAGCACAATCAAAAGACACATCACTACAATCGTGTGTCACCGGAATTATGCTCTGGTCAGTCCTCGTTCGTAACGAGCTCGTGCTGACCGCAACTCTAGCCGTAGCTCTCCCTGCCCGTAATCGTGGCAGCAAACCATAACTGGTACCGATGAGGCTAGATCAGTAATGAATATAATACTGAGCAAAGAAATGTACATCCTAAGGCTCCTTAAGTGGAGTGGCGTGTCGTTAGTATGCCGCGGAACATACCCACGGTACGTCACTCTACTCTAGTCACCTATTCCATCAACCAAGGGTCATCCTACGCTCCGAAGGTAAAACCTAACGCTCTGATACCAACTTTGTCACGTTCCGAAAGTACGGAACATGACCGGCACTTAAACTACGAAACCTCTCGAGGCGTACGTAATCTAAGTAAACCGAAAACCCAGAAATCCAAACCAAGAAAAGTAGTAGAGTGAAGGAAAACCAATTTAAATCAAGTAGTTTTAATAGCATAGCCGAATTATGCGTTAAAAAAAACATCAAATATTTCCTGAAAATTTCGGCAGAGTCTCCTTTGTAAATACTGGCCCCTAAATGGGATACAACATGAATAGTATACGAAATCAATAAAAAGGCATCCCCAAGCGGGAGCTAGCACTTCGTCAATCGACGGTCACAACCACACAAGTAATATAATATACAACGCCAAGGGCGAGGATCAAAATTCAAAAGGAAACTCAAAAACCACAAGAAAACCACAGAAATACAACGTGCGACTCTAAGGTCGAGAGAATAAACATCACTGGTCTCTATCTCAAATAAATATATGTTTAGTTGATGGAACTTCTAGATACAACAGAATAATGATATACAAGATATATAATGGGGGTACGATACAAATAAACCCACCTACTAGCAAATCACCCGGAAATGGAAGTAGTGCCAGCAAAGCCGTTATGAAACCTGTACGGCGAAACCTGCAAGAACTGTGGCACAACAGGGGTGAGTTGCCAACTCGTGAATAGAAAAACATCTACGGAAAGAAATCGCATAAATAACGCAACCTAGGTCAAAGATCATAATATATCCTCAATTATATATATAACATGCAACCTATAACAAGGCTAGGGTAAATATCTAACCCGAGTGTAATCTCATGTGCCCGTGTCAGTGCCTCAGGTAGCAATATATCATATGAATGAGGTATGAATGCATGGAAACAGAATACATGTAAATGAAGAACTGTTTTCATAATTTAGTGAGATTTCCTTTATATTTTTAAAATGAGGTATCACAATGAAATCAGCATAAAACAGTGCCTAGCATATGCACAAAACGTAATCCCAATATCTCGATATCTCTGTATCACAGTCTCTATACCTCAATATCTCGAAATCTCAATGTCTCAATCACAATATCTAGGGCACCGTCAGTCCAGACCGGCCTCTACCATCCATCTCAAGACCACGACGGTATCCTCCGGATATCCGACGCGTCGGGTAAAATCACCGGTAGGTAGTGCTCCCCTGTCAGGCTCACATCGTCATCATCACGCACTTCTTGCCACGGGGTACCTTACCGGGTCCACCATGTACCCGAAATGGTTCATCCGCCTCCTCGAATCGGGTCTCGAAATCCATCAGCAAACTCATGGTGGACGACTCATACATCATGGGAAAAACCGCACTTCTTTTTATTTAAAAAGAGAGAAATCAGTTTATATAAGTTTTGTGGTTTTCCCCCCAAATCCAGAAAATTTCATGGAAATCCGAATCCAAATCATCAATAGCATGTAAAACCATGAATATAGGCATAACAATGAATAACAGTATGCACGAAGTGACAAGTAATAACTACAATGTTAAGCTGGCATATAAGGCAGGTACACTAATATCATGTCAAATTACTAACTAACAAGCTAAGTCAAGCAATAATATTTTCTAAGGTGTACGTGACATGGCAATTACCGATGAAGATGTGTGTGAGCCGGCAAGTAAGTGTACGTGGTACTTACGCATCATTGGTAATGGTGCTGGTGTCCTAACAATATGATATCAACATTGCAATAAGAAATTATAACATAAATATGCGATGCGAAGCGAACCACAATAATAAGCGGGAGCTGGATACTAGACGCAACTGTAACTAACCTGCATTAATCTAATATAAGTCCTACAAATGGTGCCTTTTGAAATAACACGAATCATGGGGTTTTGAAAATAGGGGCTACGGTGTTTTTATGAAAAGATACGTCTTTTGAAATATCCGTAGGATCCCTTGGGCTGTCTTTTAAAATACCCACGATTCGTTAGTTTTTGAAATAGGTAAGAATCGAATCTAATCTAACAACTAAACTAAACTAAAGGGCTAAGCTAACAAGCTGGACTACACGTAGGGAAACCGCCTAGCATCTGAGTCGATCCATATACAAACCTGTATATATATATTAGTCGGTGATCCCGCCTCAATAATATCATATCCGATACCATATCTACAATCAGACATCCCAAGTCAAGAGTACGGATCAATCGTCAAGATATAGCTCGTACGGCATCCCCAAATCTGGGTACGGGTCAATATCATATTCCTCACGCCATTCCTCTGGTATCCTCATTATTCAAGATCGTAGTCTAGGGTACTGACCTATGTCTCGTACAATACTAATATCCTCAACATACTCATGATCTGACTACTGATCGACAATCTCGTACAAACCGATATCATTAGCATATATCATCATCAAGGGGTATACATCGCCCAATACGGCCTAGTATCAATATCCTAGCATATCATATCTTATATCACGATCACATGTCGACCATTTTATTAATAACCCTATTCACCCGTATCGTCGTCCCAAGATCCGCTATAACACCAGGACATACCTCAGGTACGAATCCTGCCATATCACCGATATCACAACCACAAAACAAATCTCATCGACTCAGCACAATCCCAAGTATCATCCTCAAATCCGTATGTGAACACATAGTCCCATACCCATGTGAACACATAACTATAAAGAATCCCATGAGCACATATAAATAGGAATGTATGCAAGTATGTATGTGTGTATGTGTAGTGCAACACTACCCTAGGGTCCGCAACACTAAAATAATCCAACACACCAATATCCATCCTAAACATCGTTATTAATCCCAAATAACATATAATAAATTGTTGGTGTGTATACGCATCCGTATACACCATCACGGACTGCGGGGGTGCTATACGCCATCCACCCGACTTCTCCCCGTAGATACAAATCTACTCACCTGGTCCTCGCTCGCCGGTGCCGACGTCGCCACGCGCTTGCCTGTCGTCTCGAAGTCCACATGGGGTACCTACATATCATAACGCACCGTATCGCATTAAAATCCGACTCATGACCAAAACGACTCACGAATCCGACATAGGTCAAAACCTATGGTTGCTTTCACAAATCGACCCAAAAACCCTCGACGTCGGCGTACAAACGCCAAGCCATCGAGAAAACTCCCAACACACTCATATATACAATTACAAGCACTAATTATAATATAAAATAGCTTAAAATTCACAAAAACCCCAATTTCACTTAAAAAGTCATTTTTCCGAAAATCTAGCAAGCACAAATCACCGTTTTAATACAAAAATCGATTTATAAACGAACCTAGCATCCACAATATTCACTAAATATCATAACAAAGTCATATAAACCATTCCTATAATTTATTCTCATCAATTTGCATAAATTCCAAAATCCTAGTTTGCAAAAATATCAATTTTTAACATCTTTTAAAGCAAAATTCACAATTCAACAATTAAGCTTGGTTTTGCATAACCTAAGATATAAACCACTCATAATAATGTTAATGATGTCATAAAAACATAATTACATTTTTAACCCAATTATTTAACCAATTTTAAATAGCTAGTTAGCAAATTAGCGTAATTATCATAATTTTTAAACTAACAATTAACAACTATCTACTAACTTTGTTTTAACAAGCCATAAGAGCCTAATACATTACACAACCATACACCAATTTCACAAAACCCCAACTTGCATTCAAACCCTTTCTTGAATTTTATAACTAACAAAATCCAACCCAAACTATACATGAAACACTAAATTAGCACTAATTTGAAGCCCAAAAAGCAAGTTAACCCCTTAGATTTGGTTTGTATAAAACACTAGATAGCAAAATAGAATAATTAACTTAATAATGGTGTGCTAAAAACCCTAGTTTAACTCAAACCATTCTCTTGAAGATCCTAGATGAAAATAGCACCAATATTAACACTTAAACAACTCATTTAAAGAAATCTAACCATAAGAATTTAAATGGGTAAGAATTATACCTCTAGATCTAGAGATCTAGCAAGAAATTTTGACTCCAAAGATGGCCTCCTAGCATCCAAAATCCATGCAAGAAAGGTTAAGAAGAATGGATGAAGGATGGGCTTGAAATTGTGAAGTTTAAATGGAATTTTGATGGAATTTTGATGAGTTTAGAGGAAAAATGAGAGGGGAAATTTTGGGGCTGTTTATTGCAGGAATTTCAGCTGAGGAGGGAGTGGGGAGAGGTGTGGGGGAGTTGTGGAAAATAATCCAAGTCAAAGCCCCTCCCCAATTACCATAATACCCCCACCTACTTTACTATATATAAAAACCTTATTTTAACCCATTTCTCACATGATTTAAGGTCAAAAAGAGGGAAATAAAATTCTTGGGCTGCTACAATAGTGTGGGGCCGGCCAAGGGTAGTGAGGGTGAGTGTGAGAGACTTTACAAAAAAATTCTATGCAAAAAGACCCCCCACAATACCATATTTGCAAGTTTTAGTTCAAAATAACTATATTTTTGTTTTCCATAAAATAAATCAATTAAAACTTGAAATAAAATACTAAAAATTTATATTACAACTAGATTTTAATCAACATGATTTTAATGATTAAAATTGTCCCATTTAAATTTGTATTTATCGCTAATTTAATGTATTTTCTTACTGGCTTAAAATAATATTAAAATAATTAATTTTGGAAAAATTTTCAGAAAATTTGAAATTTCACCAATGGCTCAATAAACACCAAATACTAGCAATTTCATAGCTAGAATATGTATATTTAATTTTATAATAAAGATATTTGTATTTTGACTTTTTACAGAAAACCACCTTATTTTACCGTTTTTTCGAAATTTCACCGAAACGATTTTCAAAACGTTACAATCTTCCCCCCTTAAAGAAATTCGGTCCCCGAATTTAAATTAAAACTTCCCCCAAATACTAAAATATTTCAGCCAAAACCATCAAATCGTCGGGGCTCCGAAATCATAAATACTTAAAACAAATCGTAGCGCAACGCATGCGCATGAAAAATGAGCATATAACTCAAATCAGAACTCCGTCAAGCATCCCGCAATCATCGGAGTCATGGGGAAGACATCAATACCAAATCCAAAGCAAAACCAATATGATATAACTCGAAACTATATATGTAAAATATATTCAGGTACTGTCCTCTGACTAGTCCTGCTCAGTACGAAAACACATAGCAATATCATAAAAACGTACTGCTCTATAAGAAAAATCAATCCCCAAAATACGCGTATGAATACTACGTGCGTCTTGTGCGCACGGAAATCAAAATCCAAATATGTGCCATACATATGCACAGAAACAACATCTAAGTGCATCGGGTGTGCACGAAACATCTGTCATAGGCAACATGTGTGCCTGACAGCAAAATCAGGTGCATCTGACATGCACGAAAAATCTCGATTTAGTGCATCTGGTGTGCACCAAAATCACACTTCAAAACATGCGCCCAACATGCGCGAAAATCCAAATCAGGTGCATCCATCGTGTAGGAAATCATGAAATCCAATATCAAGTTCCGAACATGCGCAAAATCAAATCAGGTGCACAAAACAAATATCGAACATCACCATCGAAATCAAAGTCCAGGGCATCTAAATGCACAACATACGTAACACTGCACTGCAAGCATATATGAACTATACCGCGTGCAAAAACCAAATCGTGTGCGTATATACGCACAAAATCAACTCAAATGTCTAAAACCGTAAAATCGCAAACATGTGAAACCAAGCACGAAAACGATATCAAGTGCAACACTGTGCAAAGATCGTAAATCCTCAATCATCAAAATCAAATCATGCGAATCAATCACCCAAAACATCGAACTCAATAATGGCGGTATAGTACCGCTCAAGTGCATCCTCTAAGAATCTCGGACCAACTGTCGCGGTCACTAGTGGGACGTCTCGTCGATGATCATGAACTCTGGCCTGCTGGTGTGCGTAACACGACCACTCCTGGCTCCAAGTATTCTCGTAATTTGTCTCAGAAAGGTCCTGTCGAGGTCTCTCCCAAATCTCGCCTCTGCCGAACTGTCCGAAAGTCATCGTTCCTTACTAGATCTGTTCTCGTTCCAGAACGGCTGCATACTCATCACGACTCCTTCTGGAAGGTAAATCCAAGTACCACGCCTCGGCATGCGCATCGCATCTCTGATGTCGGTGGAGTGGAGCGTCATCTCATCTAGATCTGGTACGAACCTCTTTCTTCACTTTTCTCTATTGTCGTCCGCTTCGGACTCGTCTCGTCGTGGCTGCATGGACTGAGCTCCCACGGCTATCCTCGTATCCCGAGTCTCCCAAGAAATGCATCTCACCACCTAGCATCCGAATTAAGTCGAGCCATCCGATTGATATGTCAAAACCTCATAATCACCCAAGAGCTCAACATCTTGGGCATAGTATAATAGTATCGAATACATACCACAGAATCGGTGGTCCAGCCGTAGAAGGGCAAACCCAAGCCACACTAATGGCGCCGCAGAACTACCGCAAACCCGAAGGTTCAAAGGCTTTCACACTGTCATTAAGTCGAGTTAGGGTTTCATTCTTCTAGAGGGACCATAGAATTGCCTGCATGTCCTTCCGATTACTTTAAACTTAGAATAGTAGGTTTCTGACATTCGATCGTCTCTGTCGACTCTCAACGTCTCCGCGTGAAGTCGTCTCTAGCTGGAATCAATTTATCTGATGACCTCTCATCGGGGTAGCGAACGAACCACATGTCCTAGTCATTCATCTTCGGTGACTGGCGACCTTCTATCATCTCTTAGTACAACCTTGTACTGCAATAGCTCCCACATCTGGGGCGATATGCCGTCGTTCGCTGCAAAAACTGGCTCACTCGTCCGCACGCTGAACAGTGCCTCATTCATCATGAGTAAGTAATATACCAATGGTCATCAAAATCTGGCTGGCCTCTGTCAGTGGCTCAATCCTGTAGTGCTGATCGGCACGTCCAAGTAATCTCATATAGCGATCCATCCAACACTCGTGGCGCGAAAGCACAATCAAAAGACACATCTCTACAATCGTGTGTCACCGGAATTATGCTCTAGTCAGTCCTCGTTCGTAACGAGCTCGTGCTGACCGCAACTCTAGCCGTAGCTCTCCCTGCCCGTAATCGTGGCAGCAAACCATAACTAGTACCGATGAGGCTAGATCAGTAATGAATATAATACTGAGCAAAGAAATGTACATCCTAAGGCTCCTTCAGTGGAGTGGCATGTCGTAAGTATGCCGCGGAACATACCCACGGTACGTCACTCTACTCTAGTCACCTATTCCCTCAACCAAGGGTCATCCTACGCTCCGAAGGTAAAACCTAACGCTCTGATACCAACTTTGTCACGTCCCGAAAGTACGGAACATGACCGGCACTTAAACTACGAAACGTCTCGAGGCATACGTAATCTAAGTAAACCGAAAATGGGATACAACATGAATAGTATACGAAATCAATAAAAAGGCATCCCCAAGCGGGAGCTAGCTCTTCATCAATCGACGGTCACAACCACACAAGAAATATAATATACAATGCCAAGGGCGAGGGTCAAAATTCAAAAGGAAACTCAAAAACCACAAGAAAACCACAGAAATACAACGCGCGACTCTAAGGTCGAGAGAATAAACATCACTGGTCTCTATCTCAAATAAATACATGTTTGGTTGATGGAACTTTTAGATACAACAGAATAATGATATACAAGATATATAATAGGGGTACGATACAAATAAACCCACCTACTAGCAAATCACCCGGAAATGGAAGTAGTGCCAGCAAAGCCGTAATGAAACCTGTACGGCGAAACCTGCAAGAACTGTGGCACAACGGTGGTGAGTTGCCAACTCGTGAATAGAAAAACATCTACGGAAAGAATTCGCATAAATAACGCAACCTAGGTCAAATATCATAATATATCCTCAATTATATATATAACATGCAACCTATAACAAGGCTAGGGTAAATATCTAACCCGAGTGTAATCTCATGTGCCCGTGTCAGTGCCTCAGGTAGCAATATATCATATGAATGAGGTATGAATGCATGGAAACAAAATACATGTAAATGAAGAACTATTTTCATAATTTAGTGAGATTTCCTTTGTATTTTTAAAATGAGGTATCACAATGAAATCAGCATAAAACAGTGCCTAGCATATGCACAAAACGTAATCCCAGTATCTCGATATCTCTGTATCACAGTCTCTGTACCTCAATATCTCGAAATATCAATGTCTCAATCACAATATCTAGGGCGCCGTCAGTCCAGACCGGCCCCTACCATCCATCTCAAGACCACGACGGTATCCTCCGGATATCCGACGCGTCGGGTAAAATCACCGATAGGTAGTGCTCCCCTGCCAGGCTCACATCGTCATCATCACGCACTTCTTACCCCGGGGTACCTTACCGGGTCCACCATGTACCCGAAACGGTTCATCCGTCTCCTCGAATCGGGTCTCGAAATCCACCAGCAAACTCATGGTGGACGACTCATACAACATTGGAAAAACCGCAATTTTTTTATTTAAAAAGAGAGAAATCAGTTTATATAAGTTTTGCGGTTTTCCCCCCAAATCCAGAAAATTTCATGGAAATCCGAATCCAAATCATCAATAGCATGTAAAACCATGAATATAGGCATAACAATGAATAACAGTATGCATGAAGTGACAAGTACTAACTACAATGTTAAGCTGGCATATAAGGCAGGTACACTAATATCATGTCAAATTACTAACTAACAAGCTAAGTCAAGCAATAATATTTTTTAAGGTGTACGTGACATGGCAATTACCGATGAAGATGTGTGTGAGCCGGCAAGTAAGTGTACGTGGTACATACGCATCATCGGTAATGGTGCTGGTGTCCTAACAATATGATATCAACATTACAATAAGAAATTATAACATAAGTATGCGATGCGAAGCGAACCACAATAATAAGCGGGAGCTGGATACTAGACGCAACTGTAACTAACCTGCATTAATCTAATATAAGTCCTACAAATGGTGCCTTTTGAAATAACACGAATCATGGGGTTTTGAAAATAGGGGCTACGGTGTTTTTATGAAAAGATACGTCTTTTGAAATATCCGTATGATCCCTTGGGCTGTCTTTTAAAATACCCACGATTCGTTAGTTTTTGAAATAGGTAAGAATCGAATCTAATCTAACAACTAAACTAAACTAAAGGGCTAAGCTAACAAGTTGGACTATAGGTAGGGAAACCGCCTAGCATCTGAGTCGATCCATATACATACCTGTATATATATATTAGTCGGTGATCCCGCCTCAATAATATCATATCCGATACCATATCTACAATCAGACATCCCAAGTCAAGAGTACGGATCAATCATCAAGATATAGCTCGTACGTAAATCCATCGTACGGCATCCTCAAATCTGGGTACGGGTCAATATCATATTCCTCACGCCATTCCTCTGGTATCCTCTTTATTCAAGATCGTAGTCTAGGGTACTGACCTATGTCTAGTAAAATACTAATATCCTCAAGATACTCATGATCTGACTACTGATCGACAATCTCGTACAAACCGATATCATTAGCACATATCATCATCAAGGGGTATACATCGCCCAATACGGCCTAGTATCAATATCCTAGCATATCATATCTTATATCACGATCACATGTCGACCATTTTATTAATAACACTATTCACCCGTATCGTCGTCCCAAGATCCGCTATAACACCAGGGCGTACCTCAAGTACGAATCCTGCCATATCACCGATATCACAACCATAAAACAAATCTCATCGACTCAGCTCAATCCTAAGTATCATCCTCAAATCCGTATGTGAACACATTGTCCCATACCCACGTGAACACATAACTATAAAGAATCCCATGAGCACATATAAATAGGAATGTATGAAAGTATGTATGTGTGTATGTATAGTGCAACACTATCCTAGGGTTCGCAACACTAAAATAATCCAACACACCGATATCCATCCTAAACATCGTTATTAATCCTAAATAACATATAATAAATTATTGGTGTGTATACGCATCCGTATACACCATCACGGACTGCGGGGGTGCTATACGCCATCCACCCGTAGATATAAATCTACTCACCTGGTCCTCGCTCGCCGGTGCCGACGTCGCCATGCGCTTGCTTGTTGTCTCGAAGTCCACATGGGGTACCTACATATCATAACGCACCGTATCGCATTAAAATCCGACTCATGACCAAAACGACTCATGAATCCCACATAGGTCAAAACCTATGGTTGCTTTCACAAATTGACCCAAAAACCCTCGACGTCGGCGTACAAACGCCAAACCATCGAGAAAACTCCCAACAAACTCATTTGTACAATTACAAGCACTAATTATAATATAAAATAGATTAAAATTCACAAAAACCCCAATTTCACTTAAAAAGTCATTTTTACGAAAATCTAGCAACCACAAATCACCGTTTTAGTACAAAACTCGATGTATAAACGAACCTAGCATCCACAATATTCACTAAATATCATAACAAAGTCATATAAACCAGTCCTATAATTTATTCTCATCAATTTGCATAAATTCCAAAATCCTAGTTTGCAAAAATATCAATTTTTAACACCTTTTAAAGCAAAATTCACAATTCAACAATTAAGCTTGGTTTTGCATAACCTAAGATATTAAACCACTCATAATAATGTTAATGATGTCATAAAAACATAATTACATTTTTAACCCAATTATTTAACCAATTTTAAATAGCTAGTTAGCAAATTAGCGTAATTATCATAATTTTTAAACTAACAATTAACAACTATCTACTAACTTTGTTTTAACAAGCCATAAGAGCCTAATACATTACACAACCATACACCAATTTCACAAAACCCTAACTTGCATTCAAACCCTTTCTTGAATTTTATAACTAACAAAATCCAACCCAAACTATACATGAAACACTAAATTAGCACTAATTTGAAGCCCAAAAAGCAAGTTAAACCCTTAGATTTGGTTTGTATAAAACACTGGATAGCAAAATAGAATAATTAACTTAATAATGGTGTGCTAAAAACCCTAGTTTAACTCAAACCATTCTCTTGAAGATCCTAGATGAAAATAGCACCAATATTAAAACTAAAACAACTCATTTAAAGAAATCTAACCATAAGAATTTAAATGGGTAAGAATTATACCTCTAGATCTAGAGATCTAGCAAGAAATTTTGACTCCAAAGATGACCTCCTAGCATCCAAAATCCATGCAAGAAAGGTTAAGTAGAATGGATGAAGGATGGGCTTGAAATTGTGAAGTTTAAATGGAATTTTGATGGAATTTTGATGAGTTTAGAAGAAAAATGAGAGGGGAAATTTTGGGACTGTTTATTGCAGGAATTTCGGCTGAGGAGGGAGTGGGGAGAGGTGTGGGGGAGTTGTGGAAAAGAATCCAAGTCAAAGCCCCTCCCAAATTACCATAATACCCCCCACCTACTTTACTATATATAAAAACCTTATTTTAGCCCATTTCTCACATGATTTAAGGTCAAAAAGAGGGAAATAAAATTCTTGGTCTGCTACAATAGTGTGGGGGTAGCCAAGGGGAGTGAGGGTGAGTGTGAGAGACTTTACAAAAAAATTCTATGCAAAAAGATCCCCCACAATACCATATTTGCAAGTTTTAGTTCAAAATAACTATATTTTTGTTTTCCATAAAATAAATCAATTAAAACTTGAAATAAAATACTAAAAATTCAACATGATTTTAAAGATTAAAATTATCCCATTTAAATTTGTATTTATCGCTAATTTAATGTATTTTCTTACCGGCTTAAAATAATATTAAAATAATTAATTTTGGAAAAAATTTCAGAAAATTTGAAATTTCACCAGTGGCTCAATAAACACCAAATACTAGCAATTTCATAGCTAGAATATGTATATTTAATTTTATAATAAAGATATTTGTATTTTGACTTTTTACAGAAAACCCCTTTATTTTACCGTTTTTTCGAAATTTCACCGAAACGATTTTCAAAACGTTACAATCTTCCCCCCTTAAAGAAATTCGGTCCCCGAATTTAAATTAAAACTTCCCCCAAATACTAAAATATTTCAGCCAAAACCATCAAATCGCCGGGGCTCCGAAATCATAAATACATAAAACAAATCGTAGCGCAACGCATGCGCAAGAAAAATGAGCATATAACTCAAATCAGAACTCCGTCAAGCATCCCGCAATCATCAGAGTCATGGGGAAGACATCAATACCAAATCCAAAGCAAAACCAATATGATATAACTCGAAACTATACATGTAAAATATATTCAGGTACTGTCCTCTGACTAGTCCTGCTCAGTACGAAAATACATAGCAATATCATAAAAACGTACTGCTCTATAAGAAAAATCAATCCCCAAAATACACGTATGAATACTACGTGCGTCTTGTGCGCACGGAAATCAAAATCCAAATATGTGCCATACATATGCACAGAAACAACATCTAAGTGCATCGAGTCTGCACGAAACATCTGTCATAGGCAACATGTGTGCCTGCCAGCAAAATCAGGTGCATCTGACATGCACGAAAAATCTCGATTTAGTGCATCTGGTGTGCACCAAAATCACACTTCAAAACATGCGCCCAACATGCGCGAAAATCCAAATCAGGTGCATCCATCGTGCACGAAATCATGAAATCCAATATCAAGTGCCGAACATGCGCAAAATCAAATCAGGTGCACAAAACAAATATCGAACATCACCATCGAAATCAAAGTCCAGGGCATCTAAATGCACAACATACGTAACACTGCACTTCAAGCATATATGAACTATACCGCGTGCAAAAACCAAATCGTGTGCGTATATACGCACAAAATCAACTCAAATGTCTAAAACAGATTACGGGCAGGGAGAAAAAGGTTGCATCGCCGGATTTTGCTGCCACGATTACGGGCAGGGAGAGCTACAGCTAGAGTTGCGGTCAGCACGAGCTTGTCACGAACGAAGGCTGACCAGGGCGAAATTCCGGCGACACACGATTAAGGAGATGTGTCTTTTTACTGTGTTTCCGCGCCACGAGCGTTTGGCGGATTGCCTTTATGAGGTTACTCGGATGTGCTGATCGACACTAGAGGATTGAGCCAATGATAGAGGCCAGCCAGATTTTGATGACCGTTGATGTATTGCTTACTCATGATGATTGAGGCACAGTTCAGCGTGCAGACGAGTGAGCCAGTTGTTGCTGCGAGCGACGAGATATCGCCCCATATGTTGGAGCTATTGCAGTACAGGTTGTACTAAGAGATGATAGAATGTCGGTAGTTACCCGAGGATGAATGACTAGGACATGTGGTTCGTTCACCTACCCGATGAAAAGTCATTAGATAGATTGATTCCAGCAAGAGACGACTTCACGCGGAGACGTTGAGAGTCGACAGAGACGATCGAATGTCAGAAACCTATTATTCCAAGTTTAAAGTTGTCGGAAAGACATGCAGGCAATTCTATGGTCCCTCTAGAAGAATGAAACCCTAACTCGACTTAATGACCGTGTGAAAGCCTTTGAACCTTCGGGTTTGCGGCAGTTCTACGGCGCCATTAGTGAGGCTTGGGTTTGCCCTTCTACGGCTGGACCACCGATGCTGTGGTATGTACTTGATACTATTAAACTGTGCCCAAGATGTTGAGCTCTTGGGGGATTATGAAGTTTTGACAACTCGATCGGATGGATCGACTAATTCGGATGCTAGGTGGTGAGATGCATTTCTTGGGAGACTCCCGATACGAGGACAGCCGTTGGAGCTCAGTCCATGCAGCCGCGATGAGACGAGTCTAAGCAGACGACATTAGAGAAAGGTGAAGTAAGAGGTTCGTACCAGATCTAGATGAGATGATGTTCCACTCTGCCGACATCAGAGAGGCGATGCGCATGCCGAGGCATGGTACTTGGATTTACCTTCCAGAAGGAGTCGCGATGAGTATGCAGTCGTTCCAGAGCAAGATGCGGATATAGGAAAGGACGATGACTTCCGGACAGTTGGCAGAGACGAGACATGGAAGAGACCGTGAGCAGGATTCCTTCAAGGACACTGCTACAATGATACTTGCACCCAGGATCAAATATGTCACGTACATTCAGAGAGCCAGAGGCCGACGCCAGTGATATGCTGTCTTACGAGTGGTCGCGATGATTGACCGAGAGATGACCAGAGAAGTGCCAGAACGGAATCATCCCCGTTAGCACACCTGACAGGGCCGATGAGCCGATGGACCGAGAGATTGGTAATTCACAGTGAAGACCTTGACCCACGAGTGGTCATTGTTACGCACACCAGCAGGCCAGAGTTCATGATCATCGACGAGACGTCCCACTAGTGACGGCGACAGTTGGCCCGAGATTCTTAGAAGATGCACTTGAGCGGTACTATTCCGCCATTATTGATTTCGATGTTTTGGGTGATTTATTCGCATGATTCGATTTTGATGATTGAGGATTTACGATCTCTGCACAGTGTTGCACTTGATATCGTCTTTGTGCTTTGGTTTCACATCTTTGTGATTTTACGGATTTAGACATTTGAGTTGATTTTGTGCGTATGCACGCACACGATTTGGTTCCTGCACTCTGTATAGTTATATATGCTTGTAGTGCAGTGATACGCCTTTTGTGCACTTAGATGCACTGGACTTCAATTTCGATTGTGATACTCGATATTTGTTTTGTGCACTTTGTGCACCTGATTTGATTTTGCGCATGTTCGGCGCTTGATATTGGATTTCATGATTTCGTGCATGATAGATGCACCTGCCTTGGATTTTCGCGCATGTTGAGCGCATGTTTTGAGATGTTATTTTGGTGCACACCAGATGCACTAAATCAAGATTTTTCGTGCATGTCAGATGCACCTGATTTTGCTGTCAGGCACACACGTTTCCTACGACTGATGCTTTGTGCACACCCGATGCACTTAGATCTTGTTTCTGTGCATATGTATGGCACATATATGGATTTTGATTCCCGTGCGCACTAGACGCACGTAGTATTCATACGCGTATTTTGGGATTGATTTCTTATGGAGCAGTACGTTTTTATGATGATTGCTATGAGTTTTTGTTCTGAGCAGGACTAGTCAGAGGACAGTACCTGAATATATTTTGCATGCATTGATAGTTATTGAAGGGATTTCCAAAAAGCGAGCTATAGTCTCAGTATTTACCTACGTGTCTGATATGACCCGAAATGTTTAAAACAAGGAGACCCTTCTAAATTTTTTCCAAAATGGCGGAACGTACATATTAAACAAAGGATATATATATGTAGTTATTTTCTTACAATAGACGTCCGCCACTGTGCAGATGTTTTAACGATGTATATCATATTGGTTTTCATATTAGATCTTGACATTGATGTCTTCTCCATGACTCCGATGATTGCGGGATGCTGGATGGAGTTTGATTTTGAGTTATAGGCTCATTTTCATGCGCATGCGTTGCGCTACGATTTGTTTTATGTATTTATGATTTCGGATCCCCGGCGATTTGATGGTTTTGGCTGAAATATTTTAGTATTTGGGGGAAGTTTTAATTTAAATTCGGGGACTGAATTTCTTTAAGGGGGGAAGATTGTAACGTTTTGAAAATTGTTTCGGTGAAATTTCGAAAAAACGGTAAAATATGGGGGTTATCTGTAAAAAGTCAAAATGCAAATATCTTTATTATAAAATTAAATATATATATTCTAGCTATGAAATTGCTAGTATTTGTTGTTTATTGAGCCACTGGTGAAATTTCAAATTTTCTGAAAATTTTTCCGAGATTAATTATTTTAATATTATTTTAAGCCGTCACTAATACATTTAATTAGGGAAAATTACAAATTGGAATGAGTTGAAACAAATTTTGTGCATCATAAAACATTAAACAAAATTTTATCATGTGATTTCTGAAATGAAATAAAATTAGTAAGATGGTTTTAGAAAATATAAACTAAAAAGGCTTAGTTTGTGGAATTTAATTAATGTAAATGAAGTTTAGGCTTGTTGACTTGAGAGAGGGGGGTTATTTTGACTTGGGAACTTGTACACAACCCACAAACACCCCTATATCCCTCACCAACCGATCCCAATCAGCAGCCCCCCCAAATGCCACCCCATTTTATGTGTAGAAATTGAAAGTAAAAGGGAATTAGCAAAAGTCAAAGAAGTGATGCTTAGACATTTGAGGAGTGGGTCTTTTTTCTTTCTTTCTTTGACTTTACAAACTCACCCACACCTCTCTCCCTTCCCCCTTGCTGTTCTGGCCGAGTCCTCCCCCTTGTGCAGTCCCACAAAATCCCATCTCATTTTCCCCTCAAAATTCATCAAATTTCACTCAAAAATCAATGCAAAAATCCCTCAAAATCAAAATCTAATCCCTACCCATTTTTCCTTGGCTATTCAAGCATGGATCTTGGACAAAAGAGAGCATTTTGGGGGTTTAGATTTCATGGGAGATCTCAAAAATTGTGAGGTATAATTTTAACCCTATGCTTATATTGTTGTTTAATTGCTTCAATATTAACAATTTAGATGTTTAATTGGGTTTTATTGCAACTTTAGGAAATTCAAGACTAGGGTTTGAATTTAATTAGGGTTTTTATCATTAGTTTATGGTTGTAATGAGGAGATTAACATGTAATTGTATGCAAAATCTAAGTTGGTTGCTACTTGCTAATTTGTTAAATTAAAATGGTGATAATTTTGCTAAATTGCTAACTAGGTTTTAAAAAAATTGTTTAAATATTGGGTTTAAAAATGTGATTTGGTTTTTCATTACTTCATTAACATTATAAAATATAGTTCAATACTTTAGTTCATGAAAATCCAACCTAAATTGTTGTTTGTGCATTTTTTTGCTATAAATTGTTAAATTTGGGTATATTGTAAACTAGAATTTTGGAATTTATGGAAATTGATGAGTATAAATTATAGGAATGGTTTACATGACTTTGTTATGATATTTAGTGAATATTGTGGCCGCTAGATTCGTTTATACATCGAGTTTTGTACTAAAACGGCGAATTGCGCTTGCTAGATTTTCGGAAAAATGACTTTTTAAGTGAAATTGGGGTTTTTGTGAGTTTTAACCTATTTTATATTAAAATTAGTGTTCGTGAATGTGCAAATGAGTGTATTTGGGTTTTTCTCGATGGTTTGGCGTTTGTACGCCGACGTCGAGGGTTTTGGGGTTGATTTGTGAAAGCAACCATAGGTTTTGACCTATGTGGGATTCGTGTGTCGTTTTGGTCATGAATCGGATTTTAATACGACACGGTGCGTTATGATATGTAGGTACCCCATGTGGACTTCGAGACGACAAGCAAGCGTGTGGCGACGTCGGCACCGGCGAGCGAGGACCAAGTGAGTAGATTTATATCTACGGGGAGAAGTCGGGTGGATGGCGTATAGCACCCCCGCAGTCCGTAGTGTAGCTCATATATATTTGTTTATATAGGTGTTTTATGATACGAGAATGTTTATTCATGTTATGATTATGTGTTCATGGATTATCTTTGGGTTAGTTGCGAGACCCTATAGTAGTTGTTATACCCACATACGCACACACGGACTTGCATACTTTACTTTCTTGTGCGCAGATTGGTATGTGTATACATATATATATGCGTGGGTATGGGACTATGCATATGTACATTCATATACGCATGCATGGATAATGATGATAGTACTTGGGATTTATGATGAGTCGATGAGATTTGATTTGAGGCCGTGAGATCGGTGTTATAGCAGGGTTCGTATTTGAGATACGACATGACATTGTAGCGGGTCCTTGACGTAGTGTTTCACACACGTGCATGCATACTTAGGCGGTATCAGTATTGTACTAGACGTAGATCAGTACCCCGATCATGATATTTGATAAAGAGGATACCAGGTGAATAGTATGATGAATATGATATTAACCCGTACCCAGATTTGGTTATGCCGTACGACGGATTTACGTACGAGCTATATTTTGATGATTGATCCGCACTCTTGACTTGGGATTCCTGCTTATAGATATGGTATCGGATATAATATTATTGAGGCGGGATCACCGACTAATATATATACAGGTATGTATATGTATCGACTCAGATGTTAGGCGGTTTCCTTACCTATAGTCCAGCTTGTTAGCTTAGCCCTTTTGTTTAGTTTAGTTGTTAGATTAGATTCGATTCTTACCTATTTCAAAAACTAACGAATCGTGGGTATTTTAAAAGACAGCCCAAGGGATCCTACGGATATTTCAAAAGACGTATCTTTTTATAAAAACACCGTAGCCCCTATTTTCAAAACCCCATGATTCGTGTTATTTCAAAAGGCACCATTTGTAGGACTTATATTAGGATAATGCAGATTAGTTATAGTTGCATCTAGTATTCAGATCCCGCTCATTATTGTGGTTCGCTTCGCATCGCATGCTTATATTTTGTTTCATACTCCATTATTGATATCATGCTGTTAGGACACCAGCACCATTACCGATGATGCGTATGTACCACGTACACTTAGTTGCCGGCTCACACACATCTTCATCGGTAATTGCCATGTCACGTACACCTTAGAAAATATTATTGCTTGACATAGCCTGTTAGCTAATAGTTTAGACATTGTAGTTATTACCTGCTACTTCATGCATACTGTTATTCATTGTTATGCCGCATTCATGGATTCTCATGCATATATTCACTATTTTACGTGTTATTGAGGTTTTGGATTCGGATTTCCATGAGATTTTCTGGATTTGGAGGAAAACCGCAAAAACATAAATAAACCTTTTCTCTCTTTAAAAATAAAAAGTGCGGTTTTCCCATGATGTATGAGTCGTCCACCATGAGTTTGCTGATGGATTTCGAGACCCGATTCGAGGAGTGGAGGAACCGTTTCGGGTACATGGTGGGCCCGGTGCGGTACCCCGGGGCAAGAGGAATGTGTTGTTGACGTTGAGCCCGGCAGGGGAGCACTACCGACTGGTGATATTACCCGACACGTCGGATATCCGGAGGATACCGTCGTGGTCTTGAGATGGATGGTAGGGGCCGCTTTGGATTGACGGTGCCCTAGATATTGTGATTGAGATACTGAGATTTTGAGATATTGAGGTACAGAGATTGTGATACAGAGATATCGAGATATTTGGACACTTGTTTTGTGTCGATGCTGGGCACTGTTTTTTGCTGATTTCATTTATGGTACCTCAGTTTTAAAATACAGAAATCTCACTGATTGATGAAAGTAGCTTTATTCAGCACATGCATTCTGTTTCATGCATTCATACATCATCCATGATATATCGCTACCTGAGGCACTGGCACGGGCACATGGGATTACACTCGGGTTAGATATTTACCCTAATCATTGTTAGGCTGCATGTTTTATATATTTGAGGATATATTATGACCGTTGACCTAGGATGGCGTTGTTAATGCGGTTTCTTTCTGTAGATGTTTTTCTATTCACGAGTTGGCAACTCACCCCCTGTAAGTGCACGGCGGCGCCCCGGCCGTCAATCCGACGGCCAAATGCGGAAGCGGTGATAAACTTTAATTTTTCTTGAACTGGCAAACCGCCGCGCACTAATACCCGGATCGAACCACTAACTAGTCCTAGCTATCTACAAGAAAGGGAAGAGAGATATACCGACTGATCCAATTCCTCCGGTCTTGTCGTCGTCGTCCCGATCTCCTGCGGAAGCTCCGGTCTCCACCTCGTCGCCGGAAGTGCACCACATAGCCTACTTCCTTTACGGGCTCCCACCTCAATGCCGAGGCAACTCGGGCACGAAGCTGGCTAGTCGACGTGCCCAAGATATGCTGTAGAAAATAGTAGAACTAGTGTCTCATTTGGGGTTTATGGAGGTGCCATTTTGGTGGAGGAAATGAGGTATGAACTTTTGTGGAGGAACTTGGGGATTTTTCTAGCATCAAGAGAGAAAAAATCCCCACTACAAAAATGGGCAACCCACCCTCATGGTGGCCGGCCATGACATGGTGGTGGAGAGAATGAGAGAGTGGGAGGATAAATAAAAAAGGAGCCATTCTCATCTCATACCCAAGAGAGAGAGAGAGGAAAGCTATCATGCAAAAGAAATGATAGTATGGAAAACTCAACACTCAACCCCACCATCATCACCTCACAAAGTCCAACCATCATGAACCATGATGACTCAAAAAGTCATGCCATCATGAAGAAATCAAGTCAATGGATGGTGCACATCATGAAAGCCATCATGATGCAACAAGATGCAAAGAACCCCCTCCACTAATGCCTATTTGCAACAATGCAAATAAACCCTCCTCCACCAATCTTCGGCCAATGAACGGAACAATGGAAATCGGCCGAAACGGAAAGCAAACTGGCAACTCCAGAAAACTGGTCCCGTAATAAATTACAGGAAAACCCCGATACTGTGCATACACACCCGCATTTGTATTCCGACCGAAATACAAATGCAATGAGACAAAATCTACACTGTACTATACTAGGATCCGGCTTAAACCAAAGCCGGCTAGTAATATCCGTCCGATCCTGATCCGTGCAATACCGCACGTATCTGATCGAACCCTGCCATATAACCATACGGCCTATAGTACAGACTGTCCGATCCTGATCCGTGCAATACCGCACGTATCTGATCGGACCTTGCCATATCTCCATACGGCCTCTACAACCTTTCGCCCGAAAGCTGAGTAACTGAATGTGGGGGACTCTAAAGACTCATCAACACCTTGGTTGTGGATTTAACCACTAGCACGTTAGAGGTATAAGCCAATACATAACGGGCTACCAGGTATTGACCAAAAGGGACGTCTGTGAGCGAACTCAGCCTGACACCCTACTGAGCCTGTCAGTGACAATATCCGTACAGTCCGGTCCGTTCGTCTATGAGCATCGCATGGCGGGCCTAGGGGGTTGGTAAAAGTCAGACCCCCAAAAGCGGTACAAGTCGTGTCGGAGTGTAGCCCAGAACACCCTGAGATACTACTGGAATACCTACCAGTAAATCTCCTTGCCTCGGCCGAGGGCTTCGTATAATGGCTCTCCTAGACACAGCATGACCTCACCCCCAATACCGGGAGTGACGAACCCCTGAAGATACGCTCACTGCCTCCATGTGGCTCGGGACTGTACCCAACTAAAACCTGTTTGCACGACTCCTTTGAGCCGTGGTAGGGTAGTAATCAAAGTACAGTGGGAACTCACACGAGACAAATGACGATCTCCAGGTCGATGAACTAACCTGCACACATGTCACCAGGGAACTGCCATCTGACGTCTGGTATATGACCAACTAGCATGTTCCCGGCGAGTCCTGTCCGGTGTACTCATAACCCAATTAGCACCTGTATACATCTTAGGTGATCCAACTGACACCAGTGGCTTGTGAGACCGGCCACCGCCCCTCGTCGGGGTCTCGACTGTATACACTAGTCTACTATGGAGAATCGATGCCCTGTCTCGAAACTCTCACGACTAGGGACCTTTTAAGGATATGCTTATAGACCCCCAGCTCCCACTTACCCTCATACTGCTGGTGGTCAAGCAAGAATCCTAGGGGCTCTATCAACGTGTAATAGCGACGCGTCAGGTCACTTAAAACAGTACACGATGATAAAGGTAAACCAGATAGCATACTATCATCTCGAGTAAGACTGTCCTACCGGGATAGCTCCTCCCTCAATCATTGCAATCACGTACCTGTGATCCAATAATTGACTCTGAGGGCACTATCTCCAACAATCTCCCACTTGCACTCAAGGCTAATTATTGCGATGTCGCATACTCACAGCCCGTGTGATACCGAACACCCAACTCCTCTACTAGTCAGTCTCACAAAGCTCGTTTGCGAAACTATTGCGTTCGAGGAATAGCCTCAGTGAGTGGATCCGCCTTGATGTTCCTTTCTATGTCTCTCTATATCTCAAGTTCGCGGAGAAGGCCATCTCCCGAAATGAGCAATACCTGTCTTAGAATGTGTCTGGATGTCTGATGGGACATAGCTCATAAATGAACTCCAAATCCAAACTTCTTAGACTGTATCGTCAACTGAACATAATCAGTATCCTGCGCCATGCCACCCTCAGTATTGCCTTGGACCACCTGTCCAAAATACTGCCCCTCATCAGAAGGAAAACTATAGCTCTGACAACCTCCTTGTCATCCATGTCACCTTGGAAGCTTGGAATGATAACTGTTTCCCGAATGAGGCTGTCGTTATCATATCCCTAGAACATCCACTTATGTTCTAAAACTGCTTCCGACTGTTTCTCCAGGATTGGATTAATGTCAACTTATTGCATCTAGTGCAAGAACAATGTCTGGTGTGGTACTTGACATCTCATGATTGACTCAATTGCCTGAGCAAGTGATCTGCCAATCATGCACATCCCTCTCCCCTTTAGTCTGTAAGACACCTTTAGAGAGGGTGACTCCATCACCTGCAGGTACACTACCGTGCCAGGAGTCGTCCATCCTAAATACTCTTAGAATGCTGTCAAGTACCCTGATTGGGAAACCACCCAAATCTAGATCTAATACCATAGATCCAGTAACCAGTATGTCTGATATAATGTCCAAGTCCTGTGTGGAGAAACCACTGTGTGACGACCAAAGTATAACCGATTGTAGTATAGGAGTTTCCTTTCCTACTCTGTGTATGTCATCCAAATACCAGGATATCACACCCTACTACCTTCTCAACAGATCCATCCCCTATTCTGATGAAGTCAAACCTATGACTGTCACGTCAGAAATAGATGATCTATCTCCGCTACATCTGCTTTAGTCTATAAATAGACATAAGCTACCTGTCCACCAATGCTTCCGCTGCTCCCACTGACTACGACAACCCTCTGGCAGAGTCATATAGACGTACACTTCTAAAACTAGTTTAGAACGACGCTATACTCATCCTCCCACCGGGTCTCGCAGCCTGGAACAACAGCAATGGTAATTGTGGGTAAACAAGAACTTCCCTGTCACCGTCCTTGAGGCTACCGTAGTACCTCTCGGGTGGCTGAAGTTACCCACCTTATCTGCGGAGTGGCCAATGGAATGTCAATCCAGATTGAATCTTTAGGTTCCTTATCAAATCGTCAGTAATCGTTTGTGGTTCTGGAATCACTTCCAGTTCTACCATACTCCCACTACTGTTTTCTGAAAAAATCCATTTTTAATAAAACTGTGGCGAGTCTAGAACAATATTGCTATTGTTCATCCAGATGGCAGAAAGTCAACCCTCGTCATAGCCTGGGTCAACCCACAAACAGCCATTACAGAAACGTGCCTTGAGTTATCCAGAGTCTGGTTTTAATCATAAGCCGGACAACTCCCCGTACCTTAACAACGTTAAGACATGAACTGTTCTATATCCCATATAGGACCAGAGGCACTGATTTAACTGAACCAGATCCAAATCATGCAGCTGTCTCCAGTGCATGTCAACTTAATGGAAGGAGGCCGATCAGCGTTACTCAACTTAGGAATGCTTCCAATTATGAGTAACCTGAAAGAGAAGCAAGTTCTCTTAATCACTACTATCAACTGAATACCATACACAAGTATCTACATCTTCGATCACTTTGAAGAATCCCGATACTTGCTATACCTGGTTCTCTACTCTATTCAAATACCTATAACTTCTCAAAATTCGGACCCTGTGTTTCCACGAAAACACCTGTCTAAAAACTAGAGAAGTCATAAGTAAACCGAATATAGTACGAGGACCAACCCCTCTGTCCTGATGGACCCTGGACAACATACAATACGCTGTATAAGTCCCTTGAGTCTGATAACTCATTCACTGTGTATCGTAGGTTGAAAACTGTACTTATGGTCAAGAAGAATTACACCGCTGTTTAATGCTCCTTACCTAACCATCCACTGGTATAGGTAAATATCACAGACATAATTTCAAAAAGGTATATCTCACTCTATGAAAATAGACGTACAGATATATCAATTTGAAATTGGTGCATAACAGCGGATATTCAAAACCAAATATTTGCCGACCGGCAAACGACCCAGGTGACTTCCTCAAATATCACCGATTACAACGAATCCCGATATAATGAGGACGATCACCCAATTCCCAATAGCTTACTCCCACTCATCATCTGTAAAACCATACAGATGTGAGAATCATCTACATACCCTGGAGTAAGTATCCAATCGGGAAATCAGTTTTCTCTTAACATTACACAGTGAAACTGAAACATCGAAATGTTTCAATGGGGTATCCTGGTATTCCTAGTAATGCCTCTTCCAGATTCACGACTGTAACCGTATAATTCTTTGCCACCTTTCCAAATCCCTTATGTCTTTAGTCATTACCTTCTGCACACCCCTCAGGCCAAATGGTTTTCTTCCTTCCCTACCGTTCGGCACCAGCCTATGGTTTGGAAGAAGACTATCCAATAAGCATAATGGGTGTACTGTCCTAATCGTAGGAGCACTCGCAAAGCGAGAGAAGGTGAAGATAAAAGACAACCGAATAAACCTTATTCCTATTTCTCCTGAACCAGGATCCATCCCCGAACTGGAACAAGTTCCTTTCGAGTTCGTATATAACCATACGATGGAGTATCCAAATAAACTGTGGATCTTCGTAGTGATACGGAGTGTCCCGGAGAAATACAAAGGTGATGTGGGAGTGGTAACGAAATATTTGGTTTGGTCGTGAATATCTGTTGCAATTTACTTTGCCCTCTTACTAATCCCTTACTTTGTCTGAACTGAATACCTTCTGCACACCATCGTTATGCTAATTGGTTTTCTTCATTCCCTACCGGTCGGCACCTGCCTATGGTTTGGAAGAAGACTATCCAATTTGCGTAATAGGTGTACTATCTCCTAAACCAAGGAGTACTCACAACTTGAGAGAAGGTAAAAGGAAAAGACAACTGAATAATCCTATCCGTTTTCTCCAGAACCGGAAACCATCCTCGAATAAATCCCTTCGAGTTCGTATCTAACCATACGATGGTTTTGTCCAATGGAAGTGGACGTTCGTAGTAACACGGGGTGTCCTGGAGAAAAGGGTAAAAGTAGGAGTGGCAATGAGGTTTGCAACTCTGACAATCCAAAAGCCAGTGTTAAGAAGGTTCGGTCAACTTGGTCACTGAGTCATAGTCTTAGGGTCGGGTCAAAAGGTCGCTGCCAAAGAGAGAGAGAAAAGAAACACTCAGCGTGCACTCTAACCTAGATCAGAATGGTTACCAATTTATCTAATCTGGAATCCTCCCACTGTACCTCAAATTCTCCTCCAAACCTGAAAGAAGAATTAGTCGGGGTCACCCGAGGAGTAAACTAACTCATCAGTGGGAATCGGGATCCAACTATCATCGCATGATAACGTGACGGAATACGCTCACGGTGTCACACTCCAGAAGGTATGCGCATATCTGGCAAGTTTCAGTTCTTTTGAAACTCCCGATGTGATTTCTGCCCCATGCTCTTATGACCTTGACTAAGGCCAACAAATCATAAGTCACATGTCAAGTTCTACCCGTCATTATCCTGGTTGATTTGAATCCACCCGTACAAGCCGTTGACTAGGGCCAACAAGGCTATACGACTGTCCCAAACCAACGCATCTATCTATGCAGCATATAAACACCCAACAGCTACCAAACACTGTGCCTTGACTATGGCCAACAAACACAGCTTGAATACTATTGACTACCCATATGAAACGACGGAGGGCTACGAATGGTTTCTGGCGAAAACCTTTAACGTAGTGAACTTGATATCGTTGAAGGAATGGATAGCTTTTTGAAAATATAGTGACGAAAACCGTTGCTAAAGAGGTCACTCCCGGTGAAGGGATCTCGGCTCTTTCCCCGTTGAATGGGGTGCAGGATATTCCAACTGAATACCACGGTGCAAAGCAAAAGTAATCGGCTATAGTGAAGTTAATGCCCTGACGCAAACTTCTGTCCAAGGGGTCACTCCCGGTGAAGGGATCTCGGCCCTTGCCTCGTCGACTGAGGAGCAGGATATTCCAACTGAATACCACGATGCAAAACAAAAGTGAACGTCCTTGCAATAACAGCTTTTAGAAAAGTGTTCCAACAACATCAGATAAGGTTTGTTTTTAACTTGCATTGATCCGAATCAATGCAGTCCCATCAATTGATCACACCAAAAAGAACGAAAATATACTGATGTACGTATATGCCATCCGCATTCGCCACTGGGTCCCGTCATTACCCGTTAGGTTAGCTAACTAACGACAGAGCGGGGACTGGACTAGCGCGGATGCAAAACATATACAACATCTACTAATATATATACCAATATATTATATTCGCTCAAGGCGTGAATAAAATGCAACATCACAGATATGTACAGCATCACAGAAACAATACAGATATCTGGGATCCCCGGGTTTCACAGAGCCACTGCTGAAACCCGACGTTCCCCTGGTCGTGTGGATAGCCTGTGCAATGTAATCCTAGAACCCTACGGGCGCGGCAAGTCACCCGCCAAAACCTGAAGCGAGGCAGCCCCCTTCAGCACCGTGAATGGACCACCCAGCACTTCACGGAATCCGGTAACTTGGGCACCCCTCCTGGGTCAACCTGTACCCCCTACGAGTGCGGCGAATAGCCCGCCAATCCTAGAGCGAAGCCCCCTCCGTCCTAATGCCATGAGATGCGGGCTTGTTGCCCTCTAGAACCCAGCTATCCGTGCACCTCTCCGCGGGGTAAGCCTAGTACAGAAAGTAAAATATACATACAACGGGTACATCGACCGCAACCAGGTCGTGCCCCAAAATAATAATACAAACAGGCAGTGACGGCAGTCCACATGTCGGACGCTCGCCCCGCAATATCAAATGTACATAATACAACCACAACTGTACTAGCATTGCATCCAGGCTATCCCCACGACCGATCCGCAACATCACAGCAAAAACAGAACATCAACGTGAAAGTCACGTTCGCAAATCCGTCTAACCAGGCTATAGCAGTTAGACCGGATTTACCGATCAAGTGACATTCACGGTCGCAGATATAATGTAAATACTGTGAAATAATGTGTTTAAAATATCCGATCGATCAAAAATTAACAAGTGGGCCCCCAAACAATACTGTAGCAGATCAAGAAATTCTGGGCCCAATATTAATATTCCAAAACCCCAAAAAGATACTGTAGAAATTTGGTGCAGGGAACCCAACAGTGTGCGGCGGATCCGCGGCCCAAAGGGGTGTTTGGCCGCGGATCCGCGCTCCAACAGTGGACTTAGTGCATCGAATTTTCACAGAACTCTTAGATTTTCCAGTACATCACTTTTCTGTAACCTGAAAAAAATTTCGACACCAAAAAATTTCAACAGAAAACTGATGCAAGTAAAAATGTAGATTTTGGAATTTTGGTCAATCGGAAACGCAAAACACATTAAGGAAAGCTAGACTAAGTTAATGGCGAGGCTCTGATACCACTGTAAGTGCACGGCGGCGCCCCGGCCGTCAATCCGACGGCCAAATGCGGAAGCGGTGATAAACTTTAATTTTTCTTGAACTGGCAAACCGCCGCGCACTAATACCCGGATCGAACCACTAACTAGTCCTAGCTATCTACAAGAAAGGGAAGAGAGATATACCGACTGATCCAAGTCCTCCGGTCTTCTCGTCGTCGTCCCGATCTCCTGCGGAAGCTCCGGTCTCCACCTCGTCGCCGGAAGTGCACCACATCGCCTACCTCTTTTACGGGCTCCCACCTCAATGCCGAGGCAACTCGGGCACGAAGCTGGCTAGTCGACGTGCCCAAGATATGCTGTAGAAAATAGTAGAACTAGTATCTCATTTGGGGTTTATGGAGGTGCCATTTTGGTGGAGGAAATGAGGTATGAACTTTTGTGGAGGAACTTGGGGATTTTTCTAGCATCAAGAGAGCAAAAATCCCCACTACAAAAATGGGCAACCCACCCTCATGGTGGCCGGCCATGACATGGTGGTGGAGAGAATGAGAGAGTGGGAGGATAAATCAAAAAGGAGCCATTCTCATCTCATACCCAAGAGAGAGAGAGGAAAGCTATCATGCAAAAGAAATGATAGTAAGGAAAGCTCAACACTCAACCCCACCATCATCACCTCACAAAGTCCAACCATCATGAACCATGATGACTCAAAAAGTCATGCCATCATGAAGAAATCAAGTCAATGGATGGTGCACATCATGAAAGCCATCATGATGCAACAAGATGCAAAGAACCCCCTCCACTAATGCATATTTGCAACAATGCAAATAAACCCTCCTCCACCAATCTTCGGCCAATGAACGGAACAATGGAAATCGGCCGAAACGGAAAGCAAACTGGCAACTCCAGAAAACTGGTCCCGTAATAAATTACAGGAAAACCCCGATACTGTGCATACACACCCGCATTTGTATTCCGACCGAAATACAAATGCAATGAGACAAAATCTACACTGTACTATACTAGGATCCGGCTTAAACCAAAGCCGGCTAGTAATATCCGTCCGATCCTGATCCGTGCAATACCGCACGTATCTGATCGAACCCTGCCATATAACCATACGGCCTATAGTACAGACCGACCGATCCTGATCCGTGCAATACCGCACGTATCTGATCGGACCTTGCCATATCTCCATACGGCCTCTACAACCTTTCGCCCGAAAGCTGAGTAACTGAATGTGGGGGACTTTAAAGACTCATCAACACCTTGGTTGTGGATTTAACCACTAGCACGTTAGAGGTATAAGCCAATACATAACGGGCTACCAGGTATTGACCAAAAAGGACGTCTGTGAGCGAACTCAGCCTGACACCCTACTGAGCCTGTCAGTGACAATATCCGTACAGTCCGGTCCGTTCGTCTATGAGCATCGCATGGCGGGCCTAGGGGGTTGGTAAAAGTCAGACCCCCAAAAGCGGTACAAGTCGTGTCGGAGTGTAGCCCAGAACACCCTGAGATACTACTGGAATACCTACCAGTAAATCTCCTTGCCTCGGCCGAGGGCTTCGTGTAATGGCTCTCCTAGACACAGCACGACCTCACCCCCAATACCGGGAGAGACGAACCCCTGAAGATACGCTCACTGCCTCCATGTGGCTCGGGACTGTACCCAACTAAAACCTGTTTGCACGACTCCTTTGAGCCGTGGTAGGGTAGTAATCAAAGTACAGTGGGAACTCACACGAGACAAATGACGATCTCCAGGTCGATGAACTAACCTGCACACATGTCACCAGGGAACTGCCATCTGACGTCTGGTATATGACCAACTAGCATGTTCCCGGCGAGTCCTGTCCGGTGTACTCATAACCCAATGAGCACCTGAATACATCTTAGGTGATCCAACTGACACCAGTGGCTTGTGAGATCGGCCACCGCCCCTCGTCGGGGTCTCGACTGTATACACTAGTCTACTATGGAGAATCGATGCCCTGTCTCGAAACTCTCACGACTAGGGACCTTTTAAGGATATGCTTAGAGACCCCCAGCTCCCACTTATATGATCGCCCTCATACTGCTGGTGGTCAAGCAAGAATCCTAGGGGCTCTATCAACGTGTAATAGCGACGCGTCAGGTCACTTAAAACAGTACACGATGATAAAGGTAAACCAGATAGCATACTATCATCTCGAGTAAGACTGTCCTACCGGGATAGGTCCTCCCTCAATTATTGCAATCACGTACCTGTGATCCAATAATTGACTCTGAGGGCACTATCTCCAACACCCCCGTTGTGCCACAGTTTCTTGCAGGTTTTGCCGTACAGGTTTCATTACGGCTTTGCTGGCACTGCTTCTTTCGGGCGACTTGCTAGTAGGTGGGTTTATTTGTATCGCACCCATCATTATACTTTGTATATTATTATTCAGTTGTATCTAGTAAATTCCATCAACCAAACATGTATTTATTTTGAGATAGAGACCAGTGATATTATTCCTTCGACCTTAGAGTCGCGCGTTGTATTTCTGTGGTTTTCTTGTGGGTTTGGGTTCCCTTTTGAGTTTTGATCCTCGCCCTTGGCGTTGTATATTATATTGCTTGTATGGTTGTGATCGTCGATTGACGAAGAGCTAGCTCCCGTTTGGGGATGCCTTTTTATTGATTTCGTATACTATTCATGTTGTATCCCGTTTGGGAGCCAGTATTTACGAAGGAGACTCTGCCGAAATTTTCAGGAAATATTTGATGTTTTTTTTGAACCGCATAATTCGGCTTATGCTATTAAAACTACTTGATTTTAAATTGGTTTTCCTTCACTCTACTACTTTTCTTGGTTTGGATTTCTGGGCTTTCGGCTAACTTAGATTACGTACGCCTCGAGACGTTTCGTAGTTTAAGTGCCTGTCCTGTTCCGTACTTTCGGACGTGACACTAAACAACGGTATATACGTATTAAACCAACTACATGTTTTCAATGTCCAGAACATACATAAAAGAAAGGCTCCAGAATTAAATCAAGCTTTCTTATGGCATTGTAGACTAGGTCACATCAATGAGACAAGGTTAACCAAGTTACATAAAGAAGGATATTTGGATCCGTTCGAATATCAATCTTATGCAACTTGTCATATGTCTTAAAGGAAAGATGACAAAGACTCCATTCACTGGACACGGAGTAAGAACGAGTGAGCTCTTGGGACTCATACACAGCGACGTGTGTGGTCCAATGTCTACACATGCAAGAAGTGGTTATTCCTATTTCATTACTTTTACGGATGATTTCTCTAGGTATGGACATATTTTCTTGATGAAACATAAATCCGTGGCCTTTAAGAAATTCCGGGAATATAAGAATGAAGTTGAAAAACAAACCGGAAAATGTATCAAGACACTGAGATCTGATCGAGGTGCTGAATACTTGAGTGCCGAGTTCCTAGATTACCTAAAAGAGAAGGGAATTCTCTCTCAGCTTACTCCTCCATACACACCACAACATAACGGTGTATCGGAGAGACGGAACCGAACCTTATTGGATATGGTACGTTCCATGATGAGTAATGCTGAGTTACCGCGATCGTTCTGGGGCTATGCACTAGAATCAGCTGCATATATTTTGATCAAGATTCTTACCAAGACTGAGCCAACCACACCATGTCAGATGTGGAGTAGGAAGAAACCTTAACTGAAGATATGGGGATGTCCGGCTTGTTTCAAAAAAAAATATGCGGACAAACTCGAGGCATGCTCAGTACTGTGTAAGTTTGTGGGACACCCAAAGAAATCTAGGGGGTATTTTTTTCTATTACGCAGAGGAATAAAAGGTTTTTATTTGTCGTCATGCCCACTTTTTGGAACATCAATTTTTAGAAAAAGAAACTAGTGGGAGCGCAATGAAACTGGAAGAAATTCCAGAACCATAAGCTATTACTGAGAGCTTGGTGGAACAAGAGGTTCCTAAAGAACAGGACATTCCCGCGCCACTCCGCAGGAGTAGTAGATTGTCTCATCCGACCGAGAGATACTACGGTTTTCTCGTAGACGGGGATAGAGAAGATTGCATCATTGATAATGATGAGACAACTAACTTCCAGCAAGCCATTCAAAGCACAGACTCGGTAAAATTGCTAGATGCAATGCGGACCGAGATGGAGTCCATATACACCAACAACGTATGGACTTTGGACATTGCTCCAGAAGGGGTAAAACCCATAGGCTTCAAATGGATCTTCAGAAAGAAGATTGGTGTAGATGGACAGGTTGAAACCTATAAGGCTAGACTTCTTGCAAAAGGATTTCGTCAACGACCTGGTTTGGACTATGATGAAACCTTTTCTCCTGTGGCTATGCACAAATCTATTCAGATCCTTCTTGCCATTGCTGCCATCTACGATTATGAGATTTGGCAGATGGACGTAAAGACCGCTTTTCTAAATCAAAATTTGGAAGAGTGCGTCTATATGGACCAGCCAGAGGGTTTCATTCAGAGTGGTAGCAACGGGAAAGTGTGCAAGTTGCTTAAGTCCATTTATGGACTAAAGCAGGCATCGCGGAGTTGGAACATCTGTATTGATGAGACGGTCAAAGAATTTGACTTTATCAAAAATCCAGATGAGCCGTGCATTTATAGTAAGATTGTTGCAAGAACTGTAGTATTCATCGTTTTATACGTGGATGACATTCACTTGATAGGAAATGACATTCCTATGCTACAATTTTTCAAAGGATTCTTGTCACACAGGTTCTCCATGAAAGACATGGTTGATGCCTCTTACATTCTAGGGATCCAGATCTATCGTGATAGATCTAAGAGGATGCTGAAACTTTCACAGTCCAGGTACATCGACGCCATACTTAAGAGATTCAGTATGGAAGATTCTGAGCACGGTAATTTACCTGCTTGTCACGAAATCAACCTCTCCAAAAAGATGTCTCACAAGCCTTATTTGGAAAAGGATCGCATGTCTATTATACCCTACGCTTCTGCGGTAGGCTCTATAATGTATGCGATGTTGTGTACCAGACCATATGTAGCTTACGCACTGAGCGTGGTAAGATGGTATCATTCAAGCCCTGGGGAGAAGCACTGGATAGAAGTAAAGAACATTCTCAAGTACCTGAGAAGGACTAAGGATATGTTCTTGGTGTACGGCGGAAAAGAACTCCAGATCGAGGCATTTGCTGACTCCAGCTTCCAAAGTGACAAGGATGACTCCAAGTCTATGTCGGGTTATGTCTTTACCCTCAACGGAGGAGCGGTCTGTTGGAAGAGTTCCAAGCAGGACACCGTTGCTGACTCAATGATGGAAGCAGAGTATATCGCAGCTTCTGATGACGCAAAGGAAGCAATCTGGATGAGGAAGTTCTTAATAGAACTTCAGGTGGTTCCATCCATTGTTGATCCAATACCTCTATATTTTGACAACAACGGGGCTATAGCTTTAGCAAAGGAACCCAGGTACCATCAGAAGTCAAGACACATCTTGAGGCGGTATCACCTGATCAGGGAGATCGTGGATCGTCGGGAGATCGATGTTCGGAGAGTTGCTACAGAAGACAACACTGCAGATCCTTTCACAACGGTCATCGCTCAGACGCAGTTCGAGAGGCTATTCGAGATGACAGGTCTGCGATATGCCAGCACATGGCCTTAGTGCAAGTGGGAGAATTTTAGTGTGACATGCCCTAGAGGCCATTATTGTATAATACTAGTTTGTATATTACATTGTGGAAGCTTGGGATATATACACGGATTTATGACAGTCTTGCTCGATATAGTAGTATACTACTTGGTTTGTATCTATCTTAATATGTGTATATGTTTCTTTTAACGTATCGCTAATACATTTTGATAGAGCCCTCAGGATCTTTGCTTGACTACCAGCGTTGTGATGGCAGTCACACTAGTGGTGGCTGGGAAGTTTATAAGCACATCCTTATACAGGTCTCTAGTCGCAGGATTATCGAGACAGGGAATCGATACTCCATAGTAGACTAGTGTATATGCTTCTCATCCCAGTAGGGGAAATGATCTGTCCCACAGTCATCAGTACGTCGTACTGGAGATAGTATGCAGGTGCTCATTGGGTTATGAGTTATACTGGACGGACTCATAGGGTACTGCTGGTTGGTACTATGCCAATCGTCAGGTAGCAGTTCACAGGTGACATGAGTACAGCTTAGTCCGTTGACTTGACACTGCTACTTTGCCTCAAGTATGTTCCCACTGTTCTTAGATTACTACCCTACCACGGCTCTATTGAGTCGAGCTAACAGGTAGTAGTTGGGTGCAGTCCCGAAGCACTTGGAGGTAGTGGCGGTTAGATAGGAATCGTCTCTTCCAGTATTGGGGGTTGATGTCGCGCTGTGTTCGGAACGCCATTACACAAAGTCCCTGGCCAGGGTAAGCGAGATTTACTGGTAGGTACTCCAGTAGTTTCTTAGGGTGTTTTGCACTGTACTCCGACACGACTTATACCGCTATTAGGGGTCTTACGTTTACCGTCCTCCTAGGCCCGATATGTGACACTCTTAGACAAACAGACCGGACTGTACGAAGATTGCCACAGACAGGCTCAATAGGAGTTTGGATGAGCTTGCTCGTCGGCCTTCTTATCGACAGATACCTGGGTAGCCATTTCGTGCAGCTAGTACCACTGACGTGCTTGTGGTTAAACCCACTGCCAGCGTACTGTCGAGTCTTTAGAGTCCCACACAGAGACTTTCCTAGGTTCGGGCGAAACGATGTAGAGGTCGTATGGTTTTACGACAGGGTTCGTTCACATATGTGTACTTGTGCGTGTGTGATATTCGAGCGGACAGTACTAGTGGGCTTTGGTTTAAACCGGATCCTAGTATTTGATTGTTGGATTAGTTTCGTCTCATTTATTCATTTTTTTAGGAACACGGATGCGGGTATGTATATACGGATGAGAGGGGTATAGAAGGTGACACCTCATTAGGGTTTTGACTATTGACTTGATTAAAAAAATTATGAGGTGGAGAAAAGAATTTGTTATTTTTGCTAATGCTAATTATGGCATGGCTACTTGTACTGACCATTTGACTTGTATTGACCATTTGACTTTGATTGACCACTTGACTTGGTTTGACTTTTTGACTTTAGATATTTTGGTGAGATATTTTTGTGAGCTGGATATTTTTTAGGAGATATATTTTCATCACATGGTTGTGGTCATGTCAAGCTAGCCATCACAATTTCTATTATTATTATCAAAAATCTTCTCTCATTCCTCAAGTGAGCTCTCATGCTAACTCTCTCCTTCTTCCTCTTCCTCTCAAAAACCCTAGTGTCTCATGTGTTGAGAATCATGGGTTAGTGAGACTAAGCAACCCAAAATCACACTTTACTCATTCTAGGTTACTTAGTTTAGCAAGCCAAGCGATCTAGTTGCCTCAACTTGGAGGTTAAGCTCAAGGTAGGAACTTTCGGGTGGATCTTCTTCGACTTCGAGAGGCCTACGAGGAGGTGCTATCCATTTCCACTCCAAGGAGCCCGCGAGGTGAAGGAGGACAGCGAGAAGACAAGAAGGACATGATCCTACGAGGTATAACATTCATCCGAGTAGTTAAACCTCATATAGATTGCTAGCTAGGGTTTTATGTTTGATCCTTACTAAAGTCGATGTTCCGAAGCCCGTAAAAATCATTTTTTGCTTATTCCGCCTCCCCACGAACACGTGGAGTGCGCAACATTGACTAACAACCCCAAATCCTAAAATCTCGTATAAAGACTGAAATCCTAAAATCGATAGTCAATAAGCAGTGAATATCGGCGTAAAGCCCACAATATTGCATAACAAAATGAATATATAATTTGCATGGGGTATCTACGCAAGGAATGCAATATCTGAATTAGCACATGAGAGTAAGTATGCTAATAATATGTTGAAACTACTAGCTAACAGGTTATACCAATATAGTAATGTTTTCTAAAGTGCACGTAAATGGCAATTACCGCAGCAAGTGTATGTGGAACATAGGCATCATCGGTAATGGTGCTGGTTTCCTAACAGATGGGATTCATAATAGCTAAGGAAACACATATGATAAATATGAAATGCAATGAGAACAACATAAATATAACAGAAAAGGGAATAGTAAACGTAACATTAATCAATATACATATCGGTGTACGAGTCATACGGGTTTAGTGTTTGAAATACACGAATCGTGGTTTTTAGAAAAGTAGGGGTTACGGTGGTTTTGAGAAAATACATGTCCTTTGAAAAATCCGTAGCATTCCCTCGGGTGTCTTTTGAAGGTACTCACGATTCGTTAGTTTTGAAAATAGATACGACTCGAACCTAGGCTAGCATCTACCTACACAACTAAAACATTAAACTAAGAAACTATTCAGAAGGGTAATCTACATATATTCCGAGTTGATATACCTAGTATTCGGCGATCCAGCATCATAGCGTCACGTACTGTATAATACATAGTACGGCATCCTCAAGTCAAGAGTGCGGATCAATCGTCATATATATAACTCGTACGGCAAAATTCCGTCGTACGGCATCCCAAAAATCGAGGGTACGGATCAACTATCATATATACATCATCACTCATATGTTATCATCATCGAACAATATCATGATCAGGGGTACTGTTCTAAAGTCTCGTACATTCTAAAATCATCATACATATTATCGTATGTATGAATGCACATTGATTGGTAGAGATTCAGCATGTTCAAGTTTAGTTAATTACCGCAATCAAAACGGTTTCTCTTGTAGCTAGCCGGTTGAGTACGGGTCGTCCGCAAGGAGATGGGAATCTTTTTCTATGTGCTTTAACGAGTCAAGTCCGAAAGTCCAGATTTGTTTATGATTATCTAAGTGTTAGAATGATATGTAAAGAGAGCTTGTTAGGGTTAGGATTAGGTTAGTTTGAGTTAGGAGTCGCTCACTTCTTTCGTTGCCACTCTTAATATCGGTGTTACGGTAATCGGCAACAACGGGGATTAGCACGACTAGGAAGGAACTTGCGAGTATAAGCTAGGCTTTCCAACGCTTAAGTCCTTCCTTTTGGTGCTTGTCCGTCCGTTCTTGGCTCTTAGCCATAACCTCCGGTTAATTCAACCACAACCGGTCTCACTACGGAATCACCGCTATCATGTAGGATAGGGTGCCGTAAGGAGCGGATTGTGGTTCAATTAACGGGAGTCGATTTAAGATGTTGGGCAAGGAAAGAGTGAGAGAGATTTACTTCTCTCAAATTTCCCTTATCCTACCCTAACAAGTTTGGAAACTACTCACACATCATAATGAAAAGAAAATAAAACAAAAGAGTAAGATAGAAAGAAAGAGATTAGAAAATAACAACTAGCTATTTGCGACCTGACCTTGGAAAGGATCAAGCGTAAGCATCATGGTTGTTTAAGGATAAAGGAAAAGAGAAAAGAAAGAAACAACAAGAAATAACAACAACTAAGTTAACAAATGAAAATTACAAGCATTTAACATAAGAGCAAGACAAGTATGATAGTAAAATGAACTTCTTTATTCATCATTCTTCACTCACAAAAGCTCACTACAAGTTTTTCAATGGAGAAGAGATGAGAAGAGGAAGAAGAACAAGTATTCTAAAACCTAGAAAAAAAATACAAGATTAAGCACACTTGGCTTCACAAGGTTCTGGGCTATTTATAGGCTGGAAAATGAAAACCTAGGGCAACATTCAGAACTAAAGTGAAATGACCAATCTACCCACAAAAATTGGTCAACTGTCGCCACTATACGGCCGCGGTTCCGTGGCCTAAGCCTGCTATTGCCGCGGAACCGTGGCACTTTAGAGGAATTGGTTCATCATTTTTGGTGGCTTTTCCTGTTTTGTTGTTCCCATTAGTCTGGTATATGATTTTTCTCAGAATTGCTTCACGATTTTTCCAGAATTTCTGTTGATCAAAAGGTGATTGGATATGGATCTTTTTGTCATGATTTTCTCGAGCTCCGCGTAAATTTCTTGGATCTTGTGCTGCCATTGAGCCTTGTGCAATGAAAATGACATTTGATTTGCCATTTTGTCTCCTAAACTGGTGTGTAGCAACAGACGGATAAAGAGCAGAGATCCGTGTTTTATCTGTGGTTGGCAGGAACTCGGATTTTGTAGTGTTTTTTCCATGAATTTCATCGTTTAGAGCCGAGAACCTGTATCCTGCAATTGACTAGCAAACATGGCTCAAGAGTACCTACCGATATGCAATGTGAAAAAAATTGGGTTGTATAAAAATGCAAAAATCTGATATGAACAAATACCCCCAAACTTATCATTTGCTCGTCCCGAGCAAAGCCAATTTATTCACAAAAATTTTCCTAACCTCACTTTCGCAGGGAACGCGATTGCACTGAGCATGTGCAACAAGCCGTTAAACCTCTAGGTGTCCCTAGTAGGAGGAGTGTTGTCTCCTGAGGGTTTTCAGCGGATATACCCACAAAATCCGGTCAAGTTAGTTTTGTAAAATAACTAAGATTCAAACCCTAAAGTTTTGTTTCAGAAAATAACAATTCTATTATCCTAAGTCTAGACTATCGAACCCTTATTTTTCACGCCTCGCTTCTTATTTAACTATAGATTTTATATGTCTTTACGTGCAGTGCAAATAGTGTCGTTAAGTTTCCAGAAGGATCGATTTACGTCATCATGTCACACAATAAAGCCCAGATAAAATTTTTTTGAAAGGATCACATAAGTTTTATAAAGAGTAAAGCATTTTTCAAGTTTCGTTTTCCAGTAAAGTTTCAACTTTAGAATTTCTATCTTCCTTAACAGGAAACTAGGTCTTATTTTTCACTCCACCTTTTTCTTGTTTTCATTTCATACACACCTCTGTGGACGTGCAATAGTCTTTATCATAGAATAAAACCTTCATATCTCCGCTAAAATTCTTTTTTTTTATTTATAAAAGCCTGTCTTTTATCAAGATTATTCTCACACAAAGAACCGTTAGGAATTTTAACTCGGAGAGAACACTTGCTTGATTTTGTTTTAATCTGGACTTTCTACGCTTCTTAGCGAGTTTTGGGCCAATGCACCCAAACCAGTTGGCTTTAGGGCATTAGGTGTAGAAACACCCCAGCGGACTTAATTACTCAAGTTACCTAGGTCCACAAACAAAAGACAGTTTGGCGTGAAAAACATGATGATTTAATACGAACGGTGATATAGCCGGCAGTTCAATTATTTTTTTTGGATAAAAGACGTGTTTAGTGGGTTTTGGTGTGTAATCATTCCAATCAAGTTCCAGATGGGTTATTTTTCAGACTTAGTTCCAAGTAAGGCATCAATAACATTCCTTCATATTCACTCACTTCATAAACTATTCTTGATATTACTTATTTCCGAACAAACCTATTTGATCCTCAGAAAATCATTTATCCATTTAAAAGTTTTTAGACATAAAAAGACTTGTCATCTAATTTCCAAAACTCACGACACGTGTAGTGTGATGTAAAGACGTATATCAGCTATAGTTAACTTCAAAGGAGAGTTATCTTTCAGGTTTTCAAAATCTAAACAGAAGATTTAGTTATTCTTATCTTATCAAACAAAACCGTTGAAATGTTGAATAAGAGTCCTCCTACTAGCTAACTTGACAAAAAAGTTTTTATGTTTTTAGAAAATTTTCAGATTTTTATGGATTTTATGGATTTTAATATGCAGATGCAGAATATACATATGAATGCGAAAGTAAGAAATGCGTACCGAGCGTACCCCCAAACTTAAACTAGACAGTGTCCTCACTGTCATTGCATGAAGAGATCATTTGAAGGGTCAAAATTGTCGGTTAGCTATACACACATTTTTTTTTTTGTTTTTAAAGAAAAGAAAAGAAAAAGAAAAAAATGGCAAAGAATATCCACAAAAATGTACAAAATGGTATATACATACCCCCAAACTTATTTGGAACAGTGTCCACTTGTTCTTGGCTGGATAACCGAAGTTTGGTGGTAGGCAGAGGAAAATTATGGAGGGTAAACCGGCTCCTGTAAGAACAGGAGCTCCTCTGTTGGTTCGACGCTAAGGTACGGTTTAAGTCGGTGTCCGTTCACTTTGAAAAATGAACCGTCCTTTGGATTCTCCAAATCCACAGCGCCATGCGGATACACATTCCGCACAAAATACGGCCCTTTCCAGCGAGATCTGAGCTTTCCTGGATGGAAGTGTAGTCTGGTGTCGTAAAGCAGTACCTGTTGACCAGGTATGAAAGTTTTGCGCAAAAGGTGTCTATCGTGAAACACCTTCGTTCGGTTCTTAACGACAACCGCGTTATCGTAAGCCTCATCCCTAAGCCCGCTTAATTCGTTCAACTGCAGCTTCCGATGGCTGCCCGCATCTTCGAGAGACAGATTCAGCTCCTTTATCGCCCAAAATGCGCGATGCTCTATTTCGACTGGTAGGTGGCAAGCTTTTCCGTACACAAGCCGATAGGGAGACATGCCAAGGTCGGTCTTATAAGCGGTTCGAAATGCCCAAAGGGCATCGGTGAGTTTCAGCGACCAATCCTTACGGTTCTTGGAAACCGTCTTCTCCAGTATCTGCTTGATTTGCCGATTTGAAAATTCGGCCTGCCCGCAGGTTTGGGGGTGGTAGGGCGTAGAGAGCTTATGATTAATGGAATATTTCCGCATCAAGGCCTCGAAAGTCTTGTTGCAGAAATGGCTTCCATTGTCGCTAATGATCGCTCGGGGGTGCCCAAAACGGGAGAAAATGTTTTCTTTAAGAAACCTAACGACAACCTTGTTGTCGTTAGTCCGGCTGGGCACAGCCTCGACCCACTTAGAGACGTAATCAACAGCGTGAAGGATGTACAAGTTCCCAAAAGAGATGGGAAAAGGCCCCATGAAATCGATCCCCCAAACATCGAAAATCTCCACAACCAAGATCGGTTGGAGCGGCATCTCGTTCCTCCGGGATATCCGGCCCAAGTGTTGGCACCGGGAGCAAGTCTTGCAATAGTCATGAGCGTCTTTGAAGAGTTATGGCCAGTAGAAACCACACTGCAAGATCTTCTCAGCTGTCTTTCTGGGGCCAAAATGCCCGCCACATGCTTGATCGTGGCAAAATGACAGCACACTCTTGAATTCCTCGTCAGGGACACACCGACGAATAATCTGGTCGGGACAGTACTTGAACAGATAGGGTTCATCCCAGTAAAAGTGTTTTACTTGGGATAAGAAGCGAAGTCTGTCCTGACTTGACCATTCAGTCGGTAGTAATCCCGTGGCCAAATAGTTCACAATATCTGCGAACCAGGGTTCGCAAGATACTGTCAAGAGCTGTTCATCCGGGAAAACGTCGTTGATCGGAATTGTAAGCGAAGGCGAAGAAGGAAGTCGTGAGAGATGGTCGGCAACTACGTTTTCACATCCTCGTTTGTCCTTAATGACAAGGTCAAACTCTTGAAGCAAGAGGATCCAACGTATTAGCCGAGATTTTGCATCTTTCTTCGCAAAAAGATGGCGCAGAGTAGAATGGTCTGTGTAGACAATGACTGGAGAGCCGATGAGGTAGGGCCTGAACTTTTCTAAAGCAAATACAACAGCCAAGAATTCCTTCTCAGTTGTTGTATAGTTGAGTTGGGCATCGTTCAGGGTTCGGCTAGCATAATAGATTACGTGCGGCATCTTGTTGATGTGTTGTCCAAGGACAGCACCAATGGCAAAGTCAGATGCATCGCACATAATCTCAAATGGGTGCGTCCAGTCAGGTGAAGAAAGAACGGGAGCAGAAGTGAGTGAGCTTTTCAATGACTCGAATGCAGTCACACAGCTCGAGTTGAAGTCGAATGGCGTTTCCTTGGCCAGCAAAAGAGTCAAGGGCCTAGCAATCTTGCTAAAGTCCTTGATGAATCGTCTATAGAAACCGGCATGGCCAAGGAAGGCTCGGATGTCTCGGACGCATCTGGGAGGAGGTAGATTGGAAATGACCTCAATCTTTGCTTTGTCAACCTCTATGCCATTTTGCGAGATAATATGTCCTAAGACAATACTTTCGCGCACCATGAAGTGGCACTTCTCCCAATTCAAAGTGAGGTTCTTGTCCTTACATCGGGTACGGACAGCGTCGAGATGCAGCAAACACTCGTTGAAGGAGTCGCCGAAGATGGAGAAATCGCCCATGAAGATCTCCAGAAATTTTTCCACCATGTCAGAGAAGATTCCCATCATACACCGCTGGAAGGTAGCGGGCGCATTGCATAACCCAAAGAGCATGCGACGATATGCAAACGTGCCGAAAGGACAAGTGAATGTGGTCTTGTCCTGGTCTTTTTCGGCGATGGGAATCTGATTATAGCAGGAGTACCCATCAAGAAAGCAGTAGTACTCGTGTCCGGCCAATCGTTCAAGCATTTGGTCAATGAAAGGTAGCGGAAAGTGGTCCTTCCGCGTTGCGGCGTTGAGTTTTCTGTAATCGATGCATACTCGCCACCCAGTTTGGGTGCGAGTAGGGATTAACTCGTTCGCCTCGTTAGTGATGACCGTTATACCTGATTTCTTGGGGACAACGTGAATGGGGCTAACCCACTGGCTATCAGAGATAGGGTAAATGATACCACTATCTAGACATTTTACGATCTCCTTCTTCACAGCCTCTTTCATGACTGGATTGAGACGTCTTTGTGGATCCCGGGCTGGTTTGGCATCATCCATCAGATGAATGTGATGTTCAACGATCAGGGGACTAATCCCCTTGATGTCCGCCATGGACCAGCCAAAAGCTTGCCTGTTGCTGTGCAAGACCGCGAGAAGGGCCTTCTCTTGCTCTGGAGCTAGAGAAGCCGAGATGATGACAGGGAGGGTCTCGTTCTCACCTATGTAAGCGTACTTAAGGTGAGACAGCAAAGGCTTGAGTTCGAGCGTCGGAGGTGAAACGATTGAAGGCAAGATTGGTGCAGAGGTCTTGAACTCAAAGGACTCCAGCAAAGGTTCAAAACGAGTGTAAGCGACCGAGTCGGATGGTTCAGGTAACTCATCCGGAAATTCGAAGGATTCAAACTCGGGTTGCGAGCGGCTAAGATCGTTCAAGAACGTGAAACACTCGTAGTCGTTGTCGGGTGCAGAAACAGCAGCAGGTTCAAGGAGGAACGCACTAGTGGCGTTAAGGTTAACATGATCGAACAGAAACTCCTCGAATTCACACTCTTCAGGGGTGATCTCCTGGATCGAGCAGACGTCCAGTATATGAGCATTAGGTTCGGAGGGCTGATTCCCCAACCTAAAAATGTTGAGTTCAATTGTCATGTTTCCAAAAGAGAGGTTCATCGAACCATTACGACAATTGATCACAGCATTTGAGGTAGCAAGGAATGGGCGACCGAGTATTACCGTAATTTGATTCCGGGGGTTAGCTACAGGCTGTGTGTCTAATACAATGAAGTCAACGGGGAATATGAAGTCCCCGACTTTGATTAACACATCCTCTAGCTCACCCCTAGGATGGGTGATCGATCGGTCGGCCATTTGGAGAGTACAGTGTGTGGGTTTCAGCTCTCCTACGCCTAATTGCTCGTATACTGAGTACGGAAGCAGATTAACACTGGCACCAAGATCCAATAGTGCGCGGTTGATGTTCTTATCCCCAATGGTAATAGAAATCGTAGGACAGCCAGGGTCCTTCCGTTTTTGTGGTAAAGATTGGGTAAGAGCATCACTCACAGCACTAGCCAAGAAAACTTTCTTTGGTACCTGAGACTTCCTCTTTTTCGTGCACAAGTCCTTTAAGATTTTCGCGTAGGACGGGACTTGTTGGACGGCATCTAAAAGAGGAATGTTAATGTTAACCTGCTTAAATAACTCCAGAATCTTCTCCATTTGAGGATTTTGTTTATTAGACCTCAACTGGTTTGGAAATGGGACGTTTTTAAAATTGGTTGAGTCTAATGCTTGTGGAGGAGATTGTGGAGTTGGAACGGATCCCAGAACAGGTGTTTTCGTGGAGTGAGAAGAGGGTCCGTTCAGAGCAGAAGAAAAAGAAGAAGGAGAGCCTTTTGAAGAATGGAGAATAGGCTCAGAAGACGAAGAAGTAGGAGAAGAAGAAGAAGAAGAAGAAGAAGCGGCCGGGGTGTCATCGTTGATCCGTGTGCCAATGTTGTTTTGCAGCATCCTTCCCGATCTCAATGTGGTCACGGCACTCACATTATGGTTCTGTTGTTCAAGAGCAACATGTACATTATGTGGGTCACCGGGATTTGGGAGTGGCTGGGACGGGAGCTTCCCCTTCTCTCGCTCGCTTAAGGCTGCATTCAGCTGTGCAATCTGGGCTTCGATGGTCTTGATGCTTTGCCCGTGAGCGGCAGTGTGTTGCACTAAGGACTGAATGGAAGACTGGATGTTGGCGGTGGATTGTGTCGATTGTTTAACGAACGCCTCCAGACTTCGTTCGAGCGAGGAAACCTTATCGTTGTTTGACGGAACAAAGTTGTTTTGGGGAAAAGAATTGTTGGGTGCAAAGTTGTTCGTCGGATTTTGAAAAGGTTGGGGTTGGAAGGGCTGTTGAAATTGACGTTGAGTTTGTTGTTGCGCTTGTTGTTGCGGCGGAGGGGGCCTTTGGAAATTGTTGCCTTGGAATTGATTCTGATTCTGATTCCAGGCGAAATTGGGGTGTTTCCTCCAACCGGGATTGTAGGTGGAAGAGTATGGATCATTCCTCGGTCTTTGCTGAAATGCAGCATTAACCTGATCCTGTCCTTGCGATGGTGGATTGTAAGGACACTCTTCGGTTAAGTGAGAAGGATCGGAACAACAAGGGCAGATGGTACGAAGGGGAAGAACAGGGGTAGTAGCAGGAGAAGAAAATTTGCTCTCTATGGCTTCAAGCTTTCTCGTTATTGCAGCCATTTCAGCTTTCATCGCAATAGAGACATCAAGTTGGTGAATTCCTACCCTAGACTGACCGGTAGAAATGGAGGTAGAAGAAGAAGAAGTCGGTCTGGTGCTCTCCCATTGTAGCGTTTGCTCCGCAAGGTCGTCAAAGAATTGCCACGCTTCCTCGTCAGATTTTGATAGGAAGTGGCCCTGACAGATGGTTTCCAACAACTGCTTCGTTGCTGGGTTCAGGCCCTCGTATAAGGTTTGGCAAAGTTGCCATTTCTCTATACCGTGGTGAGGACACTGAACAAGAAGGTCTTTGTACCGGTCAAAGCACTTCCAGAAGGGTTCAGAAGGAAGCTGAGAGAATTGGTTGATTTCATTGCGAATCCTTGCGGTTTTATGATTCGGATAGAACTTTTTGAGAAACGCTTTAACAAACTCGTCCCAACTGGTTATGGAGTGGGAAGCGGTGCTACACAGCCATTTTTCAGCAATATCGCATAAAGTGAACGGAATGACCCGTAGGCGTATAGCATCGTCTGACAGTTGGGTAGTTTTCATCATGGCACAAACGTTTTGAAATTTATTGATGAAGATATTGGCATCTTCAGATTCAAGCCCATGAAATCGCGGAAGCATGTTGATGAAGTGGGGCTTAATTTCAAAATTGTTCCCATTGGCCGGTGGAAGAGAGAGGCAGGTGGGAAGTACAGAACGGGTGGGATAGAAACGATCCTGGAGCGCGATTCGCTGCGGCGCTACAACAGGCGGTGGTGGTGGGTTATTGGTCTCCGTAGGAGGTGGAGCCAATCCAGGGGTAGTCAAAGAGATGTTTGGATTAAATCCTGACATCGCGGAAGAAGAGGTTGGTGATGGTGAAGGTGAAGATGTATGAACAGAATTCCGGTCAACGTCGGAGTTGGCCGGCAAAGGTAAAGGTGAAAGAGGAGTGGACGGAGTTTCGACGTCTGAGTCGATCGCGTAGTCGGTAGCGACTAACGTAACGCGGACTAGGCGGGCGCTAGTGTCCCGAGTCCAAGCGGACATACACTAAACGAGTTTAGTATAGTCAAAGCGGAGAAGGTGAGGGTAAGAAAACGTTAATGGAGAAAGGCGATGGGAGGTGGGTGAAAAATTGATTTTGGCGACAAAGGGTAAGTTTTTATAAAAGTTTTTGATTTTTTTTCTTTCTTTTTTTATTTATTTTATTTTTAGAAAGAGCTTTACAGAAATATGTACGGACTTACGGCTTTAAGCAATCACAAACATGATATGCACAATCACACCTAGATCTAGGGTCACCTAGGTCTGCTAGACAGCTCCTAACTGTTCCAGAGGGCTAGAAATAGGACCTCAAACCGCCTCTTCTCCGTCAATTGCGACCAGGTAAGTGCCAGGTAAGTGGGAGGTTGTCCAACGCTTTCGTGAAGTTCCTTAATTAAATAACCACCTTCCTTCGACACACTTGCCTAGACACCGCAAAAGTCAGATAGGATAAACGGCCGATGGCTGTAACTAGTCCTCTGTCCTATTGAGCGCGAAGTCCTTAGGGCTGAGTCTAGTATTTTTTAATTTAACAATGGTCAATGCATATGCTTTTTGTGATTTCTGGGGTCCTGGGAAGGGTGATTAAATCCCCACCCAATCTGAATTGGTTTCAAGCCCCTTAAGTCCGTATTAATGAATGCAAAGCGGTAACAAATCAACTGCAAACAATTTTTATTTTTAGCGCGGCGCAAAGAATCCTGCACAAGAACAGTTGATTGGAAGGGGGAAGAGAATTTGCGCAAAGAATGCTGCAGAAAACACAGTTTATTGGAGTCCAGAGGAGTGGGAGAGGGCTAGAGAGACTTACAGGGAATTTTGGACGGCTGATTCCACCAAACCGCTGCAGTTCCGCGGCCTAAGTACGCTTATGCCGCGGTTCCGCGGCTCTATGGTGTCCTTGAGGCTTCTGTTTTGTTGTAGATGCTTCCTGGCTGTCCTCTTCTTTTCTGGATGTCTTGAATCTTGAATTGTTCACTGTATCTGCTCCAGAATTTTCAGTAGACCGTTTTATTTTTTTCGTCTTGAATCTGCCGCGGTGTAGTCGTGAGATGTGCGTCTATCTTCCCACGTCTTTGGCACTGAACTCGAACTTCGTGTTATCCTGCTCACTTGCACAAAAACTAATAAAAAATAACAAGATGGGTTTTTTTCTTTCTTTTTACAATGTATTTTTTTTGTTTTGTTTTTCGGTTAGATTTATATTCACAAATTAACCCGAAATTATACAAAGAAATAAACTACCGTCTCCCCGGCAACGGCGCCATTTGATTGGTAGAGATTCTGTGTGTTCAAGTTCAGTTAATTACCGCAATCAAAACGGTTTCGCTTGTAGCTAGCCGGTTGAGTACGGGTCGTCCGCAGGGAGATGGGAATCTTTTTCTATATGCTTTAACGAGTTAAGTCCGAAAGTCCAGATTTGTTTGTGATTATCTAAGTGTTAGAATGATATGTAAAGAGAGCTTGTTAGGGTTAGGATTAGGTTAGTTTGAGTTAGGAATCGCTCACTTCTTTCGTTGCCACTCTTAATATCGGTGTTACGGTAATCGGCAACAACGGGGATTAGCATGACTAGGAAGGAACTTGCGAGTATAAGCTAGGCTTTCCAACGCTTAAGTCCTTCCTTTTGGTGCTTGTCCGTCCGTTCTTGGCTCTTAGCCATAACCTCCGGTTAATTCAACCATAACCGGTCTCACTACGGAATCACCGCTATCATGTAGGATAGGGTGCCGTAAGGAGCGGATTGTGGTTCAATTAACGGGAGTCGATTTAAAATGTTGGGCAAGGAAAGAGTGAGAGAGATTTCCTTCTCTCAAACTTCCCTTATCCTACCCTAACAAGTATGGAAACTACTCACACATCATAATGAAAAGAAAATAAAACAAAAGAGGAAGATAGAAAGAAAGAGATTAGAAGATAACAACTAGCTATTTGCGACCTCACCTTGGCAAGGATCAAGCGTAAGCATCATGGTTGTTTAAGGATAAAGGAAAAGAGAAAAGAAAGAAACAACAAGAAATAACAACAACTAAGTTAACAAATGAAAATTACAAGCATTTAACATAAGAGCAAGACAAGTATGATAGTAAAATGAACTTCTTTATTCATCATTCTTCACTCACAAAAGCTCACTACAAGTTTTTCAATGGAGAAGAGATGAGAAGAGGAAGAAGAACAAGTATTCTAAAACCTAGAAAAAAAATACAAGATTAAGCACACTTGGCTTCATAAGGTTCTGGGCTATTTATAGGCTGGAAAATGAAAACCTAGGGTAACATTCAGAACTAAAGTGAAATGACCAATCTACCCACAAAAATTGGTCAACTGTCACCACTATACCGCAGTGGTTCCGCGGCCTAAGCCTGCTATTGCCGCGGAACCGCGGCACTTTAGAGGAATTGGTTCATCATTTTTGGTGGCTTTTCCTGTTTTGTTGTTCCCATTAGTCTGGTATATGATTTTTCTCAGAATTGCTTCACGATTTTTCCAGAATTTCTGTTGATCAAAAGGTGATTGGATATGGATCTTTTTGTCATGATTTTCTCGAGCTCCGCGTAGATTTCTTGGATCTTGTGCTGCCATTGAGCCTTGTGCAATGAAAATGACATTTGATTTGCCATTTTGTCTCCTAAACTGGTGTGTGGCAACAGACGGATAAAGAGCGGAGATTCGTGTTTTATCTGTGGTTGGCAGGATCCCGGATTTTGTCGTGTTTTTTCCATGAATTTCATCATTTAGAGCCGAGAACCTGTATCCTGCAATTGACTAGCAAACACGGCTCAAGAGTACCTACCGATATGCAATGTGATAAAAATTGGGTGGTATAAAAATGCAAAAATCTGATATGAACACACATCACCTAACGATCCACTATAATATCACGTCATATATCATATCATGACTCAATCACATATCCGATCTCACGGCATCATGCCCGATCATATCGACTCACCTCCAAGTATCATATATTATCCTTATCACCCGTATATACGTATGCGTATATGTGTAAGTATATATATATATATATATATATATGTATATATATGTACCAATGCATCACACACATAAATATAAACATATACACCCATAATCATGTCATGTGTGTGCGTGTGTGCGCGTCAAACTTTACTCTAAGGTTTCGCGACTAAGAACTAAACTAAAAGCACTATTTTCCAATTACGCTAAAACTAACCCATGGCCTCCTAAAACCTTTTTTGCTAATTATTCACGTCTCACAATAACTAACACACACACACACACTCACACATAACATATTCACATGCCACACTACGAAACTGCAGGGGTGCTATACGCCATCCATCCGACTTCCTCTGTAGATATACATCTACTCACCTTAATCCTCGCTTGCCGAAGTTGTTGACGCTTGTTTCCCCTTGTCATCCTGAAGTCCATGTGAAGTACCTACATACATCATATCGCATTAAAATCCGATTCAAAAACCGACACGATACAGGAAGTGCTCATAGATTAGAACCTATAGCCTACGAATGTAAAAACAATCATAGAACCCTCGTCGTTGATGTACAAACGTCTAACGATCAAATCCACAATAATATGGAAAAATCCATGTTTTAGAAATCGAAAAACCATTGCTATTATTTGTTAGTTATATGTATGCCCTAGAGGCCATTACTGTACATGAGATGTATATTGTAGTGGATGCTGGTACATATATAGGTAGGACTTTCTTGCTCGACATGATAGTACGCTATCTGGTTGCTTTTTATCTTAACATGTATACTTGCAGTCTCTCTATTACATGTTGATAAAACCCTTAGGATGTGTGCTCGACTTCCAGGACTATGATGTAGATCATACTAGTGAGGCCTGGGTAGTCCATGAGTACATCCTTCAATGTTCCTAGTCGTGGGAATATCGAGACGGGGCATCGATATTCCAGAGTAGACTAGCGTATATCTTCTCGACCCATGTGATGGGCGATGGATGATCCCATATCCATTGGTGTTTGACATCAGAGATGGTATGCGGGTGCTAAGTGGTGACTGGGTACACTGAACGTACTCGCCGAGAGCTCCCAGATGGTATTATACCTCACATTAGATGGCAGTTCTCTGGTGACACTGGTACAGCTTAGTCTGTTGACCCGAGATCGTCATAGAGTCTTGTGTTTCTCCCTCTGTGCTTTGATTTCCACCCTACCACGGCTCTACTAAGGCGTGCAAACAGGTGGTTTTTGGGTACAGTCCCGAATCACATGGAGGCAATGAGCGATAGGAGGGGATTCGTCTCTCCCGGTATTGGGGGTTGATGTTGCGCTATGCTCGACTGGGCATAACTGGAAATCCCTGGCCAGGGTTGCTGTGATTTACTGGTAAGTGTTATCAGTAGTTTCACGCTTGTTGTGGACCTTACATCGGCATGACTTATCAAGCTACTGGGGTTTGACGTTTACCACCCCTAGGCGAGATATGCGACATATCAGACGAACAGACCGGACTGTGAGGTAAGTGTTACTGGTTGGATTCGCAGGAGTGCGAGCAGGCTTGCTCGTTGATCTTCTGATCGCTCAATACCCGGGTGGCCGTTATGTTTAGCAGACCGCTTGCGGCTTGTGGGTAATTGATATGATCATCACCTACTGCCGGCGTAATGACGAGTCTTTGGAGTCCTACACAGAGGTTTCCTGGCTCAAGCGAAACGAAATAGGAGCACATATGAGATATGTGCGCGATCGAGAATAATACCAGTATGTGATACTATATTCTATTCTCGCGATTTGTATCATTGGACGGTTATATGAGATATAACCGTGTTACCGAATCAAGTGTTGATTCGATACATTGATACACTAGATATTAGTCAGTTATATGCAATATGACAGGATCGTTAAATCAAGTGTTGATTTAATGATTTAATGTATAATTATATATTTGATATATTACTTTACATTAACTAGTATTGGTTCACTTAAGTTTGATTTTCTCACTTGAATGTGCACATTGTTTATATGTGATATATGCAAGTGTATATGTTTGTATCATGCTTGATGATACATACAAGTTGTGTGTATGAGACTTAAACCAAATCAAGGTTAAATTAGGGTTTACTAATTTCCTAATATATAACAAAAGAGGTGGACTTTGGTCAAAGTTATCAAGCTTCATGAAGCTTGAAGAAACTTTGACAAAGTCAAATCTTTTGTCATTTCCTTAGGATATTAGTTAACCCAACCCTTAACCTAATACTTTGGTTAATTCTCTACCTGAGTTAAGCATGAGGGCTTAACTCAACCATGGTTCCATAATTAAAAGGATAAGTTTCATTCTTTATTCATTATTCTTTCTTCTTCTTCTTCTTCATCAAGAAGAAGAAAGCTTGCTACCTCTAATGGTGCTATGAGATTTAGAGTGAGAAATCCAATTCTAAAGTGAACCCACTTCCTATTTCTTCATCCTTTACAACTTGCCATGTAGTAGAGTGTGTTATCTTCACAAGTTTCATGACCTAGTGAAGATGGAGCTTGAGTTTGAGTCGCCTCGACGTAGATCATCTTCGGCATCGAAGTCAACGACCTAGCCCGCTCTTTTCTCCGATGAAACCAACACTAGGGTTCGGGATCCCGATGATCGCAGCGAAGGGACGTCAACACGGAGCATTAGAAGTGGAGGACCGGATCTACAAAGGTTGTAGTTCTTTTCACTTAGTAGTAAAGTAGTTTACTAGTTTTTTTGTTTCGCCTTACCTCTAGTTAACGATCTTGTATAGAGTTGTTAGGCACATAAAAATTTGATTTTGGCATGGTTGATACCTTATGGAACCTCTTGAGTGTGTCTAGGAACCCTACAGTGGTATCAGAACCTAGTTAGAACTTTAGGCGAAGTGTAGACGATGTTAGAAATCCGATCGAACCCCGAAACCCTAAACTTGACCCTTCTCTGTACATTTTTCAAAACAGTGTATTTTTGTGAATTAAAAATGCTCAGAAAATAGAGCAGGAAATTCTAAGAACAACTGAAGAAAACGACAACCTAAAGCTACAGTGGCACCGCGGAACCGCGACACTAAACTACCTTTGGCGCCGATTCCGCGGCCGTCTGTGATGATTAGGCAGTATATTTTCTACAGTTATCTCTGTTGGTGATTCTTGTGTCTTCTGGGAATTTTTAATTTGCACTCAACAGTTGAGTTTTCTGGGTTGTCTTGGGGACTCGATGTTTCGATCGGATTGTTTAACTTTGTTTATGTTTTTCCGGGTATCTTAGAACATGTTAAAAAGTTCGACCGGATATAAATAACCCACTTTTTCCCCTGACGGGAAATTTCCAAGTGTTGGATTTTTCCGTAGTTTAAGAATATTCTAAGTAGTGCAAGTAACTCGATGGACCCTCTAGAAGACAACAAACCTTAACTCGATTATGTGACCGTCTTTAACTGCCTTTTGAACCTTAGGGTTTGGGGCAGTACGGCGTGCCACATGTGAGGCGTTGGCTTGACCCTTCTACGGCTGGACCGTTGGTACTGTGGCATGAAGTGGATGTTTTAAAACTTATTTCATGTGTTGAGCTGTTTCGGGAAAACTTGGGTGTTTGATTGTTCGATCGGAAAGTTTAACATTTTCTATTTATTTTGAATGTGATACAATAATTGGAATCAACAACATTTGAATGTTATAGACATAGCAGTTTAGTCTCATTTGATCGGTTGCCACGGAATTTTGATGTGATCAAAAGTCCGTCGCAATAGCGTAGCGTACGCGGATACTCGCTGGTAAACTTAAGAGATAGACAAGCCCCATAGCCCCGACCAAGTGACTGTAGGAGAACCCCGTCGCCAAAAGAATCCGTTCGGGTGCTCGCGGCAGCGGTGTTCCGCCTTAGTGCACTTCGTTGACGGTATCGGGGGTGCGGTCGTCTACTGAAGTTTGCGACGAGCATTCTTTCTGGATGTCGGGAATCTTGTTGAATTGCCCGACTTGATATTGAAAAGAGTTTTCGATAATGAGACTAAAATGCGGGGTTTATAATTGTTAGGCATGCGATGTCTGAGGAATTCATTTGGTTAGGCATGTGATGTCTATGCAGGTTGCGGATTCCAACAGTTGTAGTTTTACACTTTCTTTTCTGCGACCGTAAGTGTAATATGCGATATCGCCGGTTTCGTTGCTATATGTCAACGACAATTGGGATGGGCATATTTACTTACGTTGATGACATATGATGTTATGTGTTGCTTGATATGTTATATTGGATCGTCGTGTTTGAATATCCGGGGTTTTTTATGTGAGATGAGTGTTTTTCTTTTTCATTCATGTAAAAACTTGTATGTAATATTCTTTTATTGGGGCACTTCCGGGTTGAGGATGATGTCACCATTGTATATTATTTACTTTTCCGCATTAGGATAGACCTAAGGAGGGGAGCACAAGTAACCGGGTTCTAGGGTCCAGTGGACGACCATCTCGAGGAGTCGAGTTTGGGTCTCCTAACTCTAGAATTGGTAGGGTTGCTTGCCGCTCTCGTAGGGGTCTAGACGTGTGGGATTGGCTATTCATAACGACCGTGGAATCCGTGTTTTATACAGGCTCAAAATAAAACACGGACGTCATAGTATATCCAATATTTCATATGATATTTTCTGCTGCTTTATCTGTAATGTGATCATGTGATTTATTCGGATTGATACTGTATATAGTATATATGATATATTATATAAACGTTGCTTATGTTTTACACCCGCGCTAGCCCTGCCCCGCTCTGCCGTTAGTTACCTAACCTAACGGTGCAGACGGGACATCGAGGCGAATGCGGATGGCATAAGCGTACATTGTATTTATCTGTGATGTTTAGGTGGACTTAAATGATGGGACATTCATTAATGAGATTAATGAAAGAAAACAAACCTAAAAGATGCTGTGGAATCGAATTTCAAAAATAAAATCAGGTAGCTACAGTTCTTGCTTTGCACCGCGGTGTTCCTTGTAGAACATCCTGCACCTTATTCGATAAGGAAAGGGCCGAGATCCCTTCATCGGGAGTGACCTCTTTAGCAATAACTGGCAGATTCTCAACTCTCGGTTTGTTTTTTGATTGCTTCTATAGTTTTTTCTTTGCACAGCGGTATATATGATATATCAAGCACCTTATTCGATGAGGAAAGGGCCGACGATCCTCCACCGGGAGTGACCCCTTTAGCAAAACTAGAAAAGCCTAAAAAACACTCCATTTAAAAACCATTTGATTCTGCAACGAGATCAAGTTCAAAGCGTTAAAGGTTTTCCTAAAAACCATCCGCAACCCTCCGTCATTTTAGGAAGTAGAGTACTTAGTATTCGTGCTGTGTTTGTTGACCATAGTCAAGGCACAGTGTACGGTAGCTAAGTGATGTCTTCCTACACCGCAAATGATGCGATTAGTTAGGACAGTCATGTGGCTTTGTTGACCTTAGCCAAGGGTCATGTGGGTGGGTCTAATTAATCACGAAATGACGGGTAGAACTTGACTAGTGCTTATGATTAGTTGACCTTAGCCAAGGTCATAAGTGCTAGGGGTAAAAACCTTTATCGGGTGTTTCAAGTGTTGAAATTTGCAATGAGATTGCATACCTTCTATATGATAGTTGGATCCCGATACCCACTGCGAGTAATTGTTACTCCTGGGAGAGTTTTGCACTTTATAATTAGCCGATCAAGTAGGTGTCTAGAAAGGTGTCAACGGGGTTACGCCCCTGGGAAAACGAGGTTTACTTTAATTAGGTCCGTGCGAAAGCACGGGGAACCTCTCTTAAAGTACCGGCACTGGCCTGGCTGAAAGATTGGCGAACTTGTAGAGTGTAATTAATCCCGGCTGGTCTTTCCTTTTAGGGTTTGAAGGAAGATTTGATAAAAAGCAGTGGGAGCCATCCTGATTAGATAAAATAAATAACCAATCTAACCTTGCAAGAGCGCACGCAGAGTGTTTTCTTCTCTCTCTTTCCAGGTAGCGACCATGTTACGCCTTAATCAAGATAATAATATGGATGTATTGACCGAACCCTCTTGTTATACTGAGCTGGGGATCGTTGGTCCCGCTCCAACTTATAATTGTTATAAGACCAAGCAGGAAATAGGGGAATACCAAGATTCCCATGCCGCCGAAACGAAGAAAGTGCATGAGATGCATCTTCTTCGGGTGTGTTCACTACAAAGAACTGTTTCTCTGTATCCTCTACATCCTGGGTATTAGATACCGGATCAAGATCCCATATATGTAATCTGTTACATGGGCTAAAGAAAGGTAGAGAACTGAGAACGGGTGATAAGCTTCATGAGACAGAAAACGGTACAAGTGTTGCAGCCAAGTCTGTTGGTCACTATCACCCAGTATTACCAAAATACACTGATTCTGAACGAATGTTATTTGATACCGAACCTGATATACAAAATCATATCAGTCTCTTTATTACTAAAGAAGGATATAATTTTGTATTGTTGGATAATGTTTTGCACAGTTCCTATATCAATAGTTGATCGGTTCAGGCACGTTATCTAATAGCATATACATTCTAAATCAGACTACAGTTTCTAGTATACAGAACACACACAAGAGGAAGAGTTCAGAAATGAACGAATCCTTCTTGAGGTATTGTAGATTGGGTCATATCAATACGACCCGACTAGCTAAGTTACATTTAGATGCATATTTAAATCTTTTTAAATTTACATCTCATGATACTTTCCAGTCATGTCACAAAGATAAAATGACCATAGCTCCGTTTACTGGAAACAGAGAAAGAGTTAGTGAACTCTTGGGACTCATACATAGTGATGTGTGTAGGTCCCAGTCGACATAAGCCAGGACCGGTTCTTTGTACTTCATTACATTCACTGATGATCTCTCTAGATTCAGACATATTTTCCTGTTGTAACACAAGTCCGAAACTTTTGAGATAATCACCGAATATAAGTTAGAAGTAGAGAACCAAAATACGGGTATAAGTATTATGTCCTATGATAAGATCAGGGAGGAGGATACTTGTGCATGGAATTCTTGGACTACTCTAAAGGAGAATGAGATTCTCTCTCATCATTACTCCTCTATATACACCATAGCACGTCGGTGTATCGGGGCGGAGCAATCACACCCTATATGATATTGTGTGCTCTATGATGAGTACTACTGAGTTACCTGTTTTCTTTTGGGGGTTATGCACTTAAGAAGCTGCATACCTATTGAATTAGGTTCGAATCAGATCACTGCCTACCACTCCATATGAGATATGGTATGGGAAGAGCCCATCTCTTAAGTAAATTAAGATTTGGGGTTGTCCGGCCTATGTCAAAAGCAAAATCCGGACAAGATCGAGGCAAGGTCAGTTCTGTAGAACTGGAAGGAGTTCCAGCTATACAAACTACAGCTGATGATTTGACAGAACCAAAGGATTCAATAGTCCCCGACGAACCTCAGCCTCTCCGCCGATCTGGTAGGGTTCCTCATCCGCCTGAGAGATACTTCGGTTTCTCGATGACAGTGGGAGCGAGGATTGCATCATGAGATGATGACCCAACTAGTTTCGAACAGGCCATCAAGAGTGGGGACTCTGTATGAATGGCTGGGTGCTTAGCAATCTGAGATAGAATCCATGTACACCAACAAAGTATGGACTTTGGATGCTATATATGAAGGGTTAAATCCCCATCAGGAGCAAGTATATCTTGAGAAGATTACTTGGTGTAGATGGAAAAGTTAAGACTTTCAAACCTAGACTTGTTAAAGGTTTTCGTCATCAACCAGGCGTGGATAATGATGAAACCTTTTCCAGTGGCTGTGCTTAAGTCCATCCAGATCCTACTTGCCACGGCTACATACCATGACTACGATATCTTGCGGTTGGGTGTCATGACTGCTTTTCTAAATACTGATTTAGAAGAGAGCATCTGTAAGTACACAGCCAGAGGGCTTCGTAAACAGTGGGAGCAGCGGAAACGTGTGCAAGTTGCTTTATAGATTAAAGCAGGCATCGCGGAGTTGGAACGTCTGTTTTGATGTGATAGTCAAAGTTTTTGACTTCAAGAAAATGGTAGATGAACCTTGTATATACAAAAAGGTAGTAGAGAGCAAGGTGGTCATCCTCGTATTGTACGTGGACAACATACTCTTGATAGGAAAAGAGTTTCCTATGCTACGCTCGGTCAATCTCCTCTTATCACAAAGATTCTCCATATAGGATCAAAGTGATACCTCCTAAATCCTGGGTTTTGGATCTATGAGATAGATCTAAATGGATATTAGGATTCTCACTAGTTGTAGTGAGATGGTATCAATCGATCCAGGGGAGAATCACTGGAAAGGTTCCAGGGTGATAAGGACGATTGAATGTCAGTCGCAGGCATTGTCTTTACCCTCAGTAGAGGGACGGTATGTTGGAAGAGTTCCAAGCTAGATACCGTGGCAAACTAGGCGACAAAGGCCGGTGACATCGTTATCAAAGATACTACCAAAGAGGAAGTTTGGGTGTATATTAGTTCGTGAGATTAACTAGGTTCCTACCATTGGGTCACAATGGAAGTGTGGCTTTGGCCTAGGAACCCTGGTCCCATCATTGACCCAGGCATATTCTGAGGCAGCATCACCTGATCATGGAGATAGTTGATCTCCAGGGTGATCGAGGTTAGGAGAGTAGACTCAGAGGACAACACGGCGGATCCACTCACAAAGGCCTTTTCCCAGAGAGAGACTTATATGGGATGGTTGAGTATGTGATACTGCAACCACTGCTACAGATGGCCCTAGTGCAAGTGGGAGATTGTTAGTTATATGTATGCCCTAGAGGCCATTACTGTACATGAGATGTATATTGTAGTGGATGCTGAGACATATATAGGTAGGACTTTCTTGCTCGACATGATAGTACGCTATCTGGTTGCTCTTTATCTTAACATGTATACTTGCATTCTCTCTGTTACATGTAAATAAAGCCCTTTGGATGTGTGCTCGACTTCCAAGACTATGATGTAGATCATACTAGTGGGGCCTGGGTAGTCCATGAGTACATCCTTCAATGTTCCTAGTCGTGGGAATATCGAGATGAGGCATCGATATTCCAGAGTAAACTAGCGTATATCTTCTCGACCCATGTGATAGGCGATGGATGATCCCATATCCATTGGTGTTTGACATCAGAGATGGTATACGGGTGCTCAGTGGTGACTGGGTACACTGAACGGACTCGCCGAAAACTCCCAGATGGTATTATACCTCACGTCAGATGGCAGTTCTCTGGTGACACTGGTACAACTTAGTCTGTTGACCCGAGATCGTCATAGAGTCTTGTATGTCTCCCACTGTTCTTTGATTTCCACCCTACCACGGCTCTACTGAGTCTTGCAAACAGGTGGTTTTTGGGTACAGTCCCGATTCATTTGCAGCCAATGAGCGATAGGAAAGGATTCGTCTCTCCCGGTATTGGGGGTTGATGTTGCGCTATGCTCGACTGGCCATAACTGGAAATCCCTGGCCAGGGTTGCTGTGATTTACTGGTAAGTGTTATCAGTAGTTTCACGCTTGTTGTGGACCTTACATCGGCATGACTTATCAAGCTACTGGGGTCTGACGTTTACCACCCCTAGGCGAGATATGCGACATATCAGACGAACAGACCGGACTGTGCGGTAAGTGTTACTGGTCGGATTCGCAGGAGTGTGAGCAGGGTTGCTCGTTGATCTTCTGATCGCTCAATACCCGGGTGGCCGTTACGTTTAGCAGACCGCTTGCGGCTTGTGGGTATTTGATATGATCATCACCTACTGCCGGCGTATTGACGAGTCTTTAGAGTCCTACACAGAGGTTTCCTGGCTCAAGCGAAACGAAATAGGAGCGCATATGAGATATGTGCGGGACCGAGAATAATACCAGTATGTGATACTATATTCTATTCTCGCGATTTTTATCATTGGACGGTTATATGAGATATAGCCGGGTTACCGAATCAAGTGTTGATTCGATACATTGATACACTAGATATTAGTCAGTTATATGCAATATGACCGGATCGTTAAATCAAGTGTTGATTTAATGATTTAATGTATAATTATATATTTGATATATTACTTTACATTAACTAGTATTGGTTCACTTAAGATTGATTTTCTCACTTGAATGTGCACATTGTTTATATGTGATATATGCAAGTGTACATGTTTGTATCATGCTTGATGATACATAGAAGTTGTGTGTATGAGACTTAAACCAAATCAAGGTTAAATTAGGGTTTACTAATTTCCTAACAAATAATAAAAGAGGTGGACTTTGGTCAAAGTTATCAAGCTTCATGAAGCTTGAAGAAACATTGACAAAGTCAAATCTTTTGTCATTTCCTTAGGATATTAGTTAACCCAAACCTTAACCAATACTTTGGTTAATTCTCTACATGAGTTAAGCATGAGGGCTTAACTCAACCATGGTGCCATAATTAAAAGGATAAGTTTCATTCTTTATTCATTATTCTTTCTTCTTCTTCTTCATCAAGAAGAAGAAAGCTTGCTACCTCTAATGGTGCCATGAGATTTAGAGTGAGAAATCCAATTCTAAAGTAAACCCACTTCCTATTTCTTCATCCTCTACAACTTGCCATATAGTAGAGTGTGTTATCTTCTCAAGTTTCATGACCTAGTGAAGATGGAGCATGAGTTTGAGTCGCCTCGACGTAGATGATCTTCGGCATCGAAGTCAACAACCTAGCCTGCTCTTTTCTCCGATGAAACCAACGCTAGGGTTCGGGATCCCGATGATCGCAGTGAAGGGACGTCAACACGGAGCATTAGAAGTGGAGGACCGGATCTACAAAGGTTGTAGTTCTTTTCACTTAGTAGTAAAGTAGTTTACTAGTTTTTTTTTTCGCCTTACCTCTAGTTAACGATCTTGCATAGAGTTGTTAGGCACATAAAAATTTGATTTTGGCATGGTTGATGACTTATGGAGCCTCTTGATTGTGCCTAAGAACCCTACATTATTAACTTAAACGCTCCCAGATTTTGCCTCACTGAAATAAAACAAAAAATATAGTGGCTAAGTTATGAGGAGTGTGAGCTATAGGAAAAAACCCAATCTCAACAGCCAAAATATGGCCGACCAATATTCTACAGTAACCGCCTCCGCCGGCCCAATTTTTGATGTTTGGTCTCGTCTTCTCATAGTGGTCTCCTATTGGTCTAACTATGTTAATTATATATTTGATTTTTTATAGAGGTCCCGGGTTGCTCCAGATTCCATGTAGACCTCAAAAATATCACAAAACGGACACGGAATGTTTCTAAAGTTCAAGTCTTGGTGTTTCAAAATTCACTTGGTCCAGGATTTTTAACACTAGATGGGTTGTAGTCACTAATTACACTCAGTTACATCCTCACAACTCAAGATAAGCCCTAACCTCCTCTTGGAATTTTCCGACATCGCTAATCAACTTAAGATTAACTCTAAACTATGCTAGGATGAAAGGAAAACTATAAACTTAATTAAGGGTGTAGGACTTACCTTATTTGGCAACTCAAGAATTTTCTTGAGTTGCTCAAAGTCTTCAAAATTGCAACTTGCTTGGTCCAAGGTGTTTGTAAGGGGCTTGGGATCATTTTTAGTGAAGGAAATGTAGTGTTTTGAAGTGGTTTTGAGGGTGGCATGGGGAGGTAGAGGAGGTAAGGAAGTGAAGAAGGAGAAGGTGAAGAAGGATGATGAATGAAGTGAAGAGAACAATGAGCCATGGTCAATGAAGACCCCACACCCTCTCTCTCTCATGAGCCATACCTCCATGTCCCCTCCACCAAAAATATCTTCTCTTAAAATAATTCCCGTTTTCTTTTCATATTGTTTTTTTTGAATATAACAAAATACCAAACCATGCACAATGAAGGATTTAAGCCATGTTTCAAAAAATGTAACAAGTCTTAGCAATATGACATGGTGCATGTGACATGCATAAACAAACTTAATGAAAAATTATTAATTATTAATTAAGTTTAGCCTTAAACTTGTATGCAATTTAATTATAAAATATCCAAATCGACTTAATACCCTCAAAATCAATAATCATGTAGAATTTTCAAATATCTCCTGAATTATCTGTATATAGTTATACCATATCATTTAAAACTAATCTCCATACTTTAAAATATTCATACTATTTATGACTTCGATTATTTAAATTCCAAAAATAATATTTTATTTTCTGAAATGCTACAATCTTCCTCACTTAAATAAATTTGGTCCCCGAATTTAAATTTAAACCCCCCAAATACTAAAACATTTCAGCAAAACAATCAAATCATCGGGGCTCCGAGTATCAGGAATGCATAATACATATCTTAGCGTAATACATGTGCATGAAAAACCAGTGTAAACTCAACATCAAAACTCCGTCAAGCAGTACGCAATCATCAGAGTTATGGCGAAAATACGAGTGTCAAAATCCAATGTGAAAACCAACATGATATACTCAAAACTATAACATGTATATAGTACGTATCGTTATAAAACCATCAAAACATCCAAATGGAAACGCATAGAAAAACCCTTTTCAAATCGCCGTGCGATGCGCGTATCACGGCATAAGTAGCGGAAGTCTATTATAAGAAAAATAGCTATATATATCCATAGTTTAACATACATGTCCCGCCTTTTGAAAATGATTTTGAAGGGTTTCCTTCATAAAGTTTCGTGTCATCATAGACACGTAAGAAAATATTAAGACCATAGCTCCTTTTTGGAAATCCTTTCGGCAATTATAGATGCATGAAAAAATACTCAGGTACTGTCCTCAGACTAGTCATGCTCGGTTGCTAAACCAGATAGTATATATTATGAAAACATAGTGCTTGAAAAGAAATCAATCTCGAAACAGAGTATACCATGCCATGTGCGTCTGGTGCGCATGAAAATCGAAATCAAATACAGGTGCCACGAATGTGCACAGAAACAAAACAGAGCACAACGGGTGTGCACAAAAACTTCTGTCAAGTGCAACGGGTGTGCCTGACATTAAAATCAGGTGCATCTGATATGCACGAAGAATCCCGATTTAGCGCATCTGGTGTGCACCAAAATCGCATCCAGTGCGCCAAGTTTGTCCCAAAATCTCAATCGAGTGCACAAGGTGCACGAAAACATAAACCAAGTGCACTAGGGTGTATGAAAACGAATATCGTATGTCAAAATCGTAATCAGCAGTATATGACCTACACCAAATCAAAATCAAGTATACCGGGGTATATAATCTCACAACCACGTGCATCAGCGTTCACAAAATCAAATCAAAGTACTAAAAGTGCATGAAAATTACACCGAAAACACAAGTCAAATCGCATACATACCATAGGCATGAAATCAAAATAAAACATCTCGAACGGCATCCAATCGAATTCGAGTGCAACTGTGGTGCATAAAATCTCAATCATGCAAATAAATCACCCAAAATACCGAAATCCAAAATGACGGACACGTGATATTCGAATCACCAAATCGCAGATCGTAAACACTGTCATCGATATGCTCCTTCTCCAATGTCGAAGGGTGTCGGTGCATCCAAGCTATCAGATCAATAATTCTACATACCTTCTGTTCACGGTCAGGTGTCTTCTGCCCTTAGGTTCTCATCACTCTCTGTGGATTACCAATTATATGCCTCTTCAGCTCTACAGCCCGATTCTGGAGCTTTTCAAAAGATCGCCTGACCAATTAGCATGGTCACTCATAACATGCCTCGTCAATGATGGCAACTCTGGCCCATTGGATGTGCGTGATACAATCGATCCTGTTTCCAAGTCTTCTTGTGTAGTATTACAGAAAGATCCTATCAGGGTCTCTTTTCCAATCTCGTCTCTGCTGGACTGCCCAAAAGTTGGAACTCTTTACTAAATCCATTTCTTGTTCCGGAACAGCTGTAATCTTTTCATGACTTTTCTTTGGAATTATGGCTGCATTCAACGCCTCTGCATAGGAATCCAGTCTCTGATGCCAATGGAGTGGAACATCATCTCTTTAAGATCTCGTACGAACCTATTACTCCACTTTTCTTTAATGTGGACCAACTCGGAATCATCTCTTCGTAGTTGTGTGAACTGCGCTCCAAACAGCTGCACTCATATCCAAAGTCTCCTTTCCGAAGCTACGAACTCGGCCTCTCAAATATCCTATAGTAGGCATCTTTCCAATTTCATTCTCGGGAACACGTTCAAATCATCGGGTGATGCGCTTATGCTCATCCTTTCTTGATCGACTCACAACACACCTGTGTGAGGTTTTCTTCTAGCTAAAGCTATCCAATCCAGTGATCTCGCATTGGGGTATCCAAACGAACCACATGTCCTAGTCATTCCTCCATGGGTGACTAGCGATCTTCGATCATATCCCTAAGTACAATCTCGTGCTGCAATAGCTTCAAACATCTGGGAAGATATCTTATCAGTCGCGGCAACAGCTGGCTCATCCATGCGCACGATAGACAATGCCTCACTCATGAAAAATAAACGGTGCATTGACGGTCATCACATTCTGGCTGGCCTCTAGCGGTGGCCCGGTCATCTGGTGTAGATATCAAACGCTTGCGTCAACGAGAAAACATAGTAAAACGATATATCGAAATGCTCATGTCACCGAAAAACATCCTGGTCAGTCCTCGTCCATAATGAGCTCGTGCTGACCGCAAATCTAGCCGCAACTCTCTCTCTATGCTCCTGTAACCATGGTAATAGAAACCACAATCCGACATCGATGATGATAGATCATAGGAATGAATAGAATTACCGTGCCTAAGAAATTTACAACATAAGGCTTCTTAAGCGGAGTAGCATATCGTAAGTATGCCGTGGAACATACACATGGTACGTCACTCGACTTAAGTCACCTGCTCCATCAACTAAGGTTAACCTACGCGACGAATGTTTTGGTCTAATACCACCTCGACCAAGTCTAAGTTCCGTAAGGTCAAGCCTAGGTTCCGAATATATATATATACGCCCTAAACTCCGCATAGTCAAACCTAGACTCGAACCAAGGTTAAACCTAGCGCTCTGATACCAACTTTGTCACGACCCGAAGGTACGGAATAGGACTGGCACTTAAATTACGAAACGTCTAGAGGCGTAACATAATCTAAGTAAGCCAAAGCCCAGAAATCTAAACAATTTAAAGAAAATATAGTGCAGGAATACTTATTTAAAAGTTACCATATAAAATCACTTTGAAAGTCGTAGTATGCATTTTTAAAAGCATCAAGTTTTTCCCAAAAATTTCGGCCGAGTTTCCCTTGTAAATACTGGCCCCAAACGGGTACAAATATGCATATACATAAGTAATGAATAAAGGCATCCCCAAGCGGGAGCTAGCTCTTCGGCAATTGGCGGAAACACACACACAAGAATTACAAATATACAACGCCGAAGGCGAGGATCAAAACTCAGAAAGGAAACCAGCATCCTCAAGAAAATCAGAGAAGAACCATAATAATACAAGCACACAACTCCAAGGTCGAAAGAATAAACAACTGCTTTTCTAAGTCTATCAAATATACTAGTCTGTTTGATGGAGCTTACTAGATACAACTGAAATAAATAAAATTACAACAGTGGTCACGATGCAAGTGAACCCACTTACCCAAGCAATCACCCGGAAGGAAGTAGTGTGCCAACGAAGCCGCCATGGAACCTGTACGGCTAAACCTGCAAGAAACTGCGGCATAACGGGGGCGAGTTGTCAACTCGTGAGTAGAAAGCATCACCGAGAAGAAATCGCATGTATGACGCTCTCTTATGTCATACAATGAAAATACTCAATACTACAACAAGGGTAACAGTATATCATAAGTGTGATATCATTGTACTCGTGTCTGTGTCAAGAATAATAATATATCGATGCGTGACATGTAAGAATGCACCATCCAACATGTTTCCAGCAACGACACACAAATCATAATAAAACCCGAGTGCCCAGCATCGACATTCAAAACATCACGAAGTCCATATCCAAGAGCGATATATAATCCTCAAATCTCGAGCTCCGTCAGTCCGGATCGGCCCTTGGGCTCCGTCAGTCTGGATCTGCCCATCACATCAAATCTCACGACTACATCGGTATCCTCCGGATATCCGCCGCGCCCGACATCACCGGTAGGTAATGCTCTCCTGCCGGCTCAACGCCTTCTCAATATGTCCATCTTGTCCCGGGGTACCTCACCGGGTCCACCATGTACCCACAGACGGTGCATCCTCCTCCTCAAATCTGTTATATGATGCAGCTCAAGAACGGAGAAAACTCATGGTGGACTCCATACAGATCATATCACGAGAAAACCACAACTTGCATTTTTAAAATGATAATGAGCTTATGAAAGTCTTACGGTTTTCCCCCAAATCCTGAAATCTCGTATAAAGACCGAAATCCCAAAATAGATAGTCAATAAGCAGTGAATATCGGCATAAAGCCCATAATATTGCATAACAATATGAATATATAAATTGCATGGGGCATCTATGAAAGGAATGCAATATCTGAATTAGCACATGAGAGCAAGCATACTAATAATATGTTGAAACTACCAGCTAACTGGTTATACCAATAAAGTAATGTTTTTTAAAGTGTACGTAATATGGCAATTACTGATGATGTGTGTGTGAGACGGCAGCAAGTGTACGTAGAACATACACATCATCGTTAATGATGCTTGTGTCCTAAAAGAAGGGATTCATAATAGCTAAGGAAACACATATGATAAATATAAAATGCAATGAGAACAACATAAATATAAAAGAAAATGGAACACTAAATGTAACATTAATCAATATACATATCGGTGTATGAGTCATACGGCTTTGGTGTTTGAAATACACGAATCGTGGCTTTTAGAAAAGTTGGGGCTACGGTGCTTTTGAGAAAAGATATGTCCTTTAAAAAATCCGTAGCATTCCCTCAGGTGTCTTTTGAAGGTACTCACGATTCGTTGCTTTTGAAAATAGATATGACTCGAACTTAGGCCAGCATCTACCTATACAACTAAAAGATTAAACTAAGAATCTATTCGGAAGGGTAATCTACATATATTCCGAGTCAATATACCTAGTAGTCGGCGATCCGGCCTCATAGCGTCACGTACTGTATAATACATAGTACGGCATCCTCGAATCAAGAATGTGGATCAATCGTCATATATATACCTCGTACGGCATCCCAAAAATTGAGGATAGGGTCAACTATCATATATACATCATCACTCATAAGTTATCATCATCGATGAATATCATGATCAGGGGTACTGTTCTAAAGTCTCGTACATTCCAATATCATCACACATATTATCGTATGTATGAATACACATCGCCCAACAATCCACTATAATATCATGTCATATATCATATCATGACTCAATCACATATCCGATCTCACAGCATCAGGCCCGATCATATCGACTCACCTCCAAGTATCATATATTATCCTCATCACCCGTGTATACATATATATATATATATATATATATATGTTCCAACGCATCCTTATTTATATATATACATATAAATATATACACCCATAATCATGTTCCGTGTGTGCGTGTGTGTGTGTCAACCTTTACTCTAGGGTTTCGTGACTAAGAACTAAACTAAAAGCACTATCTTCCAATTACGCTAAAACTAACCCATGGTCTCCTAAAGCCTTCCTTGCTAATTATTCACGTCTCACAATAACACATATGTATATATATAACATATTCAGATTCTACATTACGAAACTGCAGCGGTGCTATACGCCATCCTCCTGACTTCCCCCCGTAGATATACATCTACTCACCTTGATTCTCGCTTACCGAAGTCGATGACGCTTGGTTTCCCTTGTCATCCTGAAGTACATGCGAAGTACCTACATACATCGTACCGGATTAAAATCTGATTCAAAAATCGAAACGACACGTGAAGTGCTCATAGGTTAGAACCTATAGCCTACGATTGCAAAAACAATCATAGAACCCTCGTCATTGGCGTACAAACGTCCAACGACAAAATCCACAATTAAATGCCAAAATCCATGTTTAAGAAATCGGAAATCCATTTCTATTATTAACTCAAACGCTCCTAGATTTTGTCTCAGGTAATCTGGAATAAAACAAAAAATATAGTGGCTAAGTTCTGAGGAGTGTGAGCTACCGAAAAAACCCAACCTCAAGAGCCAAAATATGGCCGGTCAATATGCTACAGTAACCTCCCCCGCCGGCCTAATTTTTGATGTTTGGTCTCGTCTTCTCGTGGTGGTCTCCGATTGATCTAACTAGGTTAATGTATATGTTTGATTTTTATAAAGGTCCCGGTTTGCTCCAGATTCCCTGTAGACCTCAAAAATATCACAAAACCGACACGGAATGTTTCTAAAGTCCAAGTCTTGGTGTTTCAAAATTCACTTGGTCCCGGATTTTTAACACTATGTGGGCTGTAGTCATTAATCACACTCAGTTACATCCTCACAACTCAAGATAAGCCTTAACCCTCCTCTTGGAATTTTCCGGCATCGCTAATGACCTCAAGATTAACTCTAAACTATACTAAGATGAAAGGAAAACTATAAACTTAGCTAAGGGTGTAGGATTTATCTCATTTGGCAACTCAAGAATTTTCTTGAGTTGCTCAAAATCTTCAAAATTGCAACTTGCTTGGTCCAAGGTGTTTGCAAGGGGCATGGGATCATTTTTAGCGAAGGAAATGTAGTGTTTTGAAGTGGTTTTGTGGGTGGCATGGGAAGGTAGAGGAGGTGAAGAAGTGGAGAAGGAGAAGGAGAAGAAGGATGATGAATGAAGTGAAGAGAACAATGAGCCATGGTCAATGAAGATCCCTCACCCTCTCTCTCCCTCTCATGAGCAATACCTCCATGTCCCCTCCACACAAAATATCTTTTCTTAAAATTATTCCCTTTTTCGTTTCATATTTTTTTTGAATATAACAAAATACCAAACCATACACAATGAAGGATTTAAGCCGTGTTTCCAAAAATGTAACATGTGTTAGCAATATGGCATGGTGCATGTCATATGCATAAACAAACTTAATGCATAATTAGTAATTATTAATTAAGTTTAGCCATAAACTTGTATGTAATTTAATTATAAAATATCCATATCGACTTAATACCCTCAAAATCAATAATCATGTAGAATTTTCAAATATCTCCCGAATTATTGGTATATAGTTATACCATATCAATTAAAACTAATCTCCATACTTTAAAATATTCATAATGTTTATTACTTCCATTATTTAAATTCCAAAAATAATATTTTATTTTCTGAAATGCTACACAGATGGTTGAATCTTTGGTCGAGGTCAGCCGAGCACAGAGATCTGATGATGTTTCCCCTACTACCGGGACCATGATAGTACCTACTGCTCAGACAGTTGTACCTGCCGCTACCGAAACTATCATAGTATCACTACAGGAATTTATGAGGCTAAAGCCTACGGTTTTCCCTGGCACGTACGCAACAAAGGATACACAGTAATTCCTCGATATGATGGCCAGGATTTGTCGTTCCTTGAGGTGTTCTAATGCGAGATCGGTTGATCTTGTTAGTTTCCGTCTGGAGGGTTTTGCCCCGACTTGGTGTGAGTCCGTTGAGAGAGGCCGAGCCACTAGTCTTCCTCCTATGACATGGGATGGGTTTTCGTCAGTATTTCTTGCTCCTTTCCTTCCACAAAGTGTCAGGAATGCTTGAGCTCGTAGATTTGAGTCTTTGCGCAAGACTCCTGGTATGACTGTGGCTGAGTAAGATATCAAGTTCACCCAGCTATCCAGATATGCTCCTTATTTGGGGGACACTGAAGAAAAGCGCATCAAGAGATTTGTTCGAGGTCTTGACTCAAAGTTGTTCCTTTCTATTAGAGCCCAACACTTTGATACCTATGCAGCAGCGATGAACGCAGCCATGCTAGAGGAGGAACGTATTACCGAGACTATGACTGTTCCAGGACCGAAGAAGGTTCGCACTAGTGTATTAGTTTTCGGGCAGATTGGTAGAGGTATGGCAGGCAGAGGCCGCGGCGGATTCTTTCTAGGCCGTAGAGGTGGCAGAGGCTTGATACGAGGCCAGTTGTTTACTTCTTAAATACCGGGTTAGCAGCCATTGCCAGAATGTTTTCGGTGTGGGAGTCCGTATCACCGCATCAAGCATTGTACTATGAGATGCCAGGGCGGGGCAGCAGTTCTACATGTCACCTTATCCCGTTCACCTCCTCTTCCGAGAGCATTGCCTTCTACGCCCGTCGGTACTTTACGCTAGACCGATGCTCAGAGAGGCCGTGGTCATAGAGGTCCTATTCAGAGAGGATGAGGTGGCAGAGGCAGAGGAAGAAGTGTACCGGTAGAGGCTAGGCCCGAGTTTTTGGTTTGACTGCTCAGGATGCGCAGGCATCGAATGCCGTTATGACAGGTATACTTTCCGTTTGTTCTTTCAACGCATGCATATTGTTCGACCCTAGTTCCATGCACTCTTATGTATCCACACACTTCGTACCGAAGTTGGGCCGAGATTCTTCCTTATTAGATCAGCCACTAGTTGTGATTACTCCCGTAGGAGAGTCCTTTATCGCTCGACATGTGTTCCGGCCGCATTCCGTTCGTATTGGAGATAGAGATTCTTCTGTTGATTTGATCCTTCTTGACATGCTAGATTTCGACGTTCTACTCGGTATGGACTGGTAAGCCACTTGTTATGCGTCTGTGGACTGCCATGAGAAGGCGGTCATACTTAGTTTTCTAGGATAGCTTATTCTTATTGTTCATGGGGACCGCAATGCCACCATTCACTGTTTGATTTCTACCCTTTGAGCTAGTCGGCTCTTGAGGAAAGGATGGCAGGGATTCTTGGCATATATTCGTTATGCTGGAGCCACAGAGGTCCCGTTGAACCAAATACCGATTGTGAGAGAGTTCCCCGATGTGTTTCCCGATGAGTTACCCGGGTTACTGCCAGAGCACGATATTGAGTTCTGCATCGACTTGATCCCCGACACGGGGCTTATTTCTATACTGCCTTATCGGATGGCCTCGGTGGAGCTTAAAGAGCTCAAGGATCAATTGCAAGATTTGCTTGACAATGGACTTATTCGACCGAGTGTCTCACCTTAGGGAGCTCCTGTCCTATTCATTAAGAGGAATGATGGCAGTATGAGATTGTGGATTGATTATCATCAGGTGAATCGAGTTACGGTGCGGAATAGGTATCCTCAACATCGCATGGACGATTTGTTCGATCAGCTCCAGGGTATGGGATATTTTTCGAAGATTGATTTGCTTTCAGGTTATCATCAGTTGAGGGTCTGGAATGATGACATTTCGAAGACTGCTTTTCGGACGTGCTACGGGCATTATGAGTTCTTGGTGTTGTCGTTCGGGCTCACCAATGCCCGAGCAGCATTCATGGATTTGATGAACCGAATCTTCAGGCTATTCCTCGACCAGTTTATTATTGTATTCATTGATGACATTCTGGCGTACTCCAAGAGTCGAGAGGAGCATGAGCAGCATTTGAGGATTACATTGCAGACATTGAGAGAGCACCAGCTGTTTGCCAAATTCTCGAAGTGTGCTTTCTGGCTTGATAGTGTTTACTTCTTGGGTCATGTGGTTACGAGAGATGGTAAATGAGTGGACCCGAAAAAGATCGAGGTAGTACAGCATTGGCCCAGACCTGTTTTAGTGATAGAGGTTCGCAGCTTCTTCGGATTAGCCGGTTAATACCATCGTTTTGTGCATGATTTCTCTTGTATCGCTGCACCACTGACCAGGATGACTCGGAAGGGAGTTCCATTTCTTTGGACTAAGGCATGTGAGCGGAGTTTTCAGCATTTGACGACTCGTTTGACGACTGCACCAGTTTTATCCTTACCTTCAGGCTTATGCGGTTATGTTGTTTATTATGATGCTTCTCGAATGGGTCTAGGTTACATGTTCATGCAGCACGGCAGAGTCATCGCTTATTCTTCTCAGCAGTTGAAGAAGCATGAGCAGAACAATCCCACTTATGATCTAGTGATGGCCGCGGTGGTCTTTGCGCCCAAAATTTGGAGACATTACTTGTACGACGAATCATGTCAAATCTTTATGGACCACAAATGCCTGAAGCACATCTTCCAGCAGTGGGATCTAAATTTGAGGCAGCATCGTTGGATGGAGCTCATAATAGACTATGATTTTGAAATCCTTTATAACCCGGGCATGGCGAATGTTGTAGCTGATGCTTTGGGTCAGAGGCCCGAAAGTAGTTTGTTCCATTTGAGCACAGTTCAGAGGCAGTCTTCTACAGATTGGCAGATCTTATGCGACAGTAGAGTACAGTTCGAGTTCATATCCACAATAGGACAGCTTGCTCATATCCACGCCCGTCCACTTTTACTTGATTGCATCCAGGAGGCACAGTCCGACAACGCTCGTTTGTCTGAGATTATGGAGCAGGTTCGGCAGGGGAGAGATTTGGAGTTTGTGATTGATGTCCAGGGAGTGCAACGATTTGGGACTTGTCTATGTGTACCAGATTCTGATGGGGTGAGACGTGAGATCCTAGAGGAGGCACATTAGTCAACATACAACTTTCATCCGGGTTCCACCAAGATGTATCGTGATTTGAGAGATTTCTACTGGTGGAAAGGGGTGAAGAGAGATGTTTCAGATTTAGTTTCAAGTTGCCTGACTTGCCAGCAAGTCAAGTCCGGGCACCAGAGACCGGCGGGAGAGTTACGGTCATTGCCCATTCCGAAATGGAAATGGGAGCAGTTCTCCATGGACTTCGTTGTAAGTCTACCTAGGTCCAGTCGATTGTATGAATCCATTTAGTTGATTGTAGATCGGTTGACGAAAGCATCTCACTTCCTTCCAATGAAGACCACTTTCGCATTTGCTCAGTATGCTCAGCTCTACATTGATGAAATAATGCGGTTGGATGGCGTTTCGATATGCATTGTTTCCGACAGAGGAACCCAGTTTACCAGCCGTCTTTGGCAGAAACTTCTGGAGGCTTTGGGTACGCGTTTGAGTTTCAATATCGCTTTCCAACCAAGACCAACGGTCTATTTGAGCGGACTATACAGACTCTCGAGGATATGCTTCGAGCATGCGTACTAGATTTTGGTGGCAGTTGGGATCGTCACTTGCCCTTGACAGAGTTCTCCTATAATAACAGCTTTCAGGAGATGATTCAGATGGCACCTTTCGAGGCCTTGTATGGAAGAAAGTGACGATCGCCAGTATGTTGGACCGAGCTCAGTGAGAGCAGTATTTTTTTACCGTAGTTAGTCCAGGAAACTACAGAGAAGATCAAGTTGATTCAGGAATGGATGAGAGCAGTCTAGAGCAAGCAGAAGTCTTATACCGATCGTCGTCGTCGCAAACTTGAGTTCACAGTGGGCGATCATGTTTTTGTTAGTTATATGTATTCCCTAGATGCCATTACTATACATACGATGTATATTGTAGTGGATGCTTGGACATATATTGGGAGTACTTTCTTGTTCAACATGATAGTATACTATCTGGTTGCTTTTTATCTTAACATGTACAATGATTATCTCTATGTTACATGTAGATAAAGCTCTTAGGATGAGTACTTGACTACCAGGATTATGATGCAGATCAGAATAGTAGGGACAGAGTAGTCGATAAGTACATCCTTCAAATGTTCCTAGTCGTGGGTGTATCGAGACAAGACGTCGATATACCAGAGTAGACTAGCGTATAGCTTCTTGACCCATACAGATAGGCGATGGATGATCCCATATCCATTGGTGTTTGACATCAGAGATGGTATACGGGTGCTCAGTGAAGACTGGGTACAATGAACGGACTCGTCGAGAACTCCTAGATGGTATTATACCTATCGTTAGATAACAGTTCTCTGGTGACACTGATACAGGTTTGTCTGTAGACCTGAGATCGCCATAGAGTCTTCTGTGATTCCCACTGTGCTTTGATTTCCAACTTACCACGTTCAAAAGAATGTTCAAAACGGTGGCTTTTGGGTACAGTCCCGAGTCATATAGAGGCAATGAGCGATAGGAGGGGTTTCAACTCTCCCGGTATTGGGGGTTGATGTTTCGCTGTGCTCGATTGGCTATAACACGAAGTCCCTGGCCAGGGCTGCTTCAGAGATATACTGGTAAGTGTTATCAGTAGTTTCTCGACCGGTTATAAGCCTCACATCGGCACGACTTATCGAGTTACTGGGGACTGACATATCAGACGAAGAGACCGGACTTACGGTAGTGTTACTGATTGGATTCACAGGAGTAGGCATGCTTGTTGAACTTCTGATCACTCAATACTCGGGTGGCCATTATATTTAGCAGACCGCTTGCGGCTTGTGGGTGTTTGATATGATCATCACCTACTGCCGGTGTATTGACGAGTCTTTAGAGTCCTATACAAAAGTTTCCTTGCTCATGCGAAACGGAGTAGGAGCACATATGTGATATGTGCAGGACCCAGATTAATACGATATGTGATATCGTATTCTATTCTCGCGATTTGTGTTATCGGTTGGTTATATGTGATATAGCCGGATTATCGAATCAAGTGTTGATTCGATAAGATGATACACAAGAATGAAACCCTAACTCGACATAATAACCATGGAACCGCTTTCGAAGCTTAGGGTTTGCGGCAGTTCCGTGGTGCCATTAATAAGGCTTGGGTCTGCCCTTCTATGGCTAGTCCATAGGTACTGTGGCATATTCTAGGTATTATTAAACTGTGCTCAAGTGTTGAGCTCTTGGGGAATTGTAGGACTTTGATGAATCGATTAGAAAGTTTAACGTCATTCAGATATCATGTGATGGGATACAATACTTGGAATCCACTAGAAAACTAATTTGAATTTTATAAATCTAGCAATTTAGTCCCATTTGATCGGTTGCTACGGGATTTTGATGCGATCAAAAGTCCATCGCAATCACGTAGCGTACGCGGATACTTGCTGGGTAACCTGATTAGATAGCCACGCAACATAGCCCCGACGAAGTGACTGTAGGAGAACCCCGTTTCCGAAAGCATCTGTTCGGGTGCTCGCGGATGCAGTGTTCCGCCTAAGTGCACTTTGTCGACGGTATCAGGGGTGCGGCCGTCTACTAAAGTTTCCGATGAAAATTCGATCAGGATGTCGGGAATCTTGTTGAATTGCCCGACTTGATATCAAAAAGTGTTTTCAATATCGAGACTAAAATACGGGGTTTATAATTTTTAGGCACGCGATGACTAAAGATTTCATTTAGTTAGGCATGAAATCAGGAATATGAGATATTTCGGGTTTACGATGTCTAAGGTGGTTGCGGATTCCAATTATTGTAGTTTTCACTTTCTTTTCTGCGGTCGTAAGTGTAATATGTGGTGTATAGCCGGTTTCGTTACTATACGTCAACGACAATTGGGATACGCATATTTACATACGTTGATGACATGTGATATTATGTGTTGCTGGGATATGTTTTATTTGATCGTTGTGTTTGAATAGCCGGGGTTTTTTATGTGAGGTGAGAGTTTTACATTTTTATTCATGTAAAAACTGGTATTTAATATTCTTTTATTGGGGCACTTCCGGGTTGAGGAAGATGTCATCATTGATGTATATTATTTACTTTTCGGCATTAGGATAGACCTAAGACGGGAAGCACAAGTAACCGGGTTCTAGGGTCCAGTGGGAGACCATCTCGAGGAGTCGAGACCGGGTCTCCTAACTCTAGAATTGGTAGGGTTGCTTTCCGCTCTCGTAGGGGTCTAGGGATGTGGGTTTGGATATTCATCACTGTTAGTGTATATGCCCTAGAGGCCATTACTGTATCATACTAGCTTGTATATTACTTAATGGAAGCTTGGGATATTCACAGTTGTATAGACAATCTTGGTCAAAATAGTAGTATTCTACTTGGTTTGTCTCTACTTCAATATGTGCATGTGTTTCTTTTAGCATATCGCTTATATACATATTAGTAGAGACCTTAGGATCTTTGCTTGATTACCAGCGTTGTGATGGCAGTCATACTCGTGGGGGCTGGGTAATTCATAAGCACATCCTTATACAGGTCCCTAGTCATAGGACTATCGAGACAGGGCATCGATACTCCGGAGTAGACTAGCGTATGCGCTTCTCATCCCAGCGGGAGAGACGGTTTGTCCCACAGCCGTCAGTACGTCATACTTGAGATAGTATGCGGGTGCTCGTTGGGTTACGAGTACACTGGACAGGACTCGTCGGGAACTGTTGGTTGGTATTATACCTATCATCAGTTATCAGTTCCCAGGTGACATGAGTACAGCTTAGTCCGCTGACTTGACACTGTCACATCGCCTCGAGTGTGTTCCCACTGTACTTTGATTACTACCCTACCACGGCACAAAAGAGTCGTGCAAACAGGTAGTTTTTAGGTGCAGTCCCGAAGCACTTGGAGGCAGTGATGGTTAGACAGGATTCGTCTCTTCCGGTAATGGGGGTTGACATCGCACTGTGTCCAGGAGAGCCATTACACAAGTAGTCCCTGGCCAGGGCAAGCGAGATACACTGGTAGGTTTCCAGTGTTATCTCAGGGTGTTCTGGGCTACACTCCGACACGACTTGTACCGCTATTAGGGGACTGACGTTTACCGCCCCCCTAGGTCCGCCATGCGATGTATCAGGCGAACAAACCGGACTGTATGGAGACTGTCACATTCAGGCTCAGTAGGAGTTCAGATAGGTTCACCTCGTCAGTCTTCTTATCGGCATCTACCTGGGGACCGTTACGTACAGCTAGTGCCGCTTGCGGTCTGTGGTTAAACCCACTGCCAGCGTAGTGTCGAGTCTTTAGAGTCCCACACAGAGAGTTATTCGACTTTAGGCAAAATGAGTAGAGATCGCATGGTTTTGCGACAGGGTTCGTTCACATCCGCGCACTTGTGCACGTTTGTTGTCCGGACAGCTTATACTAGCGGGCTTTGCTTTAAGCCGGATCCTAGTATATGATTTGGGATTGGTTTTATCTCATTGTATTCGTGTTCCTCGGATCACGGATACGGGTGCATATGCACAGTTGACTGAGACAGAGGGAGAGGACTTTGATTAGGGGTAATGACCCTTGTCAATTTCTTAACCCTAATGCTTATGTGTGTATCATGAATAATTAATATTAGTTAAATATAATTGTGCATGGTTAGGGTTGTTGACCATTTGACCATTCTTGACTTTTTGACTTAGGTTGACATGTTGACCATCATCATTCCATATAAAAGATGCTCTTTGATCCTTGCAATTTGCATTTAATGTGATATGATAATGGTCAAGTCTTGATTAACCATGACAATTATCTTGCTAATTATCTATTTTCATAATTCACCCATATATGAGAGAATGGTTCATTTTTTCTCATTATTCTATTATATAGATTCTCTCTCCTCCTCTTCCTCTCTCTCTCTAGCTCTCCCCTCTCATGAGTTGAGAAACACTTGAGCTTGAGATAAACCTTTCTAAAATAATCTCTACTCTATTCTAAGTTTCTAGGATTAGCACTTCTAGCATCTTAGTTACTTCTAGCTTGAAGTTGAAGCCAAAGGTTGAGGCTCTCGAGTGGATCCTTCTTCGACTAGAGAAGACGACATGGAGATCACTTCCGTTCACTCCAAGGAGCAAGGAGAGAAGGACATAAAGCCCTAGGTATAACCTTTCTTCCATGTAGCTAAAACTAGTTAGCTTTGTAGTTAGTTTTTGTTTAACCAAGATCCTCCTTTTGATAGTCCATGTTGCCTAGTTCGATAAAAATCCGATTTTTATACCGTTTCCGCCTCCCCGCAAGCACCGGGGTGGGCAACGTGGACTTACAGTGGTATCAGAGCCTAACTAAACATAAACTAGCTAGTTAGTAAAGTGTATAGAAGTTCGATCGGTAAAAATCGCAAAACTAAAATTTCAAAACCTTAAGTTTCTGTTGTTTTTTTTTCTGCTCTAAAAATAATAAATCATACTTCAAAAATTGGCTCAGGGTTTTGTTAAGAAACTCACCAAAGACGATCCAGTGAACCGTTTAAAGTGCCACGTTTCCGCGGCAAGAACATGCTTCTTGCCGCGGAACCTCGGCCGAGTTGACTCGGTTCTGGACCGAGTTTGGTGCAGTGTTCTTCTGTTAAGGTTTTGGGATTTTTAAGATATTTTATTTCTACCCAGATTTTCCAGAATAGAAATTTGTATTTGGGGTGGCTATAAATCCATATTTTTTTATCGAACTTCCCTATACTTTGACTATTGGGTCATATCTGTGAAGTTTATATGTATTGAACGTCTGCTAATCGCTATACGTCGATTAGTGGGGTAATACATATCTGTGATCTGTAATGTTTGTTGGTTTGTGTATATGAACTCGGTGGATTGTCGCGGATGAATAGCCGGGGTGGATGTGAGATGAGAGTTTCATTTTTCTTTCATTCATGTAATATGTAAATTGATGTAATATTATTTATTTGGCCGCACAACCGGGTCGGGGTTGTAGCCGTCATTTTATAATTTCTTTTTACTATTTTTGCTCCTAGGATAGACCCATGGTAGGGTGCACAAACTACCGGGTATCTCGAAGTGCCGAGTGGCCTACTCACGTCGTTGAGGGAGGTTGCTTCGCTTCGGGTGCTTAGCGGGTAGTTTGCCACACCCGTAGGGGTCTTGAGTGGGGTATTGGCCATTCATCGCGACCGTGTAATCCATTTTTCGTTGCAGGCTCGAACGAATCACGGATTCCTAGTATATCCAAAGTGTTCATCTGTGAACTGGATTGACTATCATTGTTATATATCTATATATGATAACTATTTAGCTGTTGCTTATATTTTGCATCCGTGCTAGTCCAGCCCCCGCTCTGTCGTTAGTTAAGTAACCTAACGGGTGATGACGGGGCTCCGTGGCGAATGCGGATGGCATAAGCGTACACCATATTTTCGTTGTTTTCTATAATGGTAGGATTAAATGATGGGACGCATTCGAATTAATGCAAGAAAATAAACCAAGTAAAAGTCGTTGGAACACTTTCAAAACCACTCGGTTCTTTTCAAAAACCAGCTTTTTAAACGCGGAGCTTGAACTACTCCTTTTAAAAGCTATCTCGTTCCATCGATTATATCAAGTTCACTACGTTCACGGTTTTGCCAAAACCATCCGTAGCCCTCCGTCGTTTCGTATGGATAGTCAATAGTATTCAAGCTGTGTTTGTTGGCCAAAGTCAAGGCACAGTGTTTGGTAGCTATTGGGTATTCATATGTAGCATAGATAGATGCGTTGGTTTGGAACAGTCGTACTGCCTTATTGGCCAAAGTCAAGGGTATGTGCGGGTGGGTTCAAATTAACCTGGATAATGACGGGGAGAACTTGACATGTGACTTATGATTTGTTGGCCAAAGTCAAGGTCATAAGAGCATGGGGAAAAATCGACATCGGGAGTTTCAAAAGTACTGAAACTTGCTAGCGCTGCATACCATTTGGAGTGTGATGATTCTGGTAGGATTCCTTCAGTTTTGTCACGCGATGATATTTGGATCCCGATCCTACTGTGAGTATATGCTACTCCTCGGGAACTTTTTCACTTAACGATCAATGCTATAAACCAAGTAGGTGTCTAGAAAGGTGTTTGCGGAGCTACGCCCACAGGAAAAAGTGGTTACTTAATTAAAGAACTTCGCGAAAGCGTTGGAAAACCTCCCTCGAAGTACCGACACTGGCCTGGCTGAACGGTTAAGCAAGTATTGTACGGTGAGATTGATCCTGACTAATTCTTCCTTTATGGTTTGAGGAGGGATTCGAGAGACAGTGGGAGCCATCCTGTTTAGATAAATTAAAAACCAATCTAAACTTGCAAGAGCATCATGCTAAGTGTTTTCTTCTCTCTCCCTTAATTGCAGCGTCCCAATGACCACACCTAGGTTACATCTAGATAATAAAATGACTGAATCTGACTGTTATGACTGGCAAAGGTCTGTCCAGATGTCCATTGCCCATGAAAAGCTGGGACAGCCCTTAACTAATCCAACCCCTGCCGTCTCAGGTCCAGCTCCCCCTGTCACAGATTCATATCCATAGGACATCGGAAAAAAACTATGTGAAAGCTAAGTGCCTCGTGTTAGCCTCAGTTAATGGTGTAAACCAGAGGCATCACGAGAAGATGGACTTAATTTCTATCTTCTTCCATAACAAAGATTTATATGGAGAGCAATCTCGTATCGCAAGATATGAGACCTCGAACGAATTGCTTCCAGCGAGGTTGGCTATCGGGTCGTCTGTAGGGGGCAACGTCATTACAGAGACCAGCTCTTTTGAGCTCACGGACCTGAAGACCATGTTGAAGAACGGGTCAGATACTGACTTAGTTCAACAGTCTCTACCTACTACCCTGAAGGAAACCAGGGAAGTAGAAAGAAAGGGAAGGACAGAAGTTTTGGGAATGGATGTATTAAAATATGGATGTTCCTATTGTTATGGGAATGAACATGGGCAGAAGGATTACAGGGCTTGCAAAGCCAGTAGCCAGAATTCGAAGCATGTTGTGGCTTCGGCTTCGAGTGTGTTTGTAATAGAGAGCTGTATGTCAGTTAACCCTACTTCCAAGGTATTGGATACCGGATCAGGATATCATATCTGTAATTCGTTACAGGCTCTGAGAAACCGTAGGGTTATCAAGAAAGGTGATATGACTCTCAGGGTTGCTAACGGAATGAGCATGTATGCTGAATCCGTAGGGGAATATCATCTAGGACTGACAACTGGACAGATATTGATTTTGCATGACTGTTTTTTTGTACCAGGTGCGACTTGTAATATCATATATGTATCCTTACTTTCTAAGGAAGGATATGATTTTACTTTTGTAAGCGATGTAGTAAACATCCACCTAAATCAAGTTCTGATTGGGTCAGGTGTTGGAGATATTTCCCTCAGAGTCAATTATTGGATCACAGGAACGTGATTGCAATGATTGAGGGAGCACCTATCCCGGTAGGACAGTCTTACTCAAGATGATAGTATGCTATCTGGTTTATCTTTATCATCGTGTACTACTTTAGGTGACCCTACAGGTCACTATTGGACATTGATAGAGCCCCTAGGATTCTTGCTTGACTACCAGCAGTATGAGGGCGATCATATAAGTGGGAGCTGGGGTCTATAAGCACATCCTTAAAAGGTCCCTAGTCGTGGGAGTTTCGAGACAGGGCATCAATACTCCAGAGTAGACTAGTGTATACAGTCGAGACCCCGACGAGGGGCGGTGGCCGGTCTCACAAGCCACTGGTGTCAGTTGGTTCACCTAAGATGCATACAGGTGCTCATTGGGTTATGAGTACACCGGACAGGACTCGTCGGGAACCTGCTAGTTGGTAATATACCTGACGTCAGATAGCAGTTTCCTGGTGACATGTGTACTGTAAGTGCACGGCGGCGCCCCGGCCGTCAATCCGACGGCCAAATGCGGAAGCGGTGAAAAACTTTAATTTTGCGAACTTAGAAAACCGGCACCACCGCGCACTAAACCCCGAATCGGGCCATTAAACTAGTTCTAGCAAAGTAACAAGATAGGGAAGAGATATACCGACTGATCCGAGTCCTCCGGTCTTCATCTCCACTCCGATCTCCTCGCGGAAACTCCGGTCGTCGCCTCCTCGCCGGAAGGGCATCACATCGCCTGTTTCTTTTACGGGCTCCCGCCTCTATACCGAGGCAACTCGGGCGCGAAGTTGGCTAGCCGACGCGCCCAAGATTTGCTGTAGAATAATGTAGAATCGTTGTCTCTTTGGGGTTAATGAGGTTGCCAAGATGGAGGAATTTATGCACAATGATTTTCATTGGTGGATGCTAAGAGAAAATGAGCATGCCATCAAAAAGGAGCTCGGCCAGATGCTATGTGTGCTCACTGGAAATGAATGAAGCAAGCACTCTGATGAATCAATGAATGTATGAATTAATACCAAAGAAGAAAAGAAAAATTCCTTCACTGCACACAAAAAATGGAGGGGGTCCACCACAAATCACATGAAGAAAATTATTCCACCAAAATAATCCTCACTCCATTGCCAAACAGTGGCCGGCCATACCAAATTATCCATCACAAATTCACATCAAAAACCCATACCCTCTCTTATCACAATAAATGCATGAATAGCAAAGAAGATTTCATAATCAATCCTTTTGCAATAAACCCCTCCACAATGTGTTATTTGCAAACTTGCAAATAACACCCTCCAACGAAAAGTCCGACCGGGAAGGAAAAAGAGAACACCGGCCGGAACGGAATGCAAACTGGAAACCCCAGAAAACCGATCCCGTAATAAATTACAGGAAAACCCCGCTACTGCAAATACATGCCCGCATTTGTATTCCCACTGAACACAAATGCAAAGAGACAAAACTACACTATCAAACACTAGAATCCGGTTTAAGCCAAAGCCGGCTAGTAAAAACCGTCCGATCACGATCCGTGCAATACCGCAAGTATCTAATCGAACCCTGCCATATCTCCATACGGCCTCTACAGCGTTTCGCCCGAAAGCCTGAGTAACTGAAAGTGTGGTGGACTCTAAAGACTCGTCAATACTATGGCTGTGGATTTAACCACTAGCGCGTCAGAGGTATAAGCCAATACGTAACGGGCCACCAGCTATTGACCAAAAGGGATGTCGATGAGCGAGCTCATCCTGACACCCTACTGAGCCTGTCAGTGACAATATCCGTACAGTCCGGTCCGTTCGTCTATGAGCATCGCATGTCGGGCCTAGGGGGTGGGTAAAAGTCAGACCCCCAAAAGCGGTACAAGTCGTGTCGGAGTGTAGCCCAGAACACCCTGAGATACTACTGGAATACCTACCAGTAAATCTTCTGCCTTGGCCAAGGACTTCGTGTAATGGCTCTCCTAGACACAGCGCGACCTCACCCCCAATACCGGGAGAGACGAACCCCCGAAGATCCGCTCACTGCCTCCATGTGGCTCGGGACTGTACCCAACTAAAACCTGTTTGCACGACTCCTTTGAGCCGTGGTAGGGTAGTAATCAAAGCACAGTGGGAACTCACACGAGACAAATGACGATCCCCAGGTCGATGAACTAACCTGTACACATGTCACCTGGGAACTGCTATTTGACGTCAGGTATAAGACCAACTAGCATGTTCCCGGCGAGTCCTGTCCGGTGTACTCATAACCCAATGAGCACCTGTATACATCTTAGGTGAACCAACTGACACCAGTGGCATGTGAGACCGGCCACCGCCCCTCGTCGGGGTCTCGACTATATACACTAGTCTACTCTGGAGAATCGATGCCCTGTCTCGAAACTCCCACGACTAGGGACCTTTTAAGGATGCGCTTATAGACTCTAGCTCTCACTTATATGATCGCCCTCATACTGCTGGCAGTCAAGCAAGAATCCTAGGGGCTCTATCAACGTGCAATAGTAACATGTCAGGTCACCTAAAGCAGTACACGATGATAAAGGTAAACCTGATAGCATACTATCATCTCGAGTAAGACTGTCGTACCGGGATAGGTCCTCCCTCAATCATTGCAATCACGTGCCTGTGATCCAATAATTGACTCTGAGGGCACTATCTCCAACAATCTCCCACTTGCACTCAAGGCTAATTATTGCGATGTCGCATACTCACAGCCCGTGTGATACCGAACACCCAACTCCTCTACTGGTCAGTCTCACAAAGCTCGTTTGTGAAACTATTGCGTTCAAGGAATAGCCTCAGCGAGTGGATCCGCTTTGAAGTTTCTTTCTATATCTCAAGTTCGCGGAGAAAACCATCTCTCGAAATGAGCAATACCTGTCTTAGAGTATCTGGATGTCTGATGGGACCGAGCACATAAATGAACTCCAAATCCAAACTTCTTAGACTGTATCGTCAACTGAACTTAATCAGTATCCTGCGCCATGCCTCCCTCAGTATTTTCTATGGACCACCTGTCCAAAATACTGCCCCTCGTCAGAAGGAAAAATATAACTCTGACAACCTCCTTGTCGTCCATGTCACCTTGGAAGCCTGGAATGATAACTGTCTCCCAAATGAGGCTGTCGTTATCATATCCCTAGAACATCCACTTATGTTCTAAAACTGCTTCCGACTGTTTCTCCAGGATTGGATCAATGTCAACTTATTGCATCTAGTGCAAGAACAACATCTGGTGTGGTACTTGACATCTCATGATTGACTCAATTGCCTAAGCAAGTGATCTGCCAATCATGCACATCCCTCTCTACTTTAGTCTATAAGACACCTTTAGAGAGGGTGACTCCATCACCTGCAGGTACACTACCGTGCCAGGAGTCGTCCATTCTAAATACTCTTAGAATGCTGTCTAAGTACCCTGATTGGGAAACCACCCAAATCTAGATCTAAAACCATAGATCTAGTAACCAGTATGTTTGATATTGTGTCCAAGTCCCTTGTAGAGAAAACACTGTGTGACGACCAAAGTATAACCGATCGTAGTATAGGAATATCACTTCCTACTTTGTGTATGTCATCCAAAACCCGGATATCACACCCTACTACCTTCTCGACAGATCCATCCCCTATTCTGATGACGTCAAACCCATGACTGTTACATCAGAAATAGATGATCTATCTCCGCTACATCTTCTTTAGTCTATAAATAGACATAAGCCTGATGTCCACCAATGCTTCCGCTGCTCCCACTGACTACGACAACCCTCTGGCAGAGTCATATAGACGTGCACTTCTAAAGCTAGTTTAGAACGACGCTATATTCATCGTCCTGCCGGGTCTCGCAGCCTGGAACAACAACAATGGCAAGTGTGGGTAAACAAGAACTTCCCTGTCACCGTCCTTGAGGCTACCGGAGTACCTCTCGGGTGCCTGAAGTTACCCACCTTATCTGCGGAGTGGCCAATGGAATGTCAAATCAGATTGAATCTTTAGGTTCCTTATCAAATATTCAGTAATCGTTTGCGGTTCTGGAATCACTTCCAGTTCTACCATACTCCCACTACTGTTTTTGAAAAAATCCATTTTTATTAAAACTGTGGCGAGTCTAGAACAACATTTCTATTGATCTGCCAGATGGTAGAAAATCAACCCTCGTCATAGCCTGGGTCAACCCACAAACAGCCATTACAGAAACGTGCCTTGAGTTATCCAGAGTCTGGTTTTAATCATAAGCCGGACAACTCCCCGTACCTTAACAATGTTAAGATATGAACTGTACTATATCCAATATAGAACCAGAGGCACTGATTTAATTGAACCAGATTCAAATCATGCAGCTATCTCCAGTGCATGTCAACTAAATGGAGAGAGGCCGATCAGCATTACTCAACTTAGGAATGCTTCCAATTATGAGTAACCTGAAAGAGAAGCAATTTCTCTTTATCATTACTATCAACTGAATACCATACACAAGTATCTACATCTTCGATCACTTTGAAGAATCCCGATACTTGCTACACCTGGTTCTCTACTCTATTCAAATACCTATAACTCCTCAAAACTTAGACCCTGTGTTTCTACGAAACACATGTCTAAGAACTAGAGAAGTTAAAAGTAAACAGAATATAGTATGAGGACCAACCCCTCTGTCCTAATGGACACTGGACAACATACAATACTCTGTATAAGTCCGCTGAGTCTAACAACTCTTTCACTGTGTGTCGTAGGTTGAAAACTGTACTTATGGTTAAGAAGAATTACACCGATGTTTAATGCTCCTTACCTAACCATCCACTGATATAGGTAAATGTCATCGACATAATATCAAAAGGTATATCTCACTCTATGAAAATAGACGTACAGATATATCAATTTGAAATTGGTGCACAACAGCGGATATTCAGAACCAAATATTTGCCGACCGGCAAACATCCCAGGTGATCTCCTCAAATATCACCGATTACAACGAATCCCGATATAATGAGGATGATCATCCAATTCCCAATAACTTACTCCCACTCATCATCTGTAAAACCATACAGATGTGAGAATCAAACCTGGTAAATACATACCCTGGAGCAAGTGTCTAATCGGGAAATCAGTTTTCTTTTAACAGTACATAGTTGAACTGAAACATTGAAATGTTTCGATGGGTTATCCTGGTATTCCTAGTAATGCCTCTACCATTATCCAGATTCACAACTATAACCGTATAATTCTTTGCCACATCTCCAAATCCTTTTATATTTCTTTAGTCATTACCTTCTGCACACCCCTTAGGCCAAATGGTTTTCTTCCTTCCCTACCGTTCGGCACCAGCCTATGGTTTGGAAGAAGACTATCCAATAAGCATAATGGGTGTACTGTCCTAGTCCTAGGAGCACTCGCAATGCGAGAGAAGGTGAAGATAAAAGACAACTGAATAAGCCTTATTCCTATTTCTCCTGGACCATAATCCATCCCCGAACTGGAACAAGTTCCTTTCGAGTTCGTATATAACCATACGATGGAGTATCCAATAAACTGTGGATCTTCGTAATGATACGGAGTGTCCTGGAGAAATACAAAGGTGATTTAGGGTTGGCGAAGAAATACTTGGTTTGGTCGTGAATAGCAGTCGCAATTTACTTTGCCCTCTTACTAATCCCTTGCTTTGTCTGAACTTAATGCCTTCTGCACACCATCGTTATGCTAATTGGTTTTCTTCATTTTCCACTGTTCGGCACCAGCCTGAAGTTTGGAAGAAGACTATCCAATTTGCGTAATAGGTGTACTATCTCCTAAACCAAGGAGTACTCACAACTTGAGAGAAGGTAAAAGGAAAAGACAACTGAATAATCCTATCCGTTTTCTCCAGAACCGGAAACCATCCTCGAATTCCTTCGAGTTCGTATCTAACCATACGATGGTTTTGTCCAATGGAAGTGGACGTTCGTAGTAACACGGGATGTCCTGGAGAAAAGGGTAAAAGTAGGAGTGGCAATGAGGTCTGCAACTCTGACAATCCAAAAGCCAGTGTTAAGAAGGTTCGGTTAACTTGGTCACTGAGTCATAGTCGTAGGGTCGGGTCAATGGTCGCTGCCAGAGAGAGAGAAAAGAAACACTCAGCGTGCACTCTAACCAAGATCAGAATGGTTACCAATTTATCTAATCTGGAAACCTCCCACTGTACCTCAAATTCTTCTCCAAACCTGAAAGAAGAATTAGTCGGGGTCACCGGAGGAGTAAACCAACTCATCAGTGGGAATCGGGATTCAACTATGATCGCATGATAACGTGACGGAATCCGCTCACGGTATCACACTCCAGAAGGTATGCGCATATCTGGCAAGTTTCAGTTCTTTTGAAACTCCCGATGTGATTTTTACCCCATGCTCTTATGACCTTGACTATGGCCAACAAATCATAAGTCACATGTCAAGTTCTACCCGTCATTATCCAGGTTGATTTGAACCCACCCGTACAAGCCCTTGACTAGGGCCAACAAGGCTATACGACTGTCCCAAACCAACGCATCTATCTATGCTGCATATGAATAACCAACAGGTACCAAACACTGTGCCTTGACTATGGCCAACAAACACAGCTTGAATACTATTGACTATCCATATGAAACGACGGAGGGCTACGAATGGTTTCTGGAGAAAACCGTTAACGTAATGAACTTGATATCGTTGAAGGAACGGATAGCTTTTTAGAAAATATAGTGACGAAAACCTGTACTAAAGAGGTCACTCCCGGTGAAGGGATCTCGGCTCTTTCCCCGTAGAATGGGGTGCAGGATATTCCAACTGAATACCACGGTGCAAAGCAAAAGTAATCGGCTATAGTGAAGTTAATGCCCTGACGCAAACTTCTGTCCAAGGGGTCACTCCCGGTGAAGGGATCTCGGCCCTTGCCTCGTCGACTGAGGAGCAGGATATTCCAAATGAATACCACGATGCAAAACAAAAGTGAACGTCCTTGCAATAACAGCTTTTTGAAAAGTGTTCCAACAACATCAGAATAGGTTTGTTTTAACATGCATTGATCCGAATCAACGCAGTCCCATCAATTGATCACACCACAAAGAACGAAAATATACTGATGTACGTATATGCCATCCGCATTCGCCACTGGGTCCCGTCATCACCCGTTAGGTTAGCTAACTAACGGCAGAGCGGGGACTGGACTAGCGCGGATGAAAAAAATATACAACATCTACTAATATATATACCAATATATAGTATTTCGCTCAAAGCGTGATTAAAATGCAACATCATAGAAATGTACAGCATCACAGAACAATACAGATATCTGGGATCCCCGGGTTTCACAGAGCCACTGCTGAGACCCGACGTTCCCCTGGTCGTGTGGATAGCCTGTGCAATGAAATCCTAGACCCCTACGGGCGCGGCAAGTCACCCGCCAAAACCTGAAGCGAGGCAGCCCCCTTCATCACCGTGAATGGACCACCCAGCACTTCACGGAATCCGGTAACTTGGGCACCCCTCCTGGGTCAACCTGTACCCCCTACGAGTGCGGCGAATAGCCCGCCAATTCCAGACTGAAGACCCCTCCGTCTCAATGCCCTGAGATGCGGGCCCGTTGCCCTCTAGAACCCGGCTATCCGTGCAACCCTCCGCGGGGTAACCCTAGTACAGAAAGTAAAATATACATACAACGGGTACATCGACCACAACCAGGTCGTGCCCCAAAAGAATAATACAATCAGGCAGTGACGGCAGTCCACATGTCGGACGCTCGCCCCGCAATATCAAATGTACATAATACAACAAAACTATACTAGCATTGCATCCAGGCTATCCCCCACGACCGATCCGCAACATCACAGCAAAACACAGAACATCAACGTGAAAGTCACGTTCGCAAATCCGTCTAACCGGGCTATAGCAGTTAGATAGGATTTACCGATCGAGTGACATTCACGGTCGCAGATATAATGTAAATACTGTGAAATAATGTGTTTAAAATATCCGATCGATAAAAAATTAACAAGTGGGCCCCCAAGCAATACTGTAGCACTCACAGAAAATCTGGGCCCAATTTTAATATTCCAAAACCCCTAAAAATAAACCAGAAGCCCACTGGAAAAACCTGGCCCATTGATCCTTTCATGTTGCGGCGGAACCGCGGCCCAAAGTGGGTATTGGCCGCGGTTCCGCGCTCTCGATGAAAGATCAATGACTCGGATTTCTGCAGTAGTCTTAGGTTTTCAAGTACATCACATTTTTGCAACCTGAAAAATTTTTGGGCTTAAAAAATTTTCAACAGAAAACTGATGTTAACAAAATACGAGTTTTGGAACATTTGATCGATCGGAAATGCAAAACACATCAAACGAAGCTAGACGAAGTTAATGGCGAGTCTCTGATACCACTGTAAGTGCACGGCGGTGCCCCGGCCGTCAATCCGACGGCCAAATGCGGAAGCGGTGAAAAACTTTAATTTTGCGAACTTAGCAAACCGGCACCACCGCGCACTAAACCCCGGATCGGGCCATTAAACTAGTTCTAGCAAAGTAACAAGATAGGGAAGAGATATACCGACTGATCCGAGTCCTCCGGTCTTCATCTCCACTCCGATCTCCTCGCGGAAACTCCGGTCGTCGCCTCCTCGCCGGAAGGGCAGCACATCGCCTGTTTCTTTTACGGGCTCCTGCCTCTATACCGAGGCAACTCGGGCGCGAAGTTGGCTAGCCGACGCGCCCAAGATTTGCTGTAGAATAATGTAGAATCGTTGTCTCTTTGGGGTTAATGAGGTTGGCAAGATGGAGGAATTTATGCACAATGATTTTCATTGGTGGATGCTAAGAGAAAATGAGCCTGCCATCAAAAAGGAGCTCGGCCAGATGCTATGTGTGCTCACTGGAAATGAATGAAGCAAGCACTCTGATGAATCAATGAATGTATGAATTAATACCAAAGAAGAAAAGAAAAATTCCTTCACTGCACACAAAAAATGGAGGGGGTCCACCACAAATCACATGAAGAAAATTATTCCACCAAAATAATCCTCACTCCATTGCCAAACAGTGGCCGGCCATACCAAATTATCCATCACAAATTCACATCAAAAACCCATACCCTCTCTTATCACAATAAATGCATGAATAGCAAAGAAGATTTCATAATCAATCCTTTTGCAATAAACCCCTCCACAATGTGTTATTTGCAAACTTGCAAATAACACCCTCCAACGAAAAGTCCGACCGGGAAGGAAAAAGAGAACACCGGCCGGAACGGAATGCAAACTGGCAACCCCAGACAACCGATCCCGTAATAAATTACAGGAAAACCCCGCTACTGCAAATACATGCCCACATTTGTATTCCCACTGAACACAAATGCAAAGAGACAAAACTACACTATCAAATACTAGAATCCGGTTTAAGCCAAAGCCGGCTAGTAAAAACCGTCCGATCACGATCCGTGCAATACCGTACGTATCTGATCGAACCCTGCCATATCTCCATACGGCCTCTACAGCGTTTCGCCCGAAAGCCTGAGTAACTGAAAGTGTGGTGGACTCTAAAGACTCGTCAATACTATGGCTGTGGATTTAACCACTAGCGCGTCAGAGGTATAAGCCAATACGTAACGGGCCACCAGCTATTGACCAAAAGGGATGTCGATGAGCGAGCTCATCCTGACACCCTACTGAGCCTGTCAGTGACAATATCCGTACAGTCCGGTCCGTTCGTCTATGAGCATCGCATGTCGGGCCTAGGGGGTGGGTAAAAGTCAGACCCCCAAAAGCGGTACAAGTCGTGTCGGAGTGTAGCCCAGAACACCCTGAGATACTAATGGAATACCTACCAGTAAATCTCCTGCCTTGGCCAAGGACTTCGTGTAATGGCTCTCCTAGACACAGCGCTACCTCACCCCCAATACCGGGAGAGACGAACCCCCGAAGATCCGCTCACTGCCTCCATGTGGCTCGGGACTGTACCCAACTAAAACCTGTTTGCACGACTCCTTTGAGCCGTGGTAGGGTAGTAATCAAAGCACAGTGGGAACTCACACGAGACAAATGACGATCCCCAGGTCGATGAACTAACCTGTACACATGTCACCTGGGAACTGCTATCTGACGTCAGGTATAAGACCAAATAGCATGTTCCCGGCGAGTCCTGTCCGGTGTACTCATAACCCAATGAGCACCTGTATACATCTTAGGTGAACCAACTGACACCAGTGGCCTGTGAGACCGGCCACCGCCCCTCGTCGGGGTCTCGACTGTATACACTAGTCTACTCTGGAGAATCGATGCCCTGTCTCGAAACTCCCATGACTAGGGACCTTTTAAGGATGCGCTTATAGACTCCAGCTCTCACTTATATGATCGCCCTCATACTGCTGGCAGTCAAGCAAGAATCCTAGGGGCTCTATCAACGTGCAATAGTGACATGTCAGGTCACCTAAAGCAGTACACGATGATAAAGGTAAACCTGATAGCATACTATCATCTCGAGTAAGACTGTCGTACCGGGATAGGTCCTCCCTCAATCATTGCAATCACGTGCCTGTGATCCAATAATTGACTCTGAGGGCACTATCTCCAACATGTACAGGTTAGTTCATCGACCTGAGATCGTCATTTGTCTCGTGTGAGTTCCTACTGTGCTTTGATTACTATCCTACCACGCTCAAAGGAGACGTGCAAACAGGTTTTAGTTGGGTACAGTCCCGAGCCACATGGAGGCAGTGAGCGGATCTGCAGGGGTTCGTCTCTCCCGGTATTGGGGATGAGGTCGCGCTGTGTCCAGGAGAGCCAGTACATGAAAAGTCCTTGGCCAAGACAGGAGATTTGCTGGTAGGTATTCCAGTAGTATCTCAGGGTGTTCTGGGCTACACTCCGACAAGACTTGTACCGCTTTTGGGGGTCTGACTTTTACCAACCCCCTAGGCCCACCATGCGATGCTCATAAACAAACGGACCGGACTGTACGGATATTGTCACTGACAGGCTCAGTAGGGTGTCAGGATGAGTTCGCTCATCGACGTCCCCTTTGGTCAATAGCTGGTGGCCCGTCACGTATGGCTAATACCTCTGACGTGCTAATGGTTAAATCCACAGCCATAGTATTGACGAGTCTTTAGAGTCCACCACACACAGTTACTCAGGTTTCGGGCGAAACGTTGTAGAGGCCGTATGGAGATATGGCAGGGTTCGATCAGATACGTGCGGTATTGCACGGATCGTGATCGGACGGTTTTTACTAGTCGGCTTTGGTTTAAGCCGGATCCTAGTATTTGACAGTGTAGATTTTGTCTCTTTGCATTTGTATTCAGTGGGAATACAAATGCGGGCATGTATATGCAGTACCGAGGTTTTCCTGTAATTTATTACGGGATCAGTTTTCTGAAATTGCCAGTTTGCATTCCGTTCTGGCCAGTTTTTCATTGTTCCTTCCCGGCCGGACTTTCCGATGGAGGGGGGTTATTTGCAAGTTTGCAAATAACATTTTGTGGAGGGGTTTCTTGCATTTGTGCCTTCATAATCATGAGATTCCATTTTGGTCTCATCATTTGCATTTATTGTGATGGTTTGGTGAAAGGATTGAAATGGGAAATTGAAGGGTTTGTTTAGCACCCTATGAAGAGTTTTGAAGTATCACATGTCCAAAAGTTATGATTTTTATTGTGCTAAACAAACACGCAAGTGGATCGATCCTAGAAAATTAGGTTTATTAAACTTTAAACTAGAAAAAATTAGGGTTTGAATGCTACAACCTTTGTAGCTCCCGTTTTTGCTTCACTCCTTGGGCTCTTTGGGTGTTGGAAGAAGCTCTCCTTGTTGTCCTCCTACGTCCACGACGATCCACCCGGAGTTTCCCGTCCAAGCTAGTTACTTTGGAAAAACCAAGAGAACACTCTAATCAAGTCGGCTAAACTTGATTAGAATGACGTTGTGGCTATGGATCTCACTTCAAAATCCTATTTTTATGAGTATTTTGCACTCTTATAAGAACTAGAGAGCAAAAGCATGGAGGTTGATGAAGATGGTGGCTTTTGTGAAGAAGAGAATGAATTATCTTATCAAAGAGAAAAAGGAAAATAGCTATATATATTTTCCTTTCTCTAAACCAACCATGGTTAGATATATAGATATCATTTTATTTTAAATTAAAAGCATGATAAGAAAATAAACTATGGGTTAAATGTTAGGTGAGCATGGTTGAGTTAGAAGAGTGTAGAAAATCTTAAGTGATTTAACCCATTTTTCATTTTCTTTAGCTTTAATTTAAATCCAATAATTATCCAAATACAACCATGGTGTAATTCTTATACATCCACCATTCCCATTGTATAAACAACCATGATACTAAATGATGTATGTATGCATGTGTGCTTGCACATCAATATGTGCATGAACAAGAATAAATGCATACATGCATGCATACATCCAAAATAAGCAAGATAGGATTTGTAGTGAGAAACTAATGATGAATCAACACTTGATTCACTAATCCGGTCATATCACATATGACCCGACCATTAGCAAGCCGCCCAATTAATATACGGTATCCCATACACGTATATTAATCGGGTCCAAGCGCATATCGCATATGCGCACCACAACTTTTCGCCTGGACTAGGTAACTCCTATGTGGGACTCTAAGACTCGTCAATACGCCGGCAGTGGGCGATGATCATATCAAGCACCCCCAAGCCGCAAGCGGTCAGCTAAACGTAACGGCCACCCGGGTATTGAGCGATTAGAAGAAAACAAGCGAACCTGTTACAACTCCCGTCGAGCCATCCGGCAACACTACCGTACAGTCCGGTCTCTTCGTCAGATATGCTGCATATCGAGCCTAGGGATGGTCACGTCGACCCCAATAACTCAATAAGTCGTGCAGGTGAATGGTCTATAACAGTTCGAGAAACTACTGATAACACTTATCAGCAAATCTCAGCAGCCCTGGCCAGGGACTTGCTGCTATAACCAGTCGGGCACAGTACAGCATCAACTCCCAATATCGGGAGAGACGAAACCCCTCCTATCGCTCATTGCCTTCGTGTGTCTCGGGACTGTACCCAACGGCCACCTGCTTGCACGACTCAGTAGAGCCGTGGTAGGGTGGTAATCAAAGTACAGTGGGAGAACACACAAGGCTCTATGACGATCTCGGGTCTACAGACTAACCTGTACCAGTGTCACCTGAGAACTGCTATCCGACGATAGATATAATTCCATATAGGAGTTCTCGGCGAGTCCGTCCAGTGTACCCAGTCACCACTGAGCACCCGTATATGATCTTGATGTCAAACATCGATGAATATAGGAACATCCATCGCCCATCACATGGGTCTAGTATCACATACGCTAGTCTACTCTGGTATATCGATGCCCCGTCTTGATACACCTCCGACTAGGGACATTTCAGGATATGCTTATAGACTACAGATGTCCCACTAGTATGATCTCCATCATAATCAGAGCAGTCAAGCCGATATCCTCAGGGCTTTATCAGCATGTATGAATGAATAAAATCATGATCTAATCAACATGACAGATAAAGAAGAACCAGATAGCATACTATCATGTCGAGAAAGAATGCAAACTGAATATATATACATGTATAGATACATCCACTATCACATAATGGCCTTTAGGGCATACATATATCCAACAATCTCCCACTTGCACTAAGGCCAGTTATTGGCGTATCTCATACCCAACATCTCAAAAAGTCGCTCATGCTGTGGCTGAGGGAGGGCCTTGGTGAGTGGATCCGCGGCGTTGTTCTTTGTGTCTACTCTCTTAATCTCGATCTCGCGGCGATCTACAATCTCCCGGATCAAATGAAATCGCCTCAGGATGTGTCTGGACCGCTGATGGGATCTGGGCTCCTTGGCTAACGCCATAGCCCCATTATTATCACAATACAAGGGTATTGGATCAATAATGGTTGGAACTACTCCTAGCTCCGAGACGAACTTCTTCATCCAGACGGCTTCCTTGGCGGCATCATTTGCAGCAATGTACTCAGCTTCCATCGTAGAGTCTGCAACGGTATCTTGTTTGGAACTCTTCCAACTTACCGCCCCTCCATTGAGGGTAAATACAAACCCTGTGATAGATTTGCTGTCATCCTTGTCGCTCTGGAAGCTCGAATCGGTAAAGGCCTCCATTTGGAGATCTTTATTACCATACACCAAGAACAATTCTTTAGTCCTTCGTAAGTACTTAAGAATGTTCTTCACAGCTGTCCAGTGGTTCTCCCCTGGGTTGGATTGATACCTGCTTACAACACTAAGTGCATAAGCTACATCTGGGCGTGTACATAACATCGCATACATTATAGATCCTACTGCCGAAGCATAAGGTATAATGCTCATGTGAGCTCTCTCTTCATCGGTCTTTGGACAAGAATCCTTGGAGAGAGTGACACCATGGCAAGCGGGTAAGGCACCCCGCTTGGAGTCTTCCATACTAAAGCTCTTTAGGATGGTGTTGATGTACCTGGTTTGGGACAATCCCAATAACTTTTTGGATCTATCCCTATAGATCCTTATGCCCAGGATGTATGTGGCATCACCCAGGTCCTTCATGGAGAACCTCAGTGATAAGAATGATTTGACCGACTGTAGCATAGGAATATCATTTCCTATCAGAAGAATGTCATCCACGTACAATACGAGGAATGTGACAGCTCTTCCTACAGCCTTCCTATAAACACAAGGTTCATCTGGATTTTTGATGAAATCAAACTCTTTGATAACATCATCGAAACAGATGTTCAAACACCGAGATGCCTGCTTTAACCCATATATGGATTTAAGCAATCTACATGCTTTCTCGCTGCTCCCACTGTCAATGAAGCCCTCCGGCTGATCCATATAAACACATTCTTCTAAATCTCCATTTAGGAATGCTGTTTTAACGTCCATCTGCCAGATTTCATAGTCGTAGTGAGCAGCAATAGAAAGTAGGATCCGAATAGATTTAAGCATGGCTACGGGCGAAAAAGTTTCGTCATAGTCCAAACCTGGTCATTGACGAAAACCTTTCGCCACAAGTCTTGCCTTATAGGTCTCTACCTGCCCATCCACACCAATCTTTCTTTTAAAGATCCATTTGCACCCTACAGGTTTTACCCCAGGGGGTACAACGTCCAAAGTCCATACTTTGTTGGTGTACATAGACTCCATTTCGGATCTCATGGCATCCAGCCACTTCACAGAGTCACTACTCGTGATAGCTTGCTGAAAACTGGTAGGATCATCATCTTCCATGATACAGTCTTCTCTGTCACCATCAATGAGGAAACCGTAGTACCTCTCCGGTGGGCGAGAAGTCCTACCAGACCTACGGAGTGGCCGAGGTTCTTCAGTTTCTGTTGCAACAGCCGGTTCAACCAAATCGTCATTTGTAGTTTGTGTCTCCAGAACCTCTTCTAGATCTACCACCTTGCCATCATCTCTATCCGTGAAAAACTCTTTTTCCAAGAATGTGGCATACTGAGAAACAAACACTTTTTGTTCCTCTTTGTGGTAGAACAGATACCCATAAGAATTCTTTGGATATCCCACAAAGTTACACATGACTGACCGTGTCTCGAGTTTGTCCGGATTCTGCTTTTTAACATAGGCCGGGCAACCCCAAATCTTAATTCTTTTAAGAGATGGTCTCTTCCCATTCCATATCTCATATGGCGTGGTAGACACGGCTTTGGTTGGAACCCTGTTTAGCAGAAACGCCGCAGTCTCCAATGCATGCACCCAAAAAGAGACTGGTAACTCAGCGTCACTCATCATGGACCGGACCATATCTAATAGGGTCCTATTCCGTCGTTCTGACACACCGTTGTGCTGTGGTGTGTAAGGAGGAGTGAGTTGAGAGAGAATCCCATTCTCTTTTAGGAAGTTTGCAAATTCTGTACTGAGATACTCACCACCTCGATCTGATCGAAGCATCTTAATACTCAAGCCGGTTTGTTTTTCTACTTCTTGTTTATATTCAATGAATTTCTCGAAAGCTTCGGACTTGTGCTTTAATAAAAATACATGACCGAATCTTGAGAAATCGTCGGTGAATGTAATGAAGTATGAAAAACCGCCTTTAGCCTGTGTAGACATTGGCCCACATACATCACTATGTATGAGGCCAAGGAGCTGAGTAGCTCTTTCTCCGTGTCCGGTAAACGGAGTTTTGGTCATTTTACCCTTGATACAAGACTGGCAAGTCGCATAAGATTTATATTCAAAAGGGTTTAAATATCCATCTTTATGTAACTTGTTTAGTCTTGTTTCGTTAATATGACCAAGTATACAGTGCCAAAGAAAAGCTTCATTTAATTCTGAATTTTTTCTTTTATTAGTGTGTTGTACACTGAAAACTGTGTATTGATTTAGGACATATATTCCGTTATTAAGCGTACCATACCCAACCAACATTTGATTTAGGTGAATGTTCATAACATTGTTCTGCAACACAAAATTATATCCTTCATTGTCCAACAAAGAAACGGATATTATATTACATAGCATATCAGGTACAAAATAACATGGATTCAAAATCAAAATACATCCAGATGGCAACCCCAAGTGATACTCTCCCACTGCAACTGTATGTACATTGGAACCATTTCCAACGCGGAGAGTATGGTCACCTGTCTTCAAAACCTTGCTATTTCTCAGCCCCTGCATAGAATTGCAAATGTGAGAACCTGAACCGGTATCCAATACCCAGGAAGCAGAGTTTATAGAAAAACAGTTTTCAGTCACAAACACACCTGAAGAGGAAGCATCACCATGCTTCTTCTTAAGACTTAAGTACTCGGTGCAATTGCGCTTCCAATGTCCTGTCTTGTGGCAATGAAAACACTCGCCTTTCCCCGGGTCTCCAGCCGTGGACTTTCCCTTTCCCTTCGCCTTTTTGACTCCTCCCTTAGGATTAGTGGGTTTCTTCTTTTTCTTTCCCTTGGCCTTAGCTTTTGGGCGAGAAGAAGAAGACTGTCCAATAGTCATAACGGGAGTCTTTGCTGACTTCATAGTGCTCTCTGCACTCCTTAACATATTAAGGAGTTCAGGGAGGTCCTTCTCCATGCCATGCATGTTGAAGTTCACTATGAACTGAGCAAAGGTGGAGGGGAGGGACTGCAGAATAATATCTATATATTGTTCATTGTCCATTGTCCATCCGAGGCCCTCAAGCTCTTCTATAAGAGCTATCATCTTCAAAACATGGTCTCCTACTGGTGCTCCAGGGGCCATCCACATCTGAAACAATTTCTTTGATGCTTCGTATCGTAATACACGGGACTGCTCCCCATACAACTCCTTTGTATGGAGCAATATCCCGTGAATGTCCATGTCTTCGTGTTGCTTCTGATGTGTGTTGTCCATCGATGCAAGCGCGAGGCATTTTGCCGTGGCACAGTCAGCGTCCCATGTCTTGCGGACTTCAATGTCCGCAACTGAGGATTTTGGGCCTGGGACGGGCGGGGCTGAAGCCGTGAGGACATATGATACTTTATCATAAGTCAAGGCAATCTTCAGATTCCTTAGCCAGTCTTTATAGTTGGTCCCATTCAGTTTGTTCTTATCTAGTAGAAGCTTAAGTCCAGTCATTGGTATCTGCCATTAAGAGAGAGAAAAGAATACACTCAGCGAAAGCTCTTGCACAGATTAGATTGGTTTATTATCTTGTCTAATCGATGTTTCCCACTGCTTTTTATCAAGTTTTCTTTCAAACCTTAAAAAGAAAAACTAGCCAGGATTAATTACAGTCTACAACTTCGCTAACCGTTCAGCCAGGCCAGTGTCGGTACTTTGAGGGAGGTTCCCCGTGCTTTCGCACGGACCTAATTAGAGTAAACCTCGTTTTCCCAGAGGCGGAGCCCCGTTAACACCTTTCTAGACACCTAATGAGTTAGCTAATTGTAAACTGTAAAACTCTCCTAGGAGCAACTATTGCCCACAGTGGGATCGGGATCCAACCATCACATGGAAGGTATGCAATCTTATTGCAAATTTCAACACTTGAAATTCCCGATGTAATTTTTTACCCCTAGTACTTATGACCTTAACTATGGTCAACAAATCATAAGTACCAGTCAAGTTCTACCCGTCATTTCTTGATCAATTAGACCCACCCATATGACCCTTAACTATGGTCAACAAAGTCGCATGAATGTCCTAATTAATCTGCATCATATGCATTGTAGGAAGACATCACTTAGCTACCGTACACTACGCCTTAACTAAAGTCAACAAACGTAGCACGAATACTAAGTACTCTACTTCCTAAAATGACGGAGGGTTGCGAATGATTTTTAAGAAAATCTTTAACGCTTTGAACTTGATATCGTTGTAGAATCAAACAGTTTTCAAAAGGAGTGGCTTAAGCTCGGCAGTTTTGAAATGTAGCTTTTTCATAAATAGCCGAGTAGTTTTTAAATCCGATTCTACAACATCTTTTAGGTTTATTTTCTTTACATTAATCACATTAATGTAATCCCATCATTTAAGTCCTTAAGCCAATCACAGAAAAGAAACGAAAATAACACGTACGCTTATGTCATCCGCATTCGCCGCAATGTTCCGTTATGCACCGTTAGGTTACTTAACTAACGGCATACCGGGATGGGACTAGCGCGGGTGTAAAACATAAGCAACGTCTACTATATATCATATATATAAAAAGTCATTCGTCTCAGATTTCACAGAACACAGGCAGCAGAAATATAGATATAACGTGGGATATACTAGGACGTCCGTATTTAGTATTTAGCCAGAATAGAAAATACGGATTCCACAGTCGCGATGAATAGCAAAGCCCACACCCTGGACCCCTACGAGAGCGACAAGTGACCCTACCAATCCTGGAGTTTAGGAGACCCGGTCTCGACTCCTCGAGATGGCCTCCCACTGAACCCCAGAACCCGGTCACCTGTGCTCCCCTCCTTGGGTCCATCCTAATGCGGAAAAGTAAATAATATACAACACTGGTGACACAACCGCAACCTGGAAGTGCCCCAAATAAAAGAATATTACATTTGAATTTACATGAATGAAAATATAAAACTCTCATCTCACAAAACCCCCCCGGCTATTCGATCGCGACAATCCTACACATCATATCTCAGCAACACATAATATCACCAACGTAAGTAAGTATGCATACCACAATTGTCGTTGATGTATAGCAACGAAACCGGCGATATCTAACATACTACACTTACGGTCACAGAAAAGAAAGTGTAAAACTACAATATTTGGAATCCAGATTCTCTTTAGACATCATAAATGCGAAATATCACATATTTCGTATTTCATGCCTACACTATATGAATTCCACATATTGTATCACATTCCAGACAAACAGACAATACTAAAGTTTTCGAACGAACAATCAAGCACCCAAGATTCACTAAAGCTCAACACTTGAGCAGGGTTCAAAAAAATCTGCAGTGTGACACAGTAGCGGCGGTCCAGCCGTAGAAGGGTCAAGCCAACGCCTCACATGTGGCACGCCGTACTGCCCCAAACCCTAGGGTTCAAAGGGCAGTTCAAGACGGTCAGATAATCGAGTTAAGGTTTGTTGCCTTCTAGAAGGACCACCGCAAAAAGACTTGCACGTATCTCCAAACTATTTAAACCCCGTGAATATTGAGTAAATGATATTCGTTCAAACACTTCAATACTTTCTAGTTTACCCGGAAAAGAAAGCGAAATGAAAATTCCGATCGAAACCACGAGTCTAAAAACATCTCCAGAATTTTTCAACAGCAGATTCAGATTAAATATGCTCAAAATATACTGTAGCAGGTAAAGAAAATTACTGTGCAAAAAATTGTCAAAGAGCCCCTTATATGGCCGCGGATGCGCGGCTTAAGCTTTCTTATGCCGCGCTTCCATGGCCAAAGTTACTGTTCACTGGCTCGAATTCTCCAGATTAACTTATTTTTACCTGCTCTATTTTTTGAGAATTTTTAATTCTGAAAAAAGTCAGTTTTTAAAAAATTTCCAGAGAGCATCTTTAAAAGTCGTATTTTTGTTTCGATCGGACTTTTTACTTCGCAAAAAGGTCGCCTAATGTTCTAGCATGGCTCTGATACCAATGAAGGGTTTGTTTAGCACCCTATGAAGAGTTTTGAAGCATCACATGTCCAAAAGTTATGATTTTTATTGTGCTAAACAAACACGCAAGTGGATCGATCCTAGAAAATTAGGTTTATTAAACTTTAAACTAGAAAAAATTATGGTTTGAATGCTACAACCTTTGTAGCTCCCGTTTTTGCTTCACTCCTTGGGCTCTTTGGGTGTTGGAAGAAGCTCTCCTTGTTGTCCTCCTACGTCCACGACGATCCACCCGGAGTTTCCCGTCCAAGCTAGTTACTTTGGAAAAACCAAGAGAACACTCTAATCAAGTCGGCTAAACTTGATTAGAATGACGTTGTGGCTATGGATCTCACTTCAAAATCCTATTTTTATGAGTATTTTGCACTCTTATAAGAACTAGAGAACAAAAGCATGGAGGTTGATGAAGATGGTGGCTTTTGTGAAGAAGAGAATGAATTATCTTATCAAAGAGAAAAAGGAAAATAGCTATATATATTTTCCTTTCTCTAAACCAACCATGGTTAGATATATAGATATCATTTTATTTTAAATTAAAAGCATGATAAGAAAATAAACTATGGGTTAAATGTTAGGTGAGCATGGTTGAGTTAGAAGAGTGTAGAAAATCTTAAGTGATTTAACCCATTTTTCATTTTCTTTAGCTTTAATTTAAATCCAATAATTATCCAAATACAACCATGGTGTAATTCTTATACATCCACCATTCCCATTGTATAAACAACCATGATACTAAATGATGTATGTATGCATGTGTGCTTGCACATCAATATGTGCATGAACAAGAATAAATGCATACATGCATGCATACATCCAAAATAAGCAAGATAGGATTTGTAGTGAGAAACTAATGATGAATCAACACTTGATTCACTAATCCGGTCATATCACATATGACCCGACCATTAGCAAGCCGCCCAATTAATATACGGTATCCCATACACGTATATTAATCGGGTCCAAGCGCATATCGCATATGCGCACCACAACTTTTCGCCTGGACTAGGTAACTCCTATGTGGGACTCTAAGACTCGTCAATACGCCGGCAGTGGGCGATGATCATATCAAGCACCCCCAAGCCGCAAGCGGTCAGCTAAACGTAACGGCCACCTGGGTATTGAGCGATTAGAAGAAAACAAGCGAACCTGTTACAACTCCCGTCGAGCCATCCGGCAACACTACCGTACAGTCCGGTCTCTTCGTCAGATATGCTGCATATCGAGCCTAGGGATGGTCACGTCGACCCCAATAACTCAATAAGTCGTGCCGGTGAATGGTCTATAACAGTTCGAGAAACTACTGATAACACTTATCAGCAAATCTCAGCAGCCCTGGCCAGGGACTTGCTGCTATAACCAGTCGGGCACAGTACAGCATCAACTCCCAATATCGGGAGAGACGAAACCCCTCCTATCGCTCATTGCCTTCGTGTGTCTCGGGACTGTACCCAACGGCCACCTGCTTGCACGACTCAGTAGAGCCGTGGTAGGGTGGTAATCAAAGTACAGTGGGAGAACACACAAGGCTCTATGACGATCTCGGGTCTACAGACTAACCTGTACCAGTGTCACCTGAGAACTGCTATCCGACGATAGATATAATTCCATATAGGAGTTCTCGGCGAGTCCGTCCAGTGTACCCAGTCACCACTGAGCACCCGTATATGATCTTGATGTCAAACATCGATGAATATAGGAACATCCATCGCCCATCACATGGGTCTAGTATCACATACGCTAGTCTACTCTGGTATATCGATGCCCCGTCTTGATACACCTCCGACTAGGGACATTTCAGGATATGCTTATAGACTACAGATGTCCCACTAGTATGATCTCCATCATAATCAGAGTAGTCAAGCCGATATCCTCAGGGCTTTATCAGCATGTATGAATGAATAAAATCATGATCTAATCAACATGACAGATAAAGAAGAACCAGATAGCATACTATCATGTCGAGCAAGAATGCAAACTGAATATATATACATGTATAGATACATCCACTATCACATAATGGCCTCTAGGGCATACATATATCCAACAGAAATGAGAGTGACTTTAATCTTGGATTATCTTTTCTTCTCTTCTCTTGGATATTCATTTTTTTCCTCCTCATTGAAAAAGAGGGGCCGGCCAGAGGAGAGGGAGGGAGGGGGTTCATTTTCTTTGAGAGAGAGATTCATTCATCTCATATTTATTCTATACTTGCTACCAAAAATCACACACCTCTCTCCAAAGATTATTTCTTCACCTCCATCCATACAAGGCATCTTCAAACCCAAAAAGAGACAACCATTCTACACTTGTCTACAGCAAATCTTGGATGCGTCGGTTAGCCAACTTCGTGCCCATGTTGCCTCGGTCCAGAGGTGGGAGCCCGTAAAAGAATCCGGCTACGTGGTGCCATTTCCGACGAGGAGGTGACGGACGGAGATTCCGCGGGAGATCGGAGTGGAGACGAAGACCGAAGGACACGGATCGCTTGGTATAACTTCTCTACTCCTGTTCTTGTTTGCTAGTAGCTAGGTTAATGGCCCGATCCGGGTTAAAAGTGCGCGGTGGTGCCGGTTTGCAAGTATGTAAAGTTTTTCGTTTCCGCGTTTCCGGCGTCGGATCGATGGCCGGGGCGCCGCCGTGCACTTACATTGATATCAGAGCCTCGCCATTCACTTAGCCTAGCTTGCTCTAGCGTGTTTAAATGTTCTATCGAACGGATTTTCCGAAAACCCGAAAACACATGCACAGTTTCTGTCGAAATTTTTTTGGGCTCTAAAAATTTTTCATGGTGTTTCAGAAATGTGTGTAGGGTATATGGAGAACACTGTAGAAAAATGGTCACGTGATTCAACTATATAGCCGCAGAACCGCGGCCTTAACCCCCTTTTGGCCGCGGTTCCGCCGCCGAATAGTGTCATCATTGCTCCAGATTTCTACAGTAGTTCTCTAACTTGAACATGGAATATTCTTTTTGGGCCCAGATTTTCTGTGAGTGCTACAGTAGTGCTTGGGGCCCACTTCGATAAATTTGTTCGATCGGATATTTTAAACATGTTAGTTCACAGTATTTACATTATATCTGCGACCATGAATGTCACTTGATCGGTAAATCCTGTCTAACTGCTATAGCCCGGTTAGACGGATTTGCGAACGTGACATTCACGTTGATGTTCTGTGTTTTGCTGTGATGTTGCGGATTGGTCGTGGGGATAGCCTGGTTGCAGTGGTTGTACAGTTTTGTTTTATATCTACATTTGATATTGCGGGGCGAGCGTCCGACATGTGGACTGCCGTCACTGCCTGTTTGTATTATTCTTTTGGGGCACGACCGGGTCGAGGTCGATGTACCCGTTGTAAGTATATTTTACTTTCTGTACTAGGTTTACCCCGCGGAGGGGTGCACGGCAAGCCGGGTTCTAGAGGGCAACGAGCCCGCATCTCATGGCGTTGAGACGGAGAGGGCTTTACTCTAGAATTGTCGGGCTATTCGCCGCACTCGTAGGGGGTATAGGTTGACCCAGGAGGGGTGCCTAAGTTACCGGATTCCGTGAAGTGCTGGGTGGTCCATTCACATTGCTGAAGGGGGCTGCCTCGCTTCAGGTTTTGGCGAGTAACTTGCCACGCCCGTAGGGGTCTAGGATTTCATTGTACAGGCTATCCACACGACCAGGGGAACGTCGGGTTTCAGTAGCGGCTCTATGAAACCCGGGGATCCCAGATATCTGTATTGTTCTGTGATGCTAGTTATATTTCTGTGATGTTGCATTTTATAACACCTTGAGGGAAAATTATATATTATATATATACTAGTAGATGTTGTATATGTTTTGCATCCGCGCTAGTCCAGTCCCCGCTCTGTCGTTAGTTAAGTAACCTAACCGGTGATGACGGGACCCAATGGCGAATGCGGATGGCATATACGTACATCATTATTTTCGTTCTTTTGTGGTGTGATCAATTGATGGGACTGCGTTGATTCAGATCAATGCAAGATAAACAAACCTATTCTGATGTTGTTGGAACATTTTTCAAAAAGCTGTTAATGCAAGGGCGTTCTCTTTTGTTTTGTATCGTGGTATTCAGTTGGAATATCCTGCTGCTCAGTCGACGAGGCAAGGGCCGAGATCCCTTCACCGGGAGTGACCCCTTGGACAAAAGTTTGCGTCAGGGCAATAACTTCACTATAGCCGATTACTTTTGCTTTGCATCATGGTATTCAGTTGGAATATCCTGCACCTCATTCTACGGGGAAAGAGCCGAGATCCCATCACCGGGAGTGACCTCTTTAGCAAAGGTTTTCGTAACTATATTTTTCTAAAAAGCTATCTGTTCCTTCAACGATATCAAGTTCATTACGTTAAAGGTTTTCGCCAGAAACCATTCTTAGCCCTCCGTCGTTTCATATGGATAGTCAATAGTATTCAAGCTGTGTATGTTGGCCAAAGTCAAGGCACAATGTTTGGTAGCTGTTGGATATTCATATGCGGCATAGATAGATGCGTTGGTTTGGGACAGTCGTCTAGCCTTGTTGGCCAAAGTCAAGGGCTTGTACGGGTGGGTTCAAATTAACCTGGAGAATGACGGGTAGAACTTGACATGTGACTTATGATATTTTGGCCAAAGTCAAGGTCATAAGTGCATGGGGCAAAAATCACATCGGGAGTTTCTAAAGAGACTGAAACTTGCCAGATATGCGCATACCTTCTGGAGTGTGATAACGTGAGCGGATTCCGTCACGTTATCATGCGATGATAGTTAGATCCCGATTCCCACTGATGAGTTGGTTTACTCCTCGGGTGATCCCGAGTAATTCTTCTTTCAGGTTTGGGGAAGAATTTGACGTTACAGTGGGAGGTTTCCAGATTAGATAAAGTGATAACCATTCTGATCTAGGTTAGAGTGCACGCTGAGTGTTTCTTTTCTCTCTCTCTTTGGCAGCGACCATTGACCCGACCCTAGACTATGACTCAGTGACCAAATTAACCGAACCTTCTTGAACACTGGCTTTTGGATTGTCAGAGTTGCAAACCTCATTGCCACTCCTACTTTTACCCTTTTCTCCAGGACACCCCGTATTACTACGAACGTCCACTTCCATTGGACAAAACCATCGTATGGTTATATACGAACTTGAAGGAATTTATTCGAGGGTGGTTTCTGGTTCTGGAGAAAACGAATAGGACTATTCAGTTGTCTTTTCCTTTTACCTTCTCTCAGGTTGCGAGTACTCCTTGGTTTAGGAGATAGTACACTTATTACGCTAATTGGATAGTCTTCTTCCAAACCTTAGGCTGGTGCCGAACAGTGGGGAATGAAGAAAACCAATTAGCATAATGATAGTGTACAGAAGGTATTAAGTTAAGACAAAGAAAGGGATTAGTAAGAGGGCAAAGTAAATTGCGACTGCTATTCACGACCAAACCAAGTATTTCTTCGCCAATCCTAAATCACCTTTGTATTTCTCCAAGACACTCCGTATCACTACGAAGATCCCAAGTTTATTGGATAATCCATCGTATGGTTATATACGAACTCGAAAGGAACTTGTTCCAGTTCGGGGATGGATCCTGTTTCAGGAGAAATAGGAATAAGGTTTATTCGGTTGTCTTTTATCTTCACCTTCTCTCGCATTGCGAGTGCTCCTAGGATTAGGATAGTACACCCATTATGCTAATTGGATAGTCTTCTTCCAAACCATAGGCTGGTGCCGAACGGTAGGGAAGGAAGAAAACAATTTGGCATAAAGGGGTGTGCAGAAGGTAATGACTAAAGACATAAAAAGGGATTTGGAGAAGTGGAAAAGAATTATACGGTTACAGTTGTGAATCTGGATAATGGAAGAGGCATTACTAGGAATACCAGGATACCCCATCGAAACATTTTAGTGTTTCAGTTTCACTGTGTACTGTTAAAAGAAAACTGATTTCCCAATTAGACACTTGCTCCAGGGTATGTATTTACCAGGTTTGATTCTCACATCTGTATGGTTTTACAGATGATGAGTGGGAGTAAGTTATTGGGAATTAGGTGATCATCCTCATTATATCGGAATTCGTTGTAATTGGTGATATTTGAGGAAATCATCTGGGTTGTTTGCCGGACGGCAAATATTTGGTTTTGAATATCCGTTGTTATGCACCAATTTCAAATTGATATATCTGTACGTCTATTTTTATAGAGTGAGATATACCTTTTGAAATTATGTCTATGACATTTACCTATATCAGTGGATGGTTAGGTAAGGAGCATTGAACATCGGTGTAATTCTTCTTAACCATAAGTACAGTTTTCAACCTACGACACTGAGGGAATGAGTTATTAGACTCAAGGGACTTATACAGAGTATTGTATGTTGTCCAGTGTCCATTAGGACAGAGGGGTAGGTACTCGTACTATATTCTGTTTACTTATGACTTCTCGAGTTCTTAGACAAGTGTTTCGTAGAAACGCAGGGTCCAAGTTCTGAGAAGTTATAGGTATAAGAGTAAAGTAGAGAACCAGGTATTGCAAGTATCGGGATTCTTCAAGGTGATCGAAGATGAAGATACTTGTGAATGGTATTCAGTTGATAGTAATGATTAAGAGAACTAGCTTCTCTTTCTGGTTACTCATAATTGGAGGTACTCCTAAGTTGAGTAGCGCTGATCGGCCTCTCTTCCATTTACTTGACACGCACTGGAGACAGCTGCAAGATTTGAATCTGGTTCAATTAAACCAGTGCCTCTGTTTCTGTATTGGATATAGAACAGTTCATATCTTGACATTGTTAAGATACGGGGAGTTGTCCGGCTTATGATTAAAACCAGACTCCGGATAACTCAAGGCACGTTTCTGTAATGGCTGTTTGTGGGTTGACCCGGGCTATGACGAGGGTTGACTTTCTACCATCTGGAAGATCAATAGTGATGTTGTTCTTAACTCGCCACTGTTTTAACAAAAATGGATTTTTTCAGAAAACAGTAGTGGGAGTATGGTAGAACTAGAAGTGATTCCAGAACAGCAAACGATTGCTGAAGATTTGATAAAGTACCAAAAGATTCAATCTGTATTTGACATTCCATTGGCCACTCCGCAGAAATGGTGGGTAACCTCAGGCGCTCGAGAGGTACTTCGGTATGCTCAAGGACGGTGACAGGGAGGTTCTTGTTTACCCAGACTTGCCATTGCTGTTGATCCAGACTGTGAGACCCGGCAGGAGGATGAGTATAGCGTCGTTCTGAACTAGCTTTAGAAGTGTACGTCTATATGACTCTGCCAGAGGGTTGTCATAGTCAGTGGGAGCAGCGGAAGCATTGGCGGACAAGTGGCTTATGTCTATTTATAGACTAAAGCAGATATAGCGGATATAGATCATCTATTTCTAATGTGACAGTCATAGGTTTGACATCACCAGAATAGGGGATGGATCTGTTAAGAAGGTAGTAGGGTGTGATGTCCTGGTATTTGATGACATACACAGAGTAGGAAGTGATATTCCTATACTACGATCGGTTATACTTTGGTCGTCACACAGTAGTTTCTCCACACAGGACTTGGATATTATATCAGACATTCTGGTTACTAGATCTATGGTTTTAGATCTAGATTTGGGTGGTTTCCCAATCTGGGTACTTAGACAGCATTCTAAGAGTATTTAGAATGGACGACTCCTGGCATGGTAAGATACCTGTAGGTGATGGAGTCACCCTCTCTAAAAGTGTCTTACAGACTAAAGGGGAGAGGGATGTGCATGATTGGCAGATCACTTGCTTAGAAAATTGAGTCAATCATGAGATATCAAGTACCACACCAGATGTTGTTCTTGCAGTAGATGCAATAAGTTGATATTGATCCAATCCTGGAGAAAAAGTCGGAAGCAGTTTTAGAACATAAATGGATGTTCTAGGGATATGATAACGGCAGTCTCCTTCGGGAGACAGTTATCATTCCAGGCTTCCAAGGTGACCTGGATGGCAGAGTGGCTGTCAGGGTTATAGTTTTCCCTCTGACGAGGGGCAGTATTATGGACAGATGGTCCAGATGGATACTGAGGGAAGGTATGGCACAGGATACTGATTAAGTTCAGTTGACGATACAGTCTAAGAAGTTTGGATTTGGAGTTCATTTATGAGCTAGGTCCCATCAGACATCCAGACACATTCTAAGACAGGTATTGCTCATTTCTGGAAATGGCTTTCTCCGCGAACTTGAGATAAAGAGAGACATAGAAAGAAACACCATAGCGGATCCACTCACTGAGGCTATTCCTCGAACGCAATAGTTTCGCAAACGAGCTTTGTGAGACTGACTAGTAGAGGAGTTCGGTGTTCGGTATCACACGGGCTGTGAGTATGCGACATCGGAATAATTAGCCTTGAGTGCAAGTGGGAGATTGTTGGAGATAGTACCCTCAGAGTCAATTATTGGATCACAGGCACGTGATTGCAATGATTGAGGGAGGACCTATCCCGGTAGGACAGTCTTACTCAAGATGATAGTATGCTATCTGGTTTATCTTTATCATCGTGTACTGGTTTAGGTGACCCTACAGGTCACTATTGCACGCTGATAGAGCCCCTAGGATTCTTGCTTGACTACCAGCTGTATGAGGGCGATCATATAAGTGGGAGCTGGGGTCTAAAAGCACATCCTTAAAAGGTCCCTAGTAGTGGGAGTTTCGAGACAGGGCATCGATACTCCAGAGTAGACTAGTGTATACAGTCAAGACCCCGACGAGCGGCGGTGGCCGGTCTCACAAGCCACTGGTGTCAGTTGGTTCACCTAGGATGGATACAGGTGCTCATTGGGTATTGAGTACACCGGACATGACTCGCCGGGAACCTGCTAGTTGGTATTATACCTGACGTCAGATAGCAGTTCCCTGGTGACATGTGTACAGGTTAGTTCATCGACCTGAGATCGTCATTTGTCTCGTGTGAGTTCCCACTGTGCTTTGATTACTACCCTACCACGCTCAAAGGAGAAGTTCAAACAGGTTTTAATTGGGTACAGTCCCGAGCCACATGGAGGCAGTGAGCGGATCTGCAGGGGTTCGTCTCTCCCGGTATTGGGGATGAGGTCACGCTGTGTCTAGGAGAGCCAGTACATGAAAAGTTCTTAGCCAAGGCAGGACATTTGCTGGTAGGTATTCCAGTAGTATCTCAGGGTGTTCTGGGCTACACTCCGACACGACTTGCACCGCTTTTGGGGGTCTAACTTTTACCAACCCCCTAGGCCCGCCATGCAATGCTCATAGACGAACGGACCGGACTGTACGGATATTGTCACTGACAGGCTCAGTAGGGTGTCAGGATGAGTTCGCTCATCGACGTCCCTTTGGTCCATAGCTGGTGGCCCGTCACGTATGGGTAATACCTCTGACGTGCTAGTGGTTAAATCCACAGCCATAGTATTGACGAGTCTTTAGAGTCCACCACACACAGTTACTCAGGTTTCGGGCGAAACGCTGTAGAGGCCGTATGGAGATATGGCAGGGTTCGATCAGATACGTGTGGTATTGCACGGATCGTGATCGGACGGTTTTTACTAGCCGGCTTTGGTTTAAGTCGGATCCTAGTATTTGATAGTGTAGATTTTGTCTCTTTGCATTTGTATTCAATGGGAATACAAATGCGGGGATGTATAAGCAGTAGCGGGGTTTTCCTGTAATTTATTACGGGATCGGTTTTCTGAAGTTGCCAGTTTGCATTCCGTTCCGGCCGGTTTTTCTTTGTTCCTTCCCGGCCGGACTTTCCGATGGAGAGGGGTTATTTGCAAGTTTGCAAATAACATTTTGTTGAGGGGTTTCTTGCATTTGTGCCTTCATAATCATGAGATTCCATTTTAGTCTCATCCTTTGCATTTATTGTGATGGTTTGGTGAAAGGATTGAAATGGGAAATGAGAGTGACTTTAATCTTGGATTATCTTTTCTTTTCTTCTCTTGGATATTCTTTTTTTTCCTCCAAATTGAAAAAGAGGGGCCAGCCACAGGGGAGGGAGTGAGGGGGTTCATTTTGTGTGAGAGTGGGATTCATTCATCTCATATTTATTCTATGCTTGCTACCAAAAATCACACACCTCTCTCCAAAGATTATTTCTTCACCTCCATCCATACAAGGCATCTTCAAACCCTAAAAGAGACAACCATTCTACACTTGTCTACAGCAAATCTTGGACGCGTCGGCTAGCCAACTTCGCGTCCGAGTTGCCTCGGTCCAGAGGTGGGAGCCCGTAAAAGAATCCGACTACGTGGTGCCCTTTTCGACGAGGAGGTGACGGACGGAGATTCCGCGGTAGATCGGAGTGCAGACGAAGACCGAAGGACACGGATCGCTTGGTATAACTTCTCTACTCCTTTTCTTGTTTGCTAGTAGCTAGGTTAATGGCCCGATCCGGGTTAAAAGTGCGCGGTGGTGCCGGTTTGCAAGTTCATAAAGTTTTTCGTTTTCGCGTTTCCGGCGTCGGATCGACGGCCGGGGCGCCGCCGTGCACTTACATCAGGTACATTGAAATGCGGTATATACGTTTTGAATCAAGCTCAGGTCTTCAGTGTCCAAAACACACTTAAAAGAAAGTCTCCAGATTTAAATAAGGCTTTCTTATGGCATTGTAGACTGGGTCACATTAATGAGACACGGTTGACAAAGTTACATAAAGAAGGATACTTGGATTCGTTCGAGTACCAGTCTTATGCCACTTATGAGTCCTGTCTCATAGGAAAGATGACAAAGACTCCGTTCACTGGACACGGAGAAAGAGCGAGCCAGCTCTTGGGACTCATACACAGTGACGTGTGTGGTCCAATGTCTACACATGCGTGAAGTGGTTATTCATACTTCATTACTTTCACAGACGATTTCCCTTGGTATGGATATGTCTTCTTGATGAAGCACAAATCCGAGGCCATTGAGAAATTTCAGGAATACAAGAATGAAGTTGAAAAACACACAGGCAAAAGTATCAAGACACTGAGATCTGATCGAGGTGGTGAATACTTGAGTGCCGAGTTTCTGGGAATCTTAAAAGAGAATGGAATTCTCTCTCAGCTTACTCCTCTATACACACCACAACACAACGGTGTAACGGAAAGGAGGAATCGAACCCTATTGGATATGGTGTTAGTTATATGTATGCCCTAGAGGCCATTACTGTACATAGGATGTATATTGTAGTGGATGCTGGGACGTACATAGGGAGGACTTTCTTGCTCGACATGATAGTATGCTATCTGGTTGATCTTTACCTTAACGTGTATACTGATTGTCTCTCTGTTACATGTTGGTAAAGCCCTTAGGATCTGTACTTGACTACCTGGACTATGATGGGGATCATACTAGTGGGGACATGGTAGTCCATAAGTACATCCTTCAAAGTCCCTAGTCGTGGGTGTATCGAGACGGGGCATCGATATACCAGAGTAGACTAGCGTATACCTTCTCGACCCATACAGATGGGCGATGGATGATCCCATATCCATTGGTGTTTGACATCAGAGATGATATACGGGTGCTCAGTGGAGACTGGGTACACTGGACGGACTCGCCGAGAACTCCCAGATGGAATTATACCTTACGTCAGATGGCAGTTCTCTGGTGACACTGGTACAGAGTAGTCTGTTGACCCGAGATCGTCATAGTGTCTTGTGTGGTTCCCACTGTGCTTTGATTTCCATCTTACCACGTCCAAGAGGGCGTGCAAAACGGTGGTTTTTGGGTACAGTCCCGAGTCACATGGAGGCAATGAGCGATAGGAGGGGATTCGTCTCTCTCGGTATAGGGAGTTGATATTGCGCTGTGTTCGATTGGCTATAACAGGAAATCCCTTGCCAGGGTTGCTGAGATTTACTGGTAAGTGTTACCAGTAGTTTCTCGAATTGTTATAGACCTCATATCGACACGACTTATCAAGCTATTGGGGTCTGACGTTTACCACCCCTAGGCGAGATATGCGACATATCAGACGATCAGACCGGACTGTACGGTAGTGTTACTGGTCGGATTCACTGGAGTGTGAGCGGGCTTGCTCGTCGATCTTCAGATCGCTCAATACCCGGGTGGCCGTTACGTTTAGCAGACCGCTTGCGGCTTGTGGGTGTTTGATATGATCATCATCTGCTGCCGGCGTATTGACGAGTCTTTAGAGTCCTACACAGAGCTTTCCTGGCTCAAGCGAAACGAAATAGGAGCGCATATGAGATATGTACGGGACCGAGAATAATGCGTGTATGTGATACCGTATTTCATTCTCGCGATGAATGTGTCGTATGGTTATATGCGATATAACCTAGTTATCGAATCGAGGGATGATTCGATAAGCCGATACATTGGATACTAGTCGGTTATATGCGATATGACCGGATCATGAAATCAAGTGTTGATTTAATGATTTAATGCATAATTATATATTTGATATATTACTTTGCATTAGCTAGTATAGGTTCACTTTATTTGGATTTTCTCACTCGATGTGCAAGTTGTATATGTGATATACTTTTGTGCATATACATTGTATCATGTTTGATGATACATGTTGACTTGTGCTTGTGTAAAGATTAAACCATGGTTATATGAATGGTTAGGGTTTTATATACTTATTCATTTATTTATAATCATTATTCATTTAAGGAAAAGAAAAGAAAAATGGTGGCATTCTTTTGTTCATTCATGAAGCTTCATGAATACTTTGACTTAGTCACCATTTTTGTCTTCATTCCTAACCTAACCATTCACTTAACTTGGGTTTAGTCTCTACACATAACCATGGTCATGTTATGATAAAGATTGGATTATTCTTTTCTTTTTAATTAACTTATCATAACAATTAGCTTCTTCTTCTTCATCTTCTTCAAAGAAGAAAAGCTTTCTTCATCAATGGTGGATTGATGAAACAAGTGAGAAATCCAATTCTAAAGTCTACCCACTTCCTATTTCTTCATCCTCTACCTCTTGCCAAGTAGTAGAGTGTGTTTCCTTCACAAGTTTTCATGACTTGGTGATGTTTGGAGCTTGATCTAGCGATGCCTCGACGTAGATCATCTTCGGCATGGACATCGACGACCTAGCTTGCCCATTCTCCGACGAAGCCGACGCTAGAGCCCGGGAACTCATTTAGACAGCGAGGGGACTTCGTTGCGGAGCTATGGAGGTGGAGCACCGGATCTACAAAGGTTGTATTTCCGTATTCCTATAGTTAAGTGTTAACTAGTTTTGTTTTCGCCTAGTTTTCTAGCAAACGATCCGTAGTCGGGTCTCTCGGCACCCGTAAATTTTTATATTGGCATGTTCGATGCCTTGCGAGACCTCCATAGGGTGCCTAGGAACCCTACAGTGGTATCAGAGCCTAGCTAGAGCCTTAGGCGAAGTCCAGACGGAATCTGAAACCCGAACGAACCCGTAACCCATCTCAAAACATGCTCTCTGTCCTTTTTTCAAAAATTGGGATTTTTCCATATTAAAAATATTCAGTAAAATCAGCAGGAAATTCTAAGGGATAATGTAAAATTCGTGTGCCTGATTCCATCAATGCGCCGCGTTTCCGCGGCACGAGCATGGCTCGTGCGGCGGAACCGCGGCCGTTTTGTCGTTTTCGGCATCCAAATTTGTACAGTAATTCATAGAATGCAGTGCTGGTTTTCCTGGGTATTTTTGATATTTTTTCAAGAGTTGAATTTTCTGGAGTTGTTTTGGGGATTCGGTGTTTCGATCGGGGTATCAAATTTTGTCTGTGTGGCTTTCCGGATAACTTTTAGAATATGTTAAAAAGTTCGACCGGATATAAATACCCAATTTTTCCCCTGTCGGGAAATTTCCAAGTGTTGGATTTTTCCGTAGTTTGACGACGTTCTAAGTAGTGCAAGTAACGCGATGGTCCCTCTAGAAGACAACAAACCTTAACTCGATTATGTGACCGTCTTGAACTGCCCTTTGAACCTTCGGGTTTGGGGCAGTACGGCGTGCCACATGTGAGGCGTTGGCTTGACCCTTCTATGGCTGGACCGTTGCTATTGAGGCACGAACTGAATGTTGTTAGACTTATTTCATGTGTTGATCTGTATCGGGAAAACTTGGGTATTCGACTGTTCGATCGGAAAGTTTAACATTTTCTATTTATCTGGAATGGGATACAATAATTGGAATTCACAATAGTTATGAGATAACTAAATGAATGTTATAAACATAGCAGTTTAGTCTCACTTGATCGGTTGCCACGGAATTTTGATGTGATCAAAAGTCCGTCGCAATCACGTAGTGTACGCGGATACTCGCCGGGTAAACTTAATAGACAGCCTCACTCCATAGCCCCGACCAAGTGACTGTAGGAGAACCCCGTCGCCGAAAGCATCCGTTCGGGTGCTCACGGCAGCGGTGTTCCGCCTTGGTGCACTTCGTCGACGGTATCGGGGGTGCGGCCGCCTACTAAAGTTTGCGATGAGTATTCGATCAGACTGTCGGGAATCTTGTTGAATTGCCCGACTCGATATTGAAAAGTGTTTTCGATAATGAGACTAAAATGCGGGGTTTATAATTGTTAGGCATGCGATGTCTAAGAATTTCATTTGATTAGGCATGCGATGTCTATGGAGGTTGCGAATTCCAACTGTTGTAGTTTTACACTTTCTTTTCTGTGACCGTAAGTGTAATATGTGATATCGCCGGTTTCGTTGCTATATGTCAACGACAATTGGGATGCGCATATTTACTTACGTTGATGACATGTGATGTATGTGTTGCTGGATATGTTATACTGGATCGTCGTGTTTGAATAGCCGGGGTTTTTTATGTGAGATGAGTGTTTTTCATTTTCATTCATGTAAAATCTTGTATGTAATATTCTTTTATTGGGGCACTTCCAGGTAGCGGAAGTAGTCACCGTTTGTATATTATTTACTTTTCCGCACTAGGATAGACCCAAGGAGGAGGGCACAAGTAACCCGGTTCTGGAGATCAGTGGGAGACCAACTCGAGGAGTCGAGTCCGGGTCTCCTAACTCCAGAATTGGTAGGGTTGCTTGCCGCTCTCGTAGGGGTCTAAGGGTGTGGGTTTGGCTATTCATCACGACCGTGGAATCCGTGTTTTATACTGGCTCGTATTGAAAACACGGACGTCCTAGTATATCCAATATTTCATATGTTTCTTCTGCTGCGATATCTGTGATGTGATCATGTGATGTTCTATGATAGATACAGTATATAGTATATATGATATATTATATAGGCGTTACTTATGTTTTACACCCGCGCTAGCCCTGCCCCGCTCTGCCGTTAGTTACCTAACCTAACGGTGCACGAGGGGACATCGAGGCGAATGCGGATGGCATAAGTGTACGTCGTATTTATCTGTGATGTTTAGGTACTTAAATGATGGGACTTCATTAATGAGATTAATGAAATAAAAGAAACCTAAGATGTTGTAGAATCGAATTTCAAAATAAAACAGGTAGCTACAGTTCTTGCTTTGCACAGCGGTATATATGATATATCCTGCACCTTATTCGATAAGGAAAGGACCGAGATCCCTTCACCGGGAGTGACTCCTTTAGCGATAACTGGCGGATGCTACACACTCGGTTTGTCTTTTGATTGCTTTTAAGTGTTTTTGCTTTGCACAGTGATATATACGATATATCCCGCACCTCATTCGACGAGGAAAGGACCGACGATCCCTTCACCGGGAGTGACTCCTTTAGCAAAACTAGAAAAGCCTCAAAAGCACTCCATTTTAAAACCATTTGATTCTACAACGATATCAAGTTCATTACGCAATAGGTTTTCAGAAAAACCTGTCGTAGCCCTCTGTCATTTCAGATATGTACTGGTTAGTATTCGTGCTGCGTTTGTTGACCTCTGTCAAGGCGTAGTGTGCGATAGCTGATTAGTGCTTATCTGCATAAGCATATGATGTGATTGATTTAGGGTAGTCGTGCGACCTTGTTGCTCTGTCAAGGGTCGTGCGGGTGGGTTTACTTCAATCAGGAAATGACGGGTTGAACTTGACTAGCAGCCTATGGTTTGTTGACCTCTGTCAAGGTCATAGGACGCTAGGGGCAAAATATTATCGGGAATTTCAAGTGTTGAAATTTGCAATGAGATTGCATACCTTCTATGAGATAGTTAGATCCCGATACCCGCTGCGAGTAAGAGTTACTCCTGGGAGAGTTTTATACATTACAATTAGCCGATCAAGTAGGTGTCTAGAAAGGTGTCAACGGGGTTACGCCTCTGGAAAAACGAGGTTTACATTAATTAGGTTCGTGCGAAAGCACGGGGGACCTCCCTCAAAGTACCGACACTGGCCTGGCTGAAAGATTGGCGAACTTGTAGTGTGTAATTAATCCCGGCTAGTCTTTCCTTTTAGGGTTTGAAGGAAGATTTGATAAAAAGCAGTGGGAGCCATCCTGATTAGATAAAATAATAACCAATCTATTCTTGACAGAGCGCACGCTGAGTGTTTTCTTCTCTCTCTCTCCAGGTAGCGACCATATCACGCCTTAATCAAGATAATAATACGGATAAATGACCGAACCCGCTTGTTATACTGAGCTGGGGAACGTTGGTCCCGCTCCAACTTATAATTGTTATAAGACAGAGCAGGAAATTGGGGAATACCAGAATTCCCGTGCCGCCCAAACGAAGAGAGTGCATTCTGATGCATCATCTTCGGGTGTGTTCATTACAGAGAACTGTTTCTCAGTATCCTTTACGTCCTGGGTATGTGATACCAGATCAGGATCCCAGATATGTAATCTGTTACATAGGGCTACAGATAGGTAAGGAACTGAGAACGGGTGATAAGTTTCATGAGGCAGAAAACGGGGCAAGAGTTGCAGCCAAGTCTGTTGGTCACTGTCACCCTGTATTACAATACATTGATTCTGAACGAATGTTATTAGATACCGAACCTGATATACAAAATCATATCAATCTCTTTATTAGAAAAGAAAGGATATAATTTTGTATTGATGGATAATGTTTTGAACATTTCCTATATCAAAAGTTGATCGGTTCAGGCACGTTATCTAAAAGCATTGATGTTCTAAATCAAACTACAGTTCTTAGTATACAGAACACACACAAGAGGAAGAGTTCAGAAATGAACGAATCCATCTTGAGGTATTGTAGACTAGGTCATATCAATGCGACCCGACTAGCAGAGTTACATAAAGATGCATATTTAAATCAGTTTGAATTTACATCTTGTGAAACTCGCCAGTCATGTCACAAAGATAAGATGACCAAAGATCTGTTTATTGGAAACAGAGAAAGAGTTAATAAACTCTTGGGATGATACATGTTGATGTATGTTAGGTCCCCTGTCTACAAATGCCAGGACTGGTTCTTTATACTTCATTATATTCTCTGATAATCTCTCATGATTCAGTCATATGTTCCTGTTGAAACATGAGTCCGAACCTTTTAAGATATTCACAGAATATAAGTTAGAAGTAGAGAACCAAAATACGGGTATAAGTATTATGTCCTATGATGAGATCAAGGAGGAGAATACTTGAGCACGGAAATACTGGACTATTCTAAAGGAGAATGAGATTCTCTCTCAGCGTTACTCCTCCGTATACACCATTGCACGATGGTATATCGGGGCGGAGCTATCTCACCCTATATGATAAGGTGTGCTCTATGATGAGTACTACTGAGTTACCTTTTTCCTTTTGGGAGTTATGCGCTTAAGAAGCTGCATACCTATTGAATAGGGTTCGAATCAAATCAGTTGCCTACCACCTCATATATGATATGGTATGGGAGGAGCCCATATCTTAAGCTAGTTAAGATTTGGGGTTGTCCGGCCTATGTCTAAAAGCAAAATCCGGACAAGCTCGAGGCAAGGTCTGTTATGTAAAACTGGAAATGTTCCAGCTATACAAACAACAGCAGATGATTTGGCAGAACCAAAGGATTCAGTAGATTCCAACGAACCTCAGCCTCTCCGCCGATCTAGTAGGGTTCCTCACCCACCTGAGAGGTACTTCGGTTTCTCTATGACAGTGGGAGCGAGGATTGCATCATGAGATGATGACCCAACTAGTTTCTAGCTGGCCATAAGGAGTGGGACTCTGTAAGAATGGCTGGATGTTTAGAGATTTGAGATGGAATCCATGTACACCAACAAAGTATGGACTTTGGTTGCTATATCTGAAGGGTTAAATCCCTATCAGGAGCAAGTATATCTTGAGAAGATTACTTGGTGTAAATGGAAAAGTTGAGACTTTCAAAGCTAGACTTGTTAAAAGTTTGTATCATTGACCAGGTGTAGGTAATGATAAAACCTTTTCAAGTACCTATGCTTAAGTCCATCCATATCCTACTTGCCACGGCTACATACCATGACTACGATATCTGGTGGTTGGGTGTCATGACAGCTTTTCTAAATGATGTTTTAGAAGAGTGCGTCTATAAGTACACAACCAGAGGGCCTCGTAGACAGTGGGAGCAGCGGAAACGTGTGCAAGATGTTTTATATCATAAAGCAGGCATCGCGGAGTTGGAACATCTGTTTTGATGAATTAGTCAAAGAGTTTGACATCATCAAATGGTAGATGAACCTTGTATAAACAAAAAGGTAGTAGGGAGTATGGTGACGATCCTCGTAGAGTACGTGGATGACATACTCTTGATGGGGAAGGAGTTTCCTATGCTACGCTCGGTCAATCTCCGCTTATCACAATGATTCTCCATATAGGATCAAAGTGATACCTCCTAAATCCTGGGTTTTGGATCTATGAGATAGATCTAATTGGATGTTAGGATTCTCACTAGTTGTAGTGAGACGGTATCAACCGATCCTGGGGAGAATCACTAGAAGGGTTCCAGGGTGATAAAGACGACTGAATGTCAGTCACAGGCATTATCTATACCCTCTGTAAAGGGACGGTATGTTGGAAGAGTTCCAAGCTAGATACCGTGGCATACTAGATGATAAAGGCTGGATACATCGCTACTTAAGATGCTACCAAAGAGGCTGTTTGGGTGTATATTGGTTCATGAGATGAACTATGTTCTTCCCATTGTGTGACAATGGAGTTGTGGCTTATGCCAAGGAACGTCCGTCCCATCAGTGATCCAGACATATTATAAGGCAGTATCACTTGATCGTGGAGATGGTTGATCTCCAGGGAGATCGAGGTTAGGAGAGTAGACTCAGAGGACAACACAGCGGATCCACTCACAAAGGCCTGTTCCCAGAGAGAGACTTTTATGGGATGGTTGAGTATGAGATACTTCAGCCACTGCTACAGATGGCCCTAGTGCAAGTGGGAGATTGTTAGTTATATGTATGCCCTAGAGGCCATTACTGTACATAGGATGTATATTGTAGTGGATGCTGGGACGTACATAGGGAGGACTTTCTTGCTCGACATGATAGTATGCTATCTGGTTGATCTTTACCTTAACGTGTATATTGATTGTCTCTCTGTTACATGTTGGTAAAGCCCTTAGGATCTGTACTTGACTACCTGGACTATGATGGGGATCATACTAGTGGGGACATGGTAGTCCATAAGTACATCCTTCAAAGTCCCTAGTCGTGGGTGTATCGAGACGGGGCATCGATATACCAGAGTAGACTAGCGTATACCTTCTCGACCCATACAGATGGGCGATGGATGATCCCATATCCATTGGTGTTTGACATCAGAAATGATATACGGGTGCTCAGTGGAGACTGGGTACACTGGACGGACTCGCCGAGAACTCCCAGATGGAATTATACCTTACGTCAGATGGCAGTTCTCTGGTGACACTGGTACAGAGTAGTCTGTTGACCCGAGATCATCATAGAGTCTTGTGTGGTTCCCACTGTGCTTTGATTTCCATCTTACCACGTCCAAGAGGGCGTGCAAAACGGTGGTTTTTGGGTACAGTCCCGAGTCACATGGAGGCAATGAGCGATAGGAGGGGATTCGTCTCTCCCGGTATAGGGAGTTGATGTTGCGCTGTGTTCGATTGGCTATAACAGGAAATCCCTGGCCAGGGTTGCTGAGATTTACTGGTAAGTGTTACCAGTAGTTTCTCGAATTGTTATAGACCTCATATCGACACGACTTATCAAGCTATTGGGGTCTGACGTTTACCACCCCTAGGCGAGATATGCGACATATCAGACGATCAGACCGGACTGTACGGTAGTGTTACTGGTCGGATTCACTGGAGTGTAAGCGGGCTTGCTCGTCGATCTTCAGATCGCTCAATACCCGGGTGGCCGTTACGTTTAGCAGACCGCTTGCATCTTGTGGGTGTTTGATATGATCATCATCTGCTGCCGGCGTATTGACGAGTCTTTAGAGTCCTACACAGAGCTTTCCTGGCTCAAGCGAAACGAAATAGGAGCGCATATGAGATATGTGCGGGACCGAGAATAATGCGTGTATGTGATACCGTATTTCATTCTCGCGATGAATGTGCCGTATGGTTATATGCGATATAACCTAGTTATCGAATCGAGGGATGATTCGATAAGCCGAAACATTGGATACTAGTCGGTTATATGCGATATGACCGGATCATTAAATCAAGTGTTGATTTAATGATTTAATGCATAATTATATATTTGATATATTACTTTGCATTAGCTAGTATAGGTTCACTTTATATGGATTTTCTCACTCGATGTGCAAGTTGTATATGTGATATACTTTTGTGCATATACATTGTATCATGTTTGATGATACATGTTGACTTGTGCTTGTGTAAAGATTAAACCATGGTTATATGAATGGTTAGGGTTTTATATACTTATTCATTTATTTATATTCATTATTCATTTAAGGAAAAGAAAAGAAAAATGGTGGCATTCTTTTGTTCATTCATGAAGCTTCATGAATACTTTGACTTAGTCACCATTTTTGTCTTCATTCCTAACCTAACCATTCACTTAACTTGGGTTTAGTCTCTACACATAACCATGGTCATGTTATGATAAAGATTGGATTATTCTTTTCTTTTTAATTAACTTATCATAACAATTAGCTTCTTCTTCTTCATCTTCTTCAAAGAAGAAAAGCTTTCTTCATCAATGGTGGATTGATGAAACAAGTGAGAAATCCAATTCTAAAGTCTACCCACTTCCTATTTCTTCATCCTCTACCTCTTGCCAAGTAGTAGAGTGTGTTTCCTTCACAAGTTTTCATGACTTGGTGAAGTTTGGAGCTTGATCTAGCGATGCCTCGACGTAGATCATCTTCGGCATGGACATCGATGACCTAGCTTGCCCATTCTCCGACGAAGCCGACGCTAGAGCCCGGGAACTCATTTGGACAGCGAGGGGACTTCGTTGCGGAGCTATGGAGGTGGAGCACCGGATCTACAAAGGTTGTATTTCCGTATTCCTATAGTTAAGTGTTAACTAGTTTTGTTTTCGCCTAGTTTTCTAGCAAACGATCCGTAGTCGGGTCTCTCGGCACCCGTAAATTTTTATATTGGCATGTTCGATGCCTTGCGAGACCTCCATAGGGTGCCTAGGAACCCTACATATGGTTCGTTCCATGATAAGTAAGGCTGAGTTGCCGCGATCCTTCTGGGTTATGCACTAGAATCAGCTGCATACCTTTTGAACCGAGTTCCAACTAAGACTGTGCCTACTACACCATATCAGATGTGGTATGGGAAGAAACCCTATCTTAATCACATTAAGACATAGGGATGTCCAGCTTTTGTAAAAAAGCAGCTTGCGGACAAGCTCGAGGTGCGTTCAGTACAGTGTAAGTTTGTGAGATACCCAAAGAACTCCAAGGGGTATCTTTTCTATTACGCAGAGGAACAAAAGGTTTTTGTTTCTCGGCATGCCCGCTTCTTGGAAACTGAGTTTTTGGAAAACCAGATAAGTGGGAGCGCAATAGAACTGGAAGAAATTCCAGAACCACGAGCTATTACTGAAAGCTTAGTAGAACCAGAGGGTTCGAAAGAACACGACATTCCTACGCCACTCCGCAGTGGTAGTAGGTAGTCTCATCCGCTCGAGAGATACTACGGTTTTCTCATAGACGGGAATAGAGAGTATTGCACTATGGATTATGGTGAGCCTATTAGCTTCCAGCAAGCCATTCAGAGCGGCGACTCGGTAAAATGGCTGGATGCAATGCGGGCCGAGATGGAGTCCATGTACACCAACAAAGTTTGGACTTTGGACTTTGCTCCAGAAGGGGTAAAACCCGTAGGCTGGAAATGGATCTTCAGAAAGAAGATTGGTGTAGATGGGCAGGTTGAGACCTATAAAGCTAGACTTGTTGCAAAGGGTTTTCATCAAAGACCTGGTTTGGACTATGACGAGACCTTTTCTCCAGTGGCTATGCTGAAATCCATTCGGATCCTTCTTGCCATTGCTGCCTTCCACGATTATGAAATCTGGCAGATGGACGTAAAGACGGCTTTCTTAAATGGAAATTTGGAAGAGTGCGTCAATATGGATCAGCCAGAAGGATTCATTCATAGTGGGAGCAGCGGTAAAGTGTGCAAGTTACTAAAGTCAATCTATGGACTTAAGCAGGCATCGCGGAGTTGGAACATCTGCTTTGATGATACTGTCAAAGAATTCGACTTTATCAAAAACCCGGATGAACTATGCATTTACAGTAATATTGTAGGGAGAACTGTGGTATTCCTCGTCTTGTACGTGGATGACATTCTCCTAATAGGAAATGATGTTCCTATGCTACAGTAAGTCAAAGGATTCTTGTCGCAGAGGTTCTCCATGAAGGACCTGGGCGATGCCAACTACATTCTGGGGATCCAGATCTATCGTGATAGATCTAAGAGGATGTTGGGACTTTCACAGTCAAGGTACATCGACACCATACTGAAAAGATTCAGTATGGAAGATTCCAAGCGCGGTAATTTACCGGCTTGTCACGGGATCACCCTCTCCAAAGAGATTTCTCCCAAGAATGATTTGGAAAGGGATCGCATGTCTATTATAGCCTATGCTTCTGCGGTAGACTCTATAATGTATGCGATGTTATGTACCAGACCAGATGTAGCATACGCATTGAGCGTTGTAAGCCGGTATCAGTCAAACCCAGGGGAGAAACACTGGATAGCGGTAAAGAACATTCTCAAGTACCTGAGAAGGACTAAGGAGATGCTCTTGGTGTATGGCGGAAAAGACCTCCAGCTCGAGGCCTTTGCTGACTCCAGCTTCCAGAGTGACAAGGATGACTCCAAGTCCATGTCGGGTTATGTCTTTACCCTCAATGGAGGGGCGGTTTGCTGGAAGAGTTCTAAGCAGGAGACCGTTGCAGACTCAACTATGGAAGCGGAGTACATAGCTGCTTGCGAAGCCGCAAAGGAAGCTGTCTGGATGAAGAAGTTCCTCACGGAGCTTCAGGTGGTTCCTACCATTGTTGATCCAATACCGCTGTATTGCGACAACAACGGCGCTATAGCTTTAGCGAAGAAACCCAGGTCCCATCAGAAGTCCAGGCACATTTTGAGGCAGTACCACTTGATCAGGGAGATCATAGATCGCCGGGTGATCGAGGTGAAGAGAGTAAATACAGAGAATAACACTGCAGATCCACTCACGAAGGCCCTACCCTAGACTCAGTTCGAGCGGCTGATCGAGATGATAGGTCTTCGATACGCCAGTACATGGCCTTAGTGCAAGTGGGAGATTGTTAGTGTATATGCCCTAGAGGCCACTACTGTATCATACAAGCTTGTATATTACTTAATGGAAGCTTGGGATATTCATAGTTGTATAGACAATCTTGCTCAAAATGGTAGTATGTTACTTCAATATGTGCATGTGTTTCTTTTAGCATATCGCTTATATACATATTAGTAGAGCCCTTAGGATCTTTGCTTGATTACCAGCGTTGTGATGGCAGTCATACTCGTGGGGACTGGGTAATCCATAAGCACATCCTGATACAGGTCCCTAGTCGTAGGACTATCGAGACAGGGCATTGATACTCCGGAGTAGACTAGCTTATGCGCTTCTCATCCCAGCGGGGGAGATGGTCTGTCCCACAGCCGTCAGTACGTCGTACTTGAGATAGTATGCGGGTGCTCGTTGGGTTACGAGTACACTGGACAGGACTCGTCGGGAACTGTTGGTTGGTATTATACCTATCGTCAGTTATCAGTTCCCAGGTGACATGAGTACAGCTTAGTCCGCTGACTTGACTCTGTCACTTCGCCTCGAGTGTGTTCCCACTGTACTTTGATTATTACCCTACCACGGCACAATGGAGTCGTGCAAACAGGTAGTTTTTGGGTGCAGTCCCAAAGCACTTGGAGGCAGTGATGGTTAGACAGGATTCGCCTCTCCCGTTATTGGAGGTTGACATCGCGCTGTGTCCAGGAGAGCCATTACACAAGTAGTCCCTGGCTAGGGCAAGCGAGATACACTGGTAGGTTTCCAGTGTTATCTCAGGGTGTTCTGGGCTACACTCCGATACGATTTGTACCGCTATTAGGGGACTGACGTTTATCGCCCCCTAGGCCCGCCATGCGATGTATCAGACGAACAGACCAGACTGTATGGAGACCGTCACATTCAGGCTCAGTAGGAGTTCAGATGGGTTCACCTCGCCAGCCTTCTTATCGGCATCTACCTGGTGACCGTTACGTACAGCTAGTTTCGCTTGCGGTCTGTGGTTAAACCCACTGCCAGCGTAGTGTCGAGTCTTTAGAGTCCTACACAGAGAGTTATTCGCCTTCAGGCAAAATGAGTAGAGGTCGCATGGTTTTGCGATAGGGTTCATTCACATCCGCGCACTTGTGCACGATTGTTGTCCGAACAGCTTATACTAGCGGGCTTTGGTTTAAGCCGGATCCTAGTATATGATTTGGGATTGGTTTTATCTCATTGTATTCGTGTTCCTCGGATCACGGATACGGGTGCGTATGCACAGTTGACTGAGACAAAGGGAGAGGACTTTGATTAGGGTTAATGACCATTGTCATTTTCTTAACCCTAATGCTTATGTGTGTATCATGAATAATTGATATTAGTTAAATATATTTGTGCATGGTTAGGGTTGTTGACCATTTGACCATTCCTGACTTGTTGACTTAGGTTGACATGTTGACCATCATCATTCCATATAAAAGATGCTCTTTGATCCTTGCAATTTGCATTTAATGTGAAATGATAATGGTCAAGTCTTGATTAACCATGACAATTATCTTGCTAATTATCTATTTTCATAATTCACCCATATATGAGAGAATGGTTCATTTTTTCTCATTATGCTATCATATAGATTCTCTCTCCTCCTCTTCCTCTCTCTCTAGCTCTCCCCTCTCATGAGTTGAGAAACACTTGAGCTTGAGATAAACCTCTCTAAAATAATCTCTACTCTCTTCTAAGGTTCTAGGATTAGCACTTCTAGCATCTTAGTTACTTCTAGCTTGAAGTTGAAGCCAAAAGTTGAGGCTCTCGGGTTGATCCTTCTTTGACTAGAGAAGACGACAAGGAGATCACTTCCGTTCACTCCAAGGAGCAAGGAGAGAAGGACATAAAGCCCTAGGTATAACCTTTCTTCCATGTAGCTAAAACTAGTTAGCTTTGTAGTTAGTTTTTGTTTAGCCAAGATACTCCTTTTGATAGTCCATGTTGTCTAGTTCGATAAAAATCCGATTTTTATACCGTTTCCGTCTACCTACAAGCACCGGGGTGGGCAATGTGGACTTACAATCACGACCGTGGAGTCCGTGTTTTATACAGGCCTAATTTAAAACCCAGAAATCCTAGTATATTCAATATTTCATATGTTGATTTCTGCTGCGATTTTCTGTGATGTGATCACTTTATATGATGAGATAGATACTGTATATAGTATATGTGATATATTATATAGACGATGCTTATGTTTTACGCCCGCGCTAACCCTGCCGCGCTCTGTTGTTAGTTACCTAACCTAACGGTGCATGACGGGACATCGAGGTGAATGCGGATGGCATAAGCGTACGTTCTATTTATCTGTGATGTTTAGGTAACTTAAATGATGGGACATTCATTAATGAGATTAATGAAAGAAAATAAACCTAAAGATGTTGTAGAATCGAATTTTCAAAAACAGGTAACTCTTGTTATTGCTTCGCATAGAAATGTTCCTTGTAAAATATCCAGCACCTTATTCGATAAGGAAAGAGCCGAGATCCTTTCACCTGGAGTGACCTGTTTAGCAATAACTGGCAGATGCTACAACCATCGGTTTCGTCTATTGATTGCTTGTATAGTTTTTGCTTTACATAGTGGTATTTGTGAAATATCCTGCACCTCATTCGATAAGGAAAGGGCCGAGATCTCTTCACCGGGAGTGACCTCTTTAGCGAAATTAGCAAAAGCCTCAAAAACACTCTATTTAAATCATTTGATTCTATAATGATATCGAGTTCTTTACGCAAAGGGTTTTCTTAAAAACCTGTCGCAGCCCTCCGTCATTTCAGATAAGTAGTATTTAGTATTCGTGCTACGTTTGTTGGCCTTTGTCAAGAAATAGTGTGCGGTTGCTGACTAGTGCTTATCTTCTTAAACATATGATGCGATTGGATTAGGATAGTCGTGCGACCTTATTGGCCTTTGTCAAGGGTTGTGCGGGTGGGTTTAATTCAATCATGAAATGGCGGATTGAACTTGACTAGCATCCTATGGTTTGTTGGCAAGTGTCAAGGTCATAGGAGGTTAGGGGCAAAATATTATCTGGAATTTCAAGTGTTGAAATTTGCAATGAGATTGCATACCTTCTATTAGATAGTTGGATCCCGATACCCACTGCGAGTAAGAGTTATTTTCAGTCGAAAATAATGCAATCTGTAAAACATCGATTTCCTCATTAATCTACTCATCTAAGGATAGTTGACATAAATATAACACATATTACCAGTTTGTCAGGAAAATACTAATTACCCCATATTATATATATATATTCAACGTTCTTTATAGAAAATTGTGTGTTTATTACTTTATATCTCAACACTTTTCATTGAGATTTTGTGCAGAAAATTGTTCAGGTCGAAGAACTGGAATCACAAGAATTGCCGATAAATCGCAGCAAGTCAAAGACTGCAAATCTGGCAGAAACAAAGAAAGTATATTAATATTCCAGACATCAGAAGAAGACCCTAAAGACAAAACAAAACAACTGCAGAAAATCCATTCAGAGATCTCACTAAACGGCTGTGGATCCGCGGCCTATCCATCCCGATCCGCCGCGGATCCGCGGCCGATTTAGCACATCGGTGGTCGGCACTTTTTCCAGAAGCCCCTTATAACTTCCAAGCTTCCTCAAGATGCTTCGAACTCCCAAGATTTCTCCGGAAGCTTCCCTACAACAGCCAAACATCCTATGCAAGCTTGATACCTACCTAGATTCCTATGCAAGCTTCATAACAACCTAGCCTCTAGTAGAAGATAAACTTAGCTTCTAGTGAAAGATTGGGGAGACTATAAAAGGTGACCTAAGGATTCATTCAAAATGTTGTTGTTCATTGTTACAAAATCCAAATCAATACAATTCAAGTTGAGTGACTCAACTTGTGAACCAAATCACGACCCATTGAGAGCAAAAATCAAGCGACAATCGAAGATCCACTATTGCAACGCCGATCATCATCCGAGCAAAAGATCAACGACGATCCGTGACTCACGACGATCGAGCCACGCAAAGATCGACGACAAATTCCCTTTCAAAGGAGTGAGCTAGAGCTAGTCTTGTAAACTTGAGTGAGAGGTGTAATTTGAAGGAGATATAAATAAAGGTGATAATTGTAATTCTCGCTTTCTATACATTCTCGCATTATGAAATTCTTCGTTCTTGATTGTTTCATTATGATGCGTGAGTAAATTTTCCGCTTGTGGAGGATTCGAGAGAATTGATAGATCTAATGATGATCAAATCTTAATACTAATTTTAATTCTTATGAGATTTGTGAACCTTAGCAAAAAGAATCGTTGATGACCTAATTTGGAGCGAGATCACTTCTTGATTATTTCATTGCAAATTAGGGATCAAACGATTGATGATTTTCTTTGCTAGAGGTTAGATCCGAATGATTATGATTGAAAAGACAAGGGATAGTGAAGGAGAAACCCTAGTTTCTTTAATAGATCCCTAATCTTCATTCATCATCATCGATCTAGCTACAAATTAACAATAGATAAGTTTAGGAATTACTAGATTCATCATTAGCTATTAACTCAATCGAATCCTACAAGCTATTCTTCATAATCTTGATAAATCAAATTGATATTGGATAAATTCATAAATTCTTGATTCTTAAATGTTTTCTAGATGTTTCTTGAAAATCAATTTCACAAATCTTGAATCATTTTCTTTACTATTTTCTTTCAATTCATCTAAAAGAAGATCGATCAAAACACGAATGTCTGTGGACGATCCGTGCTCACTAACAAGCGCTACAAGCGACACCGTTATTGATTGCGGCGATACAAATTTATTTGATTGTGAACATTTTATATTTCTTAACACATCGACGGATTTTTAGAATCAATCAAATGGCGTCGTTGCCGAGGATTGCGTGCCTAATTTGTTCGTTCTTGTTATTTGAGTTGAAATATTATTATTCCATCAGAATTTTAAATCAAAATCGCATCGTGTGCTTAACGATTTGTTGTGAATTTTTTCAAGGAAATCTGGAATCGCTGCAGCAAGGGGAAAAATATTCAGATCATTCCAGATAGGACAGTGAAGCAACAGGAGCACCAAGAGAAATATTTGTTCAACGATCGTGCAAGATGACCGCATAACCGCGGCAATAAGCTACATTCTACGGCAGATCCGCGGCAATCTTGAAGGATCAGAGCTCCAGTTCTTCGTGGTAACTTCTATATTTTCTTATCTTTTCCATGCTCTTGTCCAATATCCATTTTCTGTTGGATTCTTTGCAAAATTCGCAGCGCCGCTAAAAGAAAAATTTGTTGCGCATTTTGAATATTGGTTGTTTACATATTTTAATATGGAAATTAAGAGGCAAAGACCAAATTCAGATTAGGTAGAGATTTCATTACCCTTCCTAAGCCCCAAAAATCATAAAACTAGCATCCGCATCACCCTCATTAACTAAAAAAGATCTAGACATGACTCTAAGGGCCATCGTGCTCAATTAGGACAGAAGGAGATCGTGGGTAATCTATTGCTTATCCGCATTTCTTTTGTGGTGTCTAAGGCAAATGTGTCTAAGGCAAGTAGTTACTTAATTAGGCCCACTACTTACATAGTGGAGAAGCTCCCACTTACCTGGCACTTACCTGGCCACAGAAGGGATAAAGAGGCAGTAGAGGATTTATCCTGCGATTTGCCTTCTGGATGTCTGGGAGGGGTCTAGTGACTTGACCTAGGTGACCATTAGATCTAGGGTTTCTTGTGCATTGTTGTGTGACTTTTTCAAAATCCGTCTTTTTCAAAACCAAAACCACTTCTCTCTAATTATCACAACACTGCTACATGTGCTAAACCATTTAGTGCATGCTTGGCTAGATACGGGACTCTAGTTCCCGTCTTGTCCGCGTTTGTCCTATCGACTCCGATGACGGTAATTCTACATCTTCTTTTTCTTCAACCACTACCACACCCACTTCGATGGACGGATCTCTATCGAATTTCTTTAACACTTCTCTGCCACCGTCCGCAGGTGCGTAAAATCCACCCTGCATCTACCTCCAAGAGAAATGTGTTGGATATAGTGCCCTCAGAGTCAATTATTGGATCACAGGTACTTGATTGCAATGATTGAGGGAGGACCTATGTCGGTAGGACAGTCTTACTCAAGATGATAGTATGCTATCTGGTTTATCTTTATCATATTATACTGCTTTAGGTGACATTACTGATCACTATTGGACGTTGATAGAGCCCGTAGGATTCTTCCTTGACTTCCAGCAGTATGATGGCGATCATATACGTGGGAGTTGGGGTCTATAAGCACATCCTTAAAAGGTCCTAGCCGTGGGAGTTTTCGAGACAGGGCATCGATACTCCGGAGTAGACTAGTGTATACAGTCGAGATGCCAATGAGGGACGGTGGCCGGTCACACAAGCCACTGGTGTCAATTGGTTCACCTAAGATGTTTACAGGTGCTCATTGGGTTATGAGTACACCGGACAGGACTCGCCGGGAACCTGCTAGTTGGGATTATACCAGACGTCAGATAGCAGTTCCCTGGTGACATGTGTACTGGTTAGTTCATCGATCTGAGATCGTCATTTGTCTCGTGTGGATTCCCACTGTGCTTTGATTACTACCCTACCACAGCTCAAAGGAGTCGTGCAAATAGGTTTTAGTTGGGTACATTCCCGAGCCACATGGAGGCAGTGAGCGGATCTGCAGGGGTTCGTCTCTCCCGGTATTGGGGGTGAGGCTGCGCTGTGTCTAGGAGAGCCATTACACGAAGTCCTTGGCCAAAGCAGGAGATTTACTGGTAGGTATTCTAGTAGTATCTCAGGGTGTTCTGGACTACACTCCGACACGACTTGTACCGCTTTTGGGGGTCTGTCTTTTACCAACCCCCTAGGCCCGCCATGCAATGCTCATAGACGAACGGACCAGACTGTACGGATATTGTCACTGACAGACTCAGTAAGGTATCAGGATGAGTTCGCTCATCGACGTCTCTTTTGGTCAATACCTGGTAGCCCGTTACGTATGGCTAATACCTCTGACGTGGTAGTGGTTAAATCCACAGCCAAAGTATTGACGAGTCTTTAGAGTCCGCTACAGACAGTTTCTCAAGTTTCGGGCAAACCGCTGTAGAGGCCGTATGGATATATGGCAGGGTTCGATCATATACGTGCGGTATTGCACGGATCATGATCGGACGGATAATACTAGCGGGCTTTGGTTTAAGCCGGATCCTAATATTCAGTGTAGATTTTGTCTCATTGCATTTGTATTCGGTCGGAATACAAATGCGGGTATGTATATACAGTCGCGGGGTTTTCCTGTAATTTATTACGGGATCAGTTTTTTGAAGTTGCCAGTTTGCATTCCGTTTCAGCCAGTTTTCCTTCCGACCTTTCTTTGGCTGAAAATTGATGGAGGGGCTAATTTGCAAATGTGCAAATTAGAAATGTAGAGGGTGTTATTTGTGATATGAGGCATCATGATATTTCTAGCACATTTAGATTCCATTTTGTGCACATGGCTTGCGTTAATGAGATGAGAGTTGATTTGGATGTTTGGTGTGACATATTCTTCTCATTATCATACAATTTCTCCTCTTGCTTTATTCCATTGATTTTTCCCTCCTCCCTTCTTGATTTGGCCGGCCACATATTAAAGAGAGGGAGCGAGATTTTTGGGTGAGGAATTGTGATCTCATTTCATTTTCATTGCAAGAAAAATGAGAGCTTCATTTTTCCAAAGTTCATTTTTCCTCTTCCCTCCTTCAATGGCAACTTCATCAACCCCTTGAGGCAAATGATTCTACACTTAGTCTACAGCATTCTTGGATACGTCGGCTTGCCAACTTTGTGTCCGAGTTGCCTCGGTCCAGAGGTGGCAGCCCGTAAAAAGACTCGGCATTGTGGTGCCCTTTCCGACGAGGAGATGACGACCGGAGATTCCGCGAGGAGATCGGGATGGAGGCCGAAGACCGAAGGACACGGATCGCTCGGTATAGCTTTCTACCCATTCTCTAGTTAGCTAGCATTAGGTTAATGGCCCGATCCGGGTTTTTAGTATGCGGTAGCGCCGGTTTTCTAGTTTTGAAAAAGTTTTGTTTCCGCATTTGGCCTAAGAAAGACGGCCGGGGCGCTGCCGTGCACTTACATTGGTTTCAGAGCCAGGCCATTAACCTAGTCTATCTTGCTCTAACGTGTTTAGAATTTCGATCGGACGAATTTTCCAAAAACAGCATTTCCATGTCGGACTTTCTGTCGAATTTTTCCTGTGCTCTAAAAATTATTTGGTATATTGGAAAATTACGTGCAGGCTTTCTTAAAAAGACCGCAGAAAAATGGTGGCATAAAAGCACAGTACGCCGCGGAACCGCGGCCGTAACCCCACTTTAGCCGCGGTTCCGCCGCCGAAGAGTAGCTGCGCTGCACCATTTTTCTACAGTGCTCTTTAAACTTGGAATTGGGGTTTTTGGTATGTTCTGTTTGGGCCCAGATTTATTTTGAGTTCTACAGTTGTGCTTGGGGCCCACTTCGGAAAATTTACTCGATCGAAAATTTTAAATATATTAGTTCACAGTATTTACATTATATCTGCGACCGTGAATGTCACTTGATCGGTAAATCCTGTCTGATAGCTATAGCCCTTTTAGATGGATTTGCGAACGTGACGTTCACGTTGATGTTCTGTGTTATGCTGTGATGTTGCAGATTTGTCATGATGGATAGCCTGGATGCAATGGTAGTACAGTTTGGTTTTATATGTACATTTGATATTGCAGGGTGAGCGTCCGACATGTGGTGTTACGACCCGAAAGTACGGAACGCGACTGGCACTTAGATTACGAGACGTCTAAAGGCGTACCGTAACCTAAGTCACCCAAAGCCCAGAAGAATCTAAACAAAAATCAAAAGAGAGTGAAGGAAAACCTTAAATGAAAACGGTTTTGAAATCAATTAAGTTTCATAGAATCCCTTTAAAAAAAATATCAAAAATTCCCGAAAATTTCGGCAGGGTCTCCCCTGTATTTTCTATCCCCCAAAATGGGTACAACAAGATAATAAACCTGTAATAAACAAATGACATCCCCAAGCGGGAGCTAGCTCTTCGCCCAAGGCGGATCACAACCACATGCAATAAATAAGTAATATCGAGAAAAGAGCATAAAAGAAACGCAAAATATCAGAAAACACAACGCCGGCTCAAGTGAGCTCGACCCAAAAGAAACCACAAATATACAAACCTCTCAGTCTCATCACTAGGTCACATATACAATATAAAGTGGTAGATGAAGAATACTAGATACAATGATAGAGCAAAAGAAATAAAATATGCTCGCAACCCACCTGCGGGCGATGTCGCGAGTTTGAGCAAAAGAAGCTGATGATAGGATAGCCCGCCGCTACAAGGGTGACGGGTCCGACCTGCAAGACACTGTGGCACAACGAGGGTGAGTTGCCAGCCCGTGAGTAGAATATAACATCTAGTAAGGCAATCGTAAGAATGCACGCAATGCACCACAACATGCATGTCCATATGTGATATAATAGCTCTAGTATGCATGCACATGTATGCAATGTCATTTCTAACTCTTTAAGTGTTTTAAATGCTAAGGGTCCTGCGTTCTTAACTTTTAGAAAATGAATATCTGTATAATAGCTAAGTACCATCAAGAAATCATCTGAAAACCCGTGTCAAGCATCGACACCAAATAGGAATCATATCTGTCTCAATATCGGGCTCCGTCAGTCCCGATCGGCCCATATCATAAATCTCACGACAACGGTCGGTACCCTCCGGATATCCGCCGCGCCAGACATCACCGGTAGGTAGTCTTCCCCTGCCAGGCTCATCGTCTACATCTCGATCTTCTTGCCCCGGGGTACCATACCGGGTCCACCATGTACCCGAGACGGTTCATCCACTCCTCGAATCGGGTCTCGAAATCTAACAGAAAATATGAAAACTCATGGTGGACGACACATACATCACGAGAAAACCGCAACTTTGTTTTAAAAATGATAAATACAAGCTTTTGTTAAATTCTTGCGGTTTTCCCCAAAAATCCAGAAATCATAGTAAAACTGAAATCCTCAAGAAAATCATAGTGTCCACATGTTAAATATGATAAATGTCTATGATATCAATGTATATGATGTGAATTTTGGATAGAATCTATGTAAATATGATGATAATGCGAGGTATAAGCAAGCTATGCAATTTCATATATCATGTATGAATGCAAGTGGCGATACTAAGTTAAACAGGTTCTATAGTGCACGTGGCATGGCAATTACCAAAGGCGTGTGTGTCACATGAATAGTGCGCGTGCAACAGATGCCAATGGTAATGGTGTTCGTGTCCTACGAAGTGATATCGCATAAGTATAGATGAATGTCCATGCAATCTAATATACTGTTCGCTATAAGGGTATGCAGTGTACATGAATGGATAAGCTAGCTAACAATATGAATCTTGCACAAAGTAGGGTAATCCTAACTAGGGGGCGCCTCGCGCCATTCAGACGATTCCCCCATAGATGAATACATCTACTCACCTGAAATCCCCGCTAATCCAATCCGGCCACCGCCTTGCCTTTACGCGCCGTGTCCGATCCTATATTTGCACAACACCAAGCATAAGATTACAAAACCTAAAACGATGTAAGTCACAATATACAATTATCGACGTTCTCGAATTAAACATAACATACACTCGGTGCGCGGGAAAACGCACGAAAATCGCTAATCGTTAACTAGAATCGTCATTTCGGGAAAATCGACAAAACTACAACCCGACGAGACGAAACCCCGCATTCGCGCACTCTAATAGTCCTTTACGAAGCTAATTATATCTCTAACATAACGCAATTCGATCGCATTCTAATTTCTATAAGAATCTAGTAAGCAATTTCAATACCGATTCGATACAAACATCGAAATTTTATCGATTTAGCGAGCGTATCATTACACAATTTACCACTCTAACCAATTAGAAAACAAACCCTAACTTAACTCTAACAACCATGCTTCAAACCCTAGTTCAACATCAAAACCCATTCTTGAAATTTCAAAACTAACCATTACAATGAAATTAATCACTTTAAAATACTAAACTAGCTTTATTAAACTACAAATTAACAACTAGTTTAGGATTTATATCTCCTAAGCTATGATCCTCTTGCAATTAGCCTCTAAAGATGCCTCCTTTCTCCACTTCTCAAACAAATTAGGGTTTGGGAAAGGTTGGATTAGGGTTTTGGTTTGAATGGGTTAATGAATTTGTTGATTTTTAATGGATTTTAGCATGAAAATGAAGCAAAAAAGAAGTGAGAAGAGGGGGGTTTTGCTGCAGAATTGGGGTCGGCTGCAGGTAAGGGAGAGGAGGTGGGGAAATTTGGAGAAGTTTCTAGGTCAATAAACACCCCATGTTCTCATTTAATGCTTTCATGTCAACAATTTACAAAAAAAACCTCATTTTACACCATTTTTCCATTAAATTTCCAACCCTAAAACCAAAAGTTCGCAAGTCATGATATAATTTTATTAACACCATATTTTAGCTTATAAAGACTCCTAATTATGAAATTTACCTAATTAAATTTGTATTTATCCCTAATTTAATGTATTTAAAAAGGCTTAAAATAATAAAAATAATAATTAATTACGAATTTTTTTTTATTTAACTAGAAAATTATAAGTGACATTTTAGTGACAAAATTATTGTAATATCTTATCTAAATTTTGTATAATTAGATCTACAATGAAAAATACCTATTTTGACTTTTTACGGAAAAAGCCGAAAAATTAGCCGATTACCGAAAAACTGCCTAAACGATTTTCGAAGGGTTACAATCTTCCCCCCTTAAAGAAATTCGGTCCCCGAATTTAGAATTTAACTACGCGTACCTTCAAAAAGATGGGGATATTTCTTCCCCATCTTGACCTCGGTTTCCCAGGTGACCTCCTCGCTGTTCGGGTCGCGCCAAAGGACCTTGACGGACGGTATAACCTTCGACCTTAATTTCTTCACCTGTCGATCCAAAATGACCACCGGCTGCTCGGTGAAAGAAAGATCACGCTCTAGCTGGATCGTTTGGTGCTGAATCGCCTGGGAAGGATCATGAAGGTACTTGCGGAGCATCGAGACATGGAATACGGGGTGAACATCGGGGAAGCTGGGCGGAAGAGCTAACCGATAAGCGACTGGACCAACACGCTCTAGGATCTCAAAAGGACCAACATATCTAGGACTCAGCTTCCTTTTCTGCCCAAATCTCATCACACCTTTCATCGGAGAGACCTTCAGGAAAACATGATCGCCAACAGCGAACTCGAGTCGGCGACGACGCTTGTCCGCATATGATTTCTGCCTGCTCTGTGCCGCTCTCATCCTGTCTCGAATCAGCTGTATCTTCTCGGTCGTCTCCTGTACAATCTGCGGCCCCAAAATACTGCTCTCCCTAAGCTCTGTCCAACATACAGGCGATCGACATCTCCTCCCATATAAAGCCTCGAAAGGTGCCATCTGAATCGTCTCCTGGAAGCTATTATTGTAGGAAAACTCGATCAAAGGAAAATGACGATCCCAGCTACCACCGAAATCTAAAACGCAAGCTCTGAGCATGTCCTCAAGAGTCTGAATAGTACGCTCTGACTGACCGTCAGTCTGCGGATGAAAGGCTGTGCTAAAACTCAATCGGGTGCCCAATGCTTCCTGAAGTTTCTGCCACAATCGGCTGGTAAGCTGGGTGCCACGGTCGGACACGATGCAAGTCGGAACACCATGCAGTCGCACGATCTCATCAATATAAACCTGGGCATATTGAGAAAATCCAAAAGTGGTCTTCACTGGCAGAAAGTGAGCCGCTTTCATCAGTCGATCCACAATCACCCAAATAGAGTCATACCCTCGACTGGTCCTGGGTAGACCCACAATGAAGTCCATGGAGACCTGCTCCCATTTCCACTCAGGGATGGGCAAAGGCTGTAACTCGCCGGCTGGCCTCTAATGCTCATCCTTGACCTGCTGACAAGTCAGGCATCTCGACACAAAGTCTGTAACATCCTTCTTCATCCCGTCCCACCAGTAAACCTCTCTCAAATCACGGTACATCTTGGTGGAACCTGGGTGAACACTGTATACTGATCTATGTGCCTCCTCGAGAATATCACGCCTCAGTCCCTCTGAATCTGGCACACACAGTCAAGTCCCAAATCGAAGTATCCCCTGATCATCAATCACGAACTCAGAAACTCTGCCCTGCCGAATCAGCTCAATAATCTCTAAGATACGGGCATCGCCGGACTGTGCCTCACGGATACGGTCAAGTAACTGTGGGCGTGCTCTGAAATGGGCCAGCTGTCCCCCTGTAGGAGTAAACTCGAACTGCACTCTGCTGTCACATAACACTTGCCAATCCGCCGACGACTGCATCTGCACTGCGCTCAAACAAGATAAGCTACCTCCGGGCCTTCTACTCAAAGCATCTGCCACCACATTCGCCTTGCCCGGATGGTATAAAATCTCGCAGTCAAAATCTTTCACCAACTCCATCCAACGGCGCTTTCTCAGGTTCAGGTCTCGCTGCTGGAAGATATACTTCAAACTCTTGTGGTCGGTGAATATCTGGCACGACTCATCGTATAGGTAATGTCTCCAGATCTTAAGGGCAAATACCACTGCAGCCATCTCTAAATCATGGGTGGGGTAGTTCTGTTCGTGTTTCCTCAGCTGCCGAGAAGCATACGCAATAACTCTGTCGTGCTGCATCAATACACATCCCAGCCCCTCTCTAGAAGCATCACAATATACCACGAACCCGCCTGATCTTGAAGGCAATGCTAACACTGGTGCAGTAGTCAGACGAGTCTTCAACTGCTGGAAACTATCCTCACATGCCTGGGTCCAATCAAAAGGAACCCCCTTCCGGGTCAACCCGGTCATTGGTGCAGCAATGCGGGAGAAATCCTGGACGAAACGTCGATAATAGCCGGCCAGACCTAGAAAACTGCGAACCTCTGTAACTGATACTGGTCTAGGCCAACGCTGAACTGCCTCGATCTTCCTCGGGTCCACACAAATACCGTCTCTCGTCACCACATGACCCAAGAAGTCGACACTGTCTAACCAGAATGCGCACTTGGAGAATTTGGCGAACAGCTAATGCTCCCTCAAAGTCTGCAATGTGATACGTAAGTGCTGCTCATGCTCCTCCCGGCTCCGAGAATAAACCAAGATGTCGTCAATGAACACAATAATGAACCGATCGAGATACGGCCTGAATACCCGGTTCATCAAATCCATAAATGCTGCCGGGACATTGGTGAGCCCGAACGACATCACCAAGAACTCGTAATGACCATATCGAGTACGGAAGGCGGTCTTCAGAATATCCTCCTTCCGAACCCGCAACTGGTGATAACCTGACCGTAAATCAACCTTCGAGAAGAACCCTGCACCCTGGAGCTGATCGAATAAGTCATCAATGCGGGGTAGGGGATACCTGTTCCGCACAGTAACCCGGTTCAGCTGACGATAATCAATGCATAAACGCATACTTCCGTCCTTCTTCTTAACAAACAAGATGGGAGCACCCCAAGGTGACACACTCGGTCGGATAAGCCCTTTGTCCAGCAAGTCCTGTAACTGATCCTTTAGCTCTCTCAGCTCCGCCGGAGCCATCCTATAAGGCGGTATAGAGATAGGCCCCGTGCCGGGGATCAAGTCAATACAGAACTCAATCTCGCGCTCTGGTGGCAGACCAGGCAGCTCGTCAGGGAATACATCAGGAAACTCTCTCACAACAGGGACCTGGTCCAACGGAACCTCTATGGAGCTAGTATCACAAATATAGGCTAAGAATCCCTAACACCCTTTCCTTAAGAGCTGACCAGCGCGAAGAGATGAAATCAAGCTGGGAAGGGTAGCGCTACGATCTCCATGAATAACAATAACCGGCTCACCAGGAAAACTGAATCTGACTTCTTTTTCACGGCAGTCCACGGATGCATAACAACTGGCTAGCCAGTCCATACCAAGAAGAACGTCAAAGTCTAGCATATCGAGGAGAATCAAATCAACTGAAGAATCTCTCTCCCCGATACGAACGGAACACGATCGGTACACAAAACGGGCAAGAAAAGACTCGCCTACCGGTGTAATAACGACTAGCGGCTGATCTAACGGAGAAGACTCTCGGCCCAACCTCGGGGCAAAATACGTGGATACATAGGAATCTGTGGAGCCTGGATCAAATAATACCCGTGCATCAAAAGAACATACTGGTAGAGTACCTGTCACGACGGCATTGGTGTAGGGTTCCTAGGCACTCCCAAGAGGTCTCACAAGGCATCAACCATGCCAATTTCAAAAATTACGGTGCCGAGAAACCCTAATACGGATCGTTGGCTAGATAAATAGGCGAAACAAAGCAACTAGTTTACAACTAAACTAAAAGAACGGAAATACAACCTTTGTAGATCCGGTCCTCCACCTCCATGGCTCCGCGATGAAGTCCTCTCCGCTGTCCAAATCAAAATCCGGGCTCTAGCGTCGGCTTCATCGGAGAAATGGGCGGGCAAGGTCGGCGGCTTCGTGCCAAAAATGATCTACGTCGAGGCATCGCTAGATCAAGCTCCAACTTCACCAAGTCAAGAAACTTGTAAAGAAAACACACTCTACTACTTGGCAAGAGGTAGAGGATGAAGAAATAGGAAGTGGGTTCACTTTAGAATTGGATTTCTCTCTCTCTTTCACAAGTTGCCATTGATGGAGGCAAGCTTGCTTCAATGTTGAAGATCAAGAAGAAGAAGATAAAGTTATTAGAATTATGATAAGTTAATTAGAATTGAAAAGAAAAATCAATCCTTATCATAATTCCAACCATAGTTAGGTGTAGAGAATAGACTAGGGTTAGTGAATGGTTAGGTTAAGGAGATGAAGACAAAATGGTCAAAGTTGAATGAAGCTTCAAGAAATTTCATGAATCAATCCAACCATTTTATTTTCTTCTCTCTTTATTAATCCAAGATAAATAGATAAATGAATGGATAAATAAATAAAAACCTAACCATATACTTAACCATAGGTTTAATTCTTTACACTTAACCAAAAAAGCATGTATCATCAAACATGATACAATCATGTGCATAAAATGATATCACATATACAACTTGCACAAATCAAGTGAGAAAATCCATTTAAAGTGAACCAATACTAGTTAATGTAAAGCAATATATCAAATATATAATTATACATTAAATCATTAAATCAACACTTGATTCAATGATCCGGTCATGTTAAACATAACCGACTAGTATTCAATGTATCGACTTATCGAATCAACGCTTGAATCGATAACTAGGTTATATCGCATACAACCATTCGATACATTCATTCCGAGAATAGAATACGGTATCACATACACGCATTATTCTCGGTCCCGCACATATCTCATATGCGCTCCTATTTCGTTTCGCTTGAGCCAGGAAACCGCTGTGTTGGACTCTAAAGACTCGTCAATACGCCGGCAGCAGGTGATGATCATATCAAGCACCCACAAGCCGCAAGCGGTCTGCTAAACGTAACGGCCACCCGGGTATTGAGCGATCAGAAGATCGACGAGCAAGCCCGCTCACACTCCTGTGAATCCAATCAGTAACACTTACCGTACAGTCCGGTCTGATCGTCTGATATGTCGTATATCTTGCCTATGGGTGGTAAACGTCAGACCCCAATAGCTCGATAAGTCGTGTCGATATGAGGTCTATAACAATTCGAAAAACTACTGGTAACACTTACCTGTAAATCTCAGCAACCCTGGCCAGGGATTTCCTGTTATAGCCAATCGAACACAGCGCAACATCAACTCCCTATACCGGGAGAGACGAATCCCCTCCTATCGCTCATTGCCTCCATGTGATTCGGGACTGTACCCAAAAACCACCGTTTTGCATGCCCACTTGGACGTGGTAAGATGAAAATCAAAGCACAGTGGGAACCACACAAGACTCTATGACGATCTCGGGTCAACAGACTACTCTGTACCAGTGTCACCAGAGAACTTCCATCTGACGTAAGGTATAATACCATCTGGGAGTTCTCGGCGAGTCCGTCCAGTGTACCCAGTCTCTACTGAGCACCCGTATATCATCTCTGATGTCAAACACCAATGGATATGGGATCATCCATCTCCCATCTGTATGGGTCGAGAAGGTATACGCTAGTCTACTCTGGTATATCGATGCCCCATCTCGATACACCCACGACTAGGGACTTTGAAGGATGTACTTATAGACAACCATGTCCCCACTAGTATAATCCGCATCATAATCCAGGTAGTCAATTACACATCCTAAGGGCTTTACCAACATGTAACAGAGAGACAATCAGTATACACGTTAAGGTAAAGAATAACCAGATAGCATACTATCTTGTCGAGCAAGAAAGTCCTCCCTATATATGTCCCAGCATCCACTACAATATACATCCAATGTACAGTAATGGCCTCTAGGGCATACATATAACTAACAATCTCCCACTTGCACTAGGGCCATCTGTAGCAGTGGTTGTAGTATCTCATACTCAACCATCCCATAAAGGTCTCTCTTTGGGAATAGGCCTTCGTGAGTGGATCCGCTGTGTTTGTCCTCTGAGTCTACTCTCCAAACCTCGATCACCCTGGATATCAACCATCTCCATGATCAGGTGACACTGCCTTAGAATAAGTCTGGATCAGTGATGGGGCCGGCGTTCCTCGGCATGAGCCACAACTTCATTGTCTCACAATGGTAGGAACGTAGTTCATCTCATGAACTAATATACACCCAAGCATCCTCTTTGGAAGCATCTTAAGTAGCGATGTATCCTGCCTTTATCGTCTAGTATGTCACGGTATCTAGCTTGGAACTCTTCCAACATACCGTCCCTTTACTGAGGGTAAAGACAATGCCTGCGACTGACATTCAGTCGTCTTTATTACCCTGGAACCCTTCCAGTGATTCTCCCCAGGATCAACTGATACCATCTCACTATAGCTAGTGAGTATACTAACATCCATTTAGATCTATCTCATAGATCCAAAGTCCAGGATTTAGTAGGTATCACTTTGATCCTATGTGGAGAATCATTGTGATAAACGGAGATTGATCGAGCGTAGCATAAGAAACTCCTTTCTTATCAAGAGTATGTCATCCACGTACTCTACGAGGATCACCACCATACTCCCTACTACCTTTTTGTTTATACAAGGTTCATCTACCATTTTGATGATGTCAAACTCTTTGACTTATCCATCAAAACAGATGATCCTACTCCGCGATGCCTGCTTCATCACATAAAACATCTTGCACACGTTTCCGCTGCTCCCACTGTCTACGAAGCCCTCTGGCTGTGTATTTATAGACACTCTCTTCCAAAAACATCATTTTAGAAGAGCAGTCATGGCACCCAACCGCCAGATATCATAGTCATGGTATGTAGCCGTGGCAAGTAGGATCTGGATGGACTTAAGAATAGCTCCTTAGAAAAAGTTTCATCATGATCCACACCTGGTCAATGAGGCAAACCTTTACCAAGTCTAGCTTTGAAAGTCTTAACTTTTCCATGTACACCAAGTAATCTTCTCAAGATTTACTTGCTCCTGATGGGGATTTAACCCTTCAGATATAGCAACTAAAGTCCATACTTTGTCGGTGTATAAGGATTCCATCTCAGATCACTAAGCATCCAGCCATTCTTATACAGTCTTACTCCTGATGGCCAGCTCGAAACTAGTCGGGTCATCATCTCATGATGCAATTCTCGCTCCCACTGTCATAGAGAAACCGAAGTATCTCTCAGGTGGGTGAGGAACCCTACTAGATCAGCGGAGAGGCTGAGGTTCGTTGGTAATTATTGAATCCTTTGGTTTTGTCAAATCTTCAGCTGCAGTTTTGTATAGCTGGAACATTTCCAGTTCTACATAACTGACCTTGCCTCGAGCTTGTCCGGATTTTTCTTTTCAGACATAGGCCGAACAACCCCAAATCTTAACTAACTTAAGAAATGGGCTCTTCCGTTTCCATATCACATATGAAGTGGTAGGCAACTGATTTGATTTGAACCCTATTCAATAGGTATGGAGCTTCTCAAGTGCATAACACCCAAAAGGAAATAGGTAACTCAGTATTACTCAACATAGAGCACACCTTATCACATAGGGTGTAATTGCTCTACCCCGATATACCATCGTGCTATGGTGTATACAGTGGAGTAATGCTGAGAGAGAATCTCATTCTCCTTTAGAATAGTCCAGGAATTCCATGCACAAGTATTCTCCTCCCTGATCTCATCATAGGACATAATACTTATACCCGTATTTTGGTTCTCTACTTGTAGCTTATATTCTGTGAATATCTCAAAAGGTTCGGACTTGTGTTTCAACAGGAACATATGTCTGAATCTTGAGAGATTATCAGAGAATGTAATGAAGTACAAAGAACCAGTCTTGGCATGTGTAGACAGGGGACCTACATACATCAACATGTATCATCCCAAAAGTTCACTAACTCTTTCTCTGTTTCCAGTAAACGGAGCTATGATCATCTTATCTTTATGACATGACTGGCGAGTTTCACAAGATGTAAGTTCAAACTAATTTAAATATGCATCTTTATGTAACTCTAGCCAGTCGGGTCGCATTGATCTGACCTAGTATACAATACCTCAAGAAGGATTCGTTCATTTCTGAACTCTTCCTCTTGTGTGTGTTCTGTATACTAAGAACTGTAGTTTGATTTAGAACGTCAATGCTTTTAGACAACGTGCCTGAACCGATCAACTTTTGATATAGGAAATGTTCAAAACATTATCCAACAATACAATATTTTATCATTTCTTTACTTTTAAAGAGACTGATATGATTTTGTATATCAGGTTCGGTATCTAATAACATTCATTCAGAATCAATGTATTGGTAATACAGGGTGACAGTGACCAACAGACTTGGCTGCAACTCTTGCCCCGCTTTCTGTCTCATGAAACTTATCACCCGTTCTCAGTTTTTCTACCCTTTTATAGCCCTATGTAACAGATTACATATCTGGGATCCTGATCCTGTATCATATACCCAGGATGCGGAGGATACTGAGAAACAATTCTGTATAATGAACACACCCGAAGATGATGCATCAACATGCACTCTCTTCGTTTAGGCGGCATGGGAATTCTGGTATTCCCCAATTTCATGCTCTGTCTTATAACAATTATAAGTTGGAGCAGGACCAACGTTCCCCAGCTCAGTATAACAAGCGGGTTCAGTCAATATTCCGTATTATTATCTTGATTAAGACGTGATATGGTCGCTACCTGGAGAGAGAGAGAAGAAAACACTCAGCGTGCGCTCTGTCAAGAATAGATTGGTTATTATTTTATCTAATCAGGATGGCTCCCACTGCTTTTTATCAAATCTTCCTTCAAACCCTAAAAGGAAAGACTAGCCGGGATTAATTACACACTACAAGTTCGCCAATCTTTCAGCCAGGCCAGTGTCGGTACTTTGAGGGAGGTCCCCCGTGCTTTCGCACAAACCTAATTAATGTAAACCTCGTTTTCCCAGAGGCTTAACCCCGTTGACACCTTTCTAGACACCTACTTGATCGGCTAATTGTAATGTATAAAACTCTCCCAGGAGTAACTCTTACTCGCAGCGGGTATCGGGATCCAACTATCTTATAGAAGGTATGCAATCTCATTGCAAATTTCAACACTTGAAATTCCCGATAATTTTGCCCCTAGCAGCTATATGACCTTAACATAGTCAACAAATCATAAGTGCTAGTCAAGTTCAACCCGTCATTTTCCGATTGAATTAAACCCACCCGCACGACCCTTAACATAGTCAACAAAGTCGCACGACTTCCCTAATCCAATCACATCATATGCTTATACAGATAAGCACTAATTAGCTACCGCACACTACGCCTTAACATAGTCAACAAACGTAGCACGAATACTAACCAGCACTTATCTGAAATGACGGAGGGCTACGACAGGTTTTTCTGAAAACCTATGGCGTAATGAACTTGATATCGTTGTAGAATCAAATGAATTTTGAAATGGAGTGTTTTTGAGGCTTTTCTAGTTTTGCTAAAGGAGTCACTCCCGGTGAAGGGATCGTCGGTCCTTTTCTCGTCGAATGAGGTGCGGGATATATCATATATATCACTGTGCAAAGCAAAAACACTTAAAAGCTATCAAAAGACAAACCGAGTGTGTAGCATCTGCCAGTTATTGCTAAAGGAGTCACTCCCGGTGAAGGGATTCGGTCCTTTCCTCATCGAATAAGGTGCAGGGTACATCATATATACCGCTGTGCAAAGCAAGAACTGTAGCTACCTGTTTTAATTTTGAAATTCGATTCTACAACATCTTTAGGTTTCTTTTATTTCATTAATCACATTAATGAAGTCCCATCATTTAAGTACCTAAACATCACAGATAAATACGACGTACACTTATGCCATCCGCATTCGCCTCGATGTCCCCTCGTGCACCGTTAGGTTAGGTAACTAACGGCAGAGCAGGGCAGGGCTAGCGCGGGTGTAAAACATAAGTAACATCTATATAATATATCATATATACTATATACAGTATCTATCAGAGAACATATCACATGATCACATCACAGATATCGCAGCAGAAGAAACATATGAAATATTGGATATACTAGGATGTCCGTGTTTTTAATACGAGCCAGTATAAAACACGGATTCCACGGTCGCGATGAATAGCCAAACCCACACCCCTAGACCCCTATGAGAGCGGCAAGCAACCCTACCAATTCTGGAGTTAGGAGACCCGGACTCGACTCCTCGAGTTGGTCTCCCACTGGACTCCAGAACCCGGTTACTTGTGCTCTCCTCCTTGGGTCTATCCTAGTGCGGAAAAGTAAATAATATACAAAAGGTGACAACTTCCGCAACCTGGAAGTGTCCCAATAAAAGAATATTACATACAAGTTTTTACATGAATGAAAATGAAAAACACTCATCTCACATAAAAAAAACCCGTCTATTCAAACACGACGATCCAATATAACATATCCAGCAACACATAACATCACATGTCATCAACGTAAGTAAATATGCGCATCCCAATTGTCGTTGACATATAGCAACGAAACCGGCGATATCACATATTACACTTACGGTCACAGAAAAGAAAGTGTAAAACTACAACAGTTGGAATCCGCAACCTGCATAGACATCGCATGCCTAATCAAATGAATTCCTTAGACATCGCATGCCTAACAATTATAAACCCCGCATTTTAGTCTCAAAATCGAAAACACTTTTCAATATTAAGTCGGGTAATTCAACAAGATTCCCGACATCCTGATCGAATACTCGTCGCAAACTTTAGTAGGCGGCCGCACCCCTGATACCGTCGACGAAGTGCACCAAGGCGGAACACCGTTACCGCGAGCACCCGAACAGATGCTTTCGGCAACGGGGTTCTCCTACAGTCACTTGGTCGGGGCTATGGGGTGTAGCTGTCTATTAAGTTTACCCGGCGAGTATCCGCGTACGCTACGTGATTGCGATGGACTTTTGATCACATCAAAATTCCGTAGCAACCGGTCAAGTGAGACTAAACTGCTATGTTTATAACATTCGTTCAGTTATCTCATAACTTCTTGTGAATTCCAATTAGTGTATCCCATTCTAGATAATTAGAAAATGTTAAACTTTCCGATCGAACATTCAAACACCCAAGTTTTCCCGATACAGATCAACACATGAAACAAGTTTAAAAACATTCTGTTCGTGCCTCAGTACCAACGGTCCAGCCGTAGAAGGGTCAAGCCAACGCCTCACATGTGGCACGCCGTACTGCCCCAAACCCGAAGGTTCAAATGGCAGTTAAAGACGGTCACATAATCGAGTTAAGGTTTGTTGTCTTCTAGAGGGTCCATCGCGTTACTTGCACTACTTAGAACGTCGTTAAACTACGGAAAAATTCAACACTTGGAAATTTCCCGACAGGGGAAAAATTGGGTATTTATATCCGGTCGAACTTTTTAACATATTCAAAAATTTATCCGGAAAGCCACTTAAACAAAATCTAATAATCCGATCGAAACACCGAATCCCCAAAACAACCCCAGAAAATTCAACTCTTGAATAAAATATAAAAATTTTTAGAAGACTCAGCACTTTGACACAAGAATTACTGTGCAAGAAACGTGGTCTAAATCACCAACATGGCCGCGGAACCGCCTCGAAACCCACGGTGGGGCCGCGGTTCCGCGGCTCATTGGTCGATTTAGAGTCACGTGCTTCACAGTAACTCATAGGATTCCCTGCTGAATTTTTTGGCAATTTTTAATTCACAAAAATCCCTGTTTTTGAAAAAAGTCCAGAGAGCCGTTTTGGAAATGGGTTTCGGGTTCGTTCGGATTTCAAACGTCGTCTAGACATCGCCTAAGGCTCTAGCTAGTCTCTGATACCACTGTAGGGTTCCTAGGCACTCCCAAGAGGTCTCACCAGGCATCAACCATGCCAATTTCAAAAATTACGGTGCCGAGAAACCCTAATACGGATGGTTGGCTAGATAAATAGGCGAAACAAAGCAACTAGTTTACAACTAAACTAAAAGAACGGAAATACAACCTTTGTAGATCCGGTCCTCCACCTCCATGGCTCCGCGATGAAGTCCTCTCCGCTGTCCAAATCAAAATCCGGGTTCTAGCATCGGCTTCATCGGAGAAATGGGCGGGCAAGGTCGTCGGCTTCGTGCCGAAGATGATCTACGTCGAGGCATCGCTAGATCAAGCTCCAACTTCACCAAGTCAAGAAACTTGTGAAGAAAACACACTCTACTACTTGGCAAGAGGTAGAGGATGAAGAAATAGGAAGTGGGTTCACTTTAGAATTGGATTTCTCACTCTCTTTCACAAGTTGCCATTGATGGAGGCAAGCTTGCTTCAATGTTGAAGATGAAGAAGAAGAAGATAAAGTTATTAGAATTATGATAAGTTAATTAGAATTGAAAATAAAAATCAATCCTTATCATAATTCCAACCATAGTTAGGTGTAGAGAATAGACTAGGGTTAGTGAATGGTTAGATTAAGGAGATGAAGACAAAATGGTCAAAGTTGAATGAAGCTTCAAGAAACTTCATGAATCAATCCAACCATTTTGTTTTCTTCTCTCTTTATTAATCCAAGATAAATAGATAAATGAATGGATAAATAAATAAAAACCTAACCATAGGTTTAATTCTTTACACTTAACCAAAAAAGCATGTATCATCAAACATGATACAATCATGTGCATAAAAGTATATCACATATACAACTTGCACAAATCAAGTGAGAAAATCCATTTAAAGTGAACCAATACTAGTTAATGTAAAGCAATATATCAAATATATAATTATACATTAAATCATTAAATCAACACTTGATTCAATGATCCGGTCATGTTAAACATAACCGACTAGTATTCAATGTATCGACTTATCGAATCAACGCTTCAATCGATAACTAGGTTATATCGCATACAACCATTCGATACATTCATCCCGAGAATAGAATACGGTATCACATACACGCATTATTCTCGGTCCCGCACATATCTCATATGCGCTCCTATTTCGTTTCGCTTGAGCCAGGAAACCTCTGTGTAGGACTCTAAAGACTCGTCAATGCGCCGGCAGCAGGTGATGATCATATCAAGCATCCACAAGCCGCAAGCGGTCTGCTAAACGTAATGGCCACCCGGGTATTGAGCGATCAGAAGATCGACGAGCAAGCCCACTCACACTCCTGTGAATCCAACCAGTAACACTTACCGTACAGTCCGGTCTGATCGTCTGATATGTCGCATATCTTGCCTAGGGGTGGTAAACGTCAGACCCCAATAGCTCAATAAGTCGTGTCGATATGAGGTCTATAACAATTCGAGAAACTACTGGTAACACTTACCAGTAAATCTCAGCAACCCTGGCCAGAGATTTCCTGTTATAGCCAATCGAACACAGCGCAACATCAACTCCCTATACGGGGAGAGACGAATCCCCTCCTATCGCTCATTGCCTCCATGTGATTCGGGACTGTACCTAAAAACCACCATTTTGCACGCCCTCTTGGACGTGGTAAGATGGAAATCAAAGCACAGTGGGAACCACACAAGACTCTATGACGATCTCGGGTCAACAGACTACTCTGTACCAGTGTCACCAGAGAACTGCCATCTGACGTAAGGTATAATACCATCTGGGAGTTCTCGGCGAGTCCGTCCAGTGTACCCAGTCTCTACTGAGCACCCGTATATCATCTCTGATGTCAAACACCAATGGATATGGGATCATCCATCACCCATCTGTATGGGTCGAGAAGGTATACGCTAGTCTACTCTGGTATATCGATGCCCCGTCTCGATACACCCACGACTAGGGACTTTGAAGGATGTACTTATAGACTACCATGTCCCCACTAGTATGATCCGCATCATAATCCAGGTAGTCAAGTACACATCCTAAGGGCTTTACCAACATGTAACAGAGAGACAATCAGTATACACGTTAAGGTAATGAGTAACCAGATAGCATACTATCATGTCGAGCAAGAAAGTCCTCCCTATATTTGTCCCAGCATCCACTACAATATACATCCAATGTACAGTAATGGCCTCTAGGGCATACATATAACTAGCAATTGGATTCCTGTGCATCCTGAGGAGTCAACGCGAACACTCGGGCCTGTCCACCACTAATAGCTGGCTGTCCTCTGCCTCTACCTCGACCTCTGCCTCTTCCTCTGTCGCCTCGTCCTCTCGGAATTGGACCGCCATGCCCACGGCCTCTAGAAGCATCTGACTGACGTGGAGCATCGTCAAGAGTAGGAAGTAAAGCTCTCTGAGAAGGTGGTGAGGGTGGTAAAGTCACATGCGGGACTGTCGCCGCGCCCGGACGCCCCATGGTACAGTCTCTGACACGGTGGTACTGACTCCCACACCGAAAACATCCTGGAGACGACTGCTGGGTTTGTGGATATGAACCAAATAACTGACCTCGTCTCAATCCTCTGCCTCCACCATCTCCCGGAAATAATCTATCGCGGTGTCTACCCATCTGCCGTTGAGCTGGCGTATCAGTACGGATCCTCTTCGGCCCAGAAACGACCGGAGTCTTAGAAATACGCTCCTCCAAAAGTAAGGCTGCATCCATCGCGGCTGCGTATGTATCAAAGTGTTGGGTGCCGATGGCAAGGAATAGCTGTGTATCAAGCCCTCGTACAAACCTTTTTATTCTCTTCTCTTCTGTGTCGACTAGGTACGGAGCATATCGAGACAACTGGGTAAACTGTATATCATACTCCGACACTGTCATCCCAGGAGTCTTGCGCAAAGACTCAAAACTACGGGCTCGAGCATCTCGGACACTCTCCGGAAGAAAACGGGCAAGAAATGCAGATGTAAACTCATCCCAGGTCATAGAAGGCAGACCTGCAGCTTGGCCTCACTCTACTGAATCGTACCATGTCTGGGTAAGACCCTCCAGACAAAAACTCGCAAACTCCACCAATCTATCATCAGAACACCTCAACGAACGGCAAATCCGAGCCATCCTATCAAGAAATGCCTGTGGGTCCTCTGTCGCATCTGTACCGGTAAAAGCTGGAGGTCTCAATCTCAAGAACTCCTGTAGTGAAACAGGGATAGTCTCCGTAGTAGCAGCAGGAGTGACCATCTATGCAGCAGGTACGATCGTGGTCTGTGCGGTGAAAGGAACGTCCTCTGATCTCTGTGCCCGGCTGGACTCAACTAAAGATCCCATCATCTGCCGCAACTCTTGCATGACGGCCTCTAGTCTGGCAATACGGTCTGGATAAAGCGGATCAGTATGACCCTGAGGGGTAGGTGTATCATCCCGCTCGATCCTCGCCTCAGACGGGCCCGCCCGAATCTCATCCCTAGCGCCAGCCCGCTGTGCTCTTGTAGTCTTTGGCAGCATCGAAGCTGGAATAAGAAACAGGACTGATAAGGACATTGCACTTGAATCAAGGAATGCAAGGAATCAAGAAAGGAAATACAAGCAATTATGTCCTAAGGTCACTTAGGCGGAGTACCGTATCGTAAGTATGCCGCGGATCATACCCACGCTACGCCACTCTGCTTAAGTCACCTACTCCATCTACCAAGGTCGTCCTACACTCAGAAAGGTAAAACCTACGCTCTAGGACCAACTCTGTCACGACCCGAAAGTACGGAACGCGACTGGAACTTAGATTACGAGACGTCTAAGGCGTACCGTAACCTAAGTCAGCCAAAGCCCAGAAGAATCTAAACCAAAATCAAAAGAGAGTGAAGGAAAACCTTAAATGAAAACGGTTTTGAAATCAATTAAGTTGCATAGAATCCCTTTAAAAAAAACATCAAAAATTCCCGAAAATTTCGGCAGAGTCTCCCCTGTATTTTCTATCCCCCAAAATGGGTACAACAAGATAATAAACCTGTAATAAACAAATGGCATCCCCAAGCGGGAGCTAGCTCTTCGCCCAAGGCGGATCACAACCACATGCAATAAATAAGTAATATCGAGAAAAGAGCATAAAAGAAACGCAAAATATCAGAAAACACAACGCCGGCTCAAGTGAGCTCGACCCAAAAGAAACCACAAATATACAAACCTCTCAGTCTCATCACTAGGTCACATATACAATATAAAGTGGTAGATGAAGAATACTAGATACAATGATAGAGCAAAAGAAATAAAATATGCTCGCAACCCACCTACGGGCGATGTCGCGAGTTTGAGCAAAAGAAGCTGATGATAGGATAGCCCGCCGCTACAAGGGTGACGGGTCCGACCTGCAAGACACTGTGGCACAACGGGGGTGAGTTGCCAGCCCGTGAGTAGAATATAACATCTAGTAAGGCAATCGTAAGAATGCACGCAATGCACCACAACATGCATGTCCATATGTGATATAATAGCTCTAGTATGCATGCACATGTATGCAATGTCATTTCTAACTCTTTAAGTGTTTTAAATGCTAAGGGTCCTGCGTTCTTAACTTTTAGAAAATGAATATCTGTATAATAGCTAAGTACCATCAAGAAATCATCTGAAAACCCGTGTCAAGCATCGACACCAAATAGGAATCATATCTGTCTTAATATCGGGCTCCGTCAGTCCGGATCGGCCCATATCATAAATCTCATGACAACGGTCGGTACCCTCCAGATATCCGCCGCGCCAGACATCACCGGTAGGTAGTCTTCCCCTGCCAGGCTCATCGTCTACATCTCGATCTTCTTGCCCCGGGGTACCATACCGGGCCCACCATGTACCCGAGACGGTTCATCCACTCCTCAAATTGGGTCTCGAAATCCAACAAAAAACATGAAAACTCATGGTGGACGACACATACATCACGAGAAAACCGCAACTTTGTTTTAAAAATGATAAATACAAGCTTTTGTTAAATTCTTGCGGTTTTCCCCAAAAATCCAGAAATCACAGAAAAACTGAAATCCTCAAGAAAATCATAGTGTCCACATGTTAAATATGATAAATGTCTATGATATCAATGTATATGATGTGAATTTTGGATAGAATCTATGTAAATATGATGATAATGCGAGGTATAAGCAAGCTATGCAATTTCATATATCATGTATGAATGCAAGTGGCGATACTAAGTTAAACAGGTTCTATAGTGCACGTGGCATGGCAATTACCAAAGGCGTGTGTGTCACATGAATAGTGCGCGTGCAACAGATGCCAATGGTAATGGTGTTCGTGTCCTACGAAGTGATATCGCATAAGTATAGATGAATGTCCATGCAATCTAATATACTGTTCGCTATAAGGGTATGCAGTGTACATGAATGGATAAGCTAGCTAACAATATGAATCTTGCACAAAGTAGGGTAATCCTAACTAGGGGGCGCCTCGCGCCATTCAGACGATTCCCCCATAGATGAATACATCTACTCACCTGAAATCCCCGCTAATCCGATCCGGCCACCGCCTTTCCTTTACGCGCCATGTCCGATGTTTCCCCGACCGATCCTATATTTGCACAACACCAAGCATAAGATTACAAAACCTAAAACGATGTAAGTCACAATATACAATTATCGACGTTCTCGAATTAAACATAACATACACTCGGTGCGCGGGAAAACGCACGAAAATCGCTAATCGTTAACTAGAATCGTCATTTCGGGAAAATCGACAAAACTACAACCCGACTAGATGAAACCCCATATTCGTGCACTCTAATAGTCCTATACGAAGCTAATTATATCTCTAACATAACGCAATTCGATCGCATTATAATTTCTATAAAAATCTAGTAAGCAATTTCAATACCGATTCGATACAAACATCGAAATTTTATCGATTTAGCGAGCGTATCATTACACAATTTACCACTCTAACCAATTAGAAAACCAAACTCTAACTTAACTCTAACAACCATGCTTCAAACCCTAGTTCAACATCAAAACCCATTCTTGAAATTTCAAAACTAACCATTACAATGAAATTAATCACTTTAAAATACTAAACTAGCTTTATTAAACTACAAATTAACAACTAGTTTAGGATTTATACCTCCTAAGCTATAATACTCTTGCAATTAGCCTCTAAATATGCCTCCTTTCTCCACTTCTCAAACAAATTAGGGTTTGGGAAAGGTTGGATTAGGGTTTTGGTTTGAATGGGTTAATGAATTTGTTGATTTTTAATGGATTTTAGCATGAAAATGAGGCAAAAAAGAAGTGAGAAGAGGGGGGTTTTGCTGCAGAATTGGGGTCGGCTGCAGGTAAGGGAGAGGTGGGGAAATTTGGAGAAGTTTCTAGGTCAATAAACACTCCATGTTCTCATTTAATGCTTTCATGTCAACAATTTACAAAAAAACCTCATTTTACACCATTTTTCCATTAAATTTCCAACCCTAAAACCAAAAGTTTGCAAGTCATGATATAATTTTATTAACACCATATTTTAGCTTATAAAGACTCCTAATTATGAATTTTACCTAATTAAATTTGCATTTATCCCTAATTTAATGTATTTAAAAAGGCTTAAAATAATAAAAATAATAATTAATTACGAAAAAAAATTTATTTAACTAGAAAATTATAAGTGACATTTTAGTGACAAAATTATAGTAATATCTTATCTAAATTTTGTATAATTAGATCTACAATGAAAAATACCTATTTTGACTTTTTACGGAAAAAGCCGAAAAATTAGCCGATTACCGAAAAACTGCCTAAACGATTTTCGAAGGGTTACATGTGGACTGCCGTTACTTCCTGTTTGTATATTATTATTTTGGGGCACGACTGGGCTGAGGTCGATATACCCGTTGTATATTTTTACTTCCTGTACTAGGATTGCCCCGCGGAGGGGTGCACGGGTAGCCGGGTTCTAGAGAGCAACGGACCCTCATCTCATGGTGTTGAGACGGAGGGAGCTTCACTCTAGAATTGGCGGGCTATTCGCCGCACTCGTAGGGGGTATAGGTTGACCCAAGGAGGGGTGCACAAGTTACCGGATTCCGTGAAGTGCTGGGTGGTCCATTCACGTTGTTGAAGGGGGCTGCCTCGCTTCAGGTTTTGGCGGGTAACTTGCCGCGCCCGTAGGAGTTTAGGATTTCATTGCACAGGCTATCCACACGACCATGGGAATGTCGGGTTTCAGTAGCGGCTCTATGAAACCCGGGGATCCCAGATATCTGTATTGTTCTGTGATACTTATTACATTTCTGTGATGTTGCATTTTATCACGCCTTGAGTGAATATTATATATTGATAAATATACTAGTAGATGTTGTATATGTTTTGCATCCGCGCTAGTCCAGTCCCCGCTCTCTCATTAGTTAAGTAACTTAACGGGTGATGACGGGACCTAGTGGCGAATGCAGATGGCATATACGTACATCATTATTTTCGTTCTTTTATGGTGTGATTAATTGATGGGACTGCGTTGATTCAGATCAATGCAAGCTAAACAAACTTATTCTGATGTTGTTGGAATATTTTTCAAAAAGCTGTTATTGCAAGGACGTTCTCTTTTGTTTTGCACATTAGTATTCGGTTATGAATATCCAGCACCTCAGTCGACGAGGCAAGGGCCGAGATCCCTTCACCGGGAGTGACCCCTTAGACATAATTTTGCGTCAGGGCAGTAACTTCACTATAGTTGATTACTTTTGCTTTGCATCGTGGTATTCAGTTGTAATATGCTGCACCTCATTCTACGGGGAAAGAGTCGAGATCCCTTCATCGGGAGTGACCTTTTTAGCAAAGTTTTTCGCCACTATATTTTTATAAAAGCTATTCGGTTCCTTCAACGATATCAAGTTCATTACGTTAAAGGTTTTTCGCCAAAAACAATTCGTAACCCTCCGTCACTGCAGAAAGGTAGCACTTAGTATTCATGCTATGTTTGTTGGCCTTAGTCAAGGCATAGTGTATGGTAGCTTTTTGTTACTTTTCTGCTGCATAGATAGATGCGTTGGTTTGGGACAGTCGTACAACCTTGTTGGCCCTAGTCAAGGGCTTGTACGGGTGGGTTCAAATTAACATGGATAATGATGGGTAGAACTTTACATGTGACTTATGATTTGTTGGCCTTAGTCAAGGTCATAAAAGCATGGGGTAAAAATCACATCGGGAGTTTCTAAAGAAACTGAAACTTGCCAGATATGTGCATACCTTCTAGAGTGTGATAGCGTGAGTGGATTCCATCACGTTATCACGCAAAGATAGTTGGATCCCGATTCCCACTGATGAGTTGGTTTACTCCTCGGGTGATCCCGACTAATTCTTCTTTCAGGTTTGTAGGAGAATTTGAGGTTACAGTGGGAGGTTTCCTGAATAGATAAAGTGATAACCATTCTGATCTAGGTTAGAGTGCACGCTGAGTGTTTCTTTTCTGTCTCTCTTTGGCAGCGACCATGACCCGACCCTTGACTATGACTCAGTGACCAAATTAACCGAACCTTCTTAAATACTTGCTTTTGGATTGTCAGAGTTGCATACCTCATTGCCACTCCTACTTTTACCCTTTTCTCCAGAACACCCCGTATTACTATAAACAACCACTTCCATTGGATAAAACTATCGTACGATTATATACGAACTCGAAGGAATTTATTCGAGGATGGTTTTCGGTTCTGGAGAAAACGAATAGAACTATTAAGTTGTCTTTTCCTTTTACCTTCTCTCAGGTTGCGAGTGCTCCTTGGATTAGAGGATAGTACACCTGTTATGCTTATTGGATAGTCTTCTTCCAAATCTTAGGCTGGTACCGAACGGTAGGGAATGAAGAAAGCCGATTAGCCTAAGTGTGGTGTACAGAAGGTATTAAGTAAAGACATATAAAGGGATTAGAAGGAGGTTAAAGTAAATTGCGACTGCTATTCATGACCAAACCAAGTATTTCATCGCTACTCCTATTTCACCTTTGTATTTCTCCGGGACACTCCGTATCACTACGAAGATCCACAGTTATTTGGATACTCCATCGTATGGTTATATACGAACTCGAAAGTAACTAGTTCCAGTTCGGTGACCGATTCTGGTTCAGGAGAAATAGGAATAAAGTTTATTCGGTTGTCTTTTATCTTCACCTTCTCTCGCATTGCGAGTGATCCTAGGATTAGGACAGTACACCCATTATGCTTATTGGATAGTCTTCTTCCAAACCATAGGCTGGTGCCGAACGGTAGGGAAGGAAGAAAACCATTTTGCCTAAAGGTGTGTGCAGAAGGTAATGACTAAAGACATATGAGGGATTTGGAGAGATGGCAAAGAAATATACGGTTACAATTGTGAATCTGGAAAATGGAAGAGGAATTACTAAGAATACTCGGATACCCCTTCGAAACATTTACATGTGTCAGTTTCATTGTGTACTGCTAAAAGAAAACTGATTTCCCAATTAGACACTTGCTCCAGGGTATGTATTTACCAGGTATAATTCTCACATCTGTATGGTTTTACAGATGATGAGTAGGAGTAAGTTATTGGGAATTGGGTGATCATCCTCATTATATCGGAATTCGTTGTAATTGGTGATATTTGAGGAAATCACCTGGGTTGTTTGCCGGACGACAGATATTTGGTTTTGAATATCCGTTGTAATGCACCAATTTCAAATTGATATATCTATACGTTTATTTTTATAAAGTGAGATATAACTTTTTGAAATTATGTCCATGACATTTACCTATATCAGTGGATGGTTAGGTAAGGAGTATTAAACAGCGGTGTAATTTTTCCTAACCATAAGTACAGTTTTCAACCTACGACACACAGGGATTGAGTTATTAGACTCCGGGGACTTATACAGGGTCCATTTGGACAGAGGGGTTGGTACTCGTACTATATTCTGTTTACTTATGAGTTCTCTAGTTCTTGGACATGTGTTTCGTAGAAATGCAAGGTCCAAGTTTTCAGAAGTTATAGGTATAAGAATAAAGTAGAGAACCGGGTGTTGCAAGTATCGGGATTCATCGAAGATGTAGATACATGTGTATGGTATTCAGATGATAGTAATGATTAAGAGAACTTGCTCCTCTTTCAGTTTACTCATAATTGGAAGCATTCCTAAGTTGAGTAATACTGATCGGCCTCTTTCCATTTAGTTGACATTCACTGGAGACAGCTGCATGATTTGAATCTGGTTCCAATTAAATCAGTGCCTCTGTTTCTGTATTGGATATGGAACAGTTCATATCTTGACATTGTTACCATACGGGGAGTTGTCCGGCTTATGCTTAAAGCCAGACTCTGGATAAATCAAGGCATGTTTCTGTAATGGCTGTTAGTGGGTTGACCCAGGCTATGACGAGGGTTGAATTTCTACTATCTGGAAGATTAATAGTGATATTGTTCTTGACTCGCCACAGTTTTAATAAAAATGGATTTTTTTTCAGAAAACACTAGTGGGAGTATGGTAGAACCGGAAGTGATTCCAGAATCGCAAACGATTATTGAAAATTTAATAAGAACCTAAAGATTCAATCTGGTTTGACATTCCATTGGCCACTCCGCAGATATGGTGGGTAACCTCAGGAACTCGAAAGGTACTTCGGTATGCTCAAAGACGGTGACAAGGAGGTTCTTGTTTATCCAGACTTTCCATTGCTGTTGTTCCAGACTGTGAGACCCGGCAGGAGGATGAGTATAGAGTCGTTCTAAACTAGCTTTAGAAGTGTACGTTTATATGACTCTGCCAGAGGGTTGTCGTAGTCGGTGGGAGCAGCGGAACCATAGTGGACAAGTAGCTTATGTCTATTTATGGACTAAAGCAGACATAGCGGAGATAGATCATCTATTTCGGATGTGACAGTCATAGGTTTAACTTCATCAAAATAGGGGATGGATCTGTTAAGAAGGTAGTAGGGTGTGATGTCCTGGTATTTGGATGACATACACAGAGTAGGAAGTGAAATTCCTATACTACGATCGGTTATACTTTGGTTGTCACGCAGTGGTTTCTCCACATAGGATATGGATATTATATCAGATATTCTGGTTACTAGATCTATGGTTTTAGATCTAGATTTGGGTAGTTTCCCAATCTGGGTATTTAGACAGCATTCTAAAGGTGTTTTAGAATGGACGACTCCTGGCACGGTAGTGTACCTGCAGGTGATGGAGTCACCCTCTCTAAAGGTGTCTTACAGACTAAAGGGGAGAGGGATGTGCATGATTGGCAGATCACTCGCTTAGGCAATTGAGTCAATCTTGAGATGTCAAGTACTGATTTGTTACGAAAGAGTGTATGTTTGAAGTTTAACCGCAATCAGAACGGTGTCGCGTGTAGCTAGACGGAGATGAGTACGGGTCGTCCTCTGGGAAACGTGGAACTTTTTACTTTTACTTTAGATGTGTTGAAAAAGAGAGGAGGAATAAAGAATTTTATAGAATGGTTTCTAGATCTACGTTAAACAAGAATGTAAAATATTGATCTAGATTATTTTAAAGATGTAAATAATATAATAAGAGGGCTTGTAGGGTTCGTTAGGATTTAGTAGTTATGGACGATTAATTAAAAGTTACCCTTTTTATCCATTAATAGATTTAGAACTAGAACGACGGTGATGCGTGTAGATTAGGGTTTCCGGAGGGAAAAGGAATCCCACTCTTAACCCTTATCTCGACACGGAACTCCGTTCATATCTAGCCTTTACCAAAACAATCATTAATCTAATCTCTAATCGCGGTCGGAACTAGCAAAGAATTGCTAGCACGCCCGATTAGGATGTTAATGATTCTTTTGATAAAGTTCCTAAACTTTATAGGACTTAAAAAGGGTTTAGTTATTTTCATCGTCCATTAGCCAACTCTAATCCTACGAACCCTAACAAGCGGAGAATTACTCGCGCATGTTGGGAGAAGAAGATGAAAAGAAAGAGAGGGAAAACATAATGTAAAAGAAACAATTAAATAAAATAACTACCTTTATTAATCGACTTGAACAAACTACACTTTTAATCCATAGAAAATGATTACAACTAGTTTCTTCTCGATCTTTCCTAAGGAGGTAGTCGAACAGTCGATGATCAGCCTGGATGCGTGAGCGTCGGGAGCTTCGTGATCTCTTCGGCTTGATAGCTTTTCCAAGAGGCTCTCGGTGCCTTTTTATAGTGCAAAGCCAGAATCTTTCGCTTCAAAAGTTGGTAAAATATAGTAGAGAATCATGCCCCAAAATCTTTCCTTCCAACTCCATGATATTGCGGCGGATCCGCGGCCAAAGGGGGGGTATGGCCGCGGATCCACGGCCAATGGGTGAGATCTCTTGATCAATTTTCTTATGCTTGCATCTTGTGACATGTGACAATCCTCGGCACCTTCGGAATTCAAAAACCTTTTCTCGGTTGCTTCCAGACTTGGTCTCCAAGTTTTGCTTCTTAATTTGGCAAGATTTCTTCAACAAATTGATTTGTTTGATAAATTCTTCATAACAACTTGAAAATATTCTGCACAACAACTCAAATAAGATTTTAGTAGACTTTGTTCTACTAGGATTAGGTCAATAATATTTGCATACATTTTCCTACCAAATGATAATTAAAATATATTAACACATGGAAAATAATGTTTTTACACATAAACCCTCATATGTATAATATATTATAATAAAGTCCTTTTTTAATATGAAAATGGTAGGAAAAATGTAATACAAATGTGCAGTTTTATCAACTGAACAAATACCCCCAAACTTAGCTTTGATCGTCCCGAGCAAACTAGTTTATTTAAGAGGAGAAAAAGAAAGGAGAAAACTAAGCACACTTTCGAAGGCGGACACGATTGCACTGAGCACGTGCAACAAGCCGTTAAACCTCTAGGTGTCCCTAGTAGGAGGAGTGTTGTCTCCTGAGGTTTTTCACCGGATTACACCCACAAAATCCTATAACAAAAGAAAGATGGTGAAATTTACATAGAAAGACAAGAACCATAAAAGAAATACTTTGAAAAGAAGAGTTTCCAACTATGCTAGCTTTTCAGTTGTCATGAGCCCTATCTTAATAGTCATGAAAAAATGTTAGAAATCACATTGCCCCTCAATAAAACATCGTCTTTATTCTTCATTCCTACCTTTCTTCCAAACATTGATCATATAACCCCACGTGTGTGAAATGGACATCCCTACACTTGGAGAATTCAATTCAAGCTATCATACTCTTGTCCATCTACCTTAGTACTTTTTAATTCAATGAATATTAAAGATTTTCTCACACATTTTCATGCGACCGTTAATACTTCTTAAGATACTAACCAACCGATTACTCATGTGCTTGCTAATTAGGTGATAATATGTTCCTCGTCTTGCACCACCTAAGGCTTAGCAGTGACTCCCAGACCAGTTGGCCTTAGGGCACTAGGTGAAGAGGCACCCTCGCTATATTTTTTTATTGCTGCCTTGGCGATAACAAAACCAGTGTTCATTTTTTTTTCTTTTCACCATTTATATTTTCTTCATTTTTTTTTCATTTCCTTCATACTTTGGCTTTTGGACAAGAGCATTTCAAGGTATCCTCTACTATCCTGAGTTTCAAGACGTGTGTAAGTGCATATAGTAGGGTATCAACATTCAAATGTTTGGCTTCCAGAATAGAAACTATTTTTCAGACTTATTTTTATCCTCAGATTAGTGACTTCCTTCATTTTACTAACCCTTGGGACAACAGCTCATAACTACTTATTACTAGTTCGTGTAAGAAAACTTCTAATTTTCTTGGTTTTCTTAAACTATTCCAATCTTTTGGATGTAATTTTTCACTTTCTACTCTTTTGTTATATATATAAAAAAAAATTTTAATGCCCGGTGTCAAAGATAATTTAGTGAATACAAACCTCCCCCCAAACCTGTTTTCAGCAGTGTCCTCACTGATGTAGCCTTTTAAGAACATGGACCTGTATACTAAGGGAGAGATACAAGGGGTAAAATAATAGTGAAATGAAAAATTCCCCCAAACTTATTCTTTGACACGCACAGATATTCAATCAAATCATTTTTTTACTCACCTCCATTCTTAAAATGTGAAAAAGTTATCAAAACATGGAGGTGAGGCGGAGGAATTTTAGTTTTGATACAGCGGCTCCTGTAAAAACAGGAGTTCCTCCGCGGGGTCAGCAGAAAAATACGGTTTTAATCTATGCCCATTCACTTTAAAAATCGAACCGTTTTTCAAATTTTCGACTTCAACTGCTCCGTGCGGGTGTACATACCGCACCACAAAAGGTTCTTTCCAGCGAGATTTAAGCTTACCCGGATGAAGATGGAGAAGGGAATCATAAAGAAGGACTTGTTTCCCCGATGTGAAGGTTTTTCTAGAAAGATTTTTATCGTGAAACGCTTTAGTCCTGTTCTTTACCATCACCGTATTATCGTAAGCTTCATCGTGGAGTTCGCTTAGCTCATTCAATTGCAGCTTCCGACAGCTGCCTGCATGCTCAAGATCAAAATTAAGCTCTTTAGTAGCCCACATTGCCTTATGTTCAATCTCGACAGGGAGGTGGCATGCCTTCCCAAACACAAGGCGGTATGGAGACATACCAAGATCGGTCTTATAAGCGGTGCGGAATGCCCAAAGAGCATCCGTCAATTTGGTTGACCAATCCTTACTGTTTTTCGAAACCGTCTTCTCCAATATCTGTTTAATTTGCCTATTTGAAATCTCAGCCTGCCCGCTTGTTTGAGGGTGATAGGGCGTAGAAAGCTTGTGAGTGATTGAATATTTCTGCATCAAGGCCTCGAAAGACCTATTGCAGAAATGTGTCCCGTTGTCGCTAATGATAGCGCGAGGGTGTCCGAATCGCGAAAAGATATTTTCTTTAAGGAACTTAACCACAACTTTGTTGTTATTAGTGCGACACGGTATAGCTTCCACCCACTTCGAGACATAATCAACCGCTAACAAGATATATAGATTCCCAAAAGAGTTGGGAAAAGGGCCCATAAAATCAATACCCCAAACATCAAATATTTCCACAACCAAAATAAGTTGGAGCGGCATCTCATTCCTTCGTGAAATCCGACCCAAATGCTGACATCGCGGACAAGTTTTGCAATGTTCAAATGCATCTTTAAATAATGTTGGCCAATAAATGCCACATTGCAAAACTTTCTCCGCCGTTTTTCGAGGTCCAAAGTGACCGCCGCATGCCTGATCATGACAAAATGATAACACGCTCTTGAATTCATCGTTAGGGACACACCTGCGAATGATTTGATCGGAACAATACTTGAATAGATATGGTTCATCCCAGTAAAAATATTTTACTTGGGATGAAAATCGAAGTTTGTCTTGTTTCGACCAATCGGTAGGTATAAGTCCCGTCGCAAGATAGCTCACGATATCCACGAACCAAGGTTCGTAGGATACATTCAAGAGCTGTTCGTCGGGAAATGAGTCATTTATCGGCACGGTCACAGTTGGTGAAGAAGTGATGCGTGAAAGATGGTCGGCTACAACGTTTTCACATCCACTCTTGTCTTTGATGACAAGATCAAATTCCTGTAACAATAGGATCCAACGTATTAGCCTGGCCTTCGCATCCTTCTTCGATAAAAGATGTCGTAGGGCGGAATGATCTGTGTAAACCACAATAGGCGAGCCAATCAAGTAGGGCCTGAATTTCTCTAATGCAAATACAACTGCCAAGAGTTCTTTCTCGGTAGTTGTGTAATTTATTTGTGCATCATTCAAGGTCCTACTTGCATAGTAAATTACATGTGGCATCTTATCAATATGCTGTCCCAAAACAGCACCAATAGCAAAGTCTGATGCGTCACACATAAGCTCGAACGGGTGGTTCCAATCCGGAGATGATAGAACGGGGGCTGTAGTGAGTGATTCTTTAAGTGATTCAAAAGCAGCCTCACAATCCGAATCGAAGTGAAAAGTAGTGTCCTTGACCAATAGAACGGTTAAGGGTCTAGCAATTTTGCTAAAGTCCTTAATAAATCTCCTATAAAATCCTGCATGACCAAGGAAGGATCGTATATCTTTGACGCAATTGGGACAAGGGAGGTTTTGAATGACATCTATTTTAGCTCTGTCAACCTCAATGCCTTTATGTGAAATTATATGTTCAAGTACAATACCTTCTTGGACCATAAAATGGCATTTTTCCCAATTCAAAGTCAGGTTCTTATCCTTACAGTGGGTAAGAACAGCGTCAAGATTACGAAGGCAGTCCTCAAAGGAGTCCCCAAAAATGGAGAAATCGTCCATAAAAATTTCTAGAAAATTTTCCACCATATCTGAAAATATCCCCATCATGCACCGCTGAAATGTAGCGGGAGCGTTGCATAACGCAAAGGGCATGCATCTATAAGCAAAAGTTCCGAAAGGACAAGTAAAAGTGGTTTTATCTTGATCCTTTTCGGCGATGGGGACCTGGTTATAACCAGAGTATCTGTCCAAGAAACAGTAGTATTCGTGTCCCGCTAATCGTTCTAACATCTGGTCAATGAAAGGTAGAGGGAAATGATCTTTCCTCGTCGCGACATTGAGTTTCCTGTAATCGATACATACGCGCCACCCAGTTTGGGTGCATGTTTGGATTAACTCATTAGCCTCATTAGTGATGACCGTGATGCCAGACTTTTTAGGGACCACATGAATTGGACTTACCCATTGACTATCAGATATGGGGTAAATTATTCCACTATCAAGGCACTTGACGATTTCTTTCTTTACCGCCTCTTTCATAACGGGATTTAACCGTCTTTGTGGGTCTCGGGTTGGTTTGGCTTCATCCATCAGATGTATGTAATGTTCAACAATTAAGGGACTAATCCCTTTGATGTTAGCCATTGTCCAACCAAATGCTTCTCGATTCGATCTCAACACTGCCAAAAGTGCATTCTCTTGCTCTAAGGCTAGAGAAGCGGAAATAATCACTGGCAAAGTCTCATTCTCTCCTAAATATGCATATTTAAGATGAGAATGTAGCGGTTTGAGATCAAGAATTGGCGGAGAGACCATAGAAGGTGGGGTAAGCGAATGATATTCGGACTCCCGAAGAGGTTCAACACTTGCATAAGATATTGACTCAGAAAGTGCTGCTGACTTTTGCAACGAGTCAACGGGTTCAATCTCAGGGTCGGACTCATTGAACATATCCTCACTGTAAAGTGGTGCAAGATCAAACGATGTCTCATTAGTGTTGTCGAGAACATCAAAGCAAAGCTCCTCATCCATGCAGCTTTCGGAAGCTATCTCGTGGATGGAACAAACATCCAGCAATTGAGCAGAAGGTTCTGATGGCTGACTTCCTAGCTTGTAAATATTAAGCTCAATTGTCATTTTCCCGAAGGATAAGTTCATAGAACCGTTACGACAATTAATCACAGCGTTAGAAGTTGCTAGGAAGGGTCGACCAAGTATCACCGGGATTTGATTGCGTGTGTTTGCCACAGGTTGTGTATCCAAAACAATAAAGTCCACGGGAAATATGAATTCCCTGACTTTAATTAACACATCCTCTAGTTCGCCCCGAGGTTTGGTGATAGATCGGTCTGCCATATGGAGAGTACAATGGGCGGGTTTTAACTCTCCAATCCCTAACTGCTCGTATACTGAATAAGGAAGCAAGTTGACGCTAGCGCCTAGATCGAGTAAAGCACGATTAATATTTTTACCCCCGATAGAAATAGAGATTGTAGGACAGCCGGGGTCCTTACGTTTCTTTGGTATTTGTTGGGTAAAAGCTGTGCTAACATTACTCGTCATGAAAACCTTTTTAGGCACTTGAGTTTTTCTCTTCCTAGTGCACAAGTCTTTAAGGATTCTTGCATAAGATGGGACTTGTTGAATAGCATCTAGGAGAGGAATATTCACGCTCACTTGCTTAAACATTTCCACAATCTTCTCCATTTGCGGGTTAGGTCGGTTGGCCCTTAATCGGTTTGGAAATGGTGCTCGATCAATAAGTTTTGGGTCCAACGTTTATGGAGAAGACTGTAGCGACGGATTCGATCCCAAAATTGGAGTGGGCATCGACTTAGATAGATTTGGAGAAATGTTTGAGCCTTGGGGAAAACGGAGAATAGGCTCAGATGAAGGTGGAAGACTGGAAGAAGAAGAAGAAGGGGTATCAAATGTGTCACTATCATCAAATTGCTTACCCACTTGGTTGTTCAGCACTCTCCCCGATCTCAACGTAGTGACGGCATTCACATTATGACTTTGTGAATGGCCAGGATTCGGTAGGGGTTGAGATGGGAGTTTCCCTTTCTCTCTCGCACTCATTGCGGCGTTTAACTGTGCGATTTGGTTTTCTATTGATTTGATACTCTCACCATGGGAGGAGGAGTTTTTCGTTAGGGCATCAATAGAAGACCTCATCTCAGCCGAATTTTGCATGGATTGTTTCATGAACATATCCAAAGTTTGTGCAAGTGAGTTGTCAATACCGGCCACTTGTGGTGTAGAAATGTTGGCCGGATTTTGGAAATTCTGTGACTGAAACGGGGGCTGATTCTGTGGTTGTGGTTGCTGTGGAGGAGGTCTTTGATAATTGCTTTGTTGGTATTGATTCCAAGCAAAGTTAGGATGATTCCTCCATCCTTGATTGTACGTGGAAGAATAAGGGTCGTTTCTAGGTCGCTGCTGAAAAGCAGCATTAGCTTGAAACGATGCATTCATAGGACATTCTTCCGTTAAGTGTGAAGGATCCGAACAGCAACCACAGACGGTCTTAGGAAGCGTGACCTGATTTAGGGAGAAAGATGAGAACTTGTTTTCAATAGCGTCGAGTTTCTTTTGTATCGCTGCCATTTCGTCTTTCATTGCGATGGAAACGTCGAGCTGGTGAATACCTCCCTTAGTTGTTGGTGGTCTTACGCTTTCCCACTGCAACGTGTGTTCAGCGAGATCTTCCAGATATTTCCATGCTTCACCATCATCTTTTGACATGAAATTGCATTGACACATTGTTTCAAGCATCTGCTTTGTCGCTGGATTAATGCCCTCATATATAATCCGACATAAATCCCATCTTTGTATTCCGTGATGGGGGTATTGGACAAGCAGATCTTCGAAACGTTCAAAGCACTTCCAAAATGGTTCATTGGGAAGCTGGGTGAACTGGTTGATCTCACTCCTAATGTGGGCAGTCTTATGGTTTGGGTAAAACTTCTTAAGAAATACTACGACGAATTCATCCCAATAAGTGATAGAGTGTGCGGCAGTATTATAAAGCCATTTTTCTGCCAAGTCGCACAGTGTGAATGGGAGAAGACGTAAGCGCATAGCATCTAAAGTCAATTGTGAAGTACCTATCATTGCGCATACGTTTTCGAATTTGGTGATGAACACGTACGTGTCTTCCGACTCAAGCCCGTGAAATTTGGGCAGCAGATTGATGTAGTAGGGTTTAATTTCGAAATTATCCCCGTTAGGTAGTGGAAGAGATAGACAAGTAGGAAGAGCACCACGAATAGGATATCATCTCTCTTGGAGAGAGATGCACGGTGGATTCTGCTCACCTGCAGGCGGTAGCAGCGTGGTGTTATAATTAGATGGAGTGCCGTCCATCACGGTCGATGTGGTGTGTGGTGGGGGAAAAGAAGATGAAGAAGTACCGACTTCGGCGTCGATAGCAGGAACGCGGACAAGACGGGCACTAGGATCCCGTGTCCAGCCGAGCATGCACTAAGCGGGTTTAGTGCAAGTGGCAGCGTGTGTGTGATTTTAAAATTGGCTTGTTTTTGAAAAAGTCGGACTCAAGACAAATCTCCCTAAGATGCACAAGCAACCATAGAACTAAAGTCACCTAGGTCAGTCTCTAGACCGCTCCTAGACTTCCAAAGGACAAGCCGCAGGTTCAATCCTTTACCGCCTCCGTACTACCCTTGTAGCAAGGTAAGTGCCAGGTAAGTGGGAAGGAACCACGTCGTGGGCCTAATTAAAAACCACTAGCCTTTGTCACACTTGCCTAGGCACTACAAAAGTAATGCGGATAAACGATAGATTACCCACGACCTTCCTCTGTCCTTATTGAGCGCGACAGTCCTTAGAGTCTGGTCTAGATATTTTTTAAATTAATGAAGGGTTGATCTATATGCTCGGTTTGTGATTTGTGGGGCTTAGGAAGGGTGATGAAATCCCCACCTAATCTTGATTTGGTCTTTGCCCCTTAAAGTCCGTATTAAATATGCAAAACAAAACCATTCACAAACTTTTGCAAAAAGATTTTTTTTTTGAGCGGCGCAATTTTGCAAAGAATCCTGCAGAAAATAGATTTTATTGGATTTGAGGAGAGAGAGAAGGCGTTGAGAAAGATACCAGAGAAGATTGATTCCCTAATTCCTCCAACTGGCCGCGATTCCGCCGCAGAAGGGGTGCTTTTGCCGCGGTTCCGCCGCGTGGAAGAAGGAACAGTTGATGAAATTTTTTGTATAGCCTTCTGTGCTCCTCTGGATCTCTAAAAATGTCTCTGTTTCCTGTTCTCCTTAATTCTGTGACTCCAGATATCCTTGCAAAAATTCACGCACAAATTGCTAAATATGCAATTTGCAGTTTTGTGTTAATAATGATATGACTCGTCTAAGAATTCAACACAAATAGTAAAAACAAAAAATTACGCACGTATCCCCGGCAATGGCGCCATTTGATTTCGTACGAAAGAGTGTATGTTTGTAGTTTAACCGCAATCAGAACGGTGTCGTGAGTAGCTAGACCGAGATGAGTTCGGGTCGTCCTCTGGGAAACGTGGAACTTTTTACTTTTACTTTAGATGTATTGAAAAAGAGAGGAGGAATAAATAATTTTATAGAATGGTTTCTAGATCTACGTTAAATAAGAATGTAAAATATAGATCTAGATTATTTTAAAGATGTAATTAATATAATAAGAGGGCTTGTAGGGTTCGTTAGGATTTAGTAGTTATGGACGATTAATTAAAAGTTACCCTTTTTATCCATTAATAGATTTAGAACTAGAACGACGGTGATGAGTGTAGATTAGGGTTTCCGGAGGGAAAAGGAATCCCACTCTTAACCCTTATCTCGACACGGAACTCCGTTCATATCTAGCCGTTACCAAAACAATCATTAATCTAATCTCTAATCGCGGTCGGAACTAGCAAAGAATTGCTAGCACGCCCGATTAGGATGTTAATGATTCTTTTGATAAAGTTCCTAAACTTTATAGGACTTAAAAAGGGTTTAGTTATTTTCATCGTCCATTAGCCTACCCTAATCCTACGAACCCTAACAAGCGGTGAATTACTCGCGCATGTTGGGAGAAGAAGATGAAAAGAAAGAGAGGGAAAACATAATGTAAAAGAAACAATTAAATAAAATAACTACCTTTATTAATCGACTTGAACAAACTACACTTTTAATCCATAGAAAATGATTACAACTAGTTGCTTCTCGATCTTTCCTAAGGAGGTAGTTGAACAGTCGATGATCAGCCTGGATGCGTGAGCGTCGGGAGCTTCGTGATCTCTTCGGCTTGATAGCTTTTCCAAGAGGCTCTCGGTGCCTTTTTATAGTGCAAATCCAGAATCTTTTGCTTCAAAAGTTGGTAAAATATAGTAGAGAATCATGCCCCAAAATCTTTCCTTCCAACTCCATGATATTGCGGCGGATCCGCGGCCAAAGGGGGGGTATGGCCGCGGATCCACGGCCAATGGGTGAGATCTCTTGATCAATTTTCTTGTGCTTGCATCTTGTGACATGTGACAATCCTCGGCACCTTCAGAATTCAAAAATCTTTTCTCGGTTGCTTCCAGACTTGGTCTCCAAGTTTTGCTTCTTAATTTAGCAAGATTTCTTCAACAAATTGATTTGTTTGATAAATTCTTCATAACAACTTGGAAATATTCTGCACAACAACTCAAATAAGATTTTAGTAGACTTTGTTCTACTAGGATTAGGTCAATGATATTTGCATATATTTTCCTACCAAATGATAATTAAAATATATTAACACATGGAAAATAATGTTTTTACACATAAACCCTCATATGTATAATATATTATAATAAAGTCCTTTTTTAATATGAAAATGGTAGGAAAAATGTAATACAAATGTGCAGTTTTATCAACTGAACAAGTACCACACCAGATATTGTTTTTGCACAAGATGCAGTAAGTTGATATTAATCCTATCCTGGTGAGACATTCGGAAGCAGTTTTAGAACATAAGTGGATGTTCTAGGGATATGATAACGGCAGCCTCTTTTCGGGAGACGGTTATCATTCCAGGGTTCTAAGGTGACCTGGATGACAGAGTGATTGTTGGAGTTATAGTTTTCCGTCTGACGAGGGGCAGTGTTTTGGACAGGTGATGCATGCGGACACTGAGGGAGGCATGACGCAGGATACTGATTAATTTCAGTTGACGATACAGTCTAAGATGTTTGGATTTGGAGTTCACTTATGAACTAGGTCCCATCAGACATCCAAATATATTCTAAGACAGGTATTGCTCATTTCGGGAGATGGCTTTCTCCGCGAACTTGACATAAAGAGAGACATAGAAAGAAACATCAGGGCGGATCTACTCAGTGAGGCTATTCCTCGAACGCAATAGTTTCGCAAACGAGCTTTGTGAGACTGATTAGTAGAGGAGTTGGCAGCTCGGTATCACACGGGCTGTGAGTATGCGACATCGCAATAATTAGCCTTGAGTGCAAGTGGGAGATTTTTGGATATAGTGCCCTCAGAGTCAATTATTGGATCACAGGCACGTGATTGCAATATTGAGGGAGGACCTATGCCGGTAGGACAGTCTTACTCAAGATGATAGTATGCTATCTGGGTTATCTTTATCATCGTGTACTGCTTTAGGTGACATTACTGATCACTATTACACGTTGATAGAGCCCCTAGGATTCTTGCTTGACTTCCAGCAGTATGATGGCGATCATATACGTGGGAGCTGGGGTCTATAAGCACATCCTTAAAAGGTCCCTAGTCGTGGGAGTTTTCGAGACAGGGCATCGATACTCCGGAGTAGACTAGTGTATATAGTCGAGACCCCGACGAGGGGCAGTGGCCGGTCTCACAAGCCACTGTTGTCGGTTGGTTCACCTAAGATGTATACAGGTACTCATTAGGTTATGAGTACACCGGATAGGACTCGCCGGGAACCTGCTAGTTGGGATTATACCAGACGTCAGATAGCAGTTCCCAGGTGACATGTATACAATTTAGTTCATCGACCTGAGATCGTCATTTGTCTTGTGTGAGTTCCCACTGTGCTTTGATTACTACCCTACCACGGCTCAAAGGAGTCATGCAAACAGGTTTTAGTATGGCACAGTCTCGAGCCACATGGAGGCAGTGAGCGGATCTGCAGGGATTCGTCTCTCCCGGTATTGGGGTTGAGGTCGCGCTGTGTCTAGGAGATCCATTACAAGAGGTCCTTGGCCAAAGCAGGAGATTACTGGTAGGTATTCCATTAGTATCTCAGGGTGTTCTGGACTACACTCCGACACGACTTGTACCGCTTTTGGGGGTCTGACTTTTACCAACCCCCTTGGCCCGCCATGCGATGCTCATAGACGAACGGACCAGACTGTACGGATATTGTCACTGACAGGCTCAGTAGGGTGTCAGGATGAGTTCGCTCATCGACGTCCCTTTTGGTCAATACCTGGTAGCCCGTTACGTATGGCTAATAACTCTGACGTGCTAGTGGTTAAATCCATAGCTAAAGTATTGACGAGTCTTTAGAGTCCCCCAATGACAGTTTCTCAAATTTCGGGTGAAACGCTGTAGAGGCCGTATGGATATATGGCAGGGTTCGATCATATACGTGCGGTATTGCACGGATCATGATTGGACGGATAATACTAGCTGGCTTTAGTTTAAACCGGATCCTAGTATTATACAGGGTAGATTTTGTCACATTGCATTTATATTCGGTCGGAATACAAATGCGGGTATGTATATACAATCGCGGGGTTTTCCTGTAATTTATTACGGGATCAGTTTTTTGAAGTTTCCAGTTTACATTCCGTTTCAGCCAGTTTTCCTTTCTTCCTTTCTTTGGCTGAAAATTGATGGAGGGGCTAATTTGCAAATGTGCAAATTAGAAATGTGGAGGGTGTTATTTGTGATAGGAGGCATCATGATATTTCTAGCACATTTAGATTCCATTTTGTGCACATGGCTTCCATTAATGAGATGAGAGTTGATTTGGATGTTTGGTGTGACATATTCTTCTCATTATCATACAATTTCTCCTCTTGCTTTATTCCATTGATTTTTTCCTCCTCCCTTCTTGATTTGGCCGGCCACATATTAGAGAGAGGGAGTGAGATTTTTGGGTGAGGAATTGTGATCTCATTTCATTTTCCTTGCAAGAAAAATGAGAGCTCTATTTTTCCAAAGTTCATTTTTCCTATTCCCTCCTTCAATGGCAACTTCATCAAACCCCTTGAGACAAATGATTCTACAATTAGTCTACAACATTCTTGGACATGTCGGCTTGCCAACTTCGTGTCCGAGTTGCCTCGGTCCAGAGGTGGGTGCCTGTAAAAAGACTCGGCGGTGTGGTGCCTTTTCCAACGAGGAGATGAAGACCGGAGATTCCGCGAGGAGATCGGTATGGAGGCCGAAGACCGAAGGACACGGATCGCTCGGTATAGATTTCTACCCATTCTCTAGTTAGCTGGCATTAGGTTAATGGTCCGATCTAGGCTTTTTAGTATGCGGTAGAACCGATTTTCTACTTTTGAAAAAGTTTCGTTTCCGCATTTTGTCCTCGGAAAGACGGCCGGGGCGCTGTCGTGCACTTATAAAATGCTACCCTATTCGAGGTCCTCTTTCTACCTGTCTTTCCATTCCACCAGCCAATGGGGACAATTTCGAAATCAAACCTCAATATAGCTATCTTTTACCCAAATTTCACGGTCTCGAATCTGAAGACGCATACGTTTTTATTACCAAATTTCAAAACGTCTGCACTATAATGGGTACTTCACAGCTTTCTGTGGATGCTATGAGATTACGTCTTCTCCCGTTCACTTTGTGCGATTTAGCCGAGAAGTGGCTTTATAACACAGCCGCACATTCTATTTCAAACTGGGATGAATTCATCGTAGCATTCCTTAAGAAATTCTACCCTAATCATAAGACAGCCTGAATCCGTAGCGAAATAAATCAATTTACCCATCTTCCTAATGAACCATTTTCGAAGTGTTTTGAATGCTTCAAGGATCTGTTAGTTCAATATCCTCATCACGTAATCCACCGATGGGATCTGTGCAGAATCATATATGAGAGTATTAATCCTACAACAAAACAGAATCTTGAATTCATGTGTTAAGGCAACTTCATGTCTAAAGACGATGGTAAAGCTTGGAGATTTTTAGAAGATTTCGCTTAAAAATCTTTACAGTGGGAGTGTATAAGTCAACCATCGTCTAGGGGTGGTATCCACCAACTGGATATTTCCATAGGAGTTAGAGCTGAAATGGCAGCAATGCAGAAGAAACTCGAGGCTATGGAACACAAATTTTTATTAGCCTCCCTAAATCAAATGACACTCCCCAAAACTGTCTGTGGATGCTGTTCTGATCCATCACATCTGACGGAAGAATGTCCATTGAATTCTCCGTTTCAAGGTCAAGAGCATACTAATGCCGCTTTTCAGCAAAGACCTAGAAACGGTCCGTATTCTTCCACTTATAATCATGGTTGGAAGAATCACCCTAACTTTCCTTGGAACCAATCACAAACTCAAAACTCGGTTCCAATCCAAAACCACTTTCAAAGGGTCCCTCTAAAACAACAGCAACCACTATAACTGAATTAGCACCCCTATCAATCACAAAAATTTCAAAATCCGGTCAACACTTTTGCACTGTATAATTCTTTGCAATTGACCGGTACTGAAAATTGTAGGGTTCCTAGGCACTCTTGTGAGGGTTCATAAGGCATCAAACATGCCCGAATAAAATTTTAGACGTGCCAAACAACCCAAAGCCGGGATCTTTGCTAGATTATTAGGGTTTAACATGCAAGTAAACATCTTTACTACTATGTGTAAGGGATTACAACCTTTGTAGTCCGCTCCTTTGCTTCATAAGCTCCGAGTACAAGTCCCTTCGCCACGATCCACGATCTCCCGGACTCAAGAGAGGCTCCACAACTCGAACGATCCATGCTAGCTTGTAGTGTTCCGCTTCTCCGATGATCTACGTCGAAATTGCTATAACTCAAGCTCTCTTACTCTAATGAGGTGAACACCCTAATCTAATGGGCTAGATTAGATGAGGATGATGGAGTAGTATTTATGCTATCTTTTTATATCAACTTCTCACAAGAAATCATCACCAAAGGAAAATCTAGTGAGCTATTTCAAAAACTCAAGAAAGAAGAAGATGAAGAATAATAAGATTATCCTTTTGTGATGAATAATGATAAGAGTATATCAATAATAATGCAACCATGGTTAATGATGATAAGGATAACCCTTGTAGAGAGTTAACTAAGGCTAGGGTTGGGTTGGGTTAAGAAACGAGTCATAAGAAAATATCTATCATAATATCTTCTTCAAGACAAAAGGAATGCTTCTAGATGGTGCAAGAAGAAGCTAACCCTAATCTCTTTTTATCATCACTAAACATGTTTCATTATTAATCATATCATGTTACTATAATATATATCGCATATATATTATATTTGTAACAAAAGAAAATAATACAATTAATATATATAGCATATATATCATTGTATTATCCGGTAAGAAAATGAAATAATAAAGCGAGCCAATTTTAGATAATGTAATACAATATATCATATATATTATTATACATTAAATCATCGAATCAACACTTGATCCGACAATCCGGCTATATCGAATATAACCGACTAATATATCATATACCGATTTATCGAATCAACACTTGATCCGATGATCCGGTTCATATCTAAATATCGCGAGAATATAATACGGTATCTCATATCGCATTATCCTCGGTCCTGCACATATCACATATGTGCCTCTACTCCATTTTTCCTGAGCCAAGAAACCTCTGTGTATGACTCTAAAGAATCGTCAATACGCCGGTAGCAGGTGATGATCATATCAAACACCCACAAGCTGCAGGCGGTCAGCTAAACATAACAGCCACCCAGGTATTGGGCGATCAGAAGATCAACAAGCTAGCCTGTACGTTCTCCTGTGAATCCAATCAGTAACACTCCCGTACAGTCCGGTCTGTTCGTCTGATATGTCGCATATCAAGTCTAGGGGTGGTATACGTCAGACCCCAGTAACCGATAAGTCTTCTCGGTGTGAGGCTCATAACGGGTCGAGAAACTACTGGTAACACTTACCAGTAAATCTCTAAATCAGCCCTGGCCAGGGACTTCCAGTTATAGCCAATCGAACACAGCACAACATCAACTCCCTATACCGGGAGAGACGAATCCCCTCCTATCGCTCATTGCCTCCATGTGATTCGGGACTGCACCCAAAACCCACCGTTTTGCACGCCCTCTTAGATGTGGTAAGGTGGAAATCAAAACACAGTGGGAATCACACAAGACTCTATGACGATCTCGGGTCTACAGACTACCCTGTACCAGTGTCACCGGAGAACTGCCATCTGACGTGTGGTATATCACTATCTGGGAGTTCTCGGCGAGTCCGTCCAGTATACCCAGTCTCCAATGAGCACCCGTACACCATCTCTGATGTCAAACACCGATGGATATGGTATCATCCATCGCCCACCACATGGGTCAAGATGCGTATACTCTAGTCTACTCTGGTGTATCAATGCCTTGTCTCGATATACCCTCGACTAGGAACAGTTATAGGATGTACTCATCGACTACCGTGGCTCCACTAGTATGATCTCATCATAGTCCCTGTAGTCGAGAACAGATCTTAAGGGCTTTATCAACATGTGAGAGAAAGACAGTAAACCAATACAAGTCAACATGTTAAGATAAAGTGAAACCAAATAGCATACTATCATGATGAGCAAGAAAGTCCTCTCTGTAAGTCCACGTTGCGACCCCCGGTTCTTACGGGGAGGCGGAAACGGTATAAAATCAAAATTTTAACGCAAGAGGCAACATGGACTAAGCTAGGTCGGGATCTTTACCTAAACTAAAACTAGCATACTAAGCTAAAGATATTTAGCTACTCGGATGAAGATGGTTATACCTAAACTTGAACTCCTTCTCTTCGAGCTCCGATGGTGGTTCGATGGCTCCTTCTCGTTGTCTCCGTACGCCGAAGATAGATCCACTTGAAAGCTCCAACCTTTAGCTCCTTCTTCGTTCTTTGAAGAAACTAGTTCACTTGGTTTGCTAAACCTAGTGAACTAGAATGAGTAGAGATGATTTAGAATGGGATTTTATCTATGGTTCTTGATTCTCAACTCATGAGACAAGAGAACCATAGATCAAGAGAGGGAGCAAGAGGTTGAGGGTGAGAGCAAGAGGAGAGCTCAAGAACAAGAGAGAGAATGAGCAAGAAAGAATGAGCAACTCTTTTGTCTTTCACCCTCTCATAATCCAAAAATGATCATAACTCATCATATCAAAAAAGTCTTATGTGATGGTTAGAAGCAACCATAACCTTATCATGTCATGCACTCATTTTACTCAAATGAGCAAGCAAGAAAAAGTCTTTGGCATGAAATGATAACCATGGTTATCATGATGGTCAACTAGTCAAGCCTAGTCAACCGGTCAACAAGTCAACAAAAGTCAACAAGTCAACAAAGTCAACAAGTCAACAAAAGTCAACAAGTCAACAACCATATCACCATAATACTTAATTAATATAATAGTTAATCACATATCATATTCTCATTAGGGTTGAGCAAAAAGTCAAAAAGTCAACGGTCAACTGTCAACAACCCTAATGAGAATCCGCTGTCTGTGCCTCCCTGTCAACTGTGCATACACACCCGCATCCGCGTTCCGAGGAACACGAATGCAAACTGGATAAATCCAATCCCATAAGGTACACTAGGATCTGGCTTAAACCAAAGCCCGCTAGTGTAAACTGTCCGGACACTGCACGTGCACAAGTGCACGGATGTGACCGAACCCTGTCGCAAAACCATGCGACCTGTCGCAATACCATGCGACCTCTACTCTTTTGCCTAAAGGCAAAAAGCTTTCTGTGTGGGACTCTAAAGTCTCGACACTACGCTGGCAGTGGGTTTAACCACAGACCGCAAGCGGCACTAGCTGTGCGTAACGGTCCCCAGGTAATGCCGACAAGAAGACCGACGAGGCGAAACCCATCTGAACTCCTACTGAGCCTGAGTGTGACATTCTCCGTACAGTCCGGTCTGTTCGTCTGATACATCGCATGGCGGGCCTAAGGGGCGGTAAACGTCAGTCCCCCAATAGCGGTACAAGTCGTGCCGGAGTGAAGCCCAATACACCCTGAGATAACACTGGAAACCTACCAGTATATCTCGTTTGCCCTGGCCAGGGACTACTCGTGTAATGGCTCTCCTAGACACAGCGCGATGTCAACCCCCAATACCGGGAGAGACGAATCCTGTCTAACCGTCACTGCCTCCAAGTGCTTCGGGACTGCACCCAACCACCACCTGTTTGCACGACTCCTTTGAGCCGTGGTAGGGTAGTGATCAAAGTACAGTGGGAACACACCCGAGGCGAAGTGACAGTGTCAAGTCAGCGGACTAAGCTGTACTCATGTCACCTGGGAACTGATAACTGACGATAGGTATAATACCAACTAGTCAGTTCCCGACGAGTCCTGTCCAGTGTACCCGTAACCTAACGAGCACCCGCATACTATCTCAAGTACGACGTACTGACGGCTGTGGGACAGACCGTCTCCCACACTGGGATGAGAAGCGCATGCGCTGGTCTACTCCGGAGTATCGATGCCCTGTCTCGATAGTCCTGCGACCAGGGACCTGAATAAGGATGTGCTTATAGATTACCCAGCCGCCACTAGTGTGACTGCCATCACAACGCTGGTAATCAAGCAAAGATCCTAAGGGCTCCACTAATGCGTATAAGTGATATACTGAAATAAACACAAGTACACATTGAAGTAGAAACAAACCAAGTAGCATACTACTATTTTGAGCAAGATTGTATATACAAGGTGAATATCCCAAGTATCCATTAAGTAATATACAAACTAGTATGATACAGTAATGGCCTCTAGGGCATATACACTAACAATCTCCCACTTGCACTAAGGCCATGTACTGGCGTATCGAAGACCTATCATCTCGATCAGCCGCTCGAACTGAGTCTGGGGCAGGGCCTTGGTGAATGGATCAGCAGTGTTATCTTCTGAAGCGACTCTCCGAACCTCGATCTCCTGGCGATCTACGATCTCCCTGATCAGGTGATACCGCCTCAAGATGTGCCTGGATCTCTGATGGGACCTGGGTTCCTTCGCTAAAGCTATAGCCCCGTTGTTGTCGCAATACAGAGGTATTGGATCAACAATGGACGGAACCACCTGAAGTTCTTTTAAGAACTTCCTCATCCAGACAGCTTCTTTTGCGGCATCAGATGCAGCGATGTATTCCGCTTCCATCGTCGAGTCTGCAACGGTTTCTTGTTTGGAACTCTTCCAACACACCGCCCCTCCATTGAGGGTAAAGACAAAACCCGACATGGACTTGGAATCATCCTTGTCACTCTGGAAGCTGGAGTCAGCAAAGGCCTCGATCTGGAGGTCCTTTCCGCCATACACCAAGAACATCTCCTTAGTCCTTCTCAGGTACTTGAAAATGTTCTTTACCGCTATCCAGTGTTTCTCCCCAGGGTTTGACTGATACCGGCTTACCACACTCAGTGCATAAGCTACATCCGGTCTGGTACACAACATCGCATACATTATAGAGCCTACCGCAGAAGCGTAGGGTATAATAGACATGCGATCCCTCTCCAAATCAGTCTTGGGAGACATCTCTTTAGAGAGGGTGATCCCGTGACAAGCCGGTAGGTTACCGCGCTTGGAATCTTCCATACCGAATCTCTTCAGTATGGTGTCGATGTACCTGGACTGTGAAAGTCCTAATATCCTCTTGGATCTGTCACGGTAGATCCGGATACCCAGAATGTACGAGGCATCACCCAGGTCTTTCATGGAGAACCTGTGTGACAAGAACCCCTTGACAGATTGTAGCATAGGAATGTCATTTCCTATTAAGAGAATGTCATCCACGTATAAAACGAGGAATACTACAGTTCTCGCTACAAATCTACTATAGATGCATGGTTCATCTGGATTTTTGATAAAGCCAAATTCTTTGACCGTCTCATCAAAGCAGATGTTCCAACTCCGCGATGCCTGCTTTAGTCCATAGATGGACTTAAGCAACTTGCACACCTTTCCGCTGCTCCCACTCTGAATGAAACCCTCTGGCTGGTCCATATAGACACACTCCTCTAAATTTCCATTTAGAAAAGCTGTCTTTACGTCCATTTGCCAGATCTCATAATCGTGGAAGGCAGCAATGGCAAGAAGGATCCGAATGGATTTCAGCATGGCTACTGGAGAAAAGGTTTCGTCGTAGTCCAAGCCAGGTCTTTGACGAAAACCCTTTGCTACCAGCCTAGCTTTATAGGTCTCAACCTGTCCATCTACACCAATCTTCCTTTTGAAGATCCACTTGCATCCTACGGGTTTTACCCCGTCTGGAGCAATGTCCAACGTCCATACCTTGTTGGTGTACATGGACTCCATTTCGGTCCGCATTGCATCCAGCCATTTCACTGAGTCAACGCTCTGAACGGCCTGCTGGAAGCTAGTAGGCTCATCATAATCTATGATGCAATCCTCTCTATCCCCGTCTATGAGAAAACCGCAGTATCTCTCGGGCGGATGAGACTGCCTACTACTCCTGCGGAGTGGCGCAGGAATGTCCTGTTCTGTTGAACCCTCTGGTTCCACTAAGCTTTCAGTAACAGTCTGTGGTTCTGGAACTTCTTCCAGTTCTATTGTGTTTCCACTTATCTGGGTTTCCAAAAACTCAGTTTCCAAGAAGCGGGCATGCTGAGAAACAAAGACCTTTTGTTCCTCAGCTGAATAGAAAAGATACCCCCTAGAGTTCCTTGGGTATCCCACAAACTTACACTGTACTGAACGTGCCTCAAGCTTGTCCGCATGCTGCTTTTTTACAAAAGCTGGACATCCCCATACCTTAAGATACTTAAGACAGGTTTTCTTCCCAGTCCACATCTCATATGGGGTGGTAGGCACAGTCTTGGTGGGAGCCTTGTTCAAGAGATACGCAGCTGCTTCTAGTGCATATCCCCAGAATGATCGCGGTAACTCAGCGTTACTCATCATGGACCGAACCATATCCAATAGGGTTCGGTTCCGTCTCTCCGATACACCATTATGTTGCGGAGTGTATGGAGGAGTAAGCTGAGAGAGAATACCATTCTCTTTTAAGTAATTCAGGAATTCGGCACTTAAGTATTCTCCACCTCGATCCGATCTTAGAATCTTAATACTTTTGCCGGTCTGTTTCTCTACTTCATTCTTATACTCCTGGAATTTTCCAAAGGCCTCGGACTTATGTTTCATCAAGAAGACATAACCGTACCTTGAGAAGTCATCCGTAAAAGTAATGAAGTAAGAATGTCCGCTTCGGGCATGTGTAGACATTGGACCGCACACGTCACTGTGTACGAGTCCTAAGAGCTCGCTCGCTCTTACTCCTTGTCCAGTAAACGGAGTCTTTGTCATCTTTCCTTTGAGACAAGATTGACAAGTGGCATACGATTGATATTCGAACGCATTCAAATATCCTTCTGTATGTAACTTAGTCAACCTTCTCTTATTGATGTGACCCAATCTACAATGCCATAAGAAAGTCTGATTTATTTCCGGAGACTTTCTTTTGTGTGTATTCTGGACATTAAAAATCTGTGGTTGGTTTAACACGTATATACCGTTACTCAGAGTACCTGACCCAATCAATACTTGATTAAGGTGAATGTTTACAACATTACTTACAAACGCAAATTCATAACCTTCTTTAGAAACTAAAGATACAGAAATGATATTACAAGTTGCGTTGGGTACAAAAAAGCAATTACGCAAAACCAAAACATGTCCATCTGACATTCCCAGGTGATAGTCCCCCACGGCTTTAGCATCCATGCTAGCTCCGTTTGCAACTCTGAGGGTCATGTCACCTGCTTTCAAAACACTACGGTTTCTCAACGCCTGCAAAGAATTACAGATATGAGATCCTGATCCGGTATCCAATACCCAGGAAGTAGAGTTTATTGAAAGACAGTTTTCAATAACATACACACCTGAAGCTGAAGCTGCAACCTGCTTCAATTCCTGTGTTCTGGCCTTCCAGGCCCTGCAATCATTCTTCCAGTGTCCTTTCTTATAACAATAGAAGCATTCTTCCTTATCCACAAGCTTCCCCGCTATCTTTGTTGCTTTGCCTTTTCCCTTCGTATCCACTTTACCAACACCGCCCCTTGGTTTGGCGGGGGCTTTCTTCTTCTTTCCCTTGGCTTTCGCCTTGGACCTAGAAGAAGATGATCCTCCTACAAACAAAGTGGATGTTTCCCTACCTTTCTGTAGGGTGCCCTCTGCGCTCCTCAGCATGTTGAGGAGCTCTGATAGTTCAACCTCTTTTTCTTGTAGGTTGAAGTTCAGTATAAACTGGGCGTAAGTGGAAGGAAGGGACTGGAGAACTATATCCGTAGATAGCTCACTCTCCAATGTGATCCCTAGGTCAGCGAGCTCCTCAATGTAGCCGATCATCTTTAGCACATGCTCGGCTACTGATGATCCGACGGCCATTCTTGTCGAAAATAACTTTTTCGACGCTTCGTATCTTGCGATACGTGATTGCTCTCCATACAGTTCTTTTGTATGGAGCAATATGGACTCCATGTCCATATTCTCATGCCTCCTCTGATGTTCGTTGTCCTTCGAGGCAAGCAGGAGGCACTTGGCCTTCGCGCTATCAATCTCCCAAGTCTTGCGGATTTCCTTATCCGCGACACTGGAAGTTGGACCAGGGACAGGGGGAGCTTTGGTGGTAAGAAGATACCCCAGCTTGTCATAAGTGATTGCTATCGTGACATTCCTGAGCCAATCTTTGTAGTTTGGCCCTGTCAGTTTGTTTTCATCTAGGAGTAACTTAAGTCCAGTCATGTTGATTGGTCGCTGCAATTAGGAGAGAGAAGAAGAAACACTCAGCATGATGCTCTTGCAAGTTTAGAGTGGTTTTTAGTTTGTCTAAACAGGATGGCTCCCACTGTTTCTCGAATCCCTCCTCAAACCATAAAGGAAGAATTAGTCAGGATCAATCCCACCGTACAATACTTGCTTAACCGTTCAGCCAGGCCGGTGTCGGTACTTCGAGGGAGGTTTTCCAACGCTTTCGCGAAGTTCCTTAATTAGAGAACCTCTTTTCCCTGGGGGCGTAGCCCCGCTAACACCTTTCTAGGCACCTACTAGGTTTATAGCATTGATCGTTAAGTGAGAAATTTCCCGAGGAGTAGCATATACTCACAGTAGGATCGGGATCCAAATATCATCGCGTGACGAAACTGAAGGAATCCTACCAGAATCATCACACTCCAAATGGTATGCAAATCTAGCAAGTTTCAGTACTTATGAAACTCCCGATGTGGATTTTTGCCCCATGCTCTTATGACCTTGACGAAGGTCAACAAATCATAAGTCACATGTCAAGTTCTGCCCGTCATTATCCAGGTTAATTTGAATCCACCCGTATATACCCTTGACGAAGGTCAACAAGGTAATGCGAATGTCCCAAACCAACGCATCTATCTATGCTACATATGAATACCCAATAGCTACCAATCACTATGCCTTGACGAAGGTCAACAAACACAGCTTGAATACTATTGAATATTCATAAGAAACGACGGAGGGCTACGAATGGTTTTGGCAAAACCGTGAACGTAGTGAACTTGATTTGGTCGATGGAACGAGATAGCTTTTAAAAGGAGTGGCTCAAGCTCCGCATTTAAAAGTTGTTTTTGAAAAGAACCGAGTGGTTTTTCGAAAGTGTTCCAACGACTTTAGCTTGGTTTATTATCTTGCATTAGTTCTTTTAATGCGTGATATTCTTGCATTAGTTCTTTTAATGCGTCCCATCATTTAATCCTACCATTGCAGAAAACAACCAAAATATGACGTACGCTTATGCCATTCGCATTCGCCACGGGGCCCCGTCATTACCCGTTAGGTTACTTAACTAACGACAGAGCGGGGGCTGGGCTAGCGCGTCTGAAAAACATAAGCAACGCCTAAATAATATCATATATAGATATACTGCAATGATAAACATTTCAGATCACAGATAAATACATTGGATATACTAGCAATCTGTAATTTGTACGAGCCTGTAACAAAAACCAGATAACACGGTCGCGGTGAATAGCCAAAACCCCACCCAAGACCCCTACGGGTGCGGCAAACTACCCGCCAAGTACCCGAAGCGTAGCAACCTCCCTCATCTCCATGAGTAGGCCACTCGACACTTCGGCATACCCGGTAGTTTGTGCACCCCTCCATGGGTCTATCCTAGGAGCAAAAACAGTAAAAAGAAATTATACAATGACGGCTACAACCCCGACCCGGTTGTGCGGCCATACAAATAATTATTACATCAATTTACAAATTTACATGAATTGCAAGAAAGGAAAACTCTCGTCTCACAACCCCCGGCTATTCACCCGCGACAATCCAACATATTTATATACACATTCCAGCACATTACAGATCATGTATAACCCCGACCAATCGACTTATAGCGATTGGCCGACGTTCAATACATGCAAACATCACAGATATAACCATCATAGTCAAAGTGCAGTGAAGTTCGGAAAAATACGGAATTATAGGACCCCAAAAGGAAATTTCTTTTCTGGAAAATCTGGGCACATATAATATATTTCAAAAATCCCAAAACCAACACAGACACACACTGCACGAAAAACGATGCAGAGAAGACGACAAATCGCGGCGCTTCCGCGGCACATGCCTACCTCGTGCGGCGGAAGCGCGGCGGTTTGAACGAAACAGTGGACCGTTTTTCATGGGTGTTCTCACAAAACCCTCAGACGAATTTAGGAGTATAAAGTTTTTCATTTTGACCAGAAAAAAATTCAACAGAAACTCAGATTTTGTAAAAGTTTGGTTTTTGGATTTTTCCGGTTCCGAACTTCGTTACACATCACTACCAAGCTAGTTTAAGTTTAGTTAGGCTCTGATACCACTGTAAGTCCACGTTGCGACCCCCGGTTCTTACGGGGAGGCGGAAACGGTATAAAATCAAAATTTTAACGCAAGAGGCAACATGGACTAAGCTAGGTCGGGATCTTTACCTAAACTAAAACTAGCATACTAAGCTAAAGATATTTAGCTACTCGGATGAAGATGGTTATACCTAAACTTGAACTCCTTCTCTTCGAGCTCCGATGGTGGTTCGATGGCTCCTTCTCGTTGTCTCCGTACGCCGAAGATAGATCCACTTGAAAGCTCCAACCTTTAGCTCCTTCTTCGTTCTTTGAAGAAACTAGTTCACTTGGTTTGCTAAACCTAGTGAACAAGAATGAGTAGAGATGATTTAGAATGGGATTTTATCTATGGTTCTTGATTCTCAACTCATGAGACAAGAGAACCATAGATCAAGAGAGGGAGCAAGAGGTTGAGGGTGAGAGCAAGAGGAGAGCTCAAGAACAAGAGAGAGAATGAGCAAGAAAGAATGAGCAACTCTTTTGTCTTTCACCCTCTCATAATCCAAAAATGATCATAACTCATCACATCAAAAAAGTCTTATGTGATGGTTAGAAGCAACCATAACCTTATCATGTCATGCACTCATTTTACTCAAATGAGCAAGCAAGAAAAAGTCTTTGGCATGAAATGATAACCATGGTTATCATGATGGTCAACTAGTCAAGCCTAGTCAACCGGTCAACAAGTCAACAAAAGTCAACAAGTCAACAAAGTCAACAAGTCAACAAAAGTCAACAAGTCAACAACCATATCACCATAATACTTAATTAATATAATAGTTAATCACATATCATATTCTCATTAGGGTTGAGCAAAAAGTCAAAAAGTCAACGGTCAACTGTCAACAACCCTAATGAGAATCCGCTGTCTGTGCCTCCCTGTCAACTGTGCATACACACCCGCATCCGCGTTCCGAGGAACACGAATGCAAACTGGATAAATCCAATCCCATAAGGTACACTAGGATCTGGCTTAAACCAAAGCCCGCTAGTGTAAACTGTCCGGACACTGCACGTGCACAAGTGCACGGATGTGACCGAACCCTGTCGCAAAACCATGCGACCTGTCGCAATACCATGCGACCTCTACTCTTTTGCCTAAAGGCGAAAAGCTTTCTGTGTGGGACTCTAAAGACTCGACACTACGCTGGCAGTGGGTTTAACCACAGACCGCAAGCGGCACTAGCTGTGCGTAACGGTCCCCAGGTAATGCCGACAAGAAGACCGACGAGGCGAAACCCATCTGAACTCCTACTGAGCCTGAGTGTGACATTCTCCGTACAGTCCGGTCTGTTCGTCTGATACATCGCATGGCGGGCCTAGGGGGCGGTAAACGTCAGTCCCCCAATAGCGGTACAAGTTGTGCCGGAGTGAAGCCCAATACACCCTGAGATAACACTGGAAACCTACCAGTATATCTCGTTTGCCCTGGCCAGGGACTACTCGTGTAATGGCTCTCCTAGACACAGCGCGATGTCAACCCCCAATACCGGGAGAGACGAATCCTATCTAACCGTCACTGCCTCCAAGTGCTTCGGGACTGCACCCAACCACCACCTGTTTGCACGACTCCTTTGAGCCGTGGTAGGGTAGTGATCAAAGTACAGTGGGAACACACCCGAGGCGAAGTGACAGTGTCAAGTCAGCGGACTAAGCTGTACTCATGTCACCTGGGAACTGATAACTGACGATAGGTATAATACCAACTAGTCAGTTCCCGACGAGTCCTGTCCAGTGTACCCGTAACCTAACGAGCACCCGCATACTATCTCAAGTACGACGTACTGACGGCTGTGGGACAGACCGTCTCCCACACTGGGATGAGAAGCGCATGCGCTGGTCTACTCCGGAGTATCGATGCCCTGTCTCGATAGTCCTGCGACCAGGGACCTGAATAAGGATGTGCTTATAGATTACCCAGCCGCCACTAGTGTGACTGCCATCACAACGCTGGTAATCAAGCAAAGATCCTAAGGGCTCCATTAATGCGTATAAGTGATATACTGAAATAAACACAAGTACACATTGAAGTAGAAACAAACCAAGTAGCATACTACTATTTTGAGCAAGATTGTATATACAAGGTGAATATCCCAAGCATCCATTAAGTAATATACAAACTAGTATGATACAGTAATGGCCTCTAGGGCATATACACTAACACTCTCTGTATATATCTAAGCATCCATCATAATATATATCATATGTACAACAATGGCCTCTAGGGCATATACATAACTAACAATCTCCCACTTGCACTAAGGCCAGCTGCTGTAGTATCTCATACCTAGCAACCCGAATAATCTCTCGAACTGTATCCGGGAAATGGCCTTCATGAGTGGATCCGCAGTGTTGTCCTTCGTATCTACTCTCCTGACCTCGATCTCCCGGCGATCAACTATCTCCCTGATCAGGTGATACCGCCTCAGAATATGTCTGGACTTCTGATGGGTCCTAGGTTCCTTGGCCAAAGCCACAGCTCCATTTTTATCGCAATACAGAGGTATTGGATGCTCAATGGATGGAACCACACCAAGTTCAGTGATGAACTTCTTCATCCAGACAGCCTCTTTGGCAGCATCGTTGGCAGCGATGTATTCAGCCTCCATCGTCAAGTCTGCAACGATATCCTGTTTGGAACTCTTCCAACATACTGCCCCTCCATTGAGGGTAAAGACAAATCCTGAGTGCGACTTAGAGTCGTCCTTATCACTTTGGAAGCTGGAATCGGTAAAGGACTCCACCCGGAGTTCTCTATTACCATACACCAAGAACATGTCTCTAGTCTTTCACAAGTACTTGAGAATGTTCTTCACAGCTGTCCAGTGACTCTCTCCAGGATCTGCTAGATACCGACTCACTACACTTAGTGAGTATGCTACATCGAGTTTGGTATATTGCATCGCATACATGATAGAGCCTACTGCCGAAGCATAGGGTATCTCTTGCATGCGAGCTCTCTCCAAATCAGTCTTGGGTGACATCTCTTTGGAGAGAGTGAGTCCAGAGATCGTGGGTTGGTTCCCACGCTTGGATTCTTCCATACTAAACCTCTTTAGTATGGTGTCAATGTACCTGGATTGGGACAATCCCAGTATCCGTTTAGATCTATCTCTATAGATCATGATTCCCAATATGCAGGAGGCATCACCTAGATCTTTCATTGAGAATCTTTGTGATAAAAAGAGCTTGACTGATTGCAGCATAGGAATATCATTTCCTATCAAGAGTATGTTTTTCATGTACAATACGAGGAAGACAACCTTACTCTCTGCAACCTTTTTATAGATACAAGGTTCATCTATATTTTTGATGAAGTCAAACTCTTTGACTACAACATCAAAATAGATGTTCCAACTCCGCGATGCTTGCTTTAACCCATAAATGGATTTAAGCAGCTTGCACACCTTTCCGCTGCTCCCACTATCTACGAAGCCCTCTGGCTGAGTCATGTATACGCACTCTTCTAAATCACTGTTTAGAAAGGCGGTCTTAACATCCATTTGCCAGATTTCGTAGTCATGGTATGCAGCGATTGCAAGTAAGATCCGGATGGACTTAAGCATAGCCACTGGAGAAAAGGTTTCGTCATAATCCACACCTGGTCGTTGACGAAAACCCTTTGCTACAAGTCTAGCTTTGAAACTATCAACTTTTCCATCTACACCAAATTTCTTTTTAAATATCTACTTGCTCCCAATGGGTTTCACCCCTTCAGGAGCATTTTCCAAAGTCCATACTTTGTTGGTGTACATGGATTCCATCTCAGATCGCATTGCATCCAGCTATTTCATAGAGTCCCCACTCGTGATAGCCTGCTCGAAACTAGTTGGGTCATCATCTTCCATGATGCAATCCTCGCTTCCTCCATCAATGAAAAAACCGTAGTATCTCTCAGGTGGACGAGAAATCCTACTATATCCGCGGAGAGGCTGGGGTTCGTCGGGTACTACTGAATCTTCTGGTTCTACTACATCATCTGTTGTAGTTTATTCTGCTGGAACTTCTTCTAGTTCTACCTCAGAGCCACTAATCTCTTTTGCAAGAAATTCCTTTTCTAAAAAGGTGGCGTGTTGAGCAACAAACACCCTTTGTTCCTCACTGTGGTAGAAAATATACCCTCGCGAATGCTTGGGATATCCAATAAACTTACATAAAACAGATCTTGCCTCGAGTTTGTCCGGATTTTGTCTTTTGACATAGGCCGGGCAACCCCATATCTTAACAAAATTAAGATATGGTCTCTTCCCTTCCCATATCTCATATGGGGTGGTAGGCACTGATTTGGTTGGAACTCTATTCAATAGTTATGCAGCTGTCTCCAGTGCATATCCCCAGAAGGAAATAGGTAACTCGGCAGTGCTCATCATAGAACGCACCATATCTAATAGAGTGCGATTCCTCCATTCCGATACACCGTTGTGCTGTGGTGTATAAGGAGGAGTAAGCTGAGAGAGAATCCCATTCTCTTTTAGATAATCTAGGAACTCATTGCTTAGGTATTCACCTCCTCGATCAGATCGAAGAATCTTAATACTTTTGCCCGTTTGGTTCTCTACTTCGTGCTTATATTCTCTGAATTTCTCAAAATCTTCAGACTTGTGTTTCATCAGGAACACATATCTGAATCTTGAGAGATCGTCAGTGAATGTAATAAAGTAGGAAGAACCGTTCCTGGCGTGTGCAGACATGGGACCGCATACATCACTATGTACTAGTCCTAAGAGTTCTGTAACTCTTTCTCCGTGTCCACTAAACGGAGCTTTGGTCATTTTACTTTGAGACATGAATGGCAAGTATCATTAGATGATAATTCGAACAGATTCAAATATCCATCTTTATATAACTTAGCTAGTCGTGTTGCATTGATATGACCAAGTCTACAATGCCACAAGAAGGATTCGTTCATCTCTGAACTCTTCCTCTTGTGTGTGTTTTGTATATTGAGAACTGTATTTTGATTGAGAACGAATATGCCATTATGTAACGAGCCTGATGCAATCAATTTTTGATTTAGGAAGATGTTCATAACATTATCCTGTACTACAAAATTATAACCTTCTTTACTTAATAAAGAAACTGATATAATGTTGCACATCATGTTCGGTATATAATAGCACTCATTCAGAATCAGTGTATCACGACTTGGTAATACTAGGTGATATTCGCCAACTACTTTGGCTGCAATACTTGGACAGTTTCCTACTTGAACGGAATGATCACCTTTTCCCAGTTCTCTACCGTTCCGTAGCCCATGTAACAATTTACATATGTGGGATCCTGATCCGGTATCTAATACCAAGGACGTAGGGTGAACTGAGAAACAGTTCTCAATAACTAACACACCTGAAGAAGATGCATCAACATGCATGTTCTTTTGGGCAGCGTGAGAATCCAGATATTCTACTGTTTCCTGTTCAGTCTTATAACTTTTATAAGAAAGAACGGGTCCAACATTCCACTGCTCAGTATAATAAGCGGGTTCAGTCAATGCATTCATATTATTATCTTGATTAATGCCTGACATGTTCGCTACCTGGAGAGAGAGAGAAGAAAACACTTTAGCGTATGCTCTTGCAAGATTAGATTGGTTATTATCTTATCTGATCAGGATGTCTCCCACTGTTTTTATCAAATCTTCCTTCAAACCCTAAAAGGTAAGATTAGCCGGGATTAATTACACCCTACAATTTCGTCAATCTTTCAGCCAGATCAGTGTCGGTACTTGAGGGGGGTTCCCCGTGCTTTCGCACGGACCTAATTAAAGTAAACCTCGTTTTCCCAGAGGCGTAACCCCGTTAACACTTTTGTAGACACCCACTTGATCGGCTAATTGTCCTGTGTAAAACTCTCCCAGGAGTAACTCTTACTCGCAGTGGGTATCGGGATCCAACTATCTCATAGGAGGTATGCAATCTCATTGCAAATTTCAACACTTGAAATTCCCGATAATATTTTTCCCCTAGCGTGCTATGACCTTGACGCATGCCAAACAACCCATAGTCCGCTATTCAAGTTTAACCCGTACATTTCGTGATTGAATTAAACCCACCCGCACGACCCTTGACGGAGGTCAACAAGGCCGTACGACTACCCTAATCCAATCAGCATCATATGCATAAGCAGATAAATACTAATTAGCTACCGTACACTACACCTTGACGGAGGTCAACAAACGTAGCACCAATACTAAGTAGGACTTATCTGAAATAACAGAGGGCTACGTCAGGATTTTCTGAAAACCTATTGTGTAATTAACTTGTTATCGTCGTAGAATCGAGTGTTTTTTGAAAAGGATTGTTTTTTAGGCTTTTCTAGTTTCGCTAAAGAGGTCACTCCCGGTGAAGGGATCTCGGCTCTTTCCCCATCGAATATGCTGCAGGGTATATCATATATACTGCTGTGCAAAGCAAGACTATAGAAACTGTCAAAAACTAAACCGTGAGTTTGTAGCATCTGCCAGTTTCGCTAAAGAGGTCACTACCGGTGAAGGGATCTCGGCTCTTTCCTCATCGAATAAGGTGCAGGGTATATCATATATACCACTATGCAAAGCAAAACTGTAGCTACCCTTTTTATAAAGTTTTGATTCTACAACATCTTTTTGGTTTCTTTTCTTTTAATTAATCTCATTAATAAATCCCATCAGCTTATGCTTCCTAAGCATCACAGAAAAAACGAAAGCAGTAATATTTATATATCAGCATATATATATATATAGTATAAGCATTCGTCTCAGGCAGTAATATGATCTCATCACAGAACATTGCAGCAGAAGAACATATATGAAATATTGGATATTCTAGGACTTCCGTGTTTTTAATACGAGCCTGTATAAAACACGGATTCCACGGTCGCGACGAATAGCCAAACCCACATCCCAAGACCCCTACAAGAGCGGCAAGTAACACTGTCAATTCTAGGGTTGGGAGACCCGGTCTCGACTCCTCAAGATGGCCTCCCACTGGACCCTAGAACCCGGTTACTTGTGCTCCCCTTCTTGGGTCTACCTAATGCGGAAAAGTAAATAATATACACTGGTGACATCAACCTCATACCGGAAGTGCCCCAATAAAAGAATATTACATACAAATGAATTTTACATGAATGAAAATAAAAACCCTCATCTCACATAAAAACCCCCGGCTATTCAGAACACGACGATCCAATATAACATATCACAGCAATACATAATATCTCATATCATCAACGTAAGTAAGTATGCATACACCGATCGTCGTTGACGTATAGCAACGAAAACCGGCAATACAACTACATACTACACTTACGGTCACAGAAAAGAAATTATAAAACTACAATATTTGGAATCCACATTCTCTTTAGACATCGTAAATCCAAAATATCACATACTTCGCATTTCATGCCTAACTATATGAATTCCACATATTGTATCACATTCCAGATAAATATACAGTATTAAACTTTCCGAACAGATAATCAAATACCCAAAATTTCTTAAATTGCTCAACACTTGAGCGCAGTTCAAATAATCCCAGAATATGTCACAGTACCGATGATCCAGCAGTAGAAGGGTCAAGACAACGCCTCACATGTGGCACGCCGTACTGCGCCAAACCCTAAGGTTTGGAGGCAGTTCAAGACGGTCACATAATCGAGTTAAGGTTTGTTGTCTTCTAGAGGGTCCACCGTGTTACTTGTACAATTTTTCTGAAAGATTTAAACCCGATAAAAATTCAACACTTGAAAGTTTTTCGTGCCGGGAAAAAGTGAGTTAATGATATCCGCTCGAACATTTTAACAGTTTCTAAATATCCGGAAAATATCACAAAATTAAATTTTCCGATCGAATCAACGATTACAAAACAAACCCCAGAACACTCAACACTTGAGTCAGATTAAAAATATCCATAAATAGAACATACATAAATAGATATTATAGTGCATACACTAGTGCATAAATCGTCTATACGGCCGCGGATCCGCGGCCCAAGCGTGGTACGGCCGCGGTTCCGCGGTGGAATGTACGGATCATGCGCTCGTGTTTCACTGTAATTCTTAGATTTCCCTGCTGAATTTTTTAGGTATTTTTAATACAGAAAAATCACAGTTTTAAAAATTATACAGACAAGGGTTCATTTCGTAGTTTCGGGGTTCGTTCGGAGTTTTAACTTCGTATACACATCGCCTAATGCTCAAGCTAGGCTCTGTTACCATTGTAGGGTTCCTAGGCACTCTTGTGAGGTTTCATAAGGAATCAAACATGCACGAATAAAACTTTAGACGTGCCGAACAACCCAAAGCCGGGATCTTTGCTAGATTATTAGGGTTTAACATGCAAGTAAACATCTTTACTACTAAGTGTGAGGGATTACAACCTTTGTAGTCTGCTCCTTCGCTTCATAAGCTCCGAGTAGAAGTCCCATCGTCGTGATCCACGATCTCCCGGACTCAGGAGAGGCTCCACGATTCGAACGATCCATGCTAGCTTGTAGTGTTCCGCTTCTCCGATGATCTACGTCGAAGTTGCTATAACTCAAGCTCTCTCACTCTAATGAGGCGAACACCCTAATCTAATGGGCTAGATTAGATAAGGATGATGGAGTGGTATTTATGCTATCTTTTTATATCAACTTCTCACAAGAAATCATCACCAAAGGAAAATCTAGTGAGCTATTTCAAAAACTCAAGAGAGAAGAAGATGAAGAATAATAAGATTATCCTTTTGTGATGAATAATGATAAGAGTATATCAATAATAATGCAACCATGGTTAATGATGACAAGGATAACCCTTGTAGAGAGTTAACTAAGGCTAAGGTTTGGTTGGGTTAAGAAATGAGTCATAAGAAAATATCTATCATAATATCTTCTTCATGACAAAAGGAATGCTTCTAGATGGTGCAAGAAGAAGCTAACCCTAATCTCTTTTTATCATCGCTAAACTTGTTTCATTATTAATCATATCATTTTACTATAATATATATCACATATATATTATATTTGTAACAAAAGAAAATAATACAATTAATATATATCGCATATATATCAATGTATTATCCAGTGAGAAAATGAAATAATAAAGCGAGACAATATTAGATAATGTAATACAATATATCATATATATTATTATACATTAAAACATCGAATCAACACTTGATCCGACAATCCGGCTATATCAAATATAACCGACTAATATATCATGTACCGATTCATCGAATCAACACTTGATCCAATGATCCGGTTCATATCTAAATATCGCGAGAATATAATACGGTATCTCATATCGCATTATCCTCGGTCCTGCACATATCACATATGTGCCTCTACTCCGTTTTGCCTGAGCCAAGAAACCTCTGTGTAGGACTCTAAAGAATCGTCAATACGCCGGTAGCAGGTGATGATCATATCAAACACCCACAACCTGCCAGCGGTCAGCTAAACGTAACAGCCACCCAGGTATTGAGCGATCAAAAGATCAACAAGCTAGCCTGTACGTTCTCCTGTGAATCCAATCAGTAACACTACCGTACAGTCCGGTCTGTTCGTCTAATATGTCGCATATCAGGTCTAGGGGTGGTATACATCAGACCCCAGTAACCGATAAGTCGTGTTGATGTGAGGCTCATAACGGGTCGAGAAACCACAGGTAACACTTACCAGTAAATCTCTATATCAGCCCTGGCCAGGGACTTCCAGTTATAGCCAATCGAACACAACACAACATCTACTCCCTATACCGGGAGAGACGAATACCCTCCTATCGGTCATTGCCTCCATGTGACTCGGGACTGCACCCAAAAGCCACCGTTTTGCATGCCCTCTTGGACGTGGTAAGGTGGAAATCAAAACACTGTAGGAATTGATTATTCCAAAAATTGTAGTTTACCGTAATCAGAAACGGCGTCGCTTTGTAGCTAGCCGGTGAATACGGGTCGATCCGCAGGGATGTGTAAATTTCTGTTTTTGTGTTATAACGAGTTGATTACGTTGGTTGTTTGGTTTTTTGTCGAATGATTTAAAAACTAATTTATGTGATGTGAAAGAACTCGTTAGGGTTAGGTCGAAGGTAGGGTTGATGAGATCAATATTTTCACCCATTTCAATGCCGTTTGATTAAAGCTTTTTAGAAAATCATAACAATTATTACCAAAGGGGATTAGGATGATCGGGAAGAAACAAAGTTTCTTCCTCTAGATCCTAGTCCGTCCTTTCCTATTAATTGCTGCGATCTTCATGGACGTCATGTATGTCCGGCCTTTTAGACTACGGTTGTAGCGTTTTGAAAATCGTTTCGGTGAAATTTCGGAAAATCGGTAAAATAAGGGGGTTTTCTGTAAAAAGTCAAAATGCAAATATCTTATTATAAAAATTAAATATACATATTCTAGCTATGTAATTGCTAGTATTTGGTGTTTATTGAGCCACTGGTGAAATTTCAAATTTTCTGAAAAAAATTTATTTTATTATTATTTTAAGCCGTCACTAATACATTTAATTAGGGAAAATTACAAATTGGAATGAGTTGAAACAAATTTTGTGCATCATGACACATTAAATAAAATTTTATCATGTGGTTTTTGAAACGAAATCGTTTGCCAAAACGGTTTAGAAATTTTTGAAGAAAAAGGCTTTAATGGTGAAAATAAATTAAATGGAAATTGGAGTATAACATTTATCATTTTCCCTCACCCACACTCACACACCCCTTTCCCTAGTGGGCTGGCCGAAATCTGTAAAAAAAGAAGCCCACCCAAAGTTGTCCCCACTTCAAGTTAAAAGAAAAGGAAACAATGAAATGAAGAGAAAAGAATAGATATATAAGTATGGGCTTTGTTGACTTTGACAATTCTTGACCTCACCCACACCCACCACACTCTCTCACTTTCCTCTTTTTCTGTCCAAAATCAGCAGCCAAGCTGCCCCAAATTGTTCACACTTCATGTTTAAAGGAAATGAATTTATAAAGAAAAACAATAAACATAAAGGCATGGGGTGTTGTATTATGTGGTATGGGTATTATTCCTTGACTTGGACTTTCTTTTCAACTCACATACACACTCACCACTCACCTTCTTCCCATTTGGCCGAGCCCCCTCCTCTTGCAGCCCCAAATTTCCCCACCTCCTTTTCACTCCAAAATCCTTCAATTTTTGCCTCAAAAATCAACACAAAGTCACATTAATTCATCATTAATCCCTTATCCATTATTCTTGACTCAAATTAGCAGGGATCTTAGAGCTAGAAGCCATTTTAGAGGTCAAGTGTGCAATTTTGATCTCTTATTTTGTGAGGTATAAATCTTTACCCAATACTTAATTTGTTAATTCTTTGCTTGAAGCTAAAGTATTTAAGTGTTAATTAGGTTTAATTGCATGTTTGGAAAATTCAAGAATAGGGTTTGAATTTAATTAGGGTTTAACCATCACAACTAGGATAATCAAGTGTAGCTCATCATCATAAGAAATGCAAAAACCTAATCTAGTTGCTATTATGTAAATTGTTGCATTTAATTGGTCCAAATCAAGTTTTTAAGCAAACTAGGTTTTTGGAATTTGATTAACTAATGGAGATAAAAAAATCTAATTAGGGTATTCATGGAATTATTAACATTTTAAAGTGTAGTTTAATACTTTAGTTCATGAAAATCCGAGCTAGATTGTAGTTTGTGCATTTTTGCTATAAAATTGTTAAAATTTAGGTATTTTGTAAACTAGAATTTTAGGGTTTTTGGAATTTAATAAGATTAAATTATGGGAATTATTTTTATGACTTATTTAAGATATTTAGTGAATATTGTGGCCACTAGATTCGTTTATACATCGAGTTTTGTACTAAAACGGTGATTTGTGCATGCTAGATTTTCGGGTAAATGACTTTTTAACTGAAATTGGGGTTTTTGAGAATTTTAAGCTATTTTATATTATAATTAGTGCTTCTAATTGTACAAATGAGTGTGTTGGGATCTTTCTCGATGGTTTGGCGTTTGTACGCCGACGTCGAGGGTTTTTGGGTCGATTTGTGAAAGCAACCATAGGTTTTGACCTATGTGGGATTCGTGCGTCGTTTTGGTCATGGGTCGGATTTTAATGCGATATGGTGCGTTATGATATGTAGGTACCCCATGTGGACTTCGAGACGACAAGCAAGCGCGTGACGACGTCGGCACCGGCGAGCGAGGACCAGGTGAGTAGATTTATATCTACGGGGAGAAGTCGGGTGGATGGCGTATAGCACCCTCGCAGTCCGTGGTGGTGTATACGGATGCGTATACATACCAACAATTATTATATGTTATTTGGGATTAATAACGATGTTTAGGATGGATATTGATGTGTTGGATTATTTTAGTGTTGCACTACACATACACACATACATACTTGCATACATTCCTATTTATATGTGCTCATGGGATTCTTTATAGTTATGTGTTCACATGGGTATGGGACTATGTGTTCACATACGGATTTGAGGATGATACTTGGGATTGAGCTGAGTCGATGAGATTTGTTTTGTGGTTGTGATATCGGTGATATGGCAGGATTCGTACTTGAGGTACGTTCTGGTATTATAGCGGATCTTGGGGCGGCGATGTGGGTGAATAGTGTTATAAATATGATTTTGACCCGTACCCAGATTTGGGATGTCGTACGGCGGTTTTACGTACGAGCTATATATTGATGATTGATCCGCACTCTTGACTTGGGATGTCTGGTTATAGATATGATATTATTGAGGCGGGATCACCGACTATACATATACAGGTATTTATATGTATCGACTCAGATGATAGGAGGTTTCCTTACCTGTAGTTCAGCTTGTTAGTTCAGCCGTATAGTTTAGTGTAGTTGTTAGATTAGACTTCTTACCTATTTCAAAAACTAACGAATCGTGGGTATTTTAAAAGACAGCCCAAGGGATCCTACGGATATTTCAAAAGACGTATCTTTTCATAAAAACACCGTAGCCCCTATTTTCAAAACCTCATGATTCATGTTATTTCAAAAGGCACCATTTGTAGGACTTATATTAGATTAATGCAGGTTAGTTATAGTTGCGTCTAGTATTCAGCTCCCGCTTATTATTGTGGTTCGCTCCACATCGCATACTTACATTGTTATTTCATATTGCATTGTTGACATTATGCTGTTAGGACACCAGCACCATTACCGATGATGCGTATGTACCACGCACACTTACTTGCCGGCTCACACACATCTTCATCGGTAATTGCCATGTCACGTACACCTTAGAAAATATTATTTCTTAACTTAGCTTGATAGCTAGTAGTTTGACATAATATGAGTGTACTTACCTTATATGCCAGCTTAGATATTGTAGTTATTACTTGTCACTTCATGCATACTGTTATTCATTGTTATGCCGTATTCATTGTAAGTCGATGTACTACACCCCAATACTTGTGGGGAGGCGGAATTTTCAAAAACGAACTTGTTTAGTGAACGAACATCGACTAACCGCTTGAATCGAAGCTAAACGATAACTAACCAAACATATAGTTATTCTAAACTACTATGCTTAGGGATTATACCTATCGAAACTAGTCCTTCGTCTTTACGATCTCCTTGTTCTCCTCGGCCTTCTCTAGGTAGTAGACGATCCACCCGAGAGCAAAACTCCAAGCTTAGCCTCTAAACTTGAGGCAACTAACCTTCTTGGATTGCTAATCAAAGAAGCTAGATGAAATAGAGTGATGGTTATGGATTGATTAGTCTAACTAATCCTAGATCTCAACACATGAGGGTGAGGATTAGTCTTTTGAAGAGAGAGAGCTTGAGGAGAGAGAATGTGAATAATATTAATGAGATGAGATTGTGAGTATCATAATATATTATGAAGCATTCTCATTTAAAGAATAAATGAATAAATGTGATGAATAAGCATGCTTCATAAATGCTAAGTGGTGATTCATTAAGCATGTGTCATTATCATTTACTGTGCAATAATGATAATGATGAATCACCCTCATGACTCACAAATCTTATCCAAAGTAACCTCCTTAGTCACAACTTCTAGAAGCTTCTCGCACAATTACGAGAACGCCCCTCCGATCCGCAAAAATACGGAAAAACTTTAGACTGAAAAAAAAATCCAATAACCGGATACCAGTAACTGGCTTAAACCAAAGCCGACTGGTAAAAACTGTCCGAAAGTCGTACGTGCGTAAACGCACGTATGCGTCCGAACCCTTTGTCGCAAAACCATGCAACCTCTATATCGTTTCTCCTGGAGTAGGAAACCCTCTGTGTGGGACTCTAGAGACTCGACTACTACGCTGGCAGTGGGTTTAACCACAGACCGCAAGCGGCACTAGCTGTACGTAACGGTCCCCAGGTAGTTGTCGATAAGAAGGCCGATGAGAAAACCCATCCGAACTACTACTGAGTCTGATGTGACAATCTCCATACAGTCCGGTCCGTTCGTCCAAGACTATCGCATATCGGGCCTAGGGGGGCGGCAAGCGTCAGTCCCCTAATAGCGGTATAAGTCGTGTCGGAGGGAAGCCCATTACACCCTGAGAAACTACTGGAACCTACCAGTAAATCTCGCTTGCCCTGGCCAGGGACTTTGCGTAATGGCTCTCTGACACAGCACGATATCTACTCCCAATACCGGGAGGGACGAATCCTGTCTAACCGCCACTGCCTCCAAGTGCTCGGGACTGCACCCAACTGCTACCTGTTTGCACGACTCCTTTGAGCCGTGGTAGGGTAGCAATCTAAGAACAGTGGGACACACTCGAGGCGAAGTAGCAGTGTCAAGTCTGCGGACTATGCTGTACTCATGTCACCTGGAAACTGCTCACTGACGACTGGTATTAAACCAACCAACAGTTCCCTGTGAGTCCTGTCCGGTGTACCCGTAACCTAACGAGCACCTGTATACTATCTCCAGTACGACGTACTGACGGCTGTGGGACAGACCATCTCCCCAACTGGGATGAGAAGCGTATACACCAGTCTACTCCGGAGTATCGATGCTCTGTCTCGATAATCCAACGACCAGGGACCTGAATAAGGATGTGCTTGTAGACTACCCAGCCCCCACTAGTGTGACTGCCATCACAACGCTGGTAGACAAGCAAGATCCTAAGAGTTCTATCAATACGTACACTCACATATTAAGATAGAAAAACCAAGTAGCATACTACCATGTTTAGCAAGACTGTTATATACATGTGAATATCCCAAGCTTCCATTAAGTAATATACAAACTAGTATGATACAGTAATGGCCTTCTAGGGCATAAACACTAACAATCTCCCACTTGCACTAGGGCCATGTACTGGCATATCGTAGACCGATGATCTCGAGTAGCCTCTCGAACTGAATCTGAGGTAGGGCCTTCGTGAATGGATCAGCAATGTTCTCTTCAGAAGCAACTCTCCGAACCTCGATCTCCTGACGATCAATGATCTCCCTGATCAGGTGATACCGTCTCAAGATGTGTCTGGACTTCTGATGGGACCTTGGTTCCTTCGCTAAAGCTATAGCTCCGTTGTTGTCACAATACAGACGTATTGGATCAACTATGGTAGGAACCACCTGAAGTTCTGTTAGGAACTTCTTCATCCAGACTGCTTCTTTTGCGGCATCGCAAGCAGCTATATACTCCGCTTCCATCGTCGAGTCAGCAACGGTGTCCTGCTTGGAGCTCTTCCACCACACCGCCCCTCCATTGAGGGTAAAGACATAACCCGACATGGACTTGGAATCGTCCTTATCACTCTGGAAGCCGGAATCAGCAAAGGCCTCCAACCTGAGGTCTTTTCCGCCGTAAACCAAGAACATCTCCTTAGTCCTCCTCAGGTACTTGAGAATGTTCTTTACTGCTATCCAGTGTTTCTCCCCTGGGTCTGACTGATACCGGCTTACCACGCTCAGTGCGTAAGCTACATCTGGTCTGGTACACAACATCGCATACATTATAGAGACTACTGCAGAAGCGTAGGGTATAATAGACATGCGTTCCCTTTCCAAATCAGTCTTGGGAGACATCTCTTTGGAGAGGGTGATTCCGTGACAAGCCGGTAGATTACCGCGCTTAGAATCTTCCATACTGAATCTTTTCAGTACAGTGTCGATATACCTGGACTGCGAAAGTCCCAACATCCTCTTGGATCTATCACGATAGATCCGGATCCCTAGAATGTACGAGGCATCACCCAGGTCTTTCATGGAGAACCTGTGTGACAAGAATCCTTTGACAGATTGTAGCATAGGAATGTCATTTCCTATCAATAGAATGTCATCCACGTACAAGACGAGGAATACGATACTTCTGGCCACAACTTTACTATATATGCACGGTTCATCTGGATTTTTGATAAAGTCATATTCTTTGACTGTCTCATCAAAACAGATGTTCCAACTCCGCGATGCCTGCTTTAGTCCATAAATAGACTTAAGCAGCTTGCATACTTTCCCGCTGCTCCCACTCTGATTGAAACCCTCTGGCTGATCCATATAGACGCTCTCTTCTAAATTTCCATTCAGAAAAGCCGTCTTTACGTCCATCTGCCAGATTTCATAATCATGGAAGGCAGCAATAGCAAGAAGGACCCGAATGGATTTGAGCATAGCCACTGGAGAAAAAGTTTCGTCATAGTCCAAACCAGGTCTTTGACGAAAACCCTTTGCAACAAGTCTAGCCTTATAGGTTTCCACCTGTCCATCTACACCAATCTTTTTCTTGAAGATCCATTTGCATCCTATGGGTTTTACCCCATCTGGAGCAAAGTCCAAAGTCCATACTTTGTTGGTGTACATGGACTCCATTTCGGTCCGCATTGCATCTAGCCATCGTACCGAGTCGCCGCTTTGGATGGCCTGCTGGAAGTCAGTAGGTTCATCATCATCTATGATGCAATCCTCTCTATCCCCATCTATGAGAAAACCGTAGTATCTCTCAGGCGGATGAGACGGCCTACTACTCCTGCGGAGGGGTGCGGGAATGTTCTGTTCTTCTTGAACCTCTGGTTCTACCAAACTTTCAGTAGCAGTTTGTGGTTCTGGAATTTCTTCCAGTTCTATTTCGCTCCCACTTATTTCCTTTTCTAAAAACTGATATTCTAGAAAATGGGCATTACGAGAAACAAACACCTTTTGTTCCTCTGCGTAATAGAATAGATATCCCTTGGAGTTCTTTGGATATCCCACAAACTGAAACTTTACTGATCGTGCCTCGAGCTTGTCCACATGCTGCTTCTTAACAAAAGCTGGACATCCCCAAATCTTTAGATACTGAAGATAGGGTTTCTTCCCACTCCACATCTGATATGGTGTGGTAGGCACAGTCTTAGTAGGAACCATGTTCAAAAGATATGCCGCTGATTCTAGCGCATAACCCCAGAAAGATCGCGGTAACTCAGCATTACTCATCATGGATCGTACCATATCCAATAGGGTTCGATTCCGTCTCTCCGATACACCGTTATGCTGTGGAGTGTATAGAGGAGTAAGCTGAGAGAGAATTCCTTTCTCTTTTAGGTAACCAAGGAACTCGGTACTCAAGTATTCACCACCTCGATCAGATCTTAGTGTCTTAATACTTTTGCCGGTTTGGTTTTCTACTTCATTCTTATACTCTTGGAATTTCTCAAAAGCCTCGGATTTATGTTTCATCAGATAAATGAATCCGTATCTTGAGTAATCATCCGTGAAAGTAATGAAATAGGAAAAACCACCTCTCGCATATGTAGACATTGGACCACATACATCGCTGTGTATGAGTCCTAAGAGCTCGCTCGCTCTTACTCCTTGTCCAGTAAATGGAGTCTTTGTCATCTTTCCTTTGAGACAGGATTGACAAGTGTCATAAGATTGATATTCGAACGTGTCCAAATATCCTTCTCTATGCAACTTAGTCAACCTTCTCTCATTGATGTGACCCAGTTTACAATGCCATAAGAAAGCTTTATTTAAATCTGGAGACTTTCTTTTTAGTGTGTTCTGGACATTGAAAATTTGAAGTTGGTTTAACACATATATGCCGTTATTTAGAGTACCGGACCCAATCAAACCATGATTAAGGTGGATGTTAACAACATCTCTTACAAACGTGAAATCATAACCTTTATTTGACAACAAGGAAACTGATATGATATTACACGTTAAGCTTGGTACAAAATAACAGTTATGTAAAACCAAAATATGTCCACTCGTCAATCCAAGGTGATAATCCCCGACGGACGCAGCTCCCACGCTAGCTCCATTAGCAACCCTGAGGATCATATCACCTTCCTTCAGCACGCTACGGTTTCTCAGTGCCTGCAATGAATTGCAAATATGAGATCCTGATCCGGTATCCAATACCCAGGAAGTAGAGTTGATCGACAGACAATTCTCAATTACAAACACACCTGAAGTCGAAGCCACAGCTTGCTTCGGTTCCTGGTTCTTGGCGTTCCACGCCTTGCAATCCTTCTTCCAGTGCCCTTTCCTGTGACAATGGAAGCACTCATCCGGGCCAACTATCGGTACTGCTATCTTTTTCTTTCCCTTCTTTCCCACCTTACTAACACCTCCTCTAGGTTTGGGTGCGGCCTTCTTCTTCCTTCCTTTGGCCCTAGCCTTGGACCCGGAAGAAGATGCACCGCCAACAAACATAGCGGGTGTTTCCCTTACTTTCTTCAAGGTGCCCTCTGCACTCCTTAACATGTTCAGGAGTTCCGCAAGTTCAACTTCTTTTCCTTGAAGATTGAAGTTGAGGATAAACTGGGCGTAGGTGGGAGGAAGGGACTGGAGAATAAGGTCTGTATACAGCTCATTATCCAAAGTCGTCCCAAGGTCTGCGAGCTCTTCAATATAGCCGATCATCTGTAGGACATGTTCACCTACCGATGACCCGACAGCCAACCTCGCTCGAAACAAGTTCTTAGAGGTCTCGTATCAGCAGCCCTTCCAACCCCAACCTTTTCAAAATCAGACGAACAACTTTGCACCCAACAATTCTTTTCCACCAAACAACTTTGTTCCGTCAAACAACGATAAAGTTTCCTCACTCGAACGAAGTCTGGAGGCATTCGTCAAACAATCGACACAATCCACTGCCAACATCCAGTCTTCCATTCAGTCCTTAGTGCAACACACTGCCGCACACGGGCAAAGCATCAAAACCATCGAGGCCCAGATTGCACAGCTGAATGCGGCCTTATGCGAGCGAGAGAAGGGGAAGCTCCCATCCCAACCACTCCCAAATCCCGGTCACCCACAGAATGTACATGTTGCTCTTGAACAACAGAATCATAATGTGAGTGCCATGACCACATTGAGATCGGGAAGGATGCTGCAAAACAACATCGGCACACGGATCAATGATGACACCCCGGCCGCTTCTTCTTCTACTTCTTCTTCTTCGTCTCCTGCTTCTTCGTCTTCTGAGCCTATTCTCCGTTCTTCACAAGCCTCTCCTTCCTCTTCTTCTACTTTGAATGGACCCACTTCTCACTCTACGAAAACACATGTTCTGGGATCCGTTCCTACTCCACAATCTCCTCCACAAGCATTAGACTCAACCAATTTTAAAAACGTCCTATTTCCAAACCGGTTGAGGTCTAATAAACAAAATCCTCAAATGGAGAAGATTCTGGAGTTATTTAAGCAGGTTAACATTAACATTCCTCTTTTAGATGCTGTCCAAAAAGTCCCATCCTACGCGAAAATCTTAAAGGACTTGTGCACGAAAAAGAGGAAGTCTCAGGTACCCAAGAAAGTTTTCTTGGCTAGTGCTGTGAGTGATGCCCTTACCCAATCTTTACCACAAAAACGGAAGGACCCTGGCTGTCCTACGATTTCTATTACCATTGGGGATAAGAACATCAACCGCGCACTATTAGATCTTGGTGCCAGTGTTAACCTGCTTCCGTACTCAGTATACGAGCAATTAGGCGTCGGAGAGCTGAAACCCACACACTGCACTCTCCAAATGGCCGACCGATCAATCACCCATCCTAGGGGTGAGCTAGAGAGTGTGTTAATAAAAGTCGGGGACTTCATATTCCCCGTTGACTTCATTGTATTAGACACACAGCTTGTAGCTAACCCCCGGAATCAAATTCCGGTGATACTCGGTCGTCCATTCCTTGCAACCTCAAATGCTGTGATCAATTGTCGCAATGGTTCGATGAACCTCTCTTTTGGAAACATGACGATTGAACTCAACATTTTTAGGTTGGGGAATCAGCCCGCCGAACCTAATGCTCATATACTGGACGTCTGCTCGATCCAGGAGATCACCCTAGAAGAATGTGAATTCGAGGAGTTTCTGTTTGATCACGATAATCTTGACGCCACTAGTGCGTTCCTCCTCGAACCTGCTGCTGTTTCTGCGCCCGACAACGACTACGAGTGTTTCACGTTCTTGAACGATCTTAGCCGCTCACAACCCGAGTTTGAATCCTTCGAATTTTCGGATGAGTTACCCGAACCATCCGACTCGGTCGCTTACACTCGTTTTGAACCTTTGCTGGAGTCCTTTGAGTTCGAGACCTCTGCACCAATCTTGCCTTCCATCGTTTCACCTCCAACGCTCGGACTCAAGCCTTTGCCGTCTCACCTTAAGTACGCTTACTTAGGTGAGAACGAGACCCTCCCTGTCATTATCTCGGCTTCTCTAGCTCCAGAGCAAGAGAAAGCCCTTCTCGCGGTCTTGCACAGCAACAGGCAAGCTTTTAGCTGGTCCATGGCGGACATCAAGGGGATTAGTCCCCTGATCGTTGAGCATCACATTCATCTGATGGATGATGCCAAACCAGCCCGGGATCCACAAAGACGTCTCAATCCAGTCATGAAAGAGGCTGTGAAAAAGGAGATCGTAAAATGTCTAGATAGTGGTATCATTTACCCTATCTCTGATAGCCAGTGGGTTAGCCCCATTCATGTTGTCCCCAAGAAGTCGGGCATCACGGTCATAACCAACGAGGCAAACGAGTTAATCCCTACTCGCACCCAAACTGGGTGGCGAGTATGCATTGATTACAGAAAACTCAACGCCGCAACGCGGAAAAACCACTTTCCGCTACCTTTCATTGACCAGATGCTTGAACGATTGGCCGGACACGAGTACTACTGCTTTCTTGATGGCTACTCCGGCTATAATCAAATTCCCATCGCCGAAAAAAACCAGGACAAGACCACTTTCACTTGTCCTTTCGGCACGTTTGCATATCGACGCATGCCCTTTGGGTTATGCAATGCGCCCGCTACCTTCCAGCGGTGTATGATGGGAATCTTCTCAGACATGGTGGAAAAATTTCTGGAGATCTTCATGGATGATTTCTCCATCTTCGGCGATTCCGTCAACGAGTGTTTCTGCATCTTGACGCTGTCCTTACCCGATGTAAGGACAAGAATCTCACTTTGAATTGGGAGAAGTGCCACTTCATGGTGTGCGAAGGTATTGTCTTAGGACATATCATCTCGCAAAATGGCATAGAGGTTGACAAAGCAAAGATTGAGGTCATTTCCAATCTACCTCCTCCCCGTTGCGTCAGAGATATCTGAGCCTTCCTTAGCCATGCCGGTTTCTATAGACGGTTCATCAAGGACTTTAGCAAGATTGCTAGGCCCTTGACTCTTTTGCTGGCCAAGGATACGCCATTCGACTTCAACTCGAGCTGTGTGACTGCATTCGAGTCATTGAAACGCTCAGTCACTTCTGCTCCCGTTCTTTCTTCCCCTGACTGGACGCACCCATTTGAGATTATGTGCGATGCATCTGACTTTGCCATTGGTGCTGTCCTTGGACAACACATCAACAAGATGCCGCACGTAATCTATTATGCGAGCCGAACCCTGAACGACGCCCAACTCAATTATACAACAACTGAGAAGGAATTCTTGGCTGTTGTATTTGCTTTAGAAAAGTTCAGGCCCTACCTAATCGGCTCTCCAGTCATTGTCTACACAGACCATTCTGCTCTGCGCCATCTTTTTGCGAAGAAAGATGCAAAATCTCGGTTAATACGTTGGATCCTCTTGCTTCAAGAGTTTGACCTTGTCATTAAGGACAAACGAGGATGTGAAAACGTATTTGCCGACCATCTCTCACGACTTCCTTCTTCGCCTTCGCTTCCAATTCCGATCAACGACGTTTTCCCGGATGAACAGCTCTTGACAGTATCTTGCGAACACTGGTTCGCAGATATTGTGAACTATTTGGCCACGGGATTACTACCAACTGAATGGTCAAGTCAGGACAGACTTCGCTTCTTATCCCAAGTAAAACACTTTTACTGGGACGAACCCTATTTGTTCAAGTACTGTCCCGACCAGATTATTCGTCGGTGTGTCCCTGACTAGGAATTCAAGAGTGTGCTGTCATTTTGCCATGATCAAGCATGTGGCGGGCATTTTGGCCCCAGAAAGACAGCTGAGAAGATCTTGCAATGTGGTTTCTACTGGCCACAACTCTTCAAAGACGCTCATGACTATTGCAAGACTTGCTCCCGGTGCCAACACTTGGGCCGGATATCCCGGAGGAACGAAATGCCGCTCCAACAGATCTTGGTTGTGGAGATTTTCGACGTTTGGGGGATAGATTTCATGGGGCCGTTTCCCAGCTCTTTCGGGATCTTGTACATTCTTCTCGCTGTTGATTACGTCTCTAAATGGGTCGAGGCTGTGCCCAGCCGAACTAACGACAACAAGGTCGTCGTTAGGTTTCTTAAAGAAAACATTTTCTCCCGTTTTGGGCACCCCCGAGCAATCATTAGCGACAATGGAAGTCATTTCTGCAACAAGACTTTCGAGGCCTTGATGCGGAAATATTCCATTAATCATAAGCTATCCACGCCCTACCACCCCCAAACCTGCGGGCAGGCCGAAGTTTCAAATCGGAAAATCAAGCAGATACTGGAGAAGACGGTTTCCAAGAACCGTAAGGATTGGTCGCTGAAACTCACTGATGCCCTTTGGGCATTTCGAACCGCTTATAAAACCGACCTTGGCATGTCTCCCTATCGGCTTGTGTACGGAAAAGCCTGCCACCTACCTGTCGAAATAGAGCATCGCGCATTTTGGGCGATAAAGGAGCTGAATCTGTCTCTCGAAGATGCGGGAAGCCATCGGAAGCTGCAGTTGAACGAATTAAGCGAGCTTAGGGATGAGGCTTACGATAACGCGGTTGTCGTTAAGAACCGAACGAAGGTGTTTCACGATAAACACCTTTTGCGCAAAACTTTCGTACCTGGTCAGCAGGTACTTCTTTACGACACCCGACTTCACTTCCATCCAGGAAAGCTCAGATCTCGCTGGAAAGGGTCGTATTTTGTGCGGAATGTGTATCCGCATGGCGCTGTGGATTTGGAAAATCCAAAGGACGGTTCATTCTTCAAAGTAAACGGACACCGACTAAAACCGTACCTTAGCGCCGAACCAACAGAGGAGCTCCTATTCTTACAGGAGCCGGTTTTGTTGGAGATAGTGCCCTCAGAGTCAATTATTGGATCACAGGCACGTGATTGCAATGATTGAAGGAGGACCTATCCCGATAGGACAGTCTTACTCGAGATGATAGTATGCTATCTGGTTTACCTTTATCATCGTGTACTGCTTCAGGTGACCTTACAGGTCGCTATTACCGCTGATAGAGCCCCTAGGATTCTTGCTTGACGACCAGCAGTATGATGGCGATCATATACGTGGGAGCTGGGGTCTATAAGCACATCCTTAAATGGTCCCTAGTCGTGGGAGTTTCGAGACTGGGCATCGATACTCCATTAGTAGACTAGTGTATACAGTCGAGACCCCGACGAGGGGCGGTGGCCGGTCTCACAAGCCACTGGTGTCAGTTGGTTCACCTAAGATGTATACAGGTGCTCATTAGGTTATGAGTACACCGGACAGGACTCGCCGGGAACCTGCTAGCTGGGATTATACCAGACGTCAGATAGAAGTTCCCAGGTGACATGTGTACAGGTTAGTTCATCGACCTGAGATCGTCATTTGTCTCGTGTGAGTTCCCACTGTGCTTTGATTACTACCCTACCACGGCTCAAAAGAGTCGTACAAACGGGTTTTAGTTGGGTACAGTCCCGAGCCACATGGAGGCAGTGAGCGGATCTGCAGGGGTTCGTCTCTCCCGGTATTGGGGGTGAGGTCGCGCTGTGTCTAGGAGAGCCATTACACAAAGCCCTCGGCCGAGGCAGGAGATTTACTGGTAGGTATTCCAGTAGTATCTCAGGGTGTTCTGGGCTTCACTCCGACACGACTTGTACCGCCTTTGGGGGTCTGACTTTTACCAACCCCCTAGGCCCGCCATGCGATGCTCATAGACGAACGGACCGGACTGTACGGATATTGTCACTGACAGGCTCAGTAGGGTGTCAGGATGAGTTCGCTCATCGACGTACCTTTTGGTCGATAGCTGGTGGCCCGTCACGTATTGGCTTATACCTCTGACGTGCTAGTGGTTAAATCCACAGCCATAGTATTGACGAGTCTTTAGAGTCCACCACACTTTCAGTTACTCAAGCTTTCGGGCGAAACGCTGTAGAGGCCGTATGGAGATATGGCAGGGTCCGATCAGATACGTGCGGTATTGCACGGATCAGGATCGGACGGTTTGTACTAGAGGCCGTATAGTTATATGGCAGGGTTCGATCAGATACGTGCGGTATTGCACGGATCAGGATCGGACGGATATTACTAGCCGGCTTTGGTTTAAGCCGGATCCTAGTATAGTACAGTGTAGATTTTGTCTCATTGCATTTGTATCCGGTCGGAATACAGATGCGGGTGTGTATGCACAGTATTGGGGTTTTCCTGTAATTTATTACGGGACCAGTTTTCTGGAGTTGCCAGTTTGCATTCCGTTCCGGCCGGTTTTCCTTTGTTCTTTCCCGGCCGGACTTTTCCGATGGAGGGTGTTATTTGCAAGTTTGCAAATAACATTTTGTGGAGGGGTTTCTTGCATATGGATTGATTATGATAGCATCTTTAGATACCATTCTTTTCCATCATCATTTCTTGCTTTATCAAGATTAGAAATGATATGAAAGCTGATATGACTTTGTTATCATGATGTTTGGATGTGGTCACCTCTTGCTTTATCCTACACTCACCTCCCTCTTGTTCTTTTGTTCACCTCCACCATTTTGGAAAAAAAAGATAAGGGGCCGGCCAATTTTAAATGAGGGAGAGAGAGAGGTTCATTGGTGTGGAGATATATTTGATCATCTCATTTTTCTTTGAAAAAGATTGATAGCTTCATTTCCCTCAAAAGCTCATTCTTCCTTCACCTCCATCAAAGGCAACATAACCCCAAAGTGAGACATAGCCTCTACACTACACATTCTACAGCAAATCTTAGGCATGTCGACTTGCCGGCTTCATGCCCGAGTTGCCTCGGTATTGAGGTGGGAGCCCGTAAAAGATACAGACGATGTGGTGCCCTTCCGGCAAGGATGCGACGACCGGAGTTTCCGCGGGAGATCGGGACGATGACGAGAAGACCGGAGGACTCGGATCACTCGGTATATCTCTCACCCTTTCTCTTTTTAGCTAGTATCGGTTAATGGTTACGATTCGGGTATATTGTCCGCGGTAGCGCCAGTTTAAAGTTAAGAAAATTTTTGATTCCGCATTTTGGCCTCGGATAGACGGCCGGGGCGCTGCCGTGGCGCAACAGGTTTACCCTGCATGATCTTCCTCTGACTACCTCCAAACTTCGGTTATCCAGCCAAGAACAAGTGGACACTGTTCCAGATAAGTTTGGGGGTATGTATATATCATTTTGTACATTTTTTTGGATATTCTTTTTCTTTTCTTTTAAAAAAAAACAACAAAAAAAAAACATTGTGTATCGCTAACCGACAATTTTGACCCTTCAAATGATCTCTTCATGCAATGACAGTGAGGACACTGTCCAGTTTAAGTTTGGGGGTACGCTCGGTACGCATTTCTTACCGTCGCATTCATATGTATATTTTGCATCTGCATATTTAAATCCATAAAATCCATAAAAATATGAAAATTTTCTAAAAACATAAAAACTTTTCTGTCAAGTTAGCTAGTGGGAGAACTCTGATTCAACATTTCGACGGTTTTGTTTGATAAAATAAGAATAACTAAATCTTATGTTTAGTTTTTGAAAACCTGAAAGATAACCATCCTTTAAAGTTAACTATAGCTGATATACGTCTTTACATCACACTACACGTGTCGTGAGTTTTTGGAAATTAGATGACAAGTCTTTTTATGTCTAAAAAAATTTTAAACGGATAAATGATTTTCTGAGGATCAAATAGGTTTGTTCGGAAATAAGTAATATCAAGAATAGTTTATGAAGTGAGTGAATATGAAGGAATGTTATTGATGCCTTAATTGGAACTAAGTCTGAAAAATAACCCATCTGGAACTTGATTGGAATGATTACACACCAAAACCCACTAAACACGTCTTTTATCCAAAAAAATAATTGAACTGCCTGCTATATCTCCGTTCGTATTAAATCATCATGATTTTCACGCCCAACTGTCTTTTGTTTGTGGACCTAGGTGACTTGAGTAATTAAGTCCGCTGGGGTGTTTCTACAACTAATGCCCTAAAGCCAACTTGTTTGGGTGCATTGGCCCAAAACTCGCTAAGAAACCTAGAAAGTCCAGTTTAAAACAAAGTCAAGCAAGTGTTCTCTCCGAGTTAAAATTCCTAACGGTTCTTTGTGTGAGAATAATCTTGATAAAAGAAAGGCATTTATAAAAAATTTAGCGGAGATATGAAGGTTTTATTCTATGATAAAGACTATTGCACGTTCACAGAGGTGTGTATGAAATGAAAACAAGAAAAAGGTGGAGTGAAAAATAAGACCTGGTTTCCTGTTAAGGAAACTAGAAATTCTAAAGTTGAAACTTTACTGGAAAACGAAACTTGAAAAATACTTAACTCTTTATAAAACTTATGTGAACCTTTCAAAATTTTTATCTGGGCTTATTGTGTGACATGATGACGTAAATCGATCCTTCTGGAAATTTAACGACACTATTTGCACTACACGTAAAGACATATAAAATCTATAGTTAAATAAGAAGCGAGGTGTGAAAAATAAAGGTTCGATAGTCTAGGCTTAGGATAATAGAATTGTTATTTTCTGAAACAAAACTTTAGGGTTTGAATCTTAGTTATTTTACAAAACTAGCTTGACCGGATTTTGTGGGCAGTATCCGCTGAAAACCCTCAGGAGACAACACTCCTCCTACTAGGGACACCTAGAGGTTTAACGGCTTGTTGCACATGCTCAGTGCAATCGCGTTCCCTGCGAAAGTGAGGTTAGAAATTTTTGTGAATAAATTGGCTTTGCTCGGGACGAGCAAATGATAAGTTTGGGGGTATTTGTTCATATCAGATTTTTGCATTTTCATACCGCCCAATTTTTATCACATTGCATATCGGTAGATACTCTTGAGCCGTGTTTGCTAGTCAATTGCAGGATACAGGTTCTCGGCTCTAAACGGTGAAATTCATGGAAATACACGACAAAACCCGGGTTCCTGCCAACCACAGATAAAACACGGATCCCCGCTCTTTATCCGTCTGTTGCCACACACCAGTTTAGGAGACAAAATAGCAAATCGATTGTCGTTTTCATGCACAAAGCTCAATGGCAGCACAAGATCCAAGAAATCTACACGGAGCTCGAGGAAATCATGACAAAAAGATACACATCAAATCACCTTTTGCTCAACAGAAATTCTGGAAAAATCGTGAAGCAAATCTGAGAAAAGTCATATTCCAGAATAAAGGACATGAAAGACCAGGGAAGCCCAAAAAAGCAGAGAGCCCAACTCCTCCAAAGGGCCGCGGAACCGCGGCCAATAGGGGGTCTAGGCCGCGGTTCCGCGGCCATATGGTGGCGGCAGTTGACCATTTTTTAGAGGTATTTTTGTCTTTTCATGTAGTGGCAGATTGTTGCCCTAGATTTCCATTTCCCTGCCTATAAATAGTCCAGAACTTGTGAAGCCAAGTGTGCATAATCTTGTATTTTTCTCGGTTTAGAATACTTGTTTCTTCTTCCTCTTCTCATCTCTTCTCCATTGAAAATCTTGTAGTGAGCTTTTGTGAGTGAAGAATGATGAATAAAGAAGAACCATTTACTTATCATGCTTGTCTTGTTCTTTAGTTAACTTATTAATTGTTGTAATTTTCATTTGTTAACTTAGTTGTTGTTATTTCTTGTTGTTTCTTTCTTCTCTGTTTTTCTTTATCCTTAAAACAACCATGATGCTTACGCTTGATCCTTGCCAAGGTGAGGTCGCAAATAGCTAGTTGTTATCTTCTAATCTCCTTCTTTCGATCTTCCTCTTTTGTTTTATTTTTCCGTATTATGGGTGATTAGTTTCCATACTTGTTAGGGTAGGATAAGGGAAGTTTGAGAGAAGGAAATCACTCTCACTCTTTCCTTGCCCAACATCTTAAATCGACTCCCGTTAATTGAACCACAATCCGCTCCTTACGGCACCCTATCCTACATGATAGCGGTGATTCCGTAGTGAGCCCGGTTGTGGTTGAATTAACCGGAGGTTATGGCTAAGAGCCAAGAACGGACGGACAAGCACCAAAAGGAAGAACTTATGCGTTGGAAAGCCTAGCTTATACTCGCAAGTTCCTTCCTAGTCGTGCTAATCCCCGTTGTTGCCGATTACCGTAACACCAATATTAAGAGTGGCAATGAAAGAAGTGAGGGACTCCTAACTCAAACTAACCTAATCCTAACCCTAACAAGCTCTCTTTACATATCATTTTAACACTTAGATAATCACAAACAAATCTGGAAAACTGGACTTAACTCGTTAAAGCACATAGAAAAAGATTCCCATCTCCCTGCGGACGACCCGTACTCAACCGGCTAGCTACAAGCGAAACCGTCTTGATTGCGGTAATTAACTAAAACTTGAACACGCAGAATCTCTACCAATCAAGTACTATTTTAAGAAAATACGCACAGTTTAAAAACCCGGTTTCCCTTGATTTGATATTTTAGTGCATCCACCATATGTTTTCTCGGTGCTAGAGCGATACATGGAAACCCGAGTCGAGGAGCTGGATGAGGCCGATTGCGGGTACATATTGGACCCGGTATTGTACCCCGGGGCGAGAACGGATCGCTGTGCAGTAGACGGTGAGCCTGGCAGAGAGACTACTACCTACCGGTGATTGGTTGGACCTGGCGGTTATCCGGAGGATACCGACCAGAGTCGAGAGATGGATACGAGACGACTCGTACTGCAGGGGCCGAGGGCCGATACAGCAAACAGAGCCCGTGGGCTAACCCGGATTGACGGATGCCCGGGATATGAGGTTTTACGTGTCGATGCTGGACACGAGTTTTCTTGATATTTGGGTGCCGATGTTGGGCACTCACGATTTTATGAGATTACAGGATTTGAGGGCCGATGTGGATGACGGCGCCTGAGTTGTATTGGGATTGGGGTGTATTGACAGACCCCAGTTATGTTTTCCACGCTGACATTCCGTGTAGACATTATTTCTCCCCATACTCAGCATTTAGCACTTGACATCTCATCCTGTAGCTAGCATACCTGATAGAGTACACATGCTTGCATATCATCGCATACCCGGCTCATCATGTATAGGGTTGTTAGATTATATCGCCATGTCTGATTATCACATATCTTGCTCATTACATAGAGATGTCATTAGATCGCACTTGTTTCATGATATTGAGCATCCAGTTCATCATATAGATGTTACCTGTTGGCATAGACTAGAGTATCGCAGCATGTGCATACTCGCGATTACCTTTATATGTTATCTACTACTCACGAGTTGGCAACTCACCCCCGTTGTGCCACAGTGTTTGCAGGTTGCCCTTAGAGTAGTCGCGGCTGGCTGTTTACCGCACCTTTTGACACAGATACCATTGCTAGTTGGTGGGTTCTCGTACGGTATCTGTTTACTTTCAGTTGTATATTGATGTATCTAGTATTCTCCATCTACCTTCATGTATTGACTTAGAGACAGTTGTGAGGATGATATATGTTATCTTGTACTCTGGTGTCGAGCTCGTTGTGAGCCGACTTTATTTATGCAGTCTTATATTTCTTGCTATCTTCACAGCATTTTTACTTAGTCGTATCATCATCATTGTGATGCTCTATTTATTCCATATGACGAATTCTTTTCTAAGGAAATGTTGTACTCAAATAAAATTATTAAATAATACCTGAACTTAAAAAGGATTTTTCTAATGAATTAATTAAAAAGGTTTTCTAAACATTTGCAACTATTTTTACAAAATATTTCAACACTCTATATTTAAACGGTTTTGATTTGTGGGTTTTCGGCTTACTTAGTCATGTTACGCCTTCAGACGTTACATGGTTAAGTGCCGGTCACGGGCCGAACTTTGGGTCGTGACAGGATTGGATCAACTTATTGCATCTACTGCGAAAAACAACATCTGGTGGGGTACTTGACATCTCATGATTGACTCAATTGCCTAAGCAAGTGATCTTTTAATCATGCACATCCCTCTCCCTTTTAGTCAGTAAGACACCTTTAGAGAGGGTGACTCCATCACCTGCAGGTACACTACCGTGCCAGGAGTCGTCCATTCTAAAACACCTTCAGAATGCTGTCTAAGTACCCAGATTGGGAAACTACCCAAATCTAGATCTAAAACCATAGATCTAGTAACCAGAATGTCTGATATAATATCCAAGTCCTATGTGGAGAAACAACTGTGTGACAACCAAAGTATAACCGAACGTAGTATAGGAATAACACTTCCTACTATGTGTATGTCATCCAAATGCCAGGACATCACACCCTACAACCTTCTTAACAGATCCATCCCCTATTCTGATGAAGTCAAATTTATGACTGTCACATCAGAAATAAATGATCTATCTCCGCTATATCTGCTTTAGTCTATAAATAGACATAAGCCACTTGTCCACCATGCTTCCGCTGCTCCCACTGACTACGACAAACCTCTGGCAGAGTCATATAGACGTACACTTCCAAAGCTAGTTTAGAACGACGCTATACTCATCCTCCTGCCGGGTCTCACAGTCTGGAACAACGGCAATGGCAAGTCTGGGTAAACAAGAACCTCCATATCACCGTCCTTGAGACTACCGGAGTACCTCTCGGGTGCATGAGGTTACCCACCGTATCTGCGGAGTGGCTAATGGAATGTCAAGCCAGATTGAATGTTTAGGTTCTTATCAAATTTTCAGTAATCGTTTGTGGTTCTGGAATCACTTCCAGTTCTACCATACTCCCACTACTGTTTTATGAAAAAATCCATTTTTATTAAAACTGTGGCGAGTTTAGAACAATATCACTATTGATCTTCCAGATGGTAGAAAGTCAACCCTCGTCATAGCCTGGATCAACCCGCAAACAGCCATTACAGAAACGTGCCTTGAGTTATCTAGAGTCTGATTTTAAGCATAAGCCGGACAACTCCCCGTACCTTAACATCGTTAAGATATGAACTGTTTTATATCCAATATAGAAACAGAGGCGCTGATTTAATTGAACCAGATTCAAATCATGCAGCTATCTCCAGTGCATGTCAGTTAAATGGAAGGAGGCTGATCAGCGTTACTCAACTTAGGAGTGCTTCCAATTATGAGTAACCTGAAAGAGAAGCAAGTTCTCTTAATCATTACTATCAACTGAATACCCTACACAAGTACCTACATCTTCGATCACCTTGAAGAATCCTGATACTTGCAATACCTGGTTCTCTACTTTATTCATATACCTACAACTTCTCAAAACTCAGACTTTGTGTTTCTACGAAACACTTGTCTAAGAACTAGAGAAGTCATAAGTAAACCGAATATAGCACGAGGACCAACCCCTCTGTCCTAATGGACACTGGACAACATACAATACTCTGTATAAGTCCCTTGAGTCTGATAACTCAATCCCTGTGTGTCGTAGGTTGAAAACTGTACCTTTGGTTAAGAAGAATTACACCGCTGTTTAATACTCCTTACCTAACCATCCACTGATATAGGTAAATGTCATAGACATAATTTCAAAAAGGTATATCTCACTCTATAAAAATAGACGTACAGATTTATCAATTTGAAATTGGTGCATAACAACGGATATTCAAAATCAAATATTTACCGACCGGCAAACAGCCCTGGTGATTTCCTCAAATATCACCAATTACAACGAATTCCGATATAATGAGGATGATCACCTAATTCCCAATAATTTACTCCCACTCATCATCTGTAAAACCATACAGATGTGAGAATCATACCTGGTAAATACATACCCTGGAGCAAGGATTAATTGGGAAATCAGTTTTCTTTTAATAGCACACAGTGAAACTGAAATATTGAAATGTTTCAGTGGGGTATCTGGGTATTCCTAGTAATGCCTCTTCCTTTATCAGATTCACAACTGTAACCGTATATTTCTTTGCCATCTCTCCAAATCCCTTCATATGTCTTTAATCATTACCATCTGCACACCCCTTTAGGCCAAATGGTTTTCTTCCATCCCTACCGTTCGGCACCAGCCTATGGTTTGGAAGAAGACTATCCAATAAGCCTAATGGGTGTACTGTCCTAATCTTAGGAGCACTCACAATGCGAGAGAAGGTGAAGATAAAAGACAACCGAATAAACCTTATTCCTATTTCTCCTGAACCAGAATCCATCCCCGAACTAGAACAAGTTCTTTTTGAGTTCGTATATAACCATACGATGGAATATCCAATAAACTGTGGATCTTCGTAGTGATACGGAGTGTTCTGGAGAAATACAAAGGTGATGTGGGAGTGGTAATGAAATACTTGGTTTGGTCGTGAATAGCAGTCGCAATTTACTTTGCCCTCCTTCTAATCCCTTTATTTGTCTTAACATAATACCTTCTGTAGACCATCGTTAGGCTAATTGGTTTTCTTTGTTCCCTACCGGTCGGCACCTGCCTATGGTTTGGACGAAGACTATCCAATTTGCGTAATAGGTGTACTATCTCCTAATCTAAGAGGCACTCGCAACCTGAGAGAAGGTAAAAGGAAAAGACAACTGAATAGTCCTATTCGTTTTCGTCAGAACCGGAAACCATCCTCGAATAAATTCCTTAGAGTTTGTATATAACCATACGATGGTTTTGTCCAATGGAAGTGGACGTTCGTAGTAATACGGGGTGTCCTGGAGAAAAGGGTAAAAGTAGGAGTGGCAATGAGGTTTGCAACTCTGACAATCCAAAAGCCAGTTTTTATGAAGGTTCAGTTAATTTTGGTCTCTGAGTCATAGTCTAGGGTCGGGTCAATGGTCGCTGCCAAAGAGAGAGAGAAAAGAAACACTCAGCATGCACTCTAACCTAGATCAGAATGGTTACCAATTTATCTAATCAGGAAACCTCCCACTGTAACGTCAAATTCTCCTCCAAACCTGAAAGGAGAATTAGTCGGGATCACCCAAGGAGTAAACTAACTCATCAGTGGGAATCGGGATCCAACTATCATCGCGTGATAACGTGACGGAATCCGCTCACGTTATCACACTCTAGATGGTATGCGCATATCTGGCAAGTTTCAGTTTCTTTTGAAACTCCCGATGTGGATTTTTTCACCATGCTCTTATGACCTTGACGAAGGTCAACAAATCATAAGTCATATGTCAAGTTCTACCCGTCATTGTCCAGGTTAGTTTGAACCCACCCGTACAAGCCATTGACGAAGGTCAACAAGGCTATACGACTATTCCAAACCAACGCATCTATGTATGCAACAGAAAGGTAACAAGCAGCTACCATACACTATACCTTGACGAAGGTCAACAAACATAGCATTAATACTACGTGCTACCCGTCTAAAACGTCGGAGGGCTACGAATGGTTTCTGGCGAAAAACCTTTACCATAATGAACATGATACCATTGAAGAAACTGGATAGCTTTTATAAAAATATAGTAACGAAAACCTTTGCTAAAGAGGTCACTCCCGGTGAAGGGATCTCGGCTCTTTCCCCGTAGAATGAGGTGCAGGATATTCCAACTGAATACCATGATGCAAAGCAAAAGTAAACGACTATAGAGAAGTTATTGCCCTGACGCAAACTTCTGTCCAAGGGGTCACTCCCGGTGAAGGGATCTCGGCCCTTGCCTCGTCGACTGAGGTGCTGGATATTCATAACCGAATACCACTGTGCAAAACAAAAGAGAATGCCCATGCAATAACAGCTTTTTGAAAAATTGTTCCAACAACATCAGAATAGGTTTGTTTTTAACTTGCATTGATCCGAATCAACGCAGTCCCATCAATTGATCACACCAATAAAGAACGAAAAAAATGACGTACGTATATGCCATCCGCATTCGCCACTGGTTCCAGTCATTACCCGTTAGGTTAGTTAACTAACGACAGAGCGGGGACTGGACTAGCGCGGATGCAAAACATATACAACATCTACTAGTATATATATATCAATATATAATTTTCGCTCAAGGCGTGATAAAACGCAACATCACAGAAATGTAATAAGCATCACAGAACAATACAGATATCTGGGATCCCCGGGTTTCACAGAGCCGCTACTGAAACCAGACGTTCCCCTGGTCGTATGGATAGCCTGTACAATGAAATCCTATACCCCTACGGGCGCGGCAAGCTACCCGCCAAAACCTGAAGCGAGGCAGCCCCCTTCAGCAACGTTAATGGACTACCCAGCACTTCAGGGAATCCGGTAACATGGGCACCCCTCCTGGGTCAACCTGTACCCCCTATGAGTGAGGCGAATAGCCCGCCAATTCTAGAGTAAATCCCCCTCCGTCTCAATGCCATGAGATGCGGGCCCGTTTCCCTCTAGAACCCGGTTATATGTGCACCTCTCCGCGGGGTAATCCTAGTACAGAAAGTAAAATATACATACAACGAGTACATCGACCTCACCCCGGTCGTGCCCCAAAAGAATAATATACAGACAGGCAGTGACGACAGTCCACATGTCAGACGCTCACCCCGCAATAACAAATGTACATAATACAACCAAATCTGTACTAACATTGCATCCAGGCTATCCACCACGATAATCCGCAACATCACAGGACAACACAGAACATCAACGTGAATGTCACATTCGCAAATCCGTCTAACCGGGCTATAGCAGTTAAACAGGATTTACCGATCAAATGACATTCACGGTCGCAGATATAATGTAAATACTAAGAACTAACATGTTTAAAATTTTCGATCGATCAAATTTACCCAAGTGGGCCCCAAGCACTACTGTAGCACTCACAGAAAATCTGGGCCCAAAAAGAATGTTCCAAAAACCCTATTTTCAAGTCAGGTGGCCTCTGTAAAAAAAATGGTGCATTGAAAAGTAAATCGAACCGCGGCCCAACCATAGGTTTGGCCGTGGTTTCGTGGTGGGATGATGACATCACACGACCAAAATTTTACAGAGTGCTTAGAATTCCCTGTACATGTCTCTGCAACAACCTGAAAAAAATTTCGAGCCAAAAAAATTTCGACAGAGAACTGATGCTTTTGAAAATGAGGTTTTGGGATTTTTGTTCGATCGGAAATATAAACACGTTAGACCAAGCTAGACTAAGTTAACGGCGTGGCTCTGATACCAGTGTAAGTGCACGGCGGTGCCCCGGCCGTCTTTCCGAGGCCAAAATGCGGAAACGATGATTTACATTAAACTTTATAACCGGCACCACCACGCACAAAAATCCCGGATCAGGCCATTAATCTAATTCTAGCTAACTAAAGAACGGGTAGAAAGATATACCGAGCGATCCGTGTCCTTCGGTCTTCTCGTCGTCATCCCGATCTCCCCGCGGAATCTCCGGTCTCCACCACGTCGCCGGAAGTGCACCACGTCGCCGGCTTCATTTACGGGCTCCCACCTCAGGACCGAGGCAATTCGGTCACGAAATTGGCGAGTCGACGTGCCCAAGATTTGCTGTAGAATAAGTGTAGGATTGTATGTCTCATAGGGTTGTAGGAAGTTGCCTTTTGGTGGAGGAAATGAGATGTGGAATTTTTGTGGTGAACTTGGGGATTTTTAGCAAGCATGAAGAGAAAAATCCCCACTACAAAAATTGGGACAGCCCCCATCTTGCTTGGCCGGCCATGGCTAGAGAATGAAAGAATGGGGAGAGGAAAACAAAAGCGAGGGAGCAATCATACATCAAGGAGAGAGAAAGTGTGATCATCAAAAACCAATCCTCACTCCATTATCATAACCCTCCATCATCACTAATCAAAGGTCATGTCATGATGATCTAAAGAAGTCAAACAATGATTAAATCAAGAAGTCAATGGTGGTAGAATCATCATGGAGCAACAATATGAAAATAACACCCTTCCAAATTGCTAATTGGCACAAATGCAAATAAGCCCTCCTCCACCAATTTCCGGCCAAGGAAAGATACAAAGGAAAATGGCCGAAACGGAATGTAACCTGGCAACTCCAAAAAACTGATCCGGTAATATATTACAGGAAAACCCCGCTACTGTATATACATACCCGCATTTGTATTCTGACCGAAATACAAATGCAATGAGACAAAATCTACACTGTACAATACTAGGATCCGGCTCAAACCAAAGCCCGCTAGTATAATCCGTCCGATCATGATCCGTGCAATACCGCACGTATCGGATCGAATCCTGCCAAATCTCTATACGGCCTCTACAGCGTTTCGCCCGAAACTTGAGTAACTTGTCTGTGGGGGACTCTAAAGACTCGTCAATACTATGGCTGTGGATTTAACCAGTAGCACGTCAGAGGTATTAGCCATACATAACGGGCTACCAGCTATTGACCAAAAGGGACGTCGATGAGCGAACTCATCCTGACACCCTACTGAGCCTGTCAGTGACAATATCCGTACAGTCCGGTCCGTTCGTCTATGAACATCGCATGGCGGGCCTAGGGGTTGGTAAAAGTCAGAACCCCAAAACCGGTACAAGTTGTGTCGGAGTGTAGCCCAGAACACCCTGAGATACTACTGGAATACCTACCAGTAAATCTCCTGCCTTGGCCAAGGACTTCGTGTAATGGCTCTCCTAGACACAGCGCGACCTCACCCCCAATACCGGGAGAGACGAACCCCTGAAGATCCGCTCACTGCCTGCATGTGGCTCGGGACTGTACCCAACTAAAACCTGTTTGCACGTCTCCTTTGAGCGTGGTAGGGTAGTAATCAAAGTACAGTGGGAACTCACACGAGACAAATGACGATCCTCAGGTCGATGAACAAACATGTACACATGTCACCAGGGAACTGCTATCTGACGTCAGGTAAAAGACCAACTAGTATGTTTCCGGCGAGACCTTTCCGGTGTACTCATAAACCAATGAGCACCTGTATACATCTTAGGTGAACCAACTGACACCAGTGGCTTGTGAGACCGGCCACCGCCCCTCGTCGGGGTCTCGACTGTATACACTAGTCTACTCTGGAGTATCGATGCCCTGTCTCGAAACTCCCATGACTAGGGACCTTCTAAGGATGTGCTTATAGACTACCAGCTCCCATGTATATGATCGCCCTCATACTGCTGGCTGTCAAGCAAGAATCCTAGGGGCACTATCAACGTGTAATAGCGACCTATCAGGTCACCTAAAGCAGTACACGATGATAAAGATAAACCAGATAGCATACTATCATCTTAAGTAAGACTGTCATACTGGGACAGGTTCTCCCTCAATCATTGCAATCACGTGCCTGTAATCCAATAATTGACTCTGAGGGCACTATCTCCAACAATAATTTTGTATTGTTGGATTATGTTTTGAACATTTTCTATATCAAGAGTTGATCGGTTCAGGCACGTTATCTAAAAGCATTGACGTTCTAAATCAAACTACAGTTCTTAGTATACAGAATACACACGAGTGGAAGAGTTCAGAAATGAACGAATTCTTCTTGAGGCATTGTTGACTAGGTCATATCAATGGGACCCGGCTAGCTTAGTTACATTTAGATGCATATTTAAATCTGATTAAATTTACATCTTGTGAAACTTGCTGGTCATGTCACAAAGATAAGATGACCATAGCTCTGTTTATTGGAAATAGAGAAAGAGTTAGTGAACTCTTGGGATTGATACATGCTGATGTATGAAAGTCTCCTGTCTACACATGCCAAGACCGGTTCTTTGTACTTCATTACATTCTCTGATGATCTCTCAAGATTCAGGCATATGTTCCTGTTGAAACACAAGTCCGGACCTTTTAAGATATTCACAGAATATAAGTTAGAAGTAGAGAACCAAAATACGGGTATAAGTATTAAGTCCTTTGATGAGATCAAGGAGGAGAATACTTGAGCATGGAATTCCTGGACTATTCTTAAGGAGAATGAGATTCTCTCTCAGCATTACTCCTCCGTGTACACCACAGCACGTCGGTGTATTGGGGCGGAACAATAGCACCCTATGTGATATGGTGTGCTCTATGATGAGTACTACCGAGTTTCCTATTTCCTTTTGGGAGTTATGCACTTGAGAAACTGCATACCTATTGAATAGGGTTCAAATCAAATCAGTTGCCTACCACTTCATATGTGATATGGAATGGATAGAGCCCATATCATAAGTATGTTAAGATTTGGGGTTCTCCGGCCTATGTCTAAAAAGCAAAATCCGGACAAGCTCGAGGCAAAGTCAGTTCTGTGGAAGTTTGTTGGATATCCCAAGCATTCACAAGGGAATATCTTCTACCAAACCGAGGAACAAAAGATGTTTTGTTTCTCAGCATGCCATCTTTGTGAAAGAGAATTTCTTGTGAAGAAATTAGTGGTCATGAGATAGAACTGGAAGGAGTTCCAGCTATACAAACTACAGCAGATGATTTGGTAGAACCAAAGGATTCAATAGTAACCAACGAACCTCAGCCTCTCCGCCGATCTAGTAGGGTTCCTCACCCACCTGAGAGTTACTTCGGTTTTTCTATGACAGTGGGAGCGAGGATTGCATCATGAGATGGTGACCCAACTTATTTCGAGCTGGCCATCAGGAGTGGGACTCTGTAAGAATGGCTGGATGCTTAGCGATCTGAGATGGAATCCTTATACACCAACAAAGTATGGACTTTGGTTGCTTTATCTGAAGGGTTAAATCCCCATCAGGAGCAAGTATATCTTGAGAAGATTACTTGGTGTACATGGAAAAGTTGAGACTTTCAAAGCTGTACTTAAGTTCATCCAGATCCTACTTGCCACGGCTACATACCATGACTACGATATCTTGTGGTTGGGTGTTATGACTGCTTTTCTAAATGATGATTTAGAAGAGAGCGTCCATAAGTACACAGCCAGAGGGCTTCGTAGACAGTGGGAGCAGCGGAAACATGTGCAAGATGTTTTATGTGATAAAACAGGCATCGCGGAGGTGGAACGTCTGTTTTGATGTGGTAGTCAAAGAGTTTGACTTCATCAAAATGGTAGATGAATATTGTATATACAAAAAGGTAGTAGGGAGTATGGTGGTGATCCTCGTAGAGTACGTGGATGACATACTTTTGATAGGGAAGGAGTTTCCTATGCTACGCTTCGTCAATCTCCTCTTATCACATGGATTCTCCATATAGGATCAAAGTGATACCTCCTAAATCCTGGGTTTTGGATCTATGAGATAGATCTAATTGGATGTTAGGATTCTCACTAGATGTAGTGAGATGGTATCAATCGATCCTGGGGAGAATCACTGGAAAGTTTCCAGGGTGATAAGGACGACTGAATGTCAGTCGCATGCATTGTCTTTACCCTCAGTGGATGGACGGCATGTTCGAAGAGTTCCAAGCTAGATACCGTGACTTACTAAACGATTAAAGACAAGATACATCGTTACCAAGGATGCTACCAAAGAGGCAGTCTGGATATATATAGGTTCATGAGATGAACTTCGTTCCTACCATTGTGTGACAATGGAGTTGTGGCTTATGCCAAGGAACCCCCGTCCCATCAGAAATCCATATATAATTCTTAGGCAGTATCACCTGATCATGGAGATGGTTGATCTCCAGGGAGATCGAGGTTAGGAGAGTAGACACAGAGGACAATAGCGCGGATCCACTCACAAAGTCCTTTTTCCCAGTAGAGACTTTTATGGCATGGTTGAGTATGAGATACTTCAACCACAGCTAATTGTTGGGTATGTGATACCACAACAGATGGCCCTAGTGCAAGTGGGAGATTGTTAGTTATATGTATGCCCTAGAGGTCATTACTGTACATACGATGTATATTGTAGTGGATGCTAGGACATATATAGGGAGGACTTTCCTGCTCGACATCATAGTATGCTATCTGGTTGTACTTTATCTTAACATGTACTCTGATTTTCTCTAGGTTACATGTTGATAAAGCCCTTAGGATATGTACTCGACTACTGGGACTATGATGAGATCATACTAGTGGGACCACGGTAGTCGACGAGTACATCCTATAACTGTTCCTAGTCGAGGGTGTATCGAGACAGGGCATCGATACACCAGAGTAGACTAGCGTATACGCATCTTGACCCATATGATGGGCGATGGATGATCCCATATCCATTGGTGTTTGACATCAAGGATGGTGTACGGGTGCTCAGTGGAGACTGGGTATACTGGACGGACTCGCCGAGAACTCCCAGATGGTATTATACCTTACGTCAGATGGCAGTTCTCCGGTGACACTGGTACAGAATAGTCTGTTGACCCGAGATCGTCATAGAGTCTTGTGTGATTCCCACTGTGCTTTGATTTCCATCATACCACGTCCAAGAGGGCGTCCAAAAAGGTGGCTTTTGGGTACAGTCCCGAATCATATGGAGGCAATGAGCGATAGGAGGGGATTCGTCTCTCCCGGTATAGGCAGTTGATGTTGTGCTGTGTTTGATTGGCTATAACCGGAAATCTCTGGCCAGGGTTGCTCAGATTTACTGGTAAGTGTTATCAGCAGTTTCTCGAACTGTTATAGACCTCATATCGACACGACTTATCGATCTACTGGGGTTTGACGTTTACTACCCCTAGGTGAGATATCAGACGACGAGACCGGACTGTACGGGAGTGTTACTGATTGGATTCACAGGAGAATGTACAGGCTTGCTTGTTGATCTTCTGAGCGCTCAATACCTAGGTGGCTGTTATGTTTAGCTGACCGCTTGCAGCTTGTGGTTGTTTGATATGATCATCACCTTCTGCCGGGGTATTGACGATTCTTTAGAGTCCTACACAGAGGTTTCTTAGCTCAGGCAAAACGTAGTAGGAGCACATATGTGATATGTGCGGGACCGAGGATAATTCAGTATGTGATACCGTATTGGATTCTCGCAATGTGAGATATCGGCCGGGTATATGTGATATAGCCGGGTCATCGTATTAGCCGGTTATATGCGATATAGCCAGATTGTCGGATCATGTGTTGATTCGATTATTTAATGTATAATAATATATATGATATATTAAATTACATTAACTAATATTAGCTCACTAAAAGATTCATTTTCTCACGGGATAATACATTGATATATATGCGATATATGTTAATTGTGTTATTTTCTATTGTTACAAAATATATTGTATATGTGATATATAATATTGTAACATGTTAGGGTTACAAATTTAACAATGGTTTAGGGTTTAAACTTGGTTAGGGTTTAGATTAGAGTTAGCTTTTGCATGAAGCTTCCATGAAGCTTCATGAAGCTTTGACTTTGTGTTTTGCTTGATATTTTGTGAAGATATTATGTTAACCCAATCTAAACCATTAACTCTAGTTAATTCTCTACAAGGGCTAATTTCTTCATGCTTAACCCTTGGTTAGATTTGTAACCACTACAATTAATTCATTATTCATCACAAAAGGAATGATTCATTATCTTCTTCTTCTTCCTTCTCTTTTCATGGAAAAAAGATTTCTTGATTTGATTTTGTGATGAAAATGAGTGAGAATAAGAAAATAAAAGAGAGAGAAAATCCTACTTCATCATTCTCATCTATCCTTTGTTAGTTATATGTATGCCCTAGAGGCCATTACTGTACATAGGATGTATATTGTAGTGGATGCTGGGACGTATATAGGAAGGACTTTCTTGCTCGACATGATAGTATGCTATCTGGTTGATCTTTACCTTAACGTGTACACTAATTGTCTCTCTGTTACATGTTGGTAAAGCCCTTAGGATGTGTGCTTGACTACCTGGACTATGATGAGGATCATACTAGTGGGGACATGGTAGTCCATAAGTACATCCTTCAAAGTCCCTAGTCGAGGGTGTATCGAGACGGGGCATCGATATACCAGAGTAGACTAGCGTATACCTTCTCGACCCATACAGATGGGAGATGGATGATCCCATATCCATCGGTGTTTGACATCAGAGATGATATACGGGTGCTCAGTAGAGACTGGGTACACTGGACGGACTCGCCGAGAACTCCCAGATGGTATTATACCTCACGTCAGATGGCAGTTCTCTGGTGACACTGGTACAGAGTAGTCTGTTGACCCGAGATCGTCATAGAGTCTTGTGTGGTTCCCACTGTGCTTTGATTTCCATCTTACCACGTCCAAGAGGGCGTGCAAAACGGTGGTTTTTGGGTACAGTCCCGAGTCACATGGAGGCAATGAGCGATAGGAGGGGATTCGTCTCTCCCGGTATAGGGGGTTGATGTTGCGCTGTGTTCGATTGGCTATAACAGGAAATCCCTGGCCAGGGTTGCTGAGATTTACTGGTAAGTGTTACCAGTAGTTTCTCGAATTGTTATAGACCTCGTATCGACACGACTTATCGAGCTATTGGGGTCTGACGTTTACCACCCCTAGGCGAGATATGCGACATATCAGACGATCAGACCGGACTGTACGGTAGTGTTACTGGTCGGATTCACTGGAGTGTGAGCGGGCTTGCTCGTCGATCTTCAGATCGCTCAATACCCGGGTGGCCGTTACGTTTAGCAGACCGCTTGCGGCTTGTGGGTGTTTGATATGATCATCATCTGCTGCCGGCGTATTGACGAGTCTTTAGAGTCCTACACAGAGGTTTCCTGGCTCAAGCGAAACGAAATAGGAGCGCATATGAGATATGTGCGGGACCGAGAATAATACGTGTATGTGATACCGTATTCTATTCTCGCGATGAATGTGTCGAATGGTTGTATGCGATATAACCTAGTTATCGAATCAAGGATTGATTCGATAAATCGATACATTGGATATTAGTCGGTTATATGTGATATGACCGGATCGTTAAATCAAGTGTTGATTTAATGATTTAATGTATAATTATATATTTGATATATTACTTTGCATTAACTAATATTGGTTCACTTTAAATGGATTTTCTCGCTCAGATGTGCACATTGTATATTCGATATATTTTCGTGCACTTGATTGTATCATGTTTGATGATACATGTTTACTTGGTTAAGTGTAAAGAATTAAACCATGGTTATACATATAATTAGGGTTTTATTTTCCATTACTTAGTTATTCATTTATTTATTTGTTTATACATTTTGGAAAATGAATGGAAAAGAGAAAAGAATGGTGGCTTCATTTGTTTGTTTGTTGAAGATTCATGAACCTTTGACTTAGTCACCATTCTTGTCTTCATTCTTAACCCTAACCATTTGAGCAAACCATGGTTCATTCTCTACACTTAACTAGGGTTAGATTATGATAAGGATTCCTTTGATTTTCTATTTGGATAATTATCATAATATTCATTATCTTCTTCTTCTTCTTCATCTTCAAAGAAGAAACCTTTCTTCATCAATGGTGGATTGATGAAATGAGTGAGAAATCCAATTCTAAAGTTAACCCACTTCCTATTTCTTCATCCTCTACCTCTTGCCAAGTAGTAGAGTGTGTTTCCTTCACAAGTTTCATGGCTTGGTGAAGGTGGAGCTTGATTTAGCGATGCCTCGACGTAGATTATCTTCGGTATGGACATCGATGACCTAGCCCGTCCATTCTCCGATGAAGCCGACGTTAGAGCCCGGGACTTGTTATGGACAGCGAGGAGACTTCATTGCAGAGCTATGGAGGTGGAGAACCGGATCTACAAAGGTTGTATTTCCGAATTCTTATAGTTAAGTGTTAACTAGTTTACTTTTCGCCTAGAAATCTAGCAAACGATCCGTACACTAGGGTTTCTCGGCACCTAGAATTTTTGAAATTGGCATGGTTGATGCCTTGTGAGACCTCCTTGGGGTGCCTAGGAACCCTACAGTGGTATCAGAGCCTAGCTAGAGCCTTAGGCGAAGTCTAGACGGAATTTGAAACCCGAACGAACCCAAAACCCAACTCTAAAATTGCTCTCTGTCCTTTTTTAAAAAACTGGGATTTTTCCAAATTAAAAATTGGTAAAAAATTCAGCAGGGAAATATAAGAATTACGACGCAAAAGTTTTCCAATGAACAGTGTAAACGGCGGCGGAACTGCGGCAGAAGCCTAGCTTCTGCGGCGGTTCCGCGGCAACAAGGTGACGTCATCCTCCACTTTTTGCACAGTAATTCATTTTGTCAGATGCTGAGTTTTCTGAGAATTTTTAAAATTTATTCAAGAGTTGAATTTTCTGGAGTTGTTTTGGGGATTCGGTGTTTCGATCGGGGCATCAAATTTTGTCTATTTGGCTTTCCGGATAAATTTTAGAATATGTTAAAAAGTTCGACCGGATATAAATACCCAACTTTTCCCCTGTCGGGAAATTTCCAAGTGTTGGATTTTTCCGTAGTTTAACGACGTTCTAAGTAGTGCAAGTAACGCGATGGTCCCTCTAGAAGACAACAAACCTTAACTCGATTATGTGACCGTCTTGAACTGCCCTTTGAACCTTCGGGTTTGGGGCAGTACGGCGTGCCACATGTGAGGCGTTGGCTTGACCCTTCTACGGCTGGACCGTTGGTACTGAGGCACGAACTGAATGTTTTTAGACTTGTTTCATGTGTTGATCTGTATCGGGAAAACTTGGGTGTTCGAATGTTCGATCGGAAAGTTTAACATTTTCTGTTTATCTGGAATGTGATACAATAATTGGAATTCACAAATAGTTATGAGATAACGGAATGAATATTATAAACATAGCAGTTTAGTCTCACTTGATCGGTTGCCACGGAATTTTGATGTGATCAAAAGTCCGTCGCAATCACGTAGCGTACGCGGATACTCTCCGATAAACTTAATAGACAGCCTCACTCCATAGCCCTGACCAAGTGACTGTAGGAGAACCCCGTCGCCGAAAGCATCCGTTCGGGTGGTCACGGTGGCGGTGTTCCGCCTTGGTGCACTTCGTCGACGGCGTCGGTGGTGCGGCCGCCTACTGAAGTTTGCGACGAGCATTCGATCAAAATGTCGGGAAACCTGTTGAATTGCCCGACTTGGTATTGAAAAGTGTTTTCGATAAAGAGACTAAAATGCGGAGTTTATAATTGTTAGGCATGCGATGTCTAAGTAATTCATTTGGTCAGGCATGCGATGTCTGAGGAGGTTGCGGATTCCAACTGTTGTAGTTTTACACTTTCTTTTCTATGACCGTAAGTGTAATATATGATATCGCCGGTTTCGTTGCTATATGTCAACGACAATTGGGATGCGCATATTTACTTACGTTGATGACATGTGATGTTATGTGTTGCTGGATATGTTATATTGGATCGTCGTGTTTGAATAGCCGGGGGGTTTTTATGTGAGATGAGTGTTTTTCATTTTCATTCATGTAAAAACTTGTGTGTAATATTCTTTTATTTGGGGAGCTTCCAGGTTGCGGAAGATGTCACCCGTTATTGTATATTATTTACTTTTCCGCACTAGGATAGACCCAAGGAGGAGGGCACAAGCAACCGGGTTCTGGAGTCTAGTGGGAGACCAACTCGAGGAGTCGAGTCCGGGTCTCCTAACTCTAGAATTGGTAGGGTTGCTTGCCGCTCTCGTAGGGGTCTAGGGGTGTGGGTTTGGCTATTCATCACGACCGTGGAATCCGTGTTTTATACTGACTCGTATTGAAAACACGGACGTCCTAGTATATCCAATATTTCATATGATTCTTCTGCTGCGATATCTGTGATGTGATCATGTGATGTTCTGTGATAGATACTGTATATAGTATATATGATATATTATATAGGCGTTACTTATGTTTTACACCCGCGCTAGCCCTGCCCCTCTCTGCCGTTAGTTACCTAACCTAACGGTGCACGAGGGGACATCGAGGCGAATGCGGATGGCATAAGTGTACGTCGTATTTATCTGTGATGTTTAGGTACTTAAATGATGGGACTTCATTAATGTGATTAATGAAATAAAAGAAACCTAAGATGTTGTAGAATCGAATTTCAAAATAAAACAGGTAGCTACAGTTCTTGCTTTGCACAGCGGTATATGTGATATATCCTGCACCTTATTCGATAAGGAAAGGACCGAGATCCCTTCACCGGGAGTGGCTCCTTTAGCAATAACTGGCAGATGCTACACACTCGGTTTGTCTTTTGATTGCTTTTAAGAGTTTTTGCTTTGCACAGAGGTATATGTGATATATCCTACACCTTATTCGATGAGGAAAGGACCGAGATCCCTTCACCGGGAGTGACTCCTTTAGCAAAACTATAAAAGCCTCAAAAACACTCCATTTTAAAATCATTTGATTCTACAATGATATCAAGTTCATTACGCAATAGGTTTTCAGAAAAACCTGTCGTAGCCCTCCGTCATTTCAGATAAGTACTAGTTAGTATTCATGCTACGTTTGTTGACTATGTTAAGGCGTAGTGTGCGGTAGCTAATTAGTGCTTATCTGCATAAGCATATGATGTGATTGGATTAGGGTAGTCGTGCGACTTTGTTGACTATGTTAAGGGTCGTGCGGGTGGGTTTAATTCAATCGGGAAATGACGGGTTGAACTTGACTAGCACTTATGATTTGTTGACTATGTTAAGGTCATATAGCTGCTAGGGGCAAAATATTATCGGGAATTTCAAGTGTTGAAATTTGCAATGAGATTGCATACCTTCTATGTGATAGTTGGATCCCGATACCCGCTGCGAGTAAGTGTTACTCCTGGGAGAGTTTTATACATTACAATTAGCCGATCAAGTAGGTGTCTAGAAAGGTGTTAACGAGGTTACGCCTCTGGGAAAACGAGGTTTACATTAATTAGGTTCGTGCGAAAGCACGGGGGACCTCCCTCAAAGTACCGACACTGGCCTGGCTGAAAGATTGGCGAACTTGTAGTGTGTAATTAATCCCGGCTAGTCTTTCCTTTTAGGGTTTGAAGGAAGATTTGATAAAAAGCAGTGGGAGCCATCCTGATTAGATAAAATAATAACCAATCTATTCTTGCAAGAGCGCACGCTGAGTGTTTTCTTCTCTCTCTCTCCAGGTAGCGACCATATCACGCCTTAATCAAGATAATAATACGGAAAATTGACCGAACCCGCTTGTTATACTGAGCTGGGGAACGTTGGTCCCGCTCCAACTTATAATTGTTATAAGACAGAGCAGGAATTTGGGGAATACCAGATTTCCCGTGCCGCCCAAACGAAGAGAGTGCATGCTGATGCATCATCTTCGGGTGTGTTCATTACAGAGAACTGTTTCTCAGTATCCTTTAAGTCCTGGGTATGTGATACCAGATATGTAATCTGTTACATAGGGCTACAGAAAGGTAAAGAACTGAGAATGGGTGATAAGTTTCATGAGACAGAAAACGGGGCAAGAGTTGCAGCCAAGTCTGTTGGTCACTGTCACCCTGTATTACCAATACATTGATTCTGAACGGATGTTATTAGATACCGAACCTGATATACAAAATCATATCAGTCTCTTTATCAGTAAAGAAATGATAAAATTTTGTATTGTTGGATAACGTTTTGAACATTTCCTATATCAAAAATTGATCGGTTCAGGCACGTTATCTAAAAGCGTTGATGTTCTAAATCAAACTACAGTTCTTTAGTATACGGTGCACACACAAGAGGAAGAGTTCAGAAATGAACGAATCCTTCTTGAGGCATTGTAGACTAGGTCATATCAATGTGACCCGACTAGCTGAAGTTACATTTAGATGCATATTTAAATCAGTTTGAATTTACATCTTGTGAAACTCGCCAGTCATGTCACAAAGATAAGATGACCACAGCTCTGTTTATTGGAAACAGAGAAAGAGTTAGTAAACTCTTGGGATGATACATGTTGATGTATGTAAGGTCCCCTGTCTATACATGCCAAGAATGGTTCTTTATACTTCATTACGTTCTCTGATGATCTTTCGAGTTTCAGACCTATGTTCCTATTGAAACACAAGTCCGAACCTTTTGAGATATTCACAGAATATAAGTTAGAAGTAGAGAAACAAAATACGGGTATAAGTATTATGTCCTTTGATATGATCAAGGAGGAGAATACTTGAGCACGGAAATACTGGACTATTCTAAGAGAGAATGAGATTCTCTCTCAGCATTACTCCTCTATATACACCATAGCACGATGGTATATCGGGGCAGAGTAATCACACCCTATATGATATGGTGTGCTCTATGATGAGTATTACTGAGTTACCTATTTCCTTTTGGGAGTTATGCACTTAAGAAGCTGCATACCTATTGAATAGGGTTCCAATCAAATCAGTTGCCTACCGCTTCATATGTGATATGGAATGGGAAGAACCCATGTCTTAAGTTAGTTAAGATTTGGGGTTGACCGGCCTATGTCTAAAAGCAAAATCCGGACAAGCTCGAGGCAAGGTCTGTAATGTAGAACTGGAAAGGTTCCAGCTATACAAACTACAGCTAATGATTTGATAGAACCAAAGGATTCAGTAGATTCCAACGAACCTCAGCCTCTCCGCCGATCTAGTAGGGTTCCTCACCCACCTGAGAGATACTTCTGTTTCTCTATGACAGTGGGAGCGAGGATTGCATCATGAGATGATGACCCAACTAGTTTCGAGCAGGCCATTGAGAGTGATGACTCTGTAAGAATGGCTGGATGCTTAGCGATCTGAGATGGAATCCATGTACACCAACAAAGTATGGACTTTTGTTGCAATATCTGAAGGGTTAAATCCCCATCAGGAGCAAGTATATCTTGAGAAGATTACTTGGTGTAGATGGAAAAGTTGAGACTTTCAAAGCTAGACTTGTTAAAAGTTTGCATCATTGACCAGGTGTGGATAATGATGAAACCTTTTCAAGTAGCTATGCTTAAGTCCATCCAGATCCTACTTGTCACGGCTACATAACATGACTGCGATATCTGGTGGTTGGGTGTCTTGACTGTTTTTCTAAACGATGATTTAGAAGAGAGCGTCTATAAGTACACAGCCAGAGGGCTTCGTAGACAGTGGAAGCAGCGGAAACGTGTGCAAGATGCTTTATAGGATTAAAGCAGGCATCGCGGAGTTGGAACATCTGTTTTGATGGATTAGTCAAAGAGTTTGACATCATCAAAATGGTAGATGAACCTAGTATAAACAAAAAGGTAGTAGGGAGTATGGTGGTGATCCTCGTAGAGTACGTGGATGACATACTCTTGATAGGGAAAGAGTTTCCTATGCTACGCTCGGTCAATCTCCGTTTATCACAATGATTCTCCATATAGGATCATATTGATACCTCCTAAATCCTGGGTTTTGGATCTATGAGATAGATCTAAATAGATGTTAGGATACTCACTAGTTGTAGTGAGATGGTATTAGTTGATCCTGGGGAGAATCACTGGAAGGGTTCCAGGGTGATAAAGACGACTGAATGTCAGTCACAGGCATTGTCTTTACCCTCAGTGGAGGGACGGTATGTTGGAAGAGTTCCAAGCTAGATACCGTGACATACTAGACGATAAAGGCAGGATACATCGCTACTTAAGATGCTACCAAAGAGGCTGTTTGGGTGTATATAGGTTCATGAGATGAACTAGGTTCCTACCATTGTGTGACAATGGAAGTGTGGCTTTGGCCAGGGAACCCCTGTCCTATCAGTGATCCAGACATATTCTAAGGCAGTATCACCTGATCGTGGAGATGGTTGATCTCCATGGTGATCAAGGTTAGGAGAGCAGACTAAGAGGACAACACGGCGGATCCACTCACGAAGGCCAATTCCCAGAGAGAGACTTTTAAGGGATGGTTGAGTATGAGATACTACAACCACCGCTACAGATGGCCCTAGTGCAAGTGGGAGATTGTTAGTTATATGTATGCCCTAGAGGCCATTACTTTACATAGGATGTATATTGTAGTGGATGCTGGGACGTATATAGGAAGGACTTTCTTGCTCGACATGATAGTATGCTATCTGGTTGATCTTTACCTTAACGTGTACACTAATTGTCTCTCTGTTACATGTTGGTAAAGCCCTTAGGATGTGTGCTTGACTACCTGGACTATGATGCGGATCATACTAGTGGGGACATGGTAGTCCATAAGTACATCCTTCAAAGTCCCTAGTCGAGGGTGTATCGAGACGGGGCATCGATATACCAGAGTAGACTAGCGTATACCTTCTCGACCCATACAGATGGGCGATGGATGATCCCATATCCATCGGTGTTTGACATCAGAGATGATATACGGGTGCTCAGTAGAGACTGGGTACACTGGACGGACTCGCCGAGAACTCCCAGATGGTATTATACCTCACGTCAGATGGCAGTTCTCTGGTGACACTGGTACAGAGTAGTCTGTTGACCCGAGATCGTCATAGAGTCTTGTGTGGTTCCCACTGTGCTTTGATTTCCATCTTACCACGTCCAAGAGGGCGTGCAAAACGGTGGTTTTTGGGTACAGTCCCGAGTCACATGGAGGCAATGAGCGATAGGAGGGGATTCGTCTCTCCCGGTATAGGGGGTTGATGTTGCGCTGTGTTCGATTGGCTATAACAGGAAATCCCTGGCCAGGGTTGCTGAGATTTACTGGTAAGTGTTACCAGTAGTTTCTCGAATTGTTATAGACCTCGTATCGACACGACTTATCGAGCTATTGGGGTCTGACGTTTACCACCCCTAGGCGAGATATGCGACATATCAGACGATCAGACCGGACTGTACGGTAGTGTTACTGGTCGGATTCACTGGAGTGTGAGCGGGCTTGCTCGTCGATCTTCAGATCGCTCAATACCCGGGTGGCCGTTACGTTTAGCAGACCGCTTGCGGCTTGTGGGTGTTTGATATGATCATCATCTGCTGCCGGCGTATTGACGAGTCTTTAGAGTCCTACACAGAGGTTTCCTGGCTCAAGCGAAACGAAATAGGAGCGCATATGAGATATGTGCGGGACCGAGAATAATGCGTGTATGTGATACCGTATTCTATTCTCGCGATGAATGTGTTGAATGGTTGTATGCGATATAACCTAGTTATCGAATCAAGGATTGATTCGATAAATCGATACATTGGATATTAGTCGGTTATATGTGATATGACCGGATCGTTAAATAAAGTGTTGATTTAATGATTTAATGTATAATTATATATTTGATATATTACTTTGCATTAACTAATATTGGTTCACTTTAAATGGATTTTCTCGCTCAGATGTGCACATTGTATATTCGATATATTTTCGTGCACTTGATTGTATCATGTTTGATGATACATGTTTACTTGGTTAAGTGTAAAGAATTAAACCATGGTTATACATATAATTAGGGTTTTATTTTCCATCACTTATTTATTCATTTATTTATTTGTTTATACATTTTGGAAAATGAATGGAAAAGATAAAAGATTGGTGGCTTCATTTGTTTGTTTGTTGAAGATTCATGAACCTTTGACTTAGTCACCATTCTTTTCTTCATTCTTAACCCTAACCATTTGAGCAAACCATGGTTCATTCTCTACACTTAACTAGGGTTAGATTATGATAAGGATTCCTTTGATTTTCTATTTGGATAATTATCATAATATTCAATATCTTCTTCTTCTTCTTCATCTTCAAAGAAGAAACCTTTCTTCATCAATGGTGGATTGATGAAATGAGTGAGAAATCCAATTCTAAAGTTAACCCACTTCCTATTTCTTCATCCTCTATCTCTTGCCAAGTAGTAGAGTGTGTTTCCTTCACAAGTTTCATGGCTTGGTGAAGGTGGAGCTTGATTTAGCGATGCCTCGACGTAGATCATCTTCGGCATGGACATCGATGACCTAGCCCGTCCATTCTCCGATGAAGCCGACGCTAGAGCCCGGGACTTGTTATGGACAGCGAGGAGACTTCATTGCGGAGCTATAGAGGTGGAGAACCGGATCTACAAAGGTTGTATTTCCGAATTCTTATAGTTAAGTGTTAACTAGTTTACTTTTCGCCTAGAAATCTAGCAAACGATCCGTACACTAGGGTTTCTCGGCACCTAGAATTTTTGAAATTGGCATGGTTGATGCCTTGTGAGACCTCCTTGGGGTGCCTAGGAACCCTACATCCTTGCCCTTAGATGAGAGTGTTCACTTCATTTAGTGAGTGTTAGTTTGTGTTAATGAAACTTCAAAGTAGATCATCTTTGTTATCGAAGATCGGAAGCAAGACTGCATCTTTCTCTTCGTGAAGCCTCTCGAGAGTCCGGAACACGATGATCGCAGCGAAGGGACCTCAACACGGAGCTTAAGAAGTGAAGGACCAGATCTATAAAGGTTATAATCCCTCTCACTTAGTGTTAAAGAGTTTAACATGCTTGTTTTCGCCTAAAACCCTAGTTTAAAGATCAAGCTTTGGGTTGTTCGGCACGGCTAAAATTTCAATCGGGCATGGTTGATGCCTCATAGACCCTTGTGCGCGTGCCTAGCATCCCTACAAAAGAGTTCAGAAATGAACGAATCCTTCTTGAGGCGTTGTAGACTAGGTCATATCAATGCGACCCGACTAGCTGAAGTTACATAAATATGCATATTTAAATAAGTTTGGATTCACATCTTGTGAAACTTGCCAGTCATATCTCAAAGATAAACATTACCATATCTCCGTTTATTGGAAACGGAGAAAGAGTTAGTGAACTCTTGGGATTGATACATGATGATGTATGTAAGGTCCCCTGTCTACACATGACAGGACCGATTCTTTGTACTTCATTACATTCACTGATTATCTCTCAAGATTCGAACATATGTTCCTATTGAAACACAAGTCTAGACCTTTTATGAAATTCAATGAATATAAGTCAGAAGTAGAGAACCAAAACGGGTATAAGTATTATGTCATTTGATATGCTCAGGGAGGAGAATACTTGAGCACGAAATTCCGGGACTATTCTAAAGGAGAACGAGAATCCTCTCTCAGCATTACTCCTCCGTATACACCACAGCTCGTCGGTGTATCGGGGCGGAGCAATCGCACCCTATGTGATATGGTGTGCTCTATGATGAGTACTACTGAGTTGCCTATTTTCTTTTGGGGGTTATGCACTTGTGAAGCTGCATACCTATTGAGTAGCGTTCCAATCAAATCAGGTGCCTACCATTCCATATGTGATATAGTATGGGAAGAGCCCATCTCTTAAAGATGTTAAGATTTGGGTTGTCCAACCTATGTCTAAAAGCATGATCCGGACAAGCTCGAGGCAAGGTCAAATTCTGTGGAAGTTTGTTGGATATCCCAAGCATTCGGAGGGGAATATCTTGTACCGAACCGAGGAACAAAAGGTGTTTTATTTCTCGGCATGCCACCTTTTTGAGAAAAAGGGAATTTCTTGTGAAGAAATTAGTGGTAATGAGGTAGAACTGGAAGGATTTTCCAGCTATACAAACTACAGCTGATGATTTGGTAGAACCAGAGGATTCAATAGCACCCAACGAACCTCAGCCTCCCCACCGATTTGGCAGGGTTCCTCATCCACGTGAGAGATGCTTCGGTTTCTCTATCATTATAGGAGCGAGGATTGCATCATGAGATGACGACCCAACAAGTTTCGAGCAGGCCATTAAGAGTGGGGACTCTGTGAGAATGGCTGGATACTTAGCGATCTGAGATGGAATCCATATACACCAACAAAGTATGGACTTTGGTTGCTTTATCTGAATGGTTAAATCCCCATCAAGAGCAAGTATATCTTGAGAAGATTACTTGGTGTACATGGAAAAGTTGAGACTTTCAAAGCTATGCTTAAGTCCATCCAGATCCTACTTGCCATTGCTACATACCATGACTACGATATCTGGCGGTTGGGTGTCATGACTGCTTTTCCAAATAGTGATTTAGAAGAGAGCATCTATAAGTACACAGCCAGATGGCTTCGTAGACAGTAGGAGCAGCGGAAACGTATGGAAGTTATTTTATGGGATAAATCAGGCATTGCGGAGTTGGAACGTCTGTTTTGATGTGGTAGTCAAAGTGTTTGACTTCATCAAAATGGTAGATGAACCTAGTATATACAAAAAGGTAGTAGGGAGTATGGTGACGATCCTCGTGAAGTACGTGGATGACATACTCTTGATAGGAAAGGAGTTTCCAATGCTGCGCTCGGTCAATCTCCTCTTATCACAAAGATTCTCCATAGGATCAAGGTGATACATCATAAATCCTATGTTTTGGATTTATGAGATAGATCTAATTGGATGTTAGGATTCTCACTAGGTGTTATGAGATGGTATCAATCGATCCTGGGGAGAATCACTGGAATGCTTCCTGGGTGGTAAGGTCGACTGAATGTCAGTCACATGCATTGTCTTTACCCTCAGTGGAGGGACGGTATGTTTGAAGATTTCCAAGCTATATACCGTGGCAAACTAGAGATTAAAGGCAAGATACATCGTTACCAAGGATGCTACCAAAGAGGCAGTCTGGATATATATAAGTTCATGAGATGAACTTCGTTCCTACCATTGTGTGACAATAGAGTTGTGGCTTATATTTAGGAACTCCCGTCCAATCAGAGATCCAGACATATTCTTAGGCAGTATCATCTGATCATGGAGATGGTTGATCTACAGTGAGATCAAGGTTAGGAGAGTAGGCACAGAGGACAAAAGCGCGGATCCACTCACAAAGGCCTATTTCCCAGTAGAGATTTTTATGCGATAGTTGAATATGTGACACTTCAACCACAGCTGACCGTTGGATATGAGATACTACAACAGATGGCCCTAGTGCAAGTGGGAGATTGTTAGTGATATGTATGCCGTAGAGGCCATTACCGTACATACGATGTATATTGTAGTGGATACTTGGACATATATATGGAGGACTTTCTTGCTCGACATGATAGTATGCTATCTGGTTGCTCTTTATCTTAATATGTACTTTGTTTGTCTATATGTTACATGTTGATAAAGCCCTTAGGAAGATACTTTACTACCAGGACTATGATGCAGATCATACTAGTGGGGACAGTGTAGTCGCTAAGTACATCCTTCAAATGTTCCTAGTCGTAGGTGTATCGAGACAGGGCATCGATATACCAGAGTAGACTAGCGTATAACTTCTCGACCCATGTAGATGGGCGATGGATGATCCCATATCCATTGGTGTTTGACATCAGAGACAGTATACGGGTGCTCAGTGGAGATTGGGTACACTGGACGAACTCGCCGAGAACTCCCAGATGATATTATACCTCACGTCAGATGGCAGTTCTCTGGTGACACTGGTACAGGTTAGTCCGTAGACCAGAGATCGTCATAGAGTCTTGTGTGATTCCCACTGTGTTTTGATTTCCACCTTACCATGTTCAAGAGAACGTGCAAAACGGTGGCTTTTGGGTACAGTCCCTAATCACATGGAGGCAATGAGAGATAGGAGCGGTTTCGTCTCTCCCGTTATTGGGAGTTGATGTTGCGCTGTGTTCGATTGGCTCTAACTGGAAATCCCTGGCCAGGGTCTCTGAGATTTACAGGTAAGTGTTATCAGTAGTTTCTCAAACCGTTATGGACATCATATCGACACGACTTATCGATTACTGGGGTCTGACGTTTACCACCCCTAGACTTGATATGCGACATATCAGACGAAGAGACCGGACTGTACAGGAGTGTTACTGATTGGATTCAAAGGAGAATGTACAGGCTTGCTTGATGATCTTCTGATCGCTCAATACCTGGGTGGCTGTTACGTTTAGCTGACCGCTTGCAGCTTTTGGGTATTTGATATGATCTTTACCTACTGCCGGCGTATTGACGATTCTTTAGAGTCCTACACAGAGATTTCCTGGCTCAGGCAAAATAGAGTAGGAGCACATATGTGATATGTGCGGAACCTAGAATAATATGTGTATGTGATACCGTATTTGATTCTTGCGATATGTGATATCGGCCGGGTATATGTGATATAGCCGGGTCATCGGATCAAGTGTTGATTCGATGCACTAATACAGATTATATTGGTCGGTTATTTGATAATAGCCGGATTATCGGATCAAGTGTTGATTCGATAATTTAAAGTATAATTATATATTTGATATATTACATTACATTAACTAATACAAGCTCACTTAAAGATTCTTTTTCTCACTTGATAATACATTGATGTATATGTGATATATTTTAATTGTATTATTTTCTTTTGTTATAAAATATTGTATATGTGATATATAATATTGTAACATGTTAGGTTTACAAATGCAACTAGGGTTTAAACCATGTTAGGGTTTTAAACTTGGGTTAACATTTTATTATGGATTAATTCATTTTGGATGGATAATGTTTTGGATGAGCTTTGAGGAAGCTTCATTACACTTTGACAAAGTCCACCCTCTTTATTTTATCCTTGATCTTTGCTAACCCAACTTTAACCCTAGCCTATGGTTTAATCTCTACATGAGTTGGCCATGACACATACTTAACCTTGGATGCATTTCTAACCTCGACAATAATTCATTCATCACTTTCTTCTTCATCTTCTTCAAGCTCTTAAAAAGCTTGCATGATTTTTATTTATGATGAAATAAAGTGAGATAAAGAAAACAAAAGAGAGCAAAATTCCAACTTTATCATCTTCATCTATTCTAGCCACTTAGATTGGGGTGTTTGCTTTACTAATACTTGATTAGTGAAGCAAGAGCTTGGGTTTGAGATTCTTCAAGGTAGATCATCTTGGACTAATGAAGTCTTCAAGCAAGGATGCATCATTCTCTCCATGGAGCCTCTCTAGAGTCCAGGTACTTGATGATCGCAGTGAAGGGACCTTAACACGGAGCTTATGAAGCGAAGGAACGTATTACAAAGGTTGTAATCCCTAACTCTTAGATGTTAAAGTGTTAACATGCTAGTCTTTGTTTGATTCTCTAGTTAATGATCTAGGTTTAGGGTTATCTATAATGGCAATTTTTTGAAATTGGCATGAGTGATGCCACCAAAAACCTTGCTGCCGTTGTAGGTATCCCAACAGATCCGTAGCGGCATTGCTGGCACACAGCTGCATTCGGGTTGTTTGGTTTGGTAGGTGGTACATGTTGGATCGTACCCCTCTTGTATTATTATTCATATTGTATCTAGTCAACTCCATCAATCAAAATTAGTAATTGTATAAGTAATGAGACTTAGTGAGACTTGTGGTTGCGAGACTTAGAGCGAGGGGTATTCCTCTATTAGTGGTTTTGATGTCTTGCTTATTTCTCTAACTTTTGTGGTGATCTTTGCCGTTGGGCATCGTATACTTATATTTATGCTTTGCGTGGTTGTGGATCCGCAGATTGGCGAAGAGATAGCTCCCGCTTGGGGTTGCCTTTATATTATCATGTATTGTGGTTTTGGATCAAAAAATACAAAGGAGGTGCTGCCTAAATTTTTAAAAGTCGAAACATGTTTTCAACTAGTAACAGCCTCTTGCATTTTTATATTCCATTGTTTATGTATTTAGGAAAACTTTTGATTTCATCATACCTTATTTTCAAAACTTCACCTCTTTTATTTTCTTAAAAGGGTTTAGATTTCTGGGTTTCGGCTTACTTGAATTACGTTACGCCTTTAGACGTGGCGTGATTTAAGCGCCGGTCACGAGGTAATATTTCGGGTCGTGACACAAATATTGTATCCGTGCATTTTGAGTGTGTTTCAAGTGTTCTTGTCACGAATACCCGTATCATGTATTTATTAAGTAGACAAGGGTTAATAGCACCGATATTTACAAAATTGATAACGAATGAGCGGTATTAAAATGCAGTTTTTCATGATGAAAAAATACCCCCAGACTTATCTTTTGCCTGTCCCGAGTAAAACAAAATCCTAACCTTACTTTCATAGGGAACGCGGTTGCACTGACCCCATGCAACAAGCCGTTAAAATCTCTCGTTGGCCCTAATAGGAGGAGTGTTGTCTCCTGAGGGTTTTCAGCGGATTACACCCATAACATCCTATCAACTTAGTTTTGCGAAATCGGCATCAATTCTAACCCTAAGATTTAGTATCAAAGTTAGAAATTCTATTATCCTAAATTAAAAATATCGAACCCTTATTTTTCACACCTCATTTCTTATTTAACTTAAGATCCTATACGTCTTTACGTGCAGTGAAAAATAGCGTCGTTACGTTTCAAAAACTTCGATTAGAGTCATTTATGTCACAAAGTACGGACTAGAAAAATTTTCAAAAGGGTCACACAAGTTTATAAAGAGTTAAGATTTTCCCAAGTTTTGTTCTGTAGGTAGGTTTCAAATTCAGAATTTCTATCGTCTCTAACAGAAAACTATGTCTTATTCTTCATTCAATCATTTACTTGTTTTTGTTCATACATACTTTCGTGAACGTGTAATAGTCTTTTTCATAGGATAAAACCTTTATATCTCCAGTAAAAAATAACTTTTTTAAAAACCTCGTGTTTAGCTAAGATTATTCTCATACAAAGAACGGTGAGAAATTTTAACTCTGAGAAAACACTTGTTTAACATTGTTTTAAAGTGGACTTTCTATGTTTCTTAACGAGCTTTGGGCCAATGCACCCAAACTAGTTGGTTTTAGGGCATTAGGCATAGAGACACCCCAACGGACTTAATTTCCCAAGTTACCTAAGCCCTAATACAAAATACTTATTTTAGCATGAAAATCATGATAATTGATCAATTCTTTTCAAGATAAAAGACGTGTTTATGTAGATATGGTGTGCAATCACTCCAATCAGGTTTGAGATGGATTATTTTTCAGACGTAGTTCTTACTATAGCATCAAACTATCCTTTCATATCCACTTTGCTTTATAAATTATTCTTGATATTACTTATTTCAAAACAAATCTGTTTAATCTTGAAGTTTATCAATTTTTAAAAGTTTTACAGACATATCAGACTTGTAATCTAATTTTCAAAATTCACAACACGTGTAGTGTGATGCAGAGACGTATATTCATTACTGTTTAATTTAAATGAGTATTATTTTTCAGGTTTTCAATCTCTAAAATTAGAATTTAGTTATTCCTATCTTATCAAACTAAAACGTCGGAATTTCGAATTTAAGTTCTTTCACTAGCTAACATGAAGACAATGTTTTTATGTTTTTAGAAAAATTTTGATTTTTAAGAGTTTTTCAAATATGTACACAAATGCAGAATTTACAAATGAATGCAAGGCTAGAAATGCCGTAACATTCAGAAAAATAAAATATTATTTTTGGGAAATTTTATAATTAAAATAATAAAATATTGAATATTTTAATAAGACGGTATAATTGAATACCGATAAATTGGGAAAATTTTGGAAAATTATGGAAATTACTGAAATGAGGGTGTTTTATGTGATTTGGGCGAATTATGAATTTTTATGATTTTTTTATATTCATTTTTAGTGCTAATCGCGATTAAAAATCGCTAATAATGTATTAAACCGGATTTGTGCACATGACATGCACCATGTCATTTTTACACTTGTTACATTTTATCATGGATTTTCTTCTTGTTTCATACCATGGTGGTTGTTTTATTTGAGAGAAGAAAAGAAAAGAAAGTCAAAGGAGACACAATGATGGCAAAGGGTGTGGGCATGAGAGAGAGAGGGTGAGGGGTCAAACCAAAGTGATGGCTCATTGTTCTCTCTTTATTTTTCCTTAATATTTCTCACTCTCTCACCATCTATGGCGACACACTCTCCTCCCTCCTCTTCAAACCCTCAAAACACCCCCAAAACAAACCCAAAGCCCCATCTCTCTTTCATTAATAATGTTCACTAGCTCAAGGGAAGTACATTGGACCAAGAAAAATCGAGTTTTGAGGACTTTGGGCAACTTAAAAAAATTCTTGAGTTGCTAAATGAGGTGTTCACCCTTACTATAGTTTTCCATTCACTTTAGCACCTATGTTTGTTTGGAACCGATATATCGATGTTTAGTGGACTTAGAAATTTCTAGTTAGGGTTAGGATTTGAATGGAGTTGTAAAGTGAAATTGAGGCTAGTAGTGACCTTAAACCCCTGTTAGTGATATCATATTGGACTAAAACCTGAAACTTAAACCCGGAATACGGATTTAGAAAGCCGATATCGGAAAAACTGTGATTCTGTGAAGGTTAAATGGAATCTGCTATCACCCCGAGACTCTGAAATTTTTTTTGCATGGACAGAAAGATGTGCAGGCACCCAGGAAGATAACCCCAAGACCCCAGCCCCTGACTCCACCTTCAGGCTGCAAAAATAATCCTTCTGGCCGTAAATTGAGGCCAGACCTGGGCCGTTTGGCCTCGTTCTTGTTCTGGGGTCCCCTCATCAGTAAATTAGACCCTTGGCATATGCAAAATTGTCTGGTTTGACCTAGGATAAAATCTGGGACCATTTACAATAGTTTCTATTTTGATTCGAGGTTTCGTTTCTTGTATTTTGAATTCTGGATTTGCGTATTTGTGTTTTTCCTCGATCACTTGACGTTTGTACGACGATATCGAGGGTGTTGATGGTGTTGGAAGCGTAGTCTATAGGTTCTAACCTATAGGCCTTAGCGTGTCGTTTTGGGTTTTCCGATGTGATTTTCATGTGCATTTACGATTGTGTTATTTTTGTAGGTACCTTCACGAGGGTTTCATATGATGAAGAACATGAAGGTGACATCGACACCGGCACGCAGGATACAAGGTGAGTAGATTATATCTACGGGGGAAGTCGGGTGGATGGCGTATAGCACCCCCACAGTTCGTTGTGATGTATACGAATACGTATACACACATATATATTTTATATGTTGATATGAGTTTATTGATGATAAAGATCGATTCTAGGTGTTCTTGGATTGGTTTAGTGTTAGTTGCGAAACCCTAGAGTGGTGGTTGCACCCACACACGCACACGCATACTTGCTTACATTCTTTCTTTCACATGTGCGTATATGGGAATATTTTTTTATGTGTTCACATGGGTATGGGACTATGTGTACATATACTGGATTATGAGGATAGTACTTGGGATTTGAGAGGAGTCGATGAGATTCGATTTGAGGCCGTGAGATCGGTGATATGACAGGGTTCGTATTTGAGATACGACATGATCTTTTAGCAGGTCCATTGACGTAGTGTTTCATACACGTGCTTGCATACTTAGTTGGTATCAGTATTTTACTAGACGTAGATCAGTACCCCGGATTATGATCTTTGATAAAGAGGATATGAGATGAATAATGCGATGAATGTGATATTGACCTGTACCCAGATTTGGGATGCTGTACGATGGATTTACGTACGAGCTATATATTGATGATAGATCCGCACTCTTGACTTGGCGATGTCTTATTATAGATACTGTACCGGATATGATACTATTAAGGCGGGATCACCGACTAATATATATATATATATATATATATATATATATATAAATATGTATCGACTCAGATGTTAGGCGGTTTCCTTACCTTTCGTTTAGCCTGTTAGCTCAGCCCTATAGTTTAGTGTAGTTGTTAGACTAGATTCGATTCCTTTCTATTTCAAAAACTTACGAATCATGGTTATTTTAAAAGACAGGCCAAGGGATTCTAGGGATATTTCAAAGGACGTATCTTTTCTTAAAAACCCCGTAGCCCTTATTTTCAAAACATCACGATTCGTGTCATTTCAAAAGGCACTCCTGTATGACTTATATTATATTAAATGCAGATTAGTTATCATTGTGTTTAGTATTCAGCTCCCGCACATTATTAGTGTTCGCTCCGCATCGCATACTTATATTGTGATTTCCTATACCATTATTGATATCATGCTGTTAGGACACCAGCACCATTACCGATGAAGCGTAAGTACACGTACACTTACTTGCCGGCTCACACATCAACATCGGTAATTGCCATGCCACGTACACTTTAGAAAATACTATTACATTGACATAGCTTGTTAGCTAATAGTTTCGACATGATACTAGTGCACTTGCCTTATATGCCAGTTTAGACATTGCAGTTATTACTTCCTACTTCATGCATATTGTTATTCACTGTTATGCAGCATTCATGGATTTTTATGCCTATATTCACTGTTTTAGGTGCTATTGATGATTTGGATTCGGATTTTCATGAGATTTCCTGGATTTAGGGGAAAACCGCAAGAACATAAATAAACTTCTTCTTTCTCATTTTAAAAATGAAAAGTGTGGTTTTCCCATGATGTATGAGTCGTCCATCCTGAGTTTTCATGATTGCTGATGGATTTCGAGACCCGATTCGAGGAGTTGGATGAACTGTCTAGGGTACATGGTGGACCCGGTAAGGAACCCCGGGGCGAAAAGGTCGCAGATGATGGCGTTGAGCCTGGTAGGGGAAGACTACCTACCGGTGATTTTATCTGACGCGTCGGATATCTGGAGGATACTGTCGTGGTCTTGGGATTGATGTTAGGGGCCGGTCTGGACTGACGGCTCCCTAGATAGTAAGATTGAGTCACTGAGATACTGAGATATTGGGATTTATGTTTTGTGTCAATGTTAGACACTGTTTCTGCTGATTTCATTTATGATACCTCGTTTTAAATATACAGAAATTTCACTAAGTTATGAAAGCAGTTTCTTCATTTTCATGTATTCTGTTTTCATGCTTTCATACTTCATCCATATGATATATTGCTACCTAAGGCACTGACACGAGCACATAGGATTACACTTGGGTTAGATATTTACCATTGCCGCCTTTTCATGCTTCGGACTCACATTTTGAGGATTATATATATAGTAATCGTATGACCTAGGATTGCGTTATTCATGCGATTTCTGCTCGTAGATGTTTTCTACTCACGTGTTGGCAACTCACCCTCGTTGTGCCACAGTTTCTTGCAGGTTTGCCATACAGGTTTCGTTACGGCTTTGCTGGCACTACTTCCATTTCCGGGTGATTTGCTAGTAGGTGGGTACAGTTGCATCGTCACCATCATTATACTTTGTATATTATTATTCAGTTGTAACTAGTAAACTCCATCAACCAAACTTGTATATTTATTTCAAGGATAGAGACCGATGATGTTTATTGTTTCGACCTTAGAGTCGTGCGTTGTATTTCTATGGATTTCTTGCTCTCTTGGGTTTCCTTTTGAGTTTGATCCTCGCCCTTCGGCGTTGTATATTATATTGCTTGCGTGGTTGTGACCGTCGATTTACGAAGAGCTAGCTCCCGCTTGGGGATACTTTTATTCATTATATATGCTTGATCAGGTTTTGTACCCGTTTAGGGTCAGTATTTACAAAGGAAACTCTGCCGAAATTTTTAGAAAAGACTTGTGATTTTAGAAATGCATATTTCGGCGTGTGTTGCAAACTATTTGATTTAAAATGGTTTTTCTTTCACTCTACTACTTTACTTGGTTTGGATTTCTGGGTTTTTCGGCTTACTAAGATTACATACGCCTCGAGACGTTTCGTAATTTAAGTGCCGGTCATGTTCCGTACTTTTTGGGTCGTGAAAAAGTTGGTATCAGAGCGTTAGGTTTTACTTTCGGAGTGTAGGATGACCCTTGGTTGATGGAGCAGGTAGCTTGAGTAGAATGACGTACCGTACGTATGTTCCGCGGCATATTTACGATACGCTACTCCAGTTAAGAAGCCTTACGATGTACATTTCTTTGCTCAATATTATATTCATTCATGATCTAGCCGCATCGGTACCAGTTATGGTTTTGCTGCCACGATTACGGGCAGGGAGTGCTACGGGTAAAGTTGCGGACAGCACGAGCTCGTCATGAACAAGGACTGACCAGGGCGTAATTCCGGCGACACACGATTGCAGAGATGTGTCTTTTTATTGTGTTTTCACGCCACGAGTATTTGATGGATCGCTGTATGAGATTTCTCGAACGTGCAGATTTGCGCCAGAGGATTGAGCCACTGATAGAGGCCAACCAGAATGTGATGACCATAGAGGCGTCGCTTGTTCATGATGATTGAGGCACTGTTCAGCGTGCAGACGAATGGGCCAGTAGTTGCTGCGAATGACAAGATATCGCCCAGATGTTGGAGCTATTGTTGTACGAGTTGTACTTAAAGATATGATAGAAGGTCGCTAGTCACCGAGGATGAATGACTAAGACATGTGGTTCATTCGCTTACCCCGATGTGAGGTCATCAGATAGATTGATTCCAGCTAGAAGCGACTTCACGCGGATACGTTGAGAGTCGACAGAGGCGATCGAATGTCAGAAAACCCATATTCCAAGTTTAAAGTATTCAGAAAGACATGCAGGCAATTCTATGGACCCTCTAGAAGAATGAAACCCTAACTCGACATAATGACCGTTTGAAAGCCTTCGAACCTTAGGGTTTGCGGCAGTTCCGCGGCGCCATTAGTGAGGCTTGGGTTTTCCCTTCTACGGCTGGTCTACCGATGCTGTGGTATGTACTCGATACTATTAAACTGTACCTAAGATGTTGAGCTCTTAGGGGATTATGAGGTTTTGATGAATCGATAGAATGGTTCGACTTCATTCGGATGCTATGTGGTGAGATGCACTTGTTGGGAGACTCCAGATACGAGGATACCCGTTGGAGCTCAGTCCATGCAGCCACGACGATACGAGTCCGAATCAGTCGACATTGGAATAAAGTGGAGTAAAGAGTTCGCACGAGATTTCGACGAGATGACGTTATACTCCGCTGGCATCAGAGATGCAATATGTCTACAGAGGTGTTGTGATGCGACCAGCTTCCGAGTAAATGATGTACTGAGAACGCAGACGTTCAGAGAGCGAGGAAAAATTATGCAAGAGTACCAGCCTCCGTACAGTTCGGCATAGGCGAGATCGGAAGAGACCTGGAGCAGGATTCCTTTCAGGACACTGTTGTAATAAGATTCGCACCATGAGCAGAAGTGTGATGTGCATTCAGAGGACCAGAAGTCGGCGCCAGTGACGTGCTGCCTTACGAGTGGTCATGAGGATTGACCGAGAGATGACCAGAGAAGTGCCAAAACGGAATCGTCCCCGTTAGCACACTTGACAGGGCCGATGAGCCGATGGATTGCGAGATTGGTAATCCACAGAGAAGATAAGGACCCAGAGACAGAGGACGCCAGACGTGAGCAAGAGGCAAGTAGATATCTTGTGCTGCTAGCATTGGGTTCACTGACACCTTCTCGACTGCAAGGAGGGAATATCGACGACAGTATTTATGATTTGTGATTTTGTGATTCGATTATCACGTATCCGTCACTTTGGATTTCGGTATTTTGGGCGATTTATTCGCATGATTTGGTTTTGATGGCTGAGTTTCATGATATTTGTTTTTATGCACCATGGTTGCACCAACGGGGTATTTATATTTTTGCGTATAGTTATTATGCTTGAGGTATTGATTGTGATTTCATGCCAATGATTTGATTTATGCTTCCAGCATAGTTTTCATGCACTTCTAGTGTTTTTGATTTAATTTGTGCACGCTGATGCACATAGTTGTGAGATTATACACCGCGGTATACCTGCTTTTGATTGAGCCGTATTGTAAACCGTCAATTTCGATTCTGATATTGATATTGATTTCTTGCACTCCATACATTTGATTTGGATTTTCGCACATGATGAGCGCATGTTTTGAGATACGATTTTGGTGCATACCAGATGCACTAAATCGGGATTCTTCATACATATCAGATGCACCTGATTTTGTTGTCAGGCACACACGTTGCCTATGACAGATGTTGGGTGCACACCCATTGCACCTAGATATTGTTTTGTGCACCTGTATGGCACAAGTATAGATTTCGATTTCCGTGCGCACCAGACGCACGTAGTATTCATATGCACATTTTGGGATTGATTTCTTATGGAGCAGTACATTTTTATGATGTTTATTATTGTTTTCGTACTGAGCTGGACTACTCAGATGACAGTATCTGAGTATATTTTGCATGCATTGATAGATATTGAAGGGATTTCCAAAAAGAGAGCTATAGTCTCAGTATTTACCTACGTGTCTGAGATGACACGAAATGTTTAAAACAAGGAAACCCTTCTAAATTGTTTTCAAAACGGCGGAACGTACATATTAAATAAAGGATATATACGTATATGGTTATTTTATTATAATAGACGTCCGCCACTGTGCAGTGTTATGCGCATCACACAACGACTTAAAAAGATTTAGCATGCATTTACTTCAGCTATTTACATGTATAGATTTGATTTCTACATGTATAGTTCTGATTTATATCATATTGGTTTTATTTTGGATTTTGACATGGTGTCTTTACCATGACTCCGATGATTGCGGGATGCTTGATGGAGATTTGATTTTGAGTTATCTGCTCATTATTCATGCGCATGCATTGCGCTATGATGCGTTTTATGTATTGACGATTTCAGGACCCCGACGACTTGCACGTTTTACGGAAATGTTTTAGTATTTGAGGGGTTTAAATTTAAATTCGGGAACCGAATTTCTTTAAGAGGGGAAGATTGTAACATTTCAGAAAAATAAAATATTATTTTTGGGAATTTTTATAATTAAAATTATTAAATATTGAATATTTTAATAAGGCGGTATAATTAAATACCGATAAATTGGGAAAAATTAGGAAAATTACGGAAATTACTGAAATGAGGGTGTTTTATGTGATTTGGGCGAATTATGAATTTTTATGATTTTTTTATATTCACTTTTAGTGCTATTCGCGATTAAAAATCGCTAATTATGTATTATACCGGATTTGTGCACATGACATGCACACTGTCATTTTTACACTTGTTACATTTTATCATGCCTTTTCTTCTTGTTTCATACCATAGTTGTTGTTTTATTTGAGAGAAGAAAAGAAAAGAAAGTCAAAGGAGACACAACGATGGCAAAGGGTGTGGGCATAAGAGAGAGAGGGTGAGGGGTCAAACCAAAGTGATGGCTCATTGTTCTCTCTTTATTATTCCTTCATCTTTCTCACTCTCTCACTATCTATAGCAGCACACTCTCCTCCCTCCTCTTCAAACCCTCAAAAGAACCCCAAAACAAACCCAAAGCCCCATCTCCCTTTCATTAAAAATGTTCACTAGCTCAAAGGAAGCACATTGGACCAAGAAAAATCGAGTTTTGAGGATTTTGGGCAACTCAAAAAAATTCTTGAGTTGCCAAATGAGGTATTTCCTTCACCCTTACCATAGTTTTCCTTTCACTTTAGCACATATGTTTGTTTGGAACCGTTATATCGATGTTTAGTGGACTTTAGAAATTTCCAGTAAGGGTTAGGATTTGAATAGAGTTGTAAAGTGAAATTGAGGCTAGTAGTGACCTTAAACCCCTGTTAGTGATACCATATTGGACTAAAACCTGAAACTTAAACCCGGAAAACGGATTTAGAAAGCCGATATCGGAAAAACTGTGATTCTGTGAAGGTTAAATGGAATCTTCTATCACCCCGAGACTCTGGAATTTTTTATGCATGGACAGAGAGATGTGCAGGCACCCAGGAAGATAACCCCAAGACCCCAGCCCATGACTCCACCTTCAGGCCGCAAAAATAATCCTTCTGGCCGCAAATTGCGGCCCGACCTGGGCCGTTTGGCCACGTTCTTGTTCTGTGGTCTACTCATCAGTAAATTAGATCCTTGGCATATGCAAAATTGTCTGGTTTGACCTAGGGTAAAATCTGGAACCATTTAAAATAGTTGTTGTTTTGATTCGAGTTTTTGTTTCTCGTATTTTGAATTATAGATTTGCGTATTTGTGTTTTTCCTCGATCACTTGACGTTTGTACGATGATATCGAGGGTGTTGATAGTGTTGGAAGTGTAGTCCATAGGTTCTAACCTATAGGCCTTAGCGTGTCGTTTTGGGTTTTCCGATGTGATTTTCATGTGCTTTTGCGATTGTGTTATTTTTGTATGTACCTTCCCGAGGGTTTCATATGATGAAGAAGATGAAGGCGACATCGACACCGGCACGCAGGATGCAAGGTGAGTAGATTATATCTACGGAGGAAGTCGGGTAGATGGCGTATAGCACCTCCGCAGTTCGTTACGATGTATACGAATACGTATACACACATATATATTTTATATGTTGATATGAGTTTATTGATGATAAAGATGGATTCTGGGTGTTCTTGGATTGGTTTAGTGTTAGTTGCAAAACCCTAGAGTAGTGGTTGCACCCACACACGCACACGCATACTTGCTTACATTCTTTCTTTCACATATGCGTATATGGAAATATTTATTTATGTGTTCACATAGGTATGGGACTATGTGTACATATAATGGATTATGAGCATAGTACTTGGGATTTGAGAGGAGTCGATGAGATTCGATTTCAGGCCGTGAGATCGGTGATATGACAGGGTTCGTATTTGAGATACGACATGATGTTTTAGCGGGTCCTTTGACGTAGTGTTTCATACACGTGCTTGCATACTTAGGTGGTATGAGTATTGTACTAGACGTAGATCAGTACCTCGGATTATGATCTTTGATAAAGAGGATACCAGATGAATAATGCGATGAATGTGATATTGACCCGTACCCAGAATTGGGATGCCATACGACGGATTTACGTACGAGCTATATATTGATGATAGATCCGCACTCTTGACTTGGGGATGTCTTATTATAGATACTGTATCGGATATGATACTATTGAGGCGGGATCACCGACTAATATATATGTATAAATATGTATCGACTCAGAAGTTAGGCGGCTTCCTTACCTTTCGTTTTGCCTGTTAGCTCAGCCCTATAGTTTAGTGTAGTTGTTAGACTAGATTCGATTCCTACCTATTTCAAAAACTAACGAATCGTGGGTATTTTAAAAGACGGGCCAACAGATTCTACGGACATTTTGAAGGACGTATCTTTTCTTAAAAATATCGTAGTTCTTATTTTCAAAACACCACGATTCGTGCCATTTCAAAAGGCACTACTATGTGACTTATATTATATTAAATGCAGATTAGTTATCATTGTGTTTAGTATTCAGCTCCCGCACATTATTGCTGTTCGCTCCGCATCGCATTCTTATATTGTAATTTCTTATACCATTATTGATATCATACTGTTAGGACACCAGCACCATTACCGATGATGCGTATGTGCCACGTACACTTACTTGCCGGCTCACACACATCATCATCGGTAATTGCCATGTCACGTACACTTTAGAAAATACTATTACATTGACAAAGCTTGTTAGCTAATAGTTTCGACATGATACTAGTGTACTTGCCTTATATGCCAGTTTAGACATTGCAGTTATTACTTGCTACTTCATGCATATTGTTATTCACTGTTATGTCGCATTCATGGATTTTTATGCCTATATTCACTGTTTTATGTGCTATTGATGATTTGGATTCAGATTTTCATGAGATTTTCTGGATTTGGTGGAAAACCGCAAGAACATATATAAACTTCTTCTCTCTCTTTTTAAAAATGAAAAGTGCGGTTTTCCCATGATGTATGAGTCGTCCACCATGAGTTTTCATGATTGCTGATGGATTTCGATACCTGATTCAAGGAGTTGGATGAACCGTCTCGGGTACATGGTGGACCCAGTAAGGAACCCCGGGGCGAGAAGGTCGCAGATGATAGCGTTGAGCCTGGCAGGGGAAGACTACCTACCGGTGATTTTATCTAACGCGTCGGATATCCGTAGGATACCGTCGTAGTCTTGGGATTGATTTTAGGGGCCGGTCTGGACTAACGGCGCCCTAGATAGTGAGATTGAGTCACTGAGATACTGAGATATTGGAATTTTTGTTTTGTGTCGATGCTAGACATTGTTTATGCAGATTTCATTTATGATACCTCGTTTTAAATATACAGAAATCTCACTAAGTTATGAAAGCAGTTTCTTCATTTTCATGTATTCTGTTTTCATGCATTTATACCTCATCCATATGATATATTGCTACCTGAGGCACTGACACGAGCACATGGGATTACACTTGGGTTAGATATTTACCCTTGCCGCATTTTCATGCTTCAGACTCACATTTTGAGGATTATATATATAGTGATCATATGACCTAGGATTGCGTTATTCATGCGATTTCTGCTCGTAGATGTTTTCTACTCATGAGTTGGTAACTCACCCCCGTTGTGCCACAGTTTCTTGCAGGTTTGCCGTACAGGTTTCGTTATGGCTTTGCTGGCACTACATCCATTTCCGGGTGATTTGCTAGTAGGTGGGTTCACTTGCATCGTCACCATCATTATACTTTGTATATTATTATTCAGTTGTATCTAGTAAACTCCATCAACCAAACTTGTATATTTATTTCAAGGATAGAGACCAGTGATATTTATTCTTTCGACCTTAGAGTCACACGTTGTATTTCTATGGATTTCTTGCTGTCTTGGGTTTCCTTTTGAGTTTGATCCTCGCCCTTCGGCGTTTTATATTATATTGCTTGCGTGGTTGTGACCGTCGATTGACGAAGAGCTAGCTCCCGCTTGGGGATACTTTTATTCATTATATATGCTTTATCAGGTTTTGTACCCGTTTGGGGTCAGTATTTACAAAGGAAACTCTTCCAAAATTTTTAGAAAAGACTTGTGATTTTAAAAATGCATATTTCGGCGTGTGTTGCAAACTATTTGATTTAAAATGGTTTTTCCTTCACTCTACTACTTTACTTGATTTGGATTTCTGAGTTTCTTGGCTTACTTAGATTACGTACGCCTCGAGACGTTTCGTAATTTAAGTGCCGGTCATGTTCCGCACTTTTCGGGTCGTGACAAATGCTTACCGAGCACACCCCAAACTTAAATCGGAAAACATCCTCACTGTCATGCTATACAAATCAAAATTTGTGGAGGCAACAAAATCATGTCGGAGAGAATATTTTTTTATCTTTTAAAAATTTTTTATTTTTAAGTTTTACAAGGGAATTTCACCGGACAAGAAATTTCCTAAAGATGAAAACAAATATTTATAAGACAAGGATAACTATTTGCAAAAAGATCTGCATATGCATACCCCAAACTTATTTGAAACGATGGTTCCATTATTTAAGGCTGGATAACCGAAGTTTGGTGGAAAACGGATAAACATTACTCGTTATAAACCGGCTCCTGTAGCATTAGGAGCTCCTCCGATGGTTCTATGGTAAAGAACAGTTTCAATCTGTGTCCGTTTACTTTGAAAACCAAGCCATCCCTTGGATTTCCCAAACCCACCGCACCGTGCGGATGTTCACACCGCACAAGAAAAGGTTTCGTCTAGCGAAATCCAACCTTACCAGGATGGAAATGGATTCTGGTGTCGTAAAGAAGTACCTGCTGTTCAGGCATGAAAGTTTTGCGCATAAGATGTTTATCATAAAACACCTTCGTTTGGTTCTTTAGAACAACCACGTTTTTGTAAGCTTCATCCCGATGCTTGTTCAATTTGTTAATTTGCAGCTTCCGATAGCTGCCCGCATAGTCAAGATTGAAGTTCAGCTCTTTGATCGCCCATAATGCGCGATGCTCGATTTCAACAGGGAGGTGGCAAGTATTTCCATACAGAAGCCGATAGGGAGATATGCCAAGATCAGTGTTGTAAGCAGTTCGGAATGCTCAAAGGGTATTACTTAATTTCGAAGACCAATCTTTCTGGGTGTTGGAAACCGTTTTCTGTAACATTTGCTTGATTTAACGATTGGAAACTTCAGCATACCGCTTGTTTAAGGAAGATAGGGCGTCGATAGTTTGTGATTAACGCGTATTTCCACATCAAAGCCTCAAAAGACTTGTTGTAGAAATATGTCCCATTGTCGCTAATGATAGCGCGAGGATGCCCAAACCAGGAGAAAATGTTTTCTTTTAGGAATTTAAAAACAACCTTGTTGTCGTTCGTCCTGCTTAGTACTGCCTCGACACATTTGGAGGCATAATCAACAGCTAAAAGAATATACAGGTTCCTAAAAGAGTTGGGAAATGGGCGCATAAAGTCTATCCCCCATACATCAAACATCTTAACAACAAGAATTGGTTGGAGTGGCATTTCATTTCTCCTAAATATCCGGCCCAAATGTTGGCACCGGGTGCATGTTTTGCAGTAATCATGTGCATTTTTGAAAAGTTTTATCCAATAAAATCCACACTGCAAGATTTTCTCGACTGTCTTTCTTTTGCCAGAATGCCCACCACAGGCTTGATTGTGGTAGAATGACAATACACTCTTAAACTCATTATCAGGGACATACCGGTGAATGATTTGGTCTGGACAATATTTGAACAAGTAGGGTTTATCCCAGTAAAAGTGTTTTACTTGGGATTAAAATCTAAGCCTGTCCTGACTCGACCATTCGCTTGGTACGAGTCCTGTCGCTAAATAGTTAACAATATCTGTAAACCAAGGATCACAAGATATAGTCAAGAGTTGTTCATCAGGAAAAGCATCGTTTATCGAGAGAGGAAGCGTTGGCAAAGAAGGAAGTCATGAAAAATGATCGGCCGCTACGTTTTCACATCCGCTTTTGTCCTTAATAACAAGGTCAAATTCTTGTAGTAAGAGAATCTAATGTATCAGCTGAGATTTGGCATCCATTTTTACGAAAAGATGCCTCAAAGGAGAATGGTCAATGTAAACGACGACTCGGGAGCTTATGAGATATGGCCTTAATTTCACCAAAGCGAATACAACAGCCAAGAACTTTTTCTCGATTGCAGTGTAGTTCATTTGTAGTCCGGCTCGCGTAGTAGATCACGTGCGGCATCTTATCGATATGCCGTCCTAAGACCGCACCGATGGAAAAGTCGGATACATCGCATATAATCTCAAAAGGATGCATCCAGTAAGGAGAAGAAAGCATGGGGGCTATAGTGAGAGAGCTTCACAGTGATTCAAAAGCATTCAAACAATCCGAGTGGAAATTGAACGTTGTGTCCGTGGCCAGAAGAAGGGTGAAGGGTCTAGCAATTTTGCTAAAGCCCTTGATGAACCGTCTATAGAAACCTATGTGGCTAAGGAAAGATCTGAAATCTCTAACGCATTTTGGAGGAAGGAGGTTAGAAATGACATCAATCTTTGTTTTTCAACCTCGATGACACTTCGTGAAATGATATTTCCTAAGAGAATACCTTCCTGTACCATGAATTGGCACTTCTCCCAATTTAAGGTGTGATTTTTGTCCTTACATCATGTAAGGACAAAGTCAAGATGTTGTAAACACTCGTCAAAAGTGTTTCCAAAGATGGAGAAATTGTCTATAAATATCTCCAGAAACTTCTTGATCATGTCAAAGAATGTTCCCATCATACACCGCTGAAATGTAGTTGGAGCATTGCATAGCCCAAAGGGTATGCGACGATATGCGAACGTACCGAAATGACGAGTGAAAGTGGTTTTGTCCTGGTCTTTTTTCATAGGAATCTGATTGTAACCTGAGTAACCATCCAAAAAATAGTTGAACTCATGTCCAGCTAATTTTTCGAGCATTTAGTCAATGAATGGAAGAAGAAAGTGATCCTTCCATGTTGCGGCGTTGAGTTTTTGATAATCAATGCATACTTGTCACCGGTTTGGATGCGAGTGGGGATTAATTCATTTTCCTCATTTGTGATGACCGTAATGCCCGATTTATTAGGGAAAACGTGTATCGGACTGAACCATTGACTATCGGATAAAGGGTAAATGATATCACTATCAAGACATTTGACAATTTCCTTCTTCACAGCCTGCATCATCACGGGATTTAATCATCTCTATGGATCCCTTGCTGGTTTGGCATCATTCAACATGTGAATATTGTGTTCAACGATCAGGGGACTAACCCCCTTGATGTCCGCCGTCGTCCAGCCAAAGCTTGCCGATTTGATCGCAAGACCGAAAAAAGCGCATTCTCTTGCTCAAATGCTAAAGAAGCTGAAATGATTACCGGGAGAGTTTTGTTTTCACCTAAGTAAGCATACTTGAGATGATACGGTAAATGCTTGAGTTCAAGCATCGGAGGAAAAACAACTGAAGGTAAGATCGGAAAACGTGTCTCGAACTCAAAGGATTCCATGTGAATGTGGTGTTCAACAATAAGGGGACTAATCCCCTTGATGTCTTCCATCGTCCAGCCAAAAACTTGCCGATTAGATTGCAAGACCGAAAAAGGGCTTTCACTTGCTCTAAAGCTAGAGAAACCGAAATGATTACCGGGAGAGTCTCGTTTCACCTAAGTAAGCACACTTGAGGTGAGATGGTAGAAGCTTGAGTTCAAGCATCGGAGGAAAAATAACTAAAGGTAAGATCGGAAAACATGTCTCGAACTCAAAGGATTTCAAGAGGGGCTCAAAATGAGTGAATGCAACATAGTCAGATGGTTCAACTAACCCATCCAAAAATTCAAAAGATTCTAACTCGGGTGGTTGAGTTGTTTGTATTGGGTCGTCTAGCACGGCGGCAAGTTTTCGAGAGGTATCGTCCATGACATTTAAAAAAAATTTCGTATTAGCTAACCCTAACCCTAAAATCATTATTAGAAAATCCGACCAAACATAATGTAAACACATTACATCTAAGTGAATGAGGGAATACAACCTTTGTAGACCAGTCCTTCACTTCTAAAGCTCCGTGTAGTGGTCCCTTCACTGCAAGTTGTGAAGACCCGGACTCTTGTGAGGTTTCACATGAAAAAATGAACAAGCTTGCTCAATGTCTTCGAGGCCGAATATGATCTACGTCGTGGAGACTTGAGCTCATGTTACGTTTTCACTAATGGTGAAATTAGGGAAGAAAACACCCTAAACTAAATGGCTAATAGTAGAGGATGATGAAGTAGGAAGTGGGCTCACTCTAGATTTATTTTTCTCACACTTTTTCATCACTTTTCATGAAGCTAGAAAGCTTCAATGAGAGGAAGAAGAAGATGATGAAATGATGAACTAAATAAAATCACATGCGGTTAGAAATGCAACTATGGTGAGTGTATGTCATGCACTAACCATTGTAGAGACTAAACTATAGCTATGAGTTAAGGTTTGGTTAACAAATGTCTTAAGCTAGACAAAAGAGTGGACTAAGTCAATGAAACCTACAAGCTTCTACAAGCTTTGAACCATGACAATATTTCCACAATTTTGAATTTGCTTGAAATAAATATAAACCATAACACAAATCCTAGCATGGTATAAGTCTCATACATACATGTTGCATGTGTAACCTAGCATGACACATCAATATATATCACATATATATTTATGTGTGCAAAGAAAACAATTAACATATATCACATATATGTTAAGTGTATTATAAGTGAGAAAAAGAAAAGCTTAAGTGAGCTAATATTAGTTAATCTAATTTAATATATCAAATATATAATTATACATTAAATTATTAAATCAACACTTGATTTAATAATCCGGCTATAACAAATATAACCAACTAATATCACATGAATCAACTCATCGAATCAACACTTGATCCGATAACCCGGCTATATCACATATAACCGACCGATATCGCATATCGCGATAATAGAATGCGGTATCACATACACGCATTAATTTTGGTTCCGCACATATCACATATGTGCTCCTACTCCGTTTCGTATGAACCAGGAAACCTCTGCGTAAGACTCTAAAGAATCGTCAATACGCCGGCAGTAAGTGATGATCATATCAAACACCCACAAGTCACAAGCGGTCTGCCAAACATAACGGCCACCCGGGTATTGAGTGATCAGAATATCAAAAAGCAATCCTGCTCGTACTCCTGCACATCCAATCAGTAACACTACAGTACAGTTCGGTCTCTTCGTCTGATATGTCGTATATCAGTAGCCTGGGGGTGGTTGTCACGCCCCGCTTCCCAGTGTACGGGGACGCGACGAGGTCCGCTACGTATATACTCAGAAGTATATACGCTAAGCGTATCTAAGCAATATAAAATAAATACATAAGAGACAAGGGATAATAAAAACAGCAACTTTTATTTATTAACATTCTTTTGTACAATGCATGAAAAGGAAATACAACTGAATAGAAGGATGCCTAAACAGTGGCATAACAGAAAATGAAAATTACAGAAAGGAAAAGTGTACAATGAAACTAGAGTTCTGGTTCTTCAGCAAACTGCTCCAAGTCTTCTTGAGATGGCTCGATCTCTGCCAGGTCCAAATCACCTGACGACATTCAAGAAGAAAGAAATAGAATGTCGCCAGCGAACAGGTCGCTCGGTAAGTCCCAAAGATAAGAGGAGAATAGACAGAGAGTAAAATAGAGAGAGTAGCTTTTACTGTTGTATTATATTGTTTTAGTGTTAATGTTGTTGTTATCATAAGTTCAAGGGTGAATGTCTACTAATCTCAAGAGTGTTCTCAAACCCAACAGGCTGTAATCCAGGGGTAGGGAACCACGGGCCCAAATGATATGTTAGTAGCGGGACTTCGACCGTCGCCGAAGTATTCCAAACTCAACAGGCCACAGTACAGGAGCATAGAAACACGGGCCCTCATGATTGCTTGCTTGTGTTAGTAGACATGGATTCATGATCTAGGGGGACTCTTGAGATTATGTTGGATTCACGAATGAACTACTCCAATACCCCATGTAGTTATGTTATTGATAGTACTGTATTGTCTTGAAAATTGAATTGTATAATTGGATGACTGACCAAAACCATGATATCAGTAAACGGATGTAACTGCATAATCATGTAAATGGAATAACTGGATAATGGATGTATATCTATGGTTTGATTCAGTCAAGTTGTATAGATTGATAACTAGATTCACGGATTCATGTGTTCATATTGAATTGGAATATTGTAGATTGTAGATTGTACTTGAATCATATTCAAGTCAGATAAAATCAGACTCAAACCAGAGTCAGACAATTAGAAATGTAAATCGAAGTCTTGATTATTTCTTAAACCTATATTTACTAGGGTCCTTAGGGTAATTTATAAAACTTGAGGGGGTTTTATGTAAAAATGCTTTTATATACTTTTCAAAATACACCTCAAGTATTCATTATTCGTCGTTAGAGTTATAATGAACGTGGATTTTATATTGTGATATTTCTAGTGAAAATAGCCTAGTTTTATAAATAAAGGTATTTATCTGTAATATTGATTTATTTGAAGTTCATGGTATTTTAATGTAAAATTTATTCCTAATTTTTAGAAAAAGGTGGAATATTTATATTATAATAGAATAGATATTTAAATGACAAATATACGTATTTTCATACAAGAATAATTTTTATAGATATTTTATATTCCGAAAATCTCATTTTCTTAATATGTCGTATTTTAAACTTTTCGAGACCGAATGCTCCTTGCGGAGGTCTGAATTTTGCACTACTAAGTCCGAGGGTGTGCGATAAACCGCACCATCCCGAACGGGTTCCCCAAAATTGGTTGTAGCGGCGCTTTGCAAATATTGTAAAATACTAAATCCTTTAGAAAATGGTTTTATAAAGTATAAAGTATTTATTTGTAAAAATGTCAATTTTCCGTATTTCAGATTCTAGGGTTTCCTAAGTCAACTAGCTTATTTCTAAAAGGTCTAAATGACAAGTCGTTAGATGCCTCAAATCGTCTCTTCACCGCCAATTGTGGCCTGATAAGTACAAATGAGGAAAGGAGGGATCCGCTCACGAATCACCGTGAGACGGGCCTTTTAAAGTTACCTTTCTCACTTGCCTAGCCTAGACACCACAAAGTCAGGTTTAGATAAACGACCGATGTCCACAACTTATCGTATTATTTCTAGTAAAAGGTATTTGTTTTAAAAGTGTATCAAAGCTAAAATTTTTAGAAATGGTTTTATTAAGAATATGGTATTTAAATGAAAGTATTATTTTATCGTATTCTAAGTTTTTGATTATATCGTTTAGGTTTGTATTTGCGTGTGTATGAAGGTAGGTCATTACCTCATGCTCTACTTTAAATGTATAGCCAAGTTAGGGGGATTAAAAGTGAAATCGAAACATTGTGGTATTTAAGTGAAAAATACGATAAATTGAAAAGACTATCATTTCATGCGATGAAACTTGTTCAAATTGTTTGTTAAATGTTTAATAGTCAACATAAAGATATTTAAGCATGAATGTATTGGTGAGAGGTGAAATTTTATAGAAAACCGGATCGGAAATCGAATTTGTTCCGATTCCATCGGGTTTTGTAATTTCGTATTTTAGAGAATAAGAAAGAGAGATAGAATGGGACTTACGGGTTTCGATTAAGCGAGTGAGGGGGGACTAAAGGGGTTGTCGATGCGTTGCTTCGTCGTCGGTTGTTCCCAAAAACGTTGCCGGAATTTCGTCGGAGTTTCGCCGCGAGCATGTTTTCAAAGTACACAACTCTTGGAAGATTTTGAGAGAGTGAGCTTAAGATTTTGGGGTGAGAGGGTAGAGGGGAGGGGGTGTATTTATAGGGTAGGCTAGGGGTAGGGTAGGTGAAGGGTTTTTTTTTATATAAAAAATTGTAAAAAATGTAGAAATTCATTAAAAATTGTAGTAAATGGGGTATATTTAACTTTCTGGAACCGATCCAATAAATTAGAGTGTGCAGGGGGGTTAGGAAGGCGAAGAGACCTAACTTTCATGTTGGGGACGTCGGGAGGTGGGGAGTCGTCAGGTGAAGGCTTTGGTATATTTAGATTTTCGGGTGAAATTCAAGTTTTGGAAGTTACGGTGTGTGGACTGTTGGGCTTCCAAGGAATTTAAAACAAAAATAATCTAAAAATAATGTGGGGCAGGAGATTTGAACTCTGGTGGCTTGGTTCAGCAATGCAAGGTATTACCAATGAGCTACAAGCTCCTTCTTGTAATTAAATTGATAATTAATTACTAAAGTCTTGTGCTCAGGCAATAAATACCCCTTTAAGGATTTTGATAAAAAAACAATTTAAAAATTTGTATGTATAAAATGTATCAGAAAATTAGGGTTGTTACAGTGGTATAACGTCAGACCCCAATAGCCTGATAAGTCATGCCGATGCAAGGTCTATAACGGTTCGAGAAACTACTGATAACACATACCAGTAGATCTCAGTAACCCTGGCAAGGGATTTCCTGTTATGGCCAATCGAGCATAGCGCAACATCAACTCCCAATACCGGGAGAGACGAAACCCTTGCTATCGCACATTGCCACCATGTGACTCGAAACTGTACCCAAAAACCACCTTTTTGCATGATCTCTTGACTGTGGTATGGTGGAAATCAAAGCACAGTGGAAATCACACAAGACTCTATGACGATCTCGGGTCTACAGACTTACTTGTACCAGTGTTACCACAGAACTGCTATCCGACGATTGGTATAATACCATCTAGGAGTTCTCGGCGAGTCCGTTCAGTGTACCCAGTCTCTACTGAGCACCCGTATACCATCTCTGATGTCAAACACCAATGGATATGGGATTGTAACGTTTTGAAAATCGTTTAGGTGAAATTTCGGAGAATCGGTAAAATAACGGGTGTTTTCCGTAAAAAAACCAAGATATAAATATCTTTTAATATAAAATTAAATATACCTATTCTAGCTATATAATTGCTAGTATTTGGAATTTCTAGTTGACTGAAATTTTTTCCAAAATTAATTATTTTAATATTATTTTAATCCTTAAATAATACATTTAATTAGTGATAATTACAAATTGGAATGGGTTAATACAAATTTTGTGCATCATGACACATTACACTAAAATCTAGCATGTGGGTTTTGAAATGTAACGAAGTTGTAATGATGGTTTTAGAAAAATATAAAAGAAAATGCTTAAATTATGAAATTAAAGTAAATGGAAATTGGAGTGTGGTGTTTATCTTTCATGTGTGCACTCACTACTCACAAACCCCATTTCCCTTGTGTGGCCGAGCCATGGGCTGCCCCAATCACCCAAGTCCCCGCCTCATTCCTCACAACAAAAGAAAAGAGAATAAGAAAGAAAAGAAAAAAAAATAAAGAAGGAGGCATAGGATTTAATTAGGGAGGCATGGGGGAGTTTGACTTGGACTTTTTCCACACCCACACTCATCTCTCTCCCTCCTAAAATTTCTGGCCAAGCCTCCCCATAATGCAGCCCCAAAAAAATTCCACCCCATTTCACTCCAAAATCCATCAAAACTTGTATCAAAAATCCATCTAAAATCCCACAAAATCACAATCCAAGCCCTACCCATTTTTCCTCAGCCTATTTAGTATGGTTCTTGGTGAAGAGAAGCTAATTTGGAGGGCTAAATTTGCTTGTGGGATCTTCAATTTGTTGTGCATAACTTCTAACCCTTTGGTTAATTGTTTTAAATCAATTTAGTTAGGTAGTTAAATGGCTTCAATTTCAAGCATTTAGTTTTCAAGAGAAGAATTGAATTTGGAGTTAGGGTTTGGATTATAAGGTTATGGTTGTGTTGTGTAATTTAGAATCTTGAGAATTTCAAAACCCAACCTAGTTGTTTGTTTGCAAATTCACTTTTAAAATTGTCCAAATAGTATTATGTTGCAAACTAGATTTTAGGATTAAGGTAATTAAGTGAGATTAAAATTTAGTTAGGGTTTTTAGCACATCATTAATGTTTCCAGGAGTGGTTTAACATTTTAAAATATGCAAATTATAGTCTAGTGGTTAAATTGTAAATTATAACAATTAAATTGTCCCAATTGCTTAAGTTGCAAACTAGGTTTATAGAATTAATGAAAATTGATGAGATTAAATTATGGAAATGGTTTGTATGACTTAATCATGGTATTTAGTGAGCATTGTAACCGCTAGAATTGTTAAAACAACTAGATTTGAACTAAATTGGCAATTGTTGCTTACTAGAGTTTCGGAAAAATAGCTTTTAAAGCGAATTTGATATTTTGATGATTTAAACCCTATCTCATATATATTTTTAATGTGTTGTGAAACCACGAATGGTGTATTTGGGTTTTTCTCGATCACTCGGCATTTGTACGCCGATGTCGATGATTATTTGGTTCTTCTGCATGAGCGGACCATAGGTTTTGACCTTTGTGAGATTCGTGTGTCGTTGGGTCATGAGTCGGATTTTAATGCGATACGATATGTTATGATATGTAGGTACCCTCACGAAGACTTCGAGACGACAAGCAAGCACGTGGCGATATCGGCATCGACAAGCGAAGATTAAGGTGAGTAGATATATATCTACTGGGTGAAGTTGGGTGGATGGCGTATAGCACCAACGCAATGTCATAAGAAATGATATGTTGTGATATATATATACTTAAATCTGTTATTGAGGGATATGAACACTTAGCAAGAAAAGCTTTTGAAGATCATGAGTTAGTGTTCGTGAGATTTGAGGAAAGTGATTTGGTTGGTTTCATAGTCCCAAAACCTAGAGTAAGGTTGTACACATACACATACACGCACGGGATATGGGTTTGGGTGTATATGTATATATATATCGATAGATGTGGATGCGAGGGTTTATATATGTATACATGTACGTATACATGGATGATGAGGATGGTATAGGATATTATAAGATGAGTCATTGGGATTGGGCATGATGCTGTAACATCGGTGATGTGATTTGGTTCGTATTAGGAGATACGCAATGATGTTATAGAGGATCCTTAGGCGATGTGTTTCGTACGCACGCGTACAAATATGTGGATGAGATTAGTATTGTATTAGACTTATATCAGTACCCCCTGTTCACGATAAGTGATGATGAGAATACCGGATGAATAATGAGATAAATATGATATTTGACCCGTTTCCAGATTTGGGATGCCGTACGGTAGATTTACCGTACGAGATATAATTATGATGTTAGATCCGCACTCTTGACTCATGGTTATCATATGTGTATATTGTATCGTACGTGATGTTATTGAGGCGAGATCACCGACTACTATGTATATATAGATCGACTCAGACTAGGTGGTTTTCCCTACCCTTTTGACTGGGCTCGAGTCATACCTGTTTTCAAATGCAGTGAATCGTAGGTACTTTAAAGTACCAAACTGTATGACTCATATATTGGGTAGGTTATTCTTCAGTGTTGCTGTTACTATATCACCTTCTGTATATTCCTGATGTTTCATCGCATTGCATGCTTATATATATATGTTATCTGTAATTATTATGAAACCATGCTGTCAAGACACCAGCACCATTACCAATGATGCGTTTGCTCCACATACACTTGCTTGCCGGCTCACACACATCATCAATGGTAATTGCCATGTCACGTACACTTTAGAGCATACTATTTCATTGACATGGCCTGCTAGCTGATAGTTGCAATATGTTATAGCTTTCATATGCTAGTTTAACTATTGCATTCATTTCGTGATATCAGATGCATTCATATATTCATTGGTTATGCAGTATTATGGAGATTTATGCTGGGTTTCACTTTTATTGACATGGTGATTTGATGTTTTCGGATGCTTCTTGAGATTTTCTGGATTTGGAAACCGCATGTGAAAGTTTTATAAACTGATGATGTATTTTCAAGAGAAAAATACGGTTTTCCTTGATATGATAAGTCCTGCCTACCATGATGTTTCCTTGGTTCTGAGATGGTTTTCGAGACCCGATTCGAGGAGTTGTATGAGCCGTCTGCGGTTACATGGTGGACCCGGTATCGTACCCTGGGGCTAGAAGCTCGAGTTGTATACGATGAGCCCAGCAGGGGCAAACTGCCTACCGGTGATTGTTTGGCGCGGCGGATATCCGGAGGATACCGTTCGTGGTCGTGTTATTGATGATGTGGGCCGATCCGGACTGACGGAGCCTGAGGTATTGGGATATTGAGATTTGAGACACTGAGATATTAAGATTTGATGATACAGCCAGTCCGGATAGCCGGAGCCTGAGATATTGAGATTCATGTTTTGTGTCGATGCTTGACACTGATTTCTCTGTTGATTTCCTTGATGATATTCGATTTATATACATACAGGAATCTCATTAAATAAAGAAAGAAGTTGTCTCACTCATGATGTATTCTGTTTCAATTCATAATGCATTCATACATATATCTGATATGTTGCTATTTGAGGCACTAACTCGAGCACGTAGTATTCCATTTATATGTAGATGGATCAGGATATTATTTGAGGATATTAGTAGATATGACCTAGGTTGCGTCATACATGCGATTTCTGCTCTGTGATGTGTTCTACTCACGAGTTGGCAACTCACCCCTATTGTGCCACAGTTCCTTGCTGATTTTGCCGTACAGGTTTCGTTGCGGCTTTTTTGGCACACTGCTCCCATTCTGAGTGATTGCTTTGGTAGGTGGGTTCACTCGCATCGTGACCACCCTTGTTCTTTATTTTCATTGTTGTATCTAGAAACTCCATCAACCAGACTTGTATTTATTTCGAACTTAGAGTCGCACATTGTATTATTATGGTTTTCATGTTGATTTGAGTTTCTTTTGAGTTCTGATCCTCGCCCTTCAGCGTTGTATATTATCTTTCTTGCGTGGTTGTGACCGTCGATTGACGAAGAGCTAGCTCCCGCTTGGGGATGCCTTTTATCATTTCGTATACTATTCTTGTTGTATCCCGTTTGGGGCCAGTATTTACAAAGGAAACTTTGCCGAAATTTTCAGAAAAGACTTGATGTTTTAAAAGACGCATAATTCGGCTTATGCTATCAAAACTTCTTGCTTTAAAAATTGGTTTTTCCTTCACTCTACTGCTTAACTTGGTTTGGATTTCTGGGTTTTGGCTTACTTAGATTACGTACGCCTCGAGACGTTTCGTAGTTTATGTGCCGGTCATGTTCTGTACTTTTCGGTTCGTGAAAAAGTTGGTATCAGAGCATTAGGTTTTACCTCCTGAGTGTAGGATGACCCTTGATTGATGGAGTAGGTGACTTAAAAAGAGTGACGTGCCGTGTGTATATTCCGCGGCATACTTACGATACGATACTCCGCTTAAGAAGCCTTAGGATGTACATTTTCTTGCACAGTATTATATTCATTCCTATGATTTATCCTTATCTGCACCAGTTAAGGTTTTATTACCATGGTTGTACGGGCACAGAGAGCTACGGCTAGAGTTGCGGTCAGCATGAGCTCGTCACAGACGAGGACTGACCAAGGCATGATTCCAGGGACATACGATTGAAAAGACGTATCGTTTATTTGTGTTTTCGCGCCATTAGTGTTGATGGATCGCTGTTACGTGATTTCTCGGACGTGCAGATTAGCACCAGAGGATTGGGCTACTGATAAAGGCCAGCTAGGATGTGATGACCGTTAAAGCACCGATTATACTTGATGATTGAGGCACTGTTCAGCATGCGGACGAATGAGCCAGTTGCTGGTGCGAATGAGGAGATATCACCCCAGATGTTTAGAGCTAATATTGCACGAGTTATACTTTAAGATATGATAGAAGATTGCTAGTCACCAGAGATGAAAGACTAGGACATATGATTCATTGCCTACCCGATGCGAAGTTCTCAGATTGATTGATTCCATCTAGAGACGACTTCACGCTGATACATTGAGAGTCGATATAGACGATCGAATGTCAGGAACCCATTTTCCAAGTTTAATGTATTCGGAAAACAATGCAAGTAATTCTACGGACCCTCTAGAAGAATGAAACCCTAACTCGACATAATGACCATGGAACGCCGGTGAACCTTAGGGTTTGTGGCAGTTCAGCGGTGCCATTAGTGAGGCTTGGGTTTGCCTTTCTACGATTGGTCCATAGGTGCTGTGACATATATTCGATACTATTAAACTGTACCTAAGATGTTGAGCTCTTGGGGGATTATGGAACCTCGATGAATCGAACAAAAAGTTCAACATCATTCGGATATCATGTGATGGGATACATTGCTTGGGAAACTCCAGATACGAGTATAGCCGTTAGAGCGCAGTCCATGCATCCACCAGGAGACGAGTCCAAATCAGTCGACATTAGAGAAAAGTGGAGTAAGAGGATCGTACGAGATCGTGACGAGAGGACGTTCCACTCCGCTGACATCATAGATGTGATACACATGCAAAGACGTTGTATATGGATATATCTTCCAGAAGGATTCGCGATGAGTAAGTAGCCATTCCGGAATAAGATACAGATTTAGTAAAAGATGATAACTTCCGGGCAGTTCAGCAGAAATGAGATTTGGGAGAGACCTCGACAGGACCTTTCTGAAATAATTTACGAGAATACTTGGACCCAGGAGAAGTCATTTTACGCACACCCAGCAGGCCAGAGTTCGGCATCGTCGACGAGACATGTTATGAGTGACCACGATAGTTGGCCAGAGATCTTTAGAGGATGTGCCAGAGCGGGACAGTTTCCGTCGTCATTCCATATTTGAACCGTTAGGCCAAGGAGCTATGCACTTAGCAATCTGCAGTGAGAGACGAGGGCCTAAGGGCACCAGACGACAGGCCATGAACAGGAGGCAAGTAGATATCTTACTCTGCTAGCATTGGATGCACTGACACCTTCTCGACTTTGAAGGAAGGACATATCGACGACAGTGTTTGCTATCTGGGATTTGGTGATTTGAATATCACGCATACGTTATTCTTGGATTTCGGTATTTTGGGTGATCTATTCGCATGATTTAGTCTTGATGACTGAGTTTCATGATATTTCTTTTTTCGTGCACCATGGTTGCACCTATTGGGTATTTATATTTTGTACATAGTATTACACTTGAGATATGCTTTATACATCGTTGTGTTGATTTATGATTTATGCACGATATCGCACTTGATATCGTTTTGTGCCTTGGTTGCACATGTTTATGATTTCATGGATTTCACACAATTGGGCTTATTTTGTGCATATGGTATGCATTCGATTTGGTTTTTGCACTCGGTATAGTTCACATATGCTTGCAGTTCATTGATACGTATTTTTGTGCACCACAGTTGCACCTGATTTCGTTTTGATGTCATTTGAGATATTGATTGTGATTTCTTGCCTAGGGCATGCATATGATTTAACTTATACTTTCGGCATAGTTTTCATACACTTTTAGTATTTTGATTTGCTTTTGTGCACGCTGATGCACATGGTTGGGAGATTATATACCATGGTATACCTGATTTGGATTTGGATTGAAATGTGTTGTATACCGTCGATTTCGATAGTGATACTCGATATTTGTTTTGTGCACCATGTGCACCTGATTGGATTCTTGCGCATATTTGACACGCTTGGACTGGATTTTGCGCATGTTCGGTGCTTGATATTGGATTTCGTGATTTCGTGCATGTTGAATGCACATGATTAAGAATTTATTCGTGCATGATGGATGCACCTGATTTGGATTTTCGCGCATGTTTGGGCACTTGATGCGATTTTGGTGCACACCAGATGTACTAAATAGAGATTCTTCGTGCATATCAGATGCACCTGATATTGCTTTCACGCACACCCGTTGCCTTTGACAGGTTTTTCATGCACACCCGTTGCACTTAGGTTTTGTTTCTGTGCACATGTATGGCACATTCATGGATTTCAATTTCCGTATGCACCAAACGCACGTGGCATTCTTATATACAGTTTGGGATTGATTTTAGGTAGTATGTTATTATGATATTTACTATTTGGTATAGTAGCTGAGCAGGACTAGTCCGAGGACAATACCTGAACATATTTTGCATGCATTGATAGTTATCGAAGGGATTTCCAAAGAGGAGCTATAGTCTCAGTATTTACCTACGTTTCTGAGGTGACACGAAACATTTTATAAAGGGAACCCTTCTAAAACGGCGGGACGTGTATGATAAACAAAGGATATATATATATATATATAGTTATTTTCTCACAATAAACGTCCGCTACTGTGCTGTGTTACGCGCATCGCGCAGCAATTTGAAAAAGAGTTTGGCATGCAGTTCTTTCAGATGTTTTGATGAGTTTTCACCAACGCGTACTATGTACGTGTTATAATTTTGATGTATGTCATGTTGGTTTTCGTTTTGGGCTTTGACATTGGTGTCTTCGCCATAACTCCGATGATTGCGAGATGCATGACGGAGTTTGTGTAGGGTTGTATAGCACGACAAAAAGGTTTAGCAAGGCATCACACATGCCATTTTATAAAAATTTGAGGTGCTATGTAACCCTAACTAAGATCTATACTAGATAATTAAGCAAACAAGCATGTTAAACACTTTAACATCTAAGTGTTAGGGATTACAACCTTTGTAGTCCGTTCCTTCACTTCATAAGCTCCGTGTTGAGGTCCCTTCGCTGCGATCATCAAGTACCCGGACTCTAGTGAGACTCCATGAAGAGAAAGAAGCAAGCTTGCTTCCGATCTTCAATAACTAAGATGATCTACCTTGAAAAAACTCAAACCCAAGCTCTTGCTTTGCTAATCAAGTATTAGCAAAGTAAACACCCTAATCTAAGCGGCTAGAATAGATGAGGATGACAAAGTAGGAATTTAGCTCTCTTTTGTTTTCAATTTCTCACTCATTATCATCACATGTCAAAAAGCTAGAAAGCTTTTTCAGGAGGAAGAAGAAGAAGAAATCTATTTGTGATGAATAATGAAAACTAGTGTATGGTTAGAATTGCAACCATGGGTTAAGAATGAGAACTTAACCCTTGTAGAGAACTAACTATGGTAAAGGATTTGGGTTGGGTTAAGAAATATCTACACAAAATATCATAGTCAAAGTCAAAACTTCAAGAAGCTTCTTGAAAGCTTCATGCAAGCTTAACCTTAATCCAAAGCCTAACCACATTTAAACTCTACAAAACATGTTGAATTTGTAACCATAACTTGTTACAATATTATATATCGCATATACAATATTTATCGTAACAAAATAAAATAGTACAATTAACATATATCACATATATATAAATGTATTAACCAAGTGATAAAAAGAATTTTTAAGTGAGCTAATATTAGTTAATGTAATATAATATATCAAATATATATAATTATACACTAAATTATCGAATCAACACTTGATCCGATAATCCGGATATTTCACGAATAACCGTCTAATATAATCTGTATCAGTTCGTCGAATTAACACTTGATCCGATGACCCGGCTATATCATATATACCCGGCCGATATCACATATCGCGAAAATCTATTACGGTATCACATACATGTATTGTTCTCGGTCCCGCACATATCACATATGTGTTTCTACTCCTTTTTGCCTGAGCAAGGAAACCTCTATGTAGGACTCTAAAGAATCGTCAATACGCCGGCAGTAGGCGATGATCAATTCAAACACCCACAACCTGCAAGCGGTTAGCTAAATGTAACAGCCACCCAGGAATTGAGCGATTAGAAGATCAACAAGCAAGCCTGTACATTCTCCTGCGAATCCTACCAGTAACACTCCCATACAGTCCGGTCTCTTCGTCTGATAAGCCGCATATCTCGCCTAGGGGTGGTAAACGTCAGACCCCAGTAGCTTAATAAGTCGTGTCGATATGAGGTCCATAACAATTCGAAAAACTACTGATAACTCTTACCAGTAAATCTCAGCAACCCTGGCCAGGGATTTCCAGTTATAGCCAATCGAACAAAGCGCAACATCAACTCCTTATACCGGGAGAGACGAAACCCCTCATATCGATCATTGTCTCCATGTGATTCGGGACTATACCCAAAAGCCACCATTTTGCATGCCCTCTTGGACATGGTATGATGGAAATCAAAGCACAGTGGGAATCACATATGACTCTATGACAATCTCGGTTCTACAAACTAACCTGTACCAGTGTCACCAGAGAACTGCCATCTGACGTAAGGTATAATACCATCTGGGAGTTATCGGCGAGTCCGTCCAGTGTACCCAGTCTCCACTGAGCAACCGTATACCTTCTCTTATGTCAAACACCAATGGATATTTGATCATCCATCGCCCATCATATGGGTCAAGAAGCGCATACGCTAGTCTACTCTGGAGTATCGATGCCCTGTCTCGGTACTCCCACGACTAAGAACATTTAAAGGATATACTTAGCGACTAGACTGTCCCCACTAGTATGATCTACATCATAGTCCTGGTAGTCAAGTATTCATCCTTAAGGCTTTATCAACATGTAACATAGATACTATCAGAGTACATGTTAAGATAAAGAGCAACCAGATAGCATACTATCATGTTGAGCAAGAAAGTCCTCACAATATATGTCCAAGCATCCACTACAATATACATCATATGTACAGTAATGGCCTGTAGGGCATACATATCACTAACAATCTCCCACTTGCACTAGGGCCATCTGTTGTGGTATCGCATACCCAACATTCAGCTGTGGTTGAAGTATCTCATACTCAACCATCCCATAAAAGTCTCTACTGGGAAATAGGCCTTTGTGAGTGGATCCGCGCTGTTGTCCTCTGTAACTACTCACCTAACCTCAATCTCCCTGGAGATCAACCATCTCCATGATCAGGTGATATTGCCTAAGAATATGTCTGGATCACTGATTGGACGGGGGTTCCTAGGCATAAGCCACAACTCTATTGTCACACAATGGCAGGAACGAAGTTCATCTCATGAACTAAAATATATCCAGACTGCCTCTTTAGTAGAATCCTTGGTAACGATTTATCTTGCCTTTAATCGTCTAGTAAGTCACGGTATCTAGCTTGGAACTCTTCCAACATACCGTCCCTCCACTGAGGGTAAAGACAATACCTGCGACTGACATTCAGTCGTCCTTGTCACCCTGGAACGTTTCCAGTGATTCTCCCCAGGATCGATTGATACCATCTCACTACAACTAGTGAGAATCCTAACATCCAATTAGATCTATCCCATAGATCCATAACCCAGGATTTAGGAGGTATCACCTTGATCCTATATGGAGAATCCATGTGATAAGAGGAGATTGATCGAGCGTAGCATCGGAAACTCCTTCCCTATCAAGAGTATGTCATCCACGTACTATACGAGGATCACCACCATACTCTCTACTACCTTTTTGTATATACTTGGTTCATCTACCATTTTGATGAAGTCAAACTCTTTGACTACTACATCAAAACAGACGTTCTAACTGCGCGATGCCTAATTTATCACATAAAACATCTTGCACACGTTTCCGCTGCTCCCACTGTCTACGAAGCCCTCTGGCTATGTACTTATAGACGCTCTCTTCCAAATCATCATTTAGAAAAGCTGTCATGACACACAACCGCCAGATATCGTAGTTATGGTATGTAGCAGTGGCAAGTAGGATCTGGATGGACTTAAGCATAGCTTAGAAAGTCTTAACTTTTCCATGTACACAAAATAATCTTCTCGAGATATACTTGCTCCTGATGGGGATTTAACCCTTTGGATAAAGCAACCAAAGTCCATACTTTGTTGGTGTATAAGGATTCCATCTCAGATTCTTAGCATCCAGTCAATCTTACATAGTCCCACTCATGATGGCCTGGTCGAAACAAGTTGGGTTATCATCTCATGATGCAATCCTCGCTCCCACTGCCATAGAGAAACCGAAGTATCTCTCAGGTGGATGAGGAACCCTACTAGATCGGCGGAGAGGCTGAGGTTCGTTAGAAAATATTGAATCTTTCGGGTTTACTAAATCATCAGGTGCAGTTTGTATAGCTCGAACCCTTTCCAATTCTACCTCATGACCACTAATTTCTTCATAAGAAATTCCCTTTCTAAAAGGTGGCATGCTGAGAAACAAAACACCTTGTGCTCCCAAGTTTGGTATAAGATATTCCCTTGCGAATGCTTGGGATATCCAACAAACATCCACAGAACTATCCTTGCCTCGAGCTTGTCCGGAGTTTGCTTTTGACATAGGCTGGACAACCCCAAATCTTAGCATCTTTAAGAGATGGGCTCTTCCCATAACATATCACATATGGAGTGGTAGGTATCTAATTTGGTTGGAACCCTATTCAATAAGTATGCAACTTCTCAAGTGCATAACCCCAAAAGAAAATAGGAAACTTAGTAGTAGTCATCATAGAGCACACCATATCACATAGGGTGCGATTGCTCCGCCCCGATACACCGACGTGCTGTGGTGTATATGGAGGAGTAATGCTGAGAGAGAATCTCATTCTCCTTTAGAATAGTCCAGGAATCCCGTGCTAAAGTATTCTCCTCCCTGATTACATTAATGGACATAATACTTTTACCCATTTTGGTTCTCTACTTCTAACTCATATTCATTGAATTTCTCAAAACGTTCAGACTTGTGTTTCAACAGGAACATATGTCCGAACCTTGAGAGATAATCATTGAATGTAATGAAGTATAAAGTGTTGGAGATAGTGCCCTCAGAGTCAATTATTGGATCACAGGCACGTGGTTACAATGATTGAGAGAGGACCTATACCGGTAGGACAGTCTTTCTCAAGATGATAGTATGCTATCTGGTTTATCTTTATCATCGTGTACTGCTTTAGGTGACCTTAAAGGTCACTATTGCACGTTGATAGAGCCCCTAGGATTCTTGCATGACTGCCAGCAGTATGATGGCGATCATATACGTGGGAGCTGGGGTCTATAAGCACATCCTTAAAAGGTCCCTAGTCGTGGGAGTTTCGAGACAGGGAATCGATACTCCAGAGTAGACTAGTGTATACAGTCGAGACCTCGACGAGGGGCGGTGGCCGGTCTCACAAGCCACTGGTGTCAGTTGGTTCACTTAAGATTTATACAGGTGCTTATTGGGTTATGAGTACACCGGACAGGACTCGCCGGGAACATACTAGTTGGTCTTATACCTGACGTTAGATAGCAGTTCCCTGGTGACATGTGTACAGATTAGTTCATCGACCTGGGATCGTCATTTTTCTCGTGTGATTTCCCACTGTACTTTGATTACTACCCTACCACGGCTCAAAGGAGTCGTGCAAACAGGTTTTAGTTGGGTACAGTCCCGAGCCACATGGAGGCGGTGAGCGGATCTGCAGGGGTTCGTCTCTCCCGATATTGGGAGTGAGGTCGCGCTGTGTCTAGGAGAGCCATTACACAAAGCCCTCGGCCGAGGCAGGAGATTTACTGGTAGGTATTCCAGTAGTATCTCAGGGTGTTCTGGGCTACACTCCGATACGACTTGTAACGCTTTTGGGGGTCTGACTTTTACCAACCCCCTAGGCCCGCCATGCGATACTTATAGACGAACGGACCGGACTATACGGATATTGTCACTGACAGGCTCAGTAGGATGTCAGGATGAGTTTTCTCATCGACATCCCTTTTGGTCAATACCTGGTAGCCCGTTACGTATGGCTAATATCTCTGACGTGCTAGTGGTTAAATCCACAACAAAAGTATTGATGGGTCTTTAGAGTCCCCCACAGACCGTTTCTCAAGTTTCGAGCGAAACGCTGTAGAGGCCGTATGGAGATATGGCAGGGTTCGATCATGTACGTGCGGTATTGCACGGATCATGATCGGACGGATAATACTAGCGGGCTTTGGTTTAAGCCGGATCCTAGTATTGTACAGTGTGGATTTGTCTCATTGCATTTGTATTCGGTTCGAATACAAATGCCGGTATGTATATAGAGTAGCGGGGTTTTCCTGTAATTTATTACTGGATCGTTTTTCTGAAGTTGCCAGTTTGCTTTCCATTTCGGCCATTTTCCATTGTTCTTTCCTTGGCTGAATAGTGGTGGAGGAGGGTTTATTTGCAAGCATGCAAATTTGTATTTTGGTGGGTTGTTTTTGCAAGTAGTTGCATCATGATGGTTTCAAGATGATTGCACCATCCCTTGACTTTCTTTTGATCATGATGGCTTGACTTTGTGATGAGAATGATGGGTTTTTGAGTGTGGATTTTGTTGTGATCATTGCTTATTATCATCACCCTTTCTCTCTCTTGCATGATGGTTGGGGCTCACTCCTGTTTCATTCTAATTCCCTTCAATCTATCATTCCAAAAAAAAGTGACTTGGCCGGCCATTGAAGGGGAGGGGCTGTCCCAATTTTTTGGGTAGGAAAAATTGTTATTTTGGCTTTGTAAAAATCCTATAGCTCCTCCTCCAAAAGTTCTTTTCTTCACCTCCACCCAAATGGCAACCTCACTAACCCCAATAGAGACAAAGAGCACTACACTATTCTACAGCAATTCTTGGACACGTCGACTCGCCAACTTCGTGCCCAAGTTGCCTCGGTCCAGAGGTGGGAGCCCGTAAAAGAACCCGGGGATGTGGTGCCCTTCTGACGAGGAGATGAAGACCGGAGATTCCACGGGGAGATCGGGACGACGACGAGAAGACCGAAGGACACGGATCGCTCGGTATAACTCTCTACCCTTTCTCTTGTTAGCTAGGATTAGGTTAATGGCACGATCCGGGTTTATGGTCCGCGGTGGCGCCGGTTTATAAAGTCAAGAAAATTTTTGTTTCCGCATTTTGGCCTCGGATAGACGGCCGGGGCGCCGCCGTGCACCAACATGGTATCAGAGCCACGCCATTAACCTAGTCTAGCTTGCTCTAACGTGTTTAGAACTCGATTGAACAAAAATCCCAAAACCACATTTTCAAAAGTATCAGTTTCTGTCGAAATATTTTTGGCTCGAAAAATTTTTCAGTGTGTTGCAGAAAATTGTGCAGGGCTTTCTAAGCATTCTGCAAAATTTTGGTTAGGTGATGCTATAGTATGACCGTGGAAACGCGGCCAAACACCTGGTTTGGCCGCGGTTCCGCGGCGGCAATAAGTCAACGTCGTACCAAAATTTTCCAGTGGCTTTATTAATTGAAAATAGGGTTTTTGGTATATTCTTTTTGGGCCCAGATTTTCTCTGAGTGCTACAGTAGTGCTTGGGGCCCACTTCGGCAAATTTAATTAATCAAAAATTTTAAATATGTTAGTTCACAGTATTTACATTATATCTGCGACCGTGAATGTCATTTGATCGGTAAATCCTGTCTAACTGCTATAACCCTTTTAGACGGATTTGCGAACGTGACATTCATGTTGATGTTCTGTGTTGTGCTGTGATGTTGCGGATTGTCGTGGTGGATAGCCTGGATGCAATGGTAGTACAATTTCATTTTATATGTACATTTGATATTGCGGGGCGAGCGTCCGACATGTGGACTGCTGTCACTGCCTGTTTGTATATTATTCTTTTAGGGTATGACCGGGGTGAGGTCGATGTACCCGTTGTATGTATATTTTACTTTCTGTGCTAGGATTACCCCAAGGGGAGTGCACGGATAGCCGGATTCTAAAGGGCAACGGGCCCACATCTCATGGCTTTGAGACGGAGGGGGCTCCACTCTAGAATTGGCGGGCTATTCGCCGCACTCGTAGGGGGTACAAGTTGACCCAACGAGGGGTGCCTAAGTTACCGGATTCCGTGAAGTGCTGGGTGGTCCATTCACGTTGTTGAAGGGGGCTGCCTCGCTTCAGGTTTTGGCGGGTAACTTGCCGCGCCCGTAGGGGTCTAGGATTTCATTGCACAGGCTATTCACACGACCAGGGGAACGTCGGGTTTCAGTAGCGGCTCTATGAAACCCAGGGATCCCAGATATCTGTATTGTTCTATGATGCTTATTACATTTCTGTGATGTTGCATTTTATCACGCCTTGAGCGAAATATTATATATTGATATATATCCTAGTAGATGTTGTATATGTTTTGCATCCGCGCTAGTCCAGTCCCCGCTTTGTCGTTAGTTAAGTAACCTAACGGGTAATGACGGGACCCTGTGGCGAATGCTGATGGCATATACGTACATCATTATTTTCATTCTTTATTGGAGTGTTCAATTGATGGGACTGCGTTGATTTGGATCAATGCAAGCTAAACAAACCTATTCTGATGTTGTTGGAACATTTTTCAAAAAGCTGTTATTGCAAGGACGTTCTCTTTTGTTTTGCACAGTGGTATTCGGTTATGAATATCCAGCACCTCAGTCGACGAGGCAAAGGCCGAGATCCCTTCACCGGGAGTGACCCTTTGGACAGAAGTTTGCGTCAGGGCAATGACTTCACTATAGCCAATTACTTTTGCTTTGCATCGTGGTATTCAATTGGAATATCCTGCACCTCATTCTACGGGGAAAGAGCCGAGATCCCTTCACCGGGAGTGACCTCTTTAGCAAAGGTTTTCGCCACTATATTTTTATAAAAATCTATGCAGTTCCTTCAACGATATCAAGTTCATTACGTTAAAAGTTTTTCGCCAAAAACTAGACGTAGCCCTCCGTCATTTCTTACGGGTATTATTTAGTATTCGTGCTACGTTTGTTGACCTAGTCAAGACGTAGTGTTCGGTAGCTAAGTGGTACTTATTTGTTGGATAAGTGGGATTGGTTAGGACAGTCTTGCTGCCTTGTTGACCTAGTCAAGGGCACGTATGGGTGGGTTTAATGCAATCCAGAATAATGACGGGTTGAACTTGACTAGCGGTTTATGGCTTGTGGACCAAGTCAAGGTCATAAGCCGCTTGGGGTAAAAATCACATCGGGAGTTTCTAAAGAAACTGAAACTTGCCAGATATGCGCATACCTTCTGGAGTGTGATAACGTGAGTGGATTCCGTCATGTTGTCATGTGATGATAGTTGGATCCCAATTCCCACTGATGAGTTGGTTTACTCCTCGGGTGATACCGACTAATTCTTTTTTCTGGTTTGGAGGAGAATTTGACGTTACAGTGGGAGGTTTCCTGATTAGATAAATTGTTAACCATTCTGATCTAGGTTAGAGTGCACGCTGAGTGTTTCTTTTCTCTCTCTCTTTGGCAGCGACCATGACCCGACCCTATACTATGACTCTGTGACCAAAATTAACCGAACCTTCTTAAACACTGGCTTTTGGATTGTCAGAATTGCAAACCTCATTGCCACTCCTACTTTTACCCTTTTCTCCAGGACACCCCGTATTACTATGAACGTCCACTTCCATTGGATAAAACCATCGTATGGTTATATACGAACTTGAAGGAATTTATTCGAGGATGGCTTCCGGTTCTGGAGAAAACGGATAGGACTATTCAGTTGTCTTTTCCTTTTACCTTCTCTCAGGTTACGAGTATTCCTTGGTTTAGGAGATAGTACACCTATTACGCAAATTGGATAGTCTTCTTCCAAACCTTAGGCTGGTGCCGAACGGTGGGGAATGAAGAAAACCAATTAGCATAACGATGGTGTACAGAAGATATTAACTAAAGACATATCAAGGGACTAGTAAGAGGGCAAAGTAAATTGCGACTGCTATTCACGACCAAACCAAGTATTTCTTCGCTAATCCTAAATCACCTTTGTATTTCTCCGGGACACTCCGTATCACTACGAAGATCCACAGTATATTGGATATTCCATCGTATGGTTATATACGAAAGGAACTTGTTCCAGTTCGGGGATGGATTCTGGTTCAGGAGAAATAGGAATAAGGTTTATTCAGTTGTCTTTTATCTTCACCTTCTCTCGTATTGCGAGTGCTCATAGGATTAGGACAGTACACCCAATATGCTTATTGGATAGTCTTCTTCCAAACCATAGGCTGGTGCCGAACGGTAGGGAAAGAAGAAAACCATTTAGCCTAAGAGGGTGTACAGAAGGTAATGACTAAAGACATATAAATGGATTTGGAGAGATGGAAGAGAAATATACGGTTACAGTTGTGAATCTGGATAATGGAAGAGGCATTACTAAGAATGCCTGGATACCCCATCGAAACATTTCAATGTTTATGTTTCACTATGTACTGTTAAAAGAAAACTGATTTCTCAATTAGACACTTGCTCCAGAGTATGTATTTACCAGGTATGATTCTCACATCTGCATGGTTTTACAGATGATGAGTGGGAGTAAGTTATTGGAAATTAGGTCATCATCCTCATTATATCGGAATTCGTTGTAATTGGTGATATTTGAGGATATCACCTGGGTTGTTTGCCGGACGGCGAATATTTGGCTTTGAATATCCGCTGTTATGCATCAATTTCAAATCGATACATCTGTACGTCTATAGAGTGAGATATACCTTTTTGAAATTATGTCCATGACATTTACCTATATCAGTGGATGGTTAGGTAAGGAGCATTAAAAAGCGGTGTAATTCTTCTTAACCATAGGTTCAGTTTTCAACCTACGACACACAGGGAATGAGTTATTAGACTCAAGGGACTTATACAGAGTATTGTATGTTGTCCAGCGTCCATGAGGACAGAGGGGTTGGTTCTCGTACTATATTCGGTTAACTTATGACGTCTCTAGTTTTTAGACAGGTGTTTCGTAGAACCACAGGGTCCAAGTTTTGAGAAGTTATAGGTATGTGGATAAAGTAGAGAACCGGGTGTTGCAAGTATCGGGATTCTTCAGAGTGATCGAAGATGTAGATACTTGTGTATGGTATTCAGTTGATAGTAATGATTAAGAGAACTTGCTTCTCTTTCAGGTTACTCATAATTGGAAGCATTCCTAAGTTGAGTAACGTTGATCGGCCTCTTTCCATTTAGTTGACATGCACTGGAGATAGCTGCATGATTTGAATCTGGTTCAATTAAATCAGTGCCTCTATTTCTGTATTGGATATAGAGCAGTTCATATCTTGACATTGTTAAGGTACGGGGAGTTGTCCAGCTTATGCCTAAAACCAGACTTTGGACAACTCAAGGCACGTTTCTGTAATGGCTGTTTGTGGGTTGACCCGGGCTATGACGAGGGTTGACTTTCTACCATCTGGAAGATCAATAGTGATATTGTTCTAGACTCGCCACAGTTTTAAGTAAAATGGATTTTTTCAGAAAACGGTAGTGGGAGTATGGTAGAACTGGAAGTGATTCCAGAACCGCAAACGATTACTGAAAATTTGATAAGAACCTAAAGATTCAATCTGGTTTGACATTCCATTGGCCACTCCGCAGATATTGTGGGTAACTTCTGGCACCCGAGAGGTACTCCGGTAGCCTCAAGGACGGTGACAGGGAGGTTCTTGTTTACCCAGACTTGCCATTGCTGTTGTTCCAGACTGTGAGACCCGGCAGGAGGATGAGTATAGCATCATTCTAAACTGGCTTTAGAAGTGTACGTCTATATGACTCTGCCATAGGGTTGTCGTAATCAGTGGGAGCAGCGGAAGCATTGGTGGACAAGTAGCTTATGTCTATGGACTAAAGCAGATATAGCGGATATAGATCATCTATTTCTGATGTGACAGTCACAGGTTTGACTTCATCAGAATAGGGGATGGATCTGTTGAGAAGGTAGTAAGGTATGATGTCCTGGTATTTGGATGACATACACAGAGTAGGAAGTGAAGTTCCTATACTACGATCGGTTATACTTTGGTTGTAACACAGTAATTTCTCCACATGGGACTTGGATACTATATCAAGACATTCTGGTCACTAGATCTATGGTTTTAGATCTAGATTTAGGTAGTTTCCCAATCTGGGTATTTAGACAGCATTCTAAAGGAGTTTTAGAATGGACGACTCCTGGCACGGTAGTGTACCTGCAGGTGATGGAGTCACCCTCTCTAAAGATGTCTTGCAGACTAAAGGGGAGAGAGATGTGCATGATTGGCATATCACTTGCATAGGCAATTGAGTCAATCATGAGATGTGAAGTGCCACACCAGATGTTGTTTTTGCAATAGATGCAATAAGTTGATATTGATCCAATCCTGGAGAAACAGTCGGAAGCAGTTTTAGAACATAAGTGGATGTTCTAGGGATATGATAACGACAGCCTCTTTTGGAAGACGGTTATCATTCCAGGCTTCCAAGGTGACCTGGATGACAGAGTGGTTGTCAGAGTTATTGTTTTCCCTCTGACGAGGGGCAGTATTTTGGACAGGTGGTCCAGACGGATACTTAGGGAGGCATGGTGTAGGATACTGATTAAGTTCGGTTGACGATACAGTCTAAGAAGTTTGGATTTGGAGTTCATTTATGAACTAGGTCCCATCAGACATCCAGACATATTCTAAGACAGGTATTGCTCATTTTGGGAGATGGGTTTATCCGCGAACTTGAGATAAAGAGAGACATAGAAAGAAACATTAGAGCGGATCCACTCACTGAGGCTATTCCTCGAACGCATTAGTTTCACAAACAGGTTTTGTGAGACTGATTAGTAGAGGAGTTGGGTGTTCGGTATCACACGGGCTGTGAGTATGCGACATCGCAATAATTAGCCTTGAGTGCAAGTGGGAGATTGTTGGAGATAGTGCCCTCAGAGTCAATTATTGGATGATAGGTACGTGATTGCAATGATTGAGAGAGGACCTATACCGGTAGTACAGTCTTACTCAAAATGATAGTATGCTATCTGGTTTATCGTTATCATCGTGTACTGCTTTAGGTGACCTTAAAGGTCACTATTGCACGTTGATAGAGCCCCTAGGATTCTTGCTTGACTGCCAGCAGTATGATGGCGATCATATACGTGGGAGCTGGGGTCTATAAGCACATCCTTGAAAGGTCCCTAGTCGTGGGAGTTTCGAGATAGGGCATCGATACTCCAGAGTAGACTAGTGTCTACAGTCGAGACCCCGACGAGGGGCGGTGGCCGGTCTCATAAGCCACTGGTGTCAGTTGGTTCACCTAAGATGTATACAGGTGCTCATTGGGTTATGAGTACACCGGACATGACTCGCCGGGAACATGCTAGTTGGTCTTATACCTGACGTCAGATAGCAGTTCCCTGGTGACATGTGTACATGTTAGTTCATCGACCTGGGATCGTCATTTTTCTCGTGTGAGTTCCCACTGTACTTTGATTACTACCCTACCACGGCTGAATGGAGTAGTGCAAACAGGTTTTAGTTGGGTACAGTCCCGAGCCACATGGAGGCAGTGAAAGGATCTGCAGGGGTTCGTTTCTCACGGTATTGGGAGTGAGGTCACGCTGTGTCTACGAGAGCCATTACACAAAGCCCTCGGCCGAGGCAGGAGATTAACTGGTAGGTAATCCAGTAGTATCTCAGGGTGTTCTGGGCTACACTCCGACACGACTTGTACCGCTTTTGGGGGTCTGACTTTTACTAACCCCCAAGGCCCGCCATGCGATACTCATAGACGAACGGACCGGACTGTATGGATATTGTCACTGACAGGCTCAGTAGGGTGTCAGGATGAGTTCGCTCATCGACATCCCTTTTGGTCAATACCTGGTAGCCCGTTACGTATGGCTAATACCTCTGACGTGCTAGTGGTTAAATCCATAACCAAAGTATTGACGAGTCTTTAAAGTCCCCCACAGACCGTTTCTCAAGTTTCGGGCAAAACGCTGTAGAGGCCGTATGGAGATATGGCAGGGTTCGATCATGTACGTACGGTATTGCACGAATCATGGTCGGACGGATAATACTAGCGGGCTTTGGTTTAAGCCGGATCCTAGTATTGTACAGTGTAGATTTGTCTCATTGCATTTTTATTCGGTTGGAATACAAATGCGTCTTTGTATATACAGTAGCGGGGTTTTCCTGTAATTTATTACGGGATCGTTTTTCTGAAGTTGCCAATTTGCTTTCCGTTTCAGCCATTTTCCACTATTCTTTCCTTGGCTGAATAGTGGTGGAGGAGGGTTTATTTGCAAGCATGCAAATTTGTATTTTGGAGGGTTGTTTTTGTAAGTAGTTGCATCAGGATGGTTTCATGATGATTGCACCATCCCTTGACTTTCTTTTGATCATGATGGCTTGACTTTGTGATGAGAGTGATGGGTTTTTGAGTGTGGATTTTGTTGTGATCATTGCTTATTATCATCACCCTTTCTCTCTCTTGCATGATGGTTGGGGCTCACTCCTTTTTCATTCTAATTCCCTTCATTCTATCATTCCAAAAAAAATGCCTTGGCCGGCCATTGAAGGGGAGGGGCTGTCCCAATTTTTTGGGTAGGAAAAATTGTTCTTTTGGCTTTGTAAAAATCCCATAGCTCCTGCTCCAAAAGTTCTTTTCTTCACCTCCACCCAAATGGCAAGCTCACTAACCCCAATAGAGATAAAGTGCACTACACTATTCTACAGCAATTCTTGGACACGTCGACTCGCCAACTTCGTGCCCGAGTTGCCTCGGTCCAGAGGTGGGAGCCCGTAAAAGAACCCGGCGATGTGGTGCCCTTCCGACGAGGAGATGAAGACCGGAGATTCCGCGGGGGGATCGGGACGACGACGAGAAGACCGAAGGACACGGATCGCTCGTTATATCTCTCTACCCCTTCTCTTATTAGGTAAGATTAGGTTAATGGCCCGATCCGGGTTTATGGTCCGCGGTGGCGCCGGTTTATAAAGTTAAGAAAATTTTTGTTTCCGCATTTTGGCCTCGGATAGACGGCCGGGACACCGCCGTGCACCAACATAAAGAACCGGTCCTGGTATGTGTAGACAGGGGACTTTCATACATCAGCATGTATCAATCCCAAGAGTTCAATAACTCTTTCTCTGTTTCCAATAAACGGAGCTATGGTCATCTTATCTCTGTGACTTGACTGGCAAGTTTCACAAGATGTAAATTCAAACTGATTTAAATATGCATCTTTATGTAAATTTAGCTAGTCGGGTCGCATCGATTTGACCTAGTCTACAATGCCTCAAGAAGGATTCGTTCATTTCTGAACTCTTCCTCTTATGTGTGATCTGTACGTTAAGAACTGTGGTTTGATTTAGAACGTCTATGCTTTTAGATAACGTACCTGAACCGATCAACTCTTGATATAGGAAATGTTCAAAACATTATCCAACAATACAAAATTATATCCTTCTTTACTAATAAAGATAATGATATGATGTTGTATATCAGGTTCGGTATCTAATAACATTCGTTCAGAATCAATGTATTCCGGTAATACAGGGTGATAACTGTCAATAGACTTGGCTGTAACACTTGCATCATTTCCAACTCTTGAAACTTATCACCCGTTCTCAGTTCTTTACCTTTCTGTAGCCCATGTAACAGATTACATATCCGGGATCTAGATCCGGTATCAAATACCCAAGATGTAGAGGATACTGAGAAACAGTTCTTTGTAATGAAACACACCCGAAGAAGATACATCAGCATGCACTTTCTTCGTTTGGGCGGAACGGGAATTCTGATAATCCCCAATTTTCTGCTCGGTCTAACAACATTTATAAGTTGGAGCGGGACCAACGTTCCCTAGCGCAGTATAACAAACAGGTTCGGTCAATACATCAGTATTATTATCTTGATTAAGGCGTGATATGGTCGCTACCTGGAGAGAGTGAGAAGACAACACTCAGCGTATGCTCTTGCAAGATTAGATTGGTTATTAATATATCTAATCAGGACGTCTCCTACTGTTTTAGTCAAATCTTCCTTCAAACCCTAAAAGGAAAGAGTAGTCGGGATTAATTAGACCCTACAAGTTCGTCAATCTTTCAGCCAGGCCAGTGCCTGTACTTTGAGGGAGGTTCCCCGTGCTTTCGCACAGACCTAATTAAAGTAAACCTCATTTTCCTAGAGGCATAACCCCGTTGATACCTTTCAAGACACCTACTTGATCGGCTAATTATAATGTGCAAAACTCTCCCAGGAGTAACTCTTACTCGCAGTGGGTATCAGGATCTAACTATCTCATAGAAGGTATGCAATCTCATTGCAAATTTCAACACTTGAAATTCCCGATAATTCTTTTACCCCTAGCATGCTATGACCTTGACGCATGCCAATCAACCCATAGTCCGCTAGTCCAGTTCAACCCGTGCATTTCTTAATTGAATTAAACCCACACGTACGACCCTTGATGCATGCTAAACAACGCCGTACGAATACCCTAATCCAATCGCATCGTATGCTAGCAGATAAGCACTAGTTAGCTACCATACACTACGCCTTGACGCATGCCAAACTACCGCAGCACGAATACTAAGTAGTACTTATCTGAAATGACGGAGGGCTATGCAGGTTTTTAAGAAAACCATGATCGTAATGAACTTGATATCATTGTAGAATCAAATGATTTAAATGTAGTGTTTTTTAGGCCTTTGCTAGTTTTGCTAAATAGGTCACTCCCGGTGAAGGGATCTCGGCTCTTTCCTTACGAATAAGGTGCAGGATATTTCACAAATATCACTATGCAAAGCAAAAACTTTAAAAACAATCAGAAGACAAACCGAGTTTGTAGCATCTGCTAGTTTCGCTAAAGAGGTCACTCCCGGTGAAGGGATCTCGGCTCTTTCCTTATCGAATAAGGTGCTGGATATTCTACAAGGAATACCACTATGCAAAGCAAGAACTAGAGCTACCTGTTTTTGAGACAAGTTTCTACAACATCTTTAGGTTTCTTTTAATTTCATTAATCTCATTAATGAAGTCCCATTTTATTATGCTTCACAAGCATCACATTTGAAACGAAATCAGCAAAATAACATATATCTCATATATATAATATAAACATTCTTCTCAGGCAGTAATATGATCTCATCACAAAACATTGCAGCAGAAGATAACATATGAAATATTGGATATACTAGGATGTCCGTGTTTTATTTCAAGCCTGTATAAAACACGGATTCCACGGTCGCGATGAAAGCCAAAACCCACATCTCTAGATCCCTTCGAGAGCGTCAAGCAACACTGCTAACTCTAGTGTTAGGAGACCCGATCTCGACTCCTCGAGATAGTCTCCCACTGGACCCTAGAACCCGGTTACTTGTGCTCCTCGCCTTGGGTCTATCCTAATGCGGAAAAGTAAATAATATATAATGGTGACATCATCCTCAACCCGGAAGTGCCCCAATAAAAGAATATTACATATAATGAATTTTACATGAATGAAAATGAAAAACTTTCATGTCACATAAAACCCCCGGCTATTCAAAACACGACGATCCAATATAACATATCATAGCAACACATAATATCTCATATCATCAATGTAAGTAAATATGCATACACCAATTGTCGTTGATGTATAGCAACGAAACCGACGATACACCACATATTACACTTACGGTCGCAGAAAAGAAAGTGTAAAACTATAAAAGTTGGAATCCGCAACCATCTTAGACATCGCATGCCTAACCAAATGAATTCATTAGACATCGCATGCCTAACAATTATAAACCCCGCATTTTAGTCTCAATATTGAAAACACTTTTCAATATCTAGTCGGGCAATTCAACAAGATTCTTGACATCCTGATCGAATGCTCGTCAAAAACTTTAGTAGACGGCCGCACCCTCGATGCCGTCGACGAAGTGCACTAAGGCAGAACACCGCTGCCGCGAGCACCCGAACGGATGCTTTTGGCGACGGGGTTCTCCTACAGTCACTTGGTCGGGGCTATGGGGCGTGGCTATCTATTATGTTTACCCAGCGAGTATCCGCGTATGCTACGTGATTGCAACGGACTTTTGATCACATCAAAATCCCGTGGCAACCGATCATCTAAGACAAAACTGCTAGATTTATAACATTCAAATTAGTTATCTAAAAACTACTTGTGGATTCCAAATATTGTATCACATTCCAGATAAATAGACAATATTAAACTTTCCGATCGAAAGAAAACACCCAAGGTTTCCCAAATAGCTCAACACTTGAGCGGAGTTCAAAAATCCCAGAACATGTCACTGCCCTAATGAAGCAGCCGTAGAAAGGTCAAACCAACGTCTCATATGTGGCAATGCCAAACTACCACAAACCCTAGGGTTCAGTGGCAGTTTTGATGGTCACATAATCGAGTTAAGGTTACGTTCATCTAGAGGGTCTACAGATACGCTTGCATGATTTCCCGAAAGTTTTAAACTCATGAAAAAATCCAACACATGAAAGTTTTCCGACAGGGGAAAAAGTGAATTATTGAAATCCATTCGAAATTTTTAACACGTTCTAAATTACCCAAAAAAAATAAACGATGTTAAACTTTCTGATCGAATCAACGAATTCTTAAGATCTCCAGAACACTCAGCACTTGAGTAATATTAAAAATTCCCAGAAGCATGTATTAATACCTACGGATATTACCTAGAAACAACTATCCCTAATACCCAAGTATGGCCGCGGAACCGCCGTGCAAAGCATGGTATTGTCGTGGTTCCGCGGCGACTCGAGGGAATTAGGAGTTCGTATTTCACTGTAATCCTTAGAATTCCCGGCTTAATTTTCTGAGTAATTTTAATACGGAAAAAACCAACTTTTTAGAAAATTTCCAGAGAGGGGGTCAAAATCGATGTTTCGGGGTTCGATCGGACTTTTAACTTCGTCTAGACAACGCCTAAAGCTCTAGCTTAGCTCTGATACCACTGTAGGGTTGTATAGCACGACAACAAGGTTTAGCAAGGCATCACACATGCCATTTTATAAAAATTTAAGGTGCTATGTAATCCTAACCAAGATCTAGACTAGAGAATTAAGAAAACAAGCATGTTAAACACTTTAACATCTAAGTGTTAGGGATTACAACCTTTGTAGTCTATTCCTTCACTCCATAAGCTACGTGTTGAGGTCCCTTCGCTGCGATCGTCATGTACCCAGACTCTAGAGAGGCTCCATGAAGAGAAAGATGCAAGCTAGCTTCCGATCTTCAATAACTAAGATGATCTACCTTGAAGAAACTCAAACCCAAGCTCTTGGTTTGCTAATCAAGTATAAGCAAAGCAAACACCCTAATCTAAGTGACTAGAATAGATGAGGATGATGAAATAGGAATTTAGCTCCCTTTTGTTTTCAATTTCTCACTCATTATCATCACATGTCAAAAAGCTAAAAAGCTTTTTCAAGAGGAAGAAGAAGAAGAAATCTATTTGTGATGAATAATGAAAACTTGTATGTGGTTAGAATTGCAACCATGGGTTAAGAATGAGGACTTAGCCCTTGTAGAGAACTAACTATGGTAAAGGGTTTGGGTTGGGTTAAGAAATATCTACACAAAATATCATAGTCAAAGTCAAAGCTTCAAGAAACTTCTTGAAAGCTTCATGCAAGCTTAACCCTAATCCAAACCCTAACCACATTTAAACTCCACGAAACATGTTGCATTTGTAACCATAACATGTTACAATATTATATATCACATATACAATATTTATTGTAACAAAATAAAATAATACAATTAACATATATCACATATATATCAATGTATTATCCAAGTGAGAAAAAGAATCTTTAAGAGAGCTAATATTAGTTAATGTAATATAATATATCAAATATATATAATTATACACTAAATTATTGAATCAATACTTGATCCGATAATCCGGTTATTTCACAAATAACCGACTAATATAATCTGTATCAGTTCATCGAATCAACACTTGATCTGATGACCCGGCTATATCACATATACCCGGCCGATATCACATATCGCGAGAATTTAATACGGTATCACATACACGTATTATTCTCGGTCCCGCACATATCACATATGTGCTCCTACTCCTTATTTCCTGAGTCAGGAAACCTCTGTGTAGGACTCTAAAGAATCGTCAATACGCCGGCAATAGGTGATGATCATATCAAACACCTACAAGCTGCAAGCGGTCAGCTAAACGTAACAGCCACCCAGGTACTGAGCGATCAGAAGATCAACAAGCAAGCCTGTATATTCTCCTGCGAATCCAACCACTAACATTCCCGTACAGTCTGGTCTCTTCGTCTGATATGTCGCATATCTCGTCTAGGGGTGGTAAACGTCAGACCCGGTAGCTTGATAAGTCGTGTCGATATGAGGTCCATAACAGTTCGAGAAACTACTGAAAACTCTTACCAGTAAATCTCAGCATCCCTGTTCGGGGATTTCCAGTGATACCCAATCGAACACAGCGCAATATCAACTCCCTATACCGGGAGAGACGAAACCCCTCCTATCGCTCATTGTCTCCATGTGATTCGGGACTGTACCCAAAATCCACCGTTTTGCATGCCCTCTTGGACGTGGTATCATAGAAATCAAAGCACAGTGGGAATCACACAAGACTCTATGACGATTTCGGGTCTACAGACTAACCTGTACTAGTGTCATCAGAGAACAGCCATCTGACATGAGGTATAATACCATCGGAGAGTACTCGGCGAGTCCGTCCAGTGTACCCAGTGTCCACTGAGCACCCATATACCTTCTCTGATGTCAAACACCAAAGGATTTGGGATCACCCATCGCCCATCATATGGGTCAAGAAGTGCATACGCTAGTCTACTCTGGAGTATCGATGCCCTGTCTCGGTATTCCCACGACTAGGAATATTTAAAGGATGTACTCAGCGACTACACTGTCCCCACTAGTATGATCTGCATCATAGTCCTGGTAGTCAAGTACTCATTTTAAGGGCTTTATCAACATGTAACATAGAGACAATTAGAGTATTGCTTACTATCATGTTGAGCAAGAAAGTCCTCTCTATATATGTCCAACCATCCACTACAATATACATCGTATGTACAGTAATAGCCTCTAGGGCATACATATCACTAACAGTTTGAATTTTTTTATATACTCATTTTCATGCCCATGTATTGCGCTATGATGTGAATTATGTGCTTATGGTTTCGGATCCCCGACGACTTGATCTTTTTACTGGAATATTTTAGTATTTGGGGAAGTTTTAATTTAAATTCGGGGACCTAATTTCTTTAAGGGGGGAAGATTGTAACGTTTTGAAAATCGTTTAGATGAAATTTCGGAGAATCGGTAAAATAACGAGTGTTTTCCGTAAAAAAACCAAGATATAAATATCTTTTATTATAAAATTAAATATACCTATTCTAGCTATATAATTGCTAGTATTTGGTGTTTATTGAGTCACTTGTAAAATTTCTATATGACTGAAATTTTTTCCGAAATTAATTATTTTATTAAGCCTTCACTAATACATTTAATTAGTGATAATTACAAATTGGAATGGTTTAATACAAATTTTGTGCATCATGACACATTAAACAAAAATCTAGCATGTGGGTTTTGAAATGAAAAGAAGTTGTAATGATGGTTTTAGAAAAATATAAAAGAAAATGCTGAAATTATGAAATTAAAGTAAATGGAAATTGGGGTGTGGTGTTTATCTTTCATGTGTGCACTCACTCACTCACAAACCACATTTCCTTTGTGTGGCCAAGCCATAGGCTGCCCCAATCACCCAAGTCCCCACTTCATTCCTCACAACAAAAGAAAAAAGAATAAGAAAGAAAAGAAAAAAAATAGTGGAGGCATGGGATTTAATTAGTGAGGAATGGGAGAGTTTGACTTGGACTTTTTCCACACCCAAACTTATCTCACACTCTCTCTCTCCCTCCTAAAATATCCGGCCGAACCTCCCCATAATGCAGCCCCAAAAAAATTCTACCCCATTTCACTCCAAAATCCATCAAAACTTGCATCAAAAATCCATCTAAAATCCCACAAAATCACAATCCAAGCCCTACCCATTTTTTCTTAGCCTATCTAGTATGGTTCTTGGTTAAGAGAAGTTAATTTGGAGGGCTAAGTTTGCTTGTGGGATATTCAATTTGTTTGGTATAAATTCTAACCCTTTTGTTAATTTTTGGTTAATTGCTTTAAATCAATTTAGCTAGGTAGTTAAATGGCTTCAATTTCAAGCATTTAGTTTTCAAGAGAAGAGTTGAATTTGGAGTTAGGGTTTTGATTATGAGGTTATGGTGGTATTGTGTAATTTAGAATCTTGAGAATTTCAAAACCCAACCTAGTTGTTAGTTTGCAAATTAACTTTAAAAATTGTCCAAATAGTATTATGTTGCAAACTAGTTTTTAGGATTAATATAATTAAGTGAGATTAAAATCTAGTTAGGGTTTTTAGCACATCATTAAGGTTTCCATGAGTGGTTTAATATTTTAAAATATGCAAATTTTAGTCTAGTGGTTAAATTGTAAATTATTACAATTAAATTGTCCCAATTGCTTAAGTTGCAAACTAGGTTTTTAGAATTAATGAAAATTGATGAGATTAAATTATGGAATTGGTTTGTATGACTTAATCATGATATTTAGTGAGCATTGTACCCGCTAGAATTGTTAAAACAACTAGATTTGAACTAAATTGGCAATTGTTGCTTACTAGAGTTTCAGAAAAATAGCTTTTAAAGCGAATTTGATTCTCCTGCATGAGCGGACCATAGGTTTTGACCAATGTGAGATTCATGTGTCGTTGGGTCATGAGTCGGATTTTAATGCGATACGATATGTTATGATATGTAGATACCCTCATGAGGACTTCGAGGAGACAAGAAAGTGCGTGGCGACATCGGCATCGGCAAGCGAAGATCAAGGTGAGTAGATATATATCTACGGGGAGAAGTCGGGTGGATGGCGTATAGCACCCCCGTAATGTCATAAGAAATGATATGTTGTGATATAGATATACTTAAATCTATTATTGAGGGATATGAACACTTAGCAAGAAAAGCTTTAGAAGATCATGAGTTAGAGTTAGCAAGATTTGAGGAAAGTGATTTAGTTGGTTTCATAGTCGCAAAACCTAGAGTAAGGTTGTACACATACACATACACGCACGGGATATGGGTTTGGGTGTATATGTATATGTATATCAATAGATGTTGATGCGTGGGTTTCTATATGTATACATGTACGTATACACGGATGATGAGGATGGTATAGGATATTATAAGATGAGTCGTTGGGATTGGGCATGATGCCGTAAGATCGGTGATGTGATTTGGTTCGTATTAGGAGATACGACATGATGTTATAGCGGATCCTTAGGCGATGTGTTTCATATGCACGCGTACATATATGTGGATGAGATTAGTATTGTACTAGAGTTAGATCGGTACCCCCTATTCACGATAGGTGATGATGAGAATACCAGATGAATAATAAAATAAATATGATATTTGACCAATTCCAAGATTTGGGATGCCGTACGGTAGATTTACCGTACGAGATATAATTATGTTGTTAGATCCGCACTCTTGACTCAAGGATGTCATATGTTTATATTGTATCGTACGTGATATTATTGAGGCGAGATCACCAACAACTAGGTATATACAGATCGACTCAGACTAGGTGGTTTTCCTTACCCTTTTGACTGGGCTCGAGTCATACCTGTTTTCAAATGCAGTGAATCGCAGGTACTTTAAAGTACCAAACAGCATGACTCGTATATTGGGTAGGTTATTCTTCAGTGTTGTTGTTACTATATCACCTACTGTATATTCCTTATATTTCATCGCATTGCATGCTTATATATATTATCTGTAATTATTATGAAACCATACTGTCAGGACACCAGCACCATTACCGATGATGCGTATGCTCCATATACAATTGATTGCCGGCTAACACACATCATCATCGGTAATTGCCATGTCACGTACACTTTAGAGCATACTATTTCATTGACATAGCCTGCTAGCTGATAGTTGCAATATGTTATAGCTTTCATATGCTAGTTTAACTATTGCATTCATTTCTTGATATCAGATGCATTCATATATTCATTGGTTATGCAGTATTATGGAGATTTATGCCGGTTTTCACTTTTATTGACATGGTGATTTGATGTTTTCGGATCCTTCTTGAGATTTTCTGGATTTGGAAACTGCATGTGAAAGTTTTATAAACTGATGATGTATTTTAAAGAGAAAAATGCGGTTTTTCTTGATATGATGAGTCTTGTCCACTATGATGTTTCCTTGGTTCTGAGATAGTTTTTGAGACCTGATTCGAGGAGTTGGGTGAACCGTCTGCGGGTACATGGTGGACCCGGTATGGTACCCCGGGGCAATAAGCTCGAGTTGTAGACGATGAGCCCGGCAGGGGCAGACTGCCTACCGGTGATTGTTTGGCGCGGTGGATATCCGGAGGATACCGTTCGTGGTCGTGTGTTTGATGATATGGGCCGATCCGGACTGACGGAGGCCGAGGTATTGGGATATTGTGATATTGAGATTTGAGACACTGAGATATTGAGATTTGATGATATAGGCCAGTCCGGATAGCCGGAGCCAGAGATATTGAGATTCATGTTTTCTGTCGATACTTGACACTGATTTCTCTGTTGATTTCCTTTATGATATTCAATTTATATACATACAGGAATCTCATTAAATAAAGAAAGCTGTTGTCTCACTCATGATGTATTCTGTTTCCATTCGTAATACATTCATACATCATATATTTGATATGTTGCTATCTGAGGCACTGACACGAGCACGTAGTATTGCACTTATATGTAGATGGATCAGGATATTATTTGAGGATATTACTTGATATGACCTAGGATGCGTCATACATGCGATTTCTGCTCTGTGATGTTTTCTACTCGTGAGTTGGCAACTCACCGCCGTTGTGCGCCGTAAAGGTTTCGTTGTGGATTTTCTGGCACAATACTCTCATTCCGAGTGATTGCTTTGGTAGGTGGGTTCACTCGCATCGTGACCACCCTTATACTTTATTTTCAATGTTGTATCTAGAAACTCCATCAACCAGACTTGTATTTATTTCGACCTTAGAGTCGCGCATTCTATTACTATGGTTTTCATGTTGATTTGAGTTTTTTTTGAGTTTTGATCCTCGCCCTTCGGCGTTGTATATTATCTTGCTTGCGTGGTTGTGACCGTCGATTGATGAAGAACTATCTCCTGCTTGGGGATGCCTTTTATCATTTCGTATACTAATCATGTTGTACCCCGTTTGGGGACAGTATTTACAAAGGAAACTCTGCCAAAATTTTCAGAAAAGACTTGAAGTTTTAAAAGACGCATAATTCGGCTTATGCTATTAAAACTTCTTGCTTTAAAAATTGGTTTTTCCTTCACTCTACTGCTTTACTTGGTTTGGATTTCTGGGTTTTGGCATTCTTAGATTACGTACGCCTCGGGACGTTTCGTAGTTTAAGTGCCGGTCATGTTCTGTACTTTTCGGGTCGTGACAGGGATCATCCATCACCCATCACATAGGTCGAGAAGCGTATACGCTAGTCTACTCTGGAGTATCGATACCCTGTCTCGATACTCCCACGACTAGGAACATTTGAAGAATGTACTTACCGACTACCAAAGGATCCAAGCTGGTTGGTTGAAATGGAGGAGTGCAACAGGGATTTTGTGTGATCGTAACTTTCCGTTAAAATTGAAATGGAAGTTTTATCGGAGCGCTATTCGGCCTGCCTTATTATATGGTACAGAATGCTGGGCTCCTAAGAAGCATCATACACAGAAGATGCACGTAGCGGAGATGCGCATGCTTCGTTGGATGTGCGGTAACACTAGAAAAGATAAGGTGTGAAATGAGGATATTCGTGCAAAAGTTGGTGTAGCACCCGTGGAGGAGAAGATGCGGGAAAACCGGCTAAGATGGTTTGGTCATGTGCGACGCAGACCTATGGAAGCACCGGTTCGACGAACAGATACTCTCGATATGGGCAATGGCAAAAGGGCAAAAGGGAGACCGAAGAAAACCTGGATGGAGGTGATACGAAACGATATGGCTGCCAAAGGACTCAATGAAAGTATATTGTTCGATAGAAGTGAGTGGAGACAGAGGATTCATGTGCTGGACCCGGCGTGATTCTCATGTTGGTTCATGTAGCCTACCCCATATGCTTGGGATAAAAGGCTCAGTTGTTGTTGTACTTACCGACTACCTATGTCCCCACTAGTATGATCGGCATTATAATCCTGGTATTCAAGTGTAACGTTTTGGAAATCGTTTTGCGGATTTTCCGTTTTTGGGTAAAATAAAATATATTTTCCATAAAAACCTAGAAGCGATCTTTTTGTAGTATAGAATTCATTGCACCTAGTTTAATTAGGAAATTGCTAGTTTGGGGTTTTTGTAAGCCACTGGTAATTTTTGTGCATTTTAATATTTTTCCATAACTAAAATATTATTTTAATGATTTATTTGTGCACTTTATTAGTGGTGATTACAATTTGGATTGGGTTAATTACTTCTAATGTGAATCTGTACTAAATTAATCACTAGATTAAGCTTTAAACCTTTCTCACCAAAATATCTAGATATTTGTGGAAATTAAATGAATTTTGAAAAGTAAAGAATGAAGTGGATAAATGTGTTTTTGTTTTATTAGGCAATTATTGTTTTTTCTTTTAGAATTTTCTACACACTTCCACAAAACCTTAGCCTTTTCCCCCCTTGGCCGAAACCATCCCCTTGCTGCCTTTTGTTGTTCTTCACCCCATTTCATCACTTCAAAGCTCAATTAAATCCTCCAAAATCGTAAAATATTCACACAAACTCAAAATCAAATCAAAACCCATCATTCTTCATCACATATCAAGCATGGATCTTCTTTAAAGTTAGCATTTTGGAGGCAAAATTGGATTTCTAGTTGCTTGATTTTGATCTTTTATGGATGTATAAATCCAAACCCTAAACTCTAATTGTTGCTTAATACTTTAGTTAGCTTAATTAGATGTTAATTTAAAGCTTTTAATTTCATATTTAGAATTCCTAGTAAGGTTTCTTGTAATCAAATTAGGGTTTTGATTAGTGAAATGGTTAGTTGATAATTTTAGATAAGTGAAAACTAAACCTAGTTGCTAGTTTGTTAATTGATATTTTCCTAATTGTATAATTAAGATAATTAGCAAACTAAACTTTTACTAATCATATTTAAATGATATTAAAATTCTAGTAATGGTTTGGATGGTTTAATCTTGCTATTTGGTGATATTTGCAAATTCTAGTTTTGAGCTAAAATGATATATGTTGCTTACTTGATTTTGGTAAGTTTTGGCGTGGGTTTATTTTGACGTTGAGACGTTATTTATATTAGATTCCATACTATATCTTGTGTTGTGAATGCGTGATCGGTACGATCAGCGTTTAGGCTTGGTAGTTCTGTCGCTTTGTGTTCCTAGCTAGGGTCGTGCCGATGTCGTTCGTGTCTTCGTGTAGCTTTTGCTCTTAAGTTGGTTTCGTAGTGTCGCTACGCACGTTAGCCACTGGAAGAACACTTGAGAGTATGTTTGGAGTTGGTGCGTTGGTCAAACGTTATTTGTACGTGTTATTGGTCGATTGCTAATATGTACTTCTTATATTGTTATTTGCTTTCAGGATCGTAGGCGTGGACTTCGGGCGCTGCGAACAGGGGAAAGTGAGTAGTTGGCTTTACTTAGCCAGGATTGCTGTGAGTAGATTTAACATCTACAAGGGAATCGCCCACATGGCGTTATGCATCTGGGCTAGATTAAATGATATGACTATTAGTTAGAAGTATACGGATATTGAATGTGCATATGTACCTTTGTTGCATATCTCATTTTCTATTGTGCATGGATTTAATATTAATGAGACACATGTTCAGACCATAATATTGCATTTTTCATCCCTCTATTCTTATCCTTTTTATAAGTAAACCGGTACTCTTGACGCACGTTTGTTGCATGTTACAGGATACAGGGCTTGGATACAGATACAGTGAAAAATACGAAAGCTGATACAGAAAAGTGACTTTTGACAAACAAGTAGACGGATCGTGGTCAAGCCTAGTCGAAGAACAGTACAAGGTCCAAAAATGTCAAGTGAACGGTTAAAAGATACGAACAAGTTTCACTAAGGATCTGGAGAACACTAAGAAGCCCAACAGAGAAAAGAACAATGAAACTAGGAAGCCCAAGAGAAGAAAAACCAACCACAGAAAGTTGGCGGCCCAAGACCACCAAAGGGCCGCAGATCCGCGGCCCAAGCCAACTAATGCCGCGGATCCGCGGCCATCTAGTGCGCATGTCGGTGGAAAATTGGCGTGTCGGTGCGACGGTGCGGGTGTTGGGATTTTTAGGGGTCAAATCTGTAATTTCACATGTGCGAGTCCCGTAACCCTAAATTCTCCTGTTTACTTATAAATTGTAATCTCAAAATTGTAAAACCCTATGCCTCTTTTCAATCAATAAAATTCAGACTTTCTGGGAGTTATTTTCATATCTGTTCTTCTTGTTTGGAAGGAGCCGTCAACCAAGTAAGGTAAATTTTATTTCTGTTTCTTTTAATTAAAATGTTTTCTCATCCCCTAATGACCGAGTAATCTTCTCGCTTGTTAGGGTTAGCCTTAGGGAAAGGGTTGAGAGATGAGATCTCTCACCCCTTTCAATGCCACTTTCACCTAATGAATTAGAACTCCTCGCATACGAGCACAACCGCTCCCTGCGGCATCCTACCCTTCGAGGTAACGATGAACCGTAGTATAAAGGGCCGGTTGCGCGCGTTTTCCGTGGGGGTTAGGTAATTATCAACAAAAGAAGGATACGAATCTAGAGGAAGAAACAACTTCCCAAAAGATTCGTATCCACTTTATTAATAATTAACTTAACATCTAATAGATCTAAAAAAGAAGGCATTGAAAGCGGTGAAGAAAAACGTTAATCTCCAAAACTTCCCCTAAGCCTAACCCTAGCAAGATTTTAATTAGATTAATTAGATCCAGTTTTCATAGATTTTTATAAACCAATTAAAACGACATTGTGAATCAACACGTTAAAACACATAAAAGGAATTTACCCGTCTCTGTGGATCGACCCGTACTCACCGGCTAGCTGCGAAGCGACGCCGTTCTTGATTGCGGTAAACTTATATTTTTGACAACTAATCAACACAACACCATTATTGACGGTTCATGTTTCACGAGAACTAATTTTATGCTACACACACACCGTCGATAATTTCCATGACACGCACAACTGTCACGTCCCGAAAGTACGGAATATGACCGGCACTTAAACTACGAACGTCTCGAGGCGTACGTAATCTAAGTAAGCCGAAAACCCAGAAATCCAAACCAAGAAAAGTAGTAGAGTGGAGGAAAACCAATTTAAATCAAGTAGTTTTAATAGCATAAGCCGAATTATGCCTTTTTTAAAAACATCAAATATTTCCTGAAAATTTCGGCAGAGTCTCCATTGTAAATACTGGCCCCCAAACGGGATACAACATGAATAGTATACGAAATCAATAAAAAGGCATCCCCAAACGAGAGCTAGCTCTTCGTCAATCGACGGTCACAACCACACAAGTAATATAATATACAACGCCAACGGCGAGGATCAAAACTCAACTAGAAACTCAAAACAACAAGATATCCACAGAAATACAACGCGCGACTCTAAGGTCGAAAGAATAAACATCACTGGTCTCTATCTCAAATAAATACATGTTTGGTTGATGGAAATTCAAGATACAACAGAATAATGATATACAAGATATATAATGGGGGTACGATACAAGTAAACCCACCTACTAGCAAGTCACCCGGAAATGGGAAGCAATGCCAGCAAAGCCATAATGAAACCTGTATGGCAAAACCTGCAAGAAACTGTGGCACAACGGGGGTGAGTTGCCAACTCGTGAGTAGAAAAACATCTACGAACAGAAATCGCATAAATAACGCAACCTAGGTCAATGATCATAATATATCCTCAAATATATGTATAACATGCAGCCTATAACAATGGCTAGGGTAATATCTAACCGAGTGTAATCTCATGGGTCCGTGTCAGTGCCTCAGGTAGCAATATATCATATGGATGATGTATGAATGCATGTACTGAAGAAAACTGCTTTCATAAATTAGTGAGATTACTGTATTTTTAAAATGAGGTATCATAATGAAATCAGCATAAAACATGTAAGTCTATGCTGCCTCTCCCGGTACTTACGGGCTTGCGGAATTTGGTGAAAAACGATTTTCTTAGAGGCGGTAACATGGACTCAAAACCCGGATCTTTGTTAAACTGCTAACAAACTACCTAACAAGAGTTTACCTAATCGGTTAAGGGGGATATACCTTGCTTGAACTCCTTCGTCTTCAACTCGTCCCGGAGTTCGGATCGGCCTCACCTCGTCGTCTCCTTGCGTCGAAGATGGATCCACCCGAAAGCTTCTACCTTTGGCTTGTTCTTCGGGCTTTGAAGAAACTAGATCACTTGGCTTGCTAGGCCTTGTGAGCTAGAATGAGTAGAGAAGAGTATGTTGGGATTTTGCTCTATGGTTCTTGCTTCTCAACACATGAGACAAGTGAACCATAGACTAAAGAGAGAGAGCAAGAGGAAGAGGGTGAGAGCAAGAGCATGAGAGCTCAAAACCAAAAGAGAGAAAGGTCAAGCAAGAATGAGCCTCTCTTTTGTTTTTCACCCTCTCATAATCCAAAAGCATCATTAGCCATAATGTCAACCAAGTATTATGTGATGGTTCATATCATGACAAAGGCAATATCATTTCCATGCACTCATTTTGCAAACTACAACAAGCAAGCAAAAGTCTTTGCATGAAAATGACAACCATTATGATGATGATGGTCAACTAGTCCAACCTAGTCAACCGGTCAACAAAGTCAACAAGTCAACAAAGTCAACCCTCCAACAACCATGTCACTATAATACTTAATTAATATTATTGCTAAATATATATATATATATATATCATATTCTCATTAGGGTTGAGCAAAAAGTCAATAGTCAACAGTCAACGGTCAACAACCCTAATGAGAATCCTCTGCCTCTGTCTCTCCGTCAACTGTGCATACACACCCGCATCCGTGTTCCGAGGAACACGGATGAAAACTGGATAAAACCAATCCCAATACATACACTAGGATCTGGCTTAAACCAAAGCCCGCTAGTGTAAACTGTCCGGACACTAACCGTGCACAAGTGCACGGATGTGACTGAACCCTGTCGCAAAACCATGCGACCTGTCGCAAAACCATGCGACCTCTACTCTTTTGCCTAAAGGCGAATAGCTTTCTGTGTGGGACTCTAAAGACTCGACACTACGCTGGCAGTGGGTTTAACCACAGACCGCAAGCGGCACTAGCTGTGCGTAACAGTCCCCAGGTAGATGCCGACAAGAAGACTGACGAGGCGAAACCCATCTGAACTCCTACTGAGCCTGAATGTGACATTCTCCGTACAGTCCGGTCTGTTCGTCTGATACACCGCATGGCGGGCCTAGGGGGCGGTAAACGTCAGTCCCCCAATAGCGGTATAAGTCGTGTCGGAGTGAAGCCCAAAACACCCTGAGATAACACTGGAAGCCTACCAGTATATCTCGTTTGCCCTGGCCAAGGACTACTCGTGTAATGGCTCTCCTAGACACAGCGCGATGTCAACCCCCAATACCGGGAGAGACGAATCCTGTCTAACCGTCACTGCCTCCAAGTGCTTCGGGACTGCACCCAACTACCACCTGTTTGCACGACTCTTTTGAGCCGTGGTAGGGTAGTAATCAAAGTACAGTGGGAACACACTCGAGGCGAAGTGACAGTGTCAAGTCAGCGGACTAAGCTGTACTCATGTCACCTGGAATCTGATAACTGACGATAGGCATAATACTGTAAGTGCACGGCGGCGCCCCGGCCGTCAATCCGACGCCGGAATGCGGAAGCGGTGAAAAACTTTAATTTTGCGGACTTAGCAAACCGGCACCACCGCGCACTAAACACCCGGATCGTAACCATTAACAAGTCTAAGCTAATAAGAAGATGGGTTAGAGATATACCGACGATCCAAGTCCTCCGGTCTTCTCGTCATCGTCCCGATCTCCTGCGGAATGTCCCGTCTCCTCCTCGTCGCCGGAAGTGCACCACATCGCCTACTTTGTTTACGGGCTCCCACCTCAATGCCGAGGCAACTCGGGCACGAAGCCGGCTACTCGACGTGCCCAAGATATGCTGTAGAATGTGTAGTAGAACTTGTGTCTCTATTGGGGTTGAAGGAGTTGCCATGATGATGATGGGGGAATTTGTGCAAAGGGAAAAATCCAGGGAAGCTTGCTGGAAGAAATGGAGCATGTAAAAATGAGCTCGGCCATTCAATGTTTTAGGCTCTCTCTCCCTCTGGAAAAACAGCCCCTGCACCCACATTATGTGCTATGGAATAAATTAATGTCCATTAATTTATCAAGACATTCATCTCAAAAGAAACCAGCACACTCCTTTGTCTCTTATGCAATCATATATAAATTAATCCCCACTCTCAAAATAAACACTCACCCATACTAAAAAAGCAGTGGCCGGCCCATACCTTATTCAAGTGGGTGTAGGAAAATGATATAATAAAGATAAGGTCACAAACCCACACACCTACACAACCATCATCTCATGCATGATGACACCAAAGTCAAGCTATCATGAAAAGGAAAGTCAAGCAAGTCAATGGATGGTGCACCATCATGAAGACTATCATGATGCTACAAAAAGCAAAGACCCCCTCCACAAATGCCTATTTGCAACAATGCAAATAAACCCTCCTCCACCAATCTTCGGCCAATGAACGGAACAATGGAAATTGGCCGAAACGAAAAGCAAACTGGCAACTCCAGAAAACTGGTCCCGTAATAAATTACAGGAAAACCCCGATACTGTGCATACACACCCGCATCTGTATTTCGACCGAAATACAAGTGCAAAGAGACAAAATCTACACTGTACTATACTAGGATCCGGCTTATACCAAAACCGGCTAGTAATATCTGTTCGATCCTGATGCGTGCAATACCGCACGTATCTGATCGAACCCTGCCATATAACCATACGGCCTATAGTACAAACTGTCCGATCCTGATCCGTGCAATACCGCACGTATCTGATCGGACCTTGCCATATCTCCATACGGCCTCTACAACCTTTCGCCCGAAAGCTGAGTAACTGAATGTGGGGGACTCTAAAGACTCGTCAACACCTTGGTTGTGGATTTAACCACTAGCAGGTCAGAGGTATAAGCCAATACGTAACGGGCTAACAGGTACTGACTAAAAGGGACGTCTGTGAGCGAACTCAGCCCGACAACCCTACTGAGCCTGTCAGTGACAATATCCGTGCAGTCCGGTCCGTTCGTGTATGAGCATCGCATGGCGGGCCTAGGGGGTTGGTAAAAGTCAGACCCCCAAAAGCGGTACAAGTCGTGTCGGAGTGTAGCCCAGAACACCCTGAGATACTACTGGAATACCTACCAGTAAATCTCCTTGCCTTGGCCAAGGACTTTGTGTAATGGCTCTCCTAGACACAGCACGACCTCACCCCCAATACCGGGAGAGACGAACCCCTGAAGATACGCTCACTGCCTCCATGTGGCTCGGGACTGTACCCAACTAAAACCTGTTTGCACGACTCCTTTGAGCCGTGGTAGGGTAGTAATCAAAGTACAGTGGGAACTCACACGAGACAAATGACGATCCCCAGGTCGATGAACTAACCTGCACACATGTCACCAGGGAACTGCCATCTGACGTCTGGTATATGACCAACTAGCATGTTCCCGGCGAGTCCTGTCCGGTGTACTCATAACCCAATGAGCACCTGTATACATCTTAGGTGATCCAACTGACACCAGTGGCTAGTGAGACCGGCCACCGCCCCTCGTCGGGGTCTCGACTGTATACACTAGTCTACTAATGGAGTATCGATGCCCGGTCTCGAAACTCCCACGACTAGGGACCTTTTAAGGATATGCTTGTAGACCCCCAGCTCCCACTTATATGATTGCCCTCATACTGCTGGTGGTCAAGCAAGAATCCTAGGGGCTCTATCAACGTGTAATAGCGACGTGTCAGGTCACCTAAAACAGTACACGATGATAAAGGTAAACCAGATAGCATACTATCATCTCGAGTAAGACTGTCCTACCGGGATAGGTCCTCCCTCAATCATTACAATCACGTACCTGTGACCTAATAATTGACGCTGAGGGCACTATCTCCAACAATCTCCCACTTGCACTCAAGGCTAATTATTGCGATGTCGCATACTCACAGCCCGTGTGATACCGAACATCCAACTCCTCTACTAGTCAGTCTCACAAAGCTCGTTTGCGAAACTATTGTGTTCGAGGAATAGCCTCAGTGAGTGGATCCGCTTGGTTGTTCCTTTCTATGTCTCTCTATATCTCAAGTTCGTGGAGAAACCCATCTCCCGAAAAGAGCAATACCTGTTTTAGAATGTGTCTGGATGTCTGATGGGACATAGCTCATAAATGAACTCCAAATCCAAACTTCTTAGACTGTATCGTCAACTGAACTTAATCAGTATCCTGCGCGCCATGCCTCCCTCAGTATTGCCTTGGACAACCTGTCCAAAATACTGCCCCTCATCAGAAGGAAAACTATAACTCTGACAACCTCCTTGTCGTCCATGTCACCTTGGAAGCCTGGAATGATAACTGTCTCCTGAATGAGGCTGTCGTTATCATATCCCTAGAACATCTACTTATGTTCTAAAACTGCTTCCAACCGTTTCTCCAGGATTGGATTAATGTCAACTTATTGCATCTAGTGCAAGAACAACATCTGGTGTGGTACTTGACATCTCACGATTGACTCAATTGCCTGAGCAAGTGATCTGCCAATCATGCACGTCCCTCTCCCCTTTAGCCTGTAAGACACCTTTGGAGAGGGTGACTCCATTACCTGCAGGTACACTACCGTGCCAGGAGTCGTCCATCCTAAATACTCTTAGAATGCTGTCAAGTACCCTGATTGGGAAACCACCCAAATCTAGATCTAAAACCATAGATCCAGTAACCAGTATGTCAGATATAAAATCCATTTCCTTTGTGGAGAAACAACTGTGTGACGACCAAAGTATAACCGATCGTAGTGTAGGAGTTTCTTTTCCTACTCTGTGTATATCATCCAAATACCAGGATATCACACCCTACTACCTTCTCAATAGATCCATCCCCTATTCTGATGAAGTCAAACCCATGACTGTCACGTCAGAAATAGATGATCTATCTCCGCTACATCTACTTTAGTCTATAAATAGACATAAGCTACCTGTCCACCAATGCTTCCGCTGCTCCCACCGACTACGACAACCCTCTGGCAGAGTCATATAGACGTACACTTCTAAAACTAGTTTAGAACGACGCTATACTCATCCTCCCGCCTGGTCTCGCAGCCTGGAACAACAGCAATGGTAATTGTGGGTAAACAAGAACTTCCCTGTCACCGTCCTTGAGGCTACCGGAGTACCTCTCGGGTGCCTGAAGTTACCCACCTTATCTGCGGAGTGGCCAGTGGAATGTCAATCCAGATTGAATCTTTAGGTTCCTTGTCAAATCTTCAGTAATCGTTTGTGGTTCTGGAATCACTTCCAGTTCTACCATACTCCCACTACTGTTTTCTGAAAAAATCCATTTTTAATAAAACTGTGGCGAGTCTAGAACAATATTGCTATTGTTCATCCAGATGGTAGAAAATTAACCCGCATCATAGCCTGGGTCAACCCACAAACAGCCATTACAGAAACGTGCCTTGAGTTGTCCAGTGTCTGGTTTTAAGCATAAACCGGACAACTCCCCGTACCTTAACATCGTTAAGATATGAACTGTTCTATATCCAATATAGAAACAGAGGCACTGATTTAATTGAACCAGATTCAAATCATGCAGCTGTCCCCAGCGCATGTCAACTAAATGGAAGGAGGCCGATCAGCGTTACTCAACTTAGGAATACTTCCAATTATGAGTAACCTGAAAGAGAAGCAAGATCTCTTTATCATTACTATCAACTGAATACCATACACAAGTATCTACATCTTCGATCTCTTTGAAGAATCCCGATACTTGCTATACCTGGTTCTCTACTCTATTCAAATACCTATAACTTCTCAAAATTTGGACCCTGTGTTTCCGCGAAACACCTGTCTAAAAACTAGAGAAGTCATAAGTAAACCGAATATAGTACGAGGACCAACCCCTCTGTCCTGATGGACCCTGGACAACATACAATACTCTGTATAAGTCCCTTGAGTCTGATAACTCATTCACTGTGTGTCGTAGGTTGAAAACTGTACTTATGGTTAAGAAGAATTACACCGCTGTTCAATGCTCCTTACCTAACCATCCACTGATATAGGTAAATGTCGTAGACATAATTTCAGAAAGGTATATCTCACTCTATGAAAATAGACGTACAGATATATCAATTTGAAATTGGTGCATAACAGCGGATATTCAAAACCAAATATTTGCCGACTGGCAAACAGCCCTGGTGATTTCCTCAAATATCACCGATTACAACGAATCCTGATATAATGAGGATGATCACCAATTCCCAATAACTTACTCCCACTCATCATCTATAAACCATACAGATGTGAGAATCATACCTGGTAAATACATACCCTGGAGCAAGTGTCTAATCGGGAAATCAGTTTTCTTTTAACATTATACAGTGAGACTGAAACATTGAAATGTTTCGATGGGGTATCCCGGTATTCCTAGTAATGCCCTTTCCATTATCCAGATTCACAACTGTAACCGTATAATTCTTTGCCACCTCTCCAAATCCCTTCATATGTCTTTAGTCTTTACCTTCTGCACACCCTTTTATGCCAAATGGTTTTCTTCCTTCCCTACCGTACGGCACCAGCCTATGGTTTGGAAGAAGACTATCCAATAAGCATAATGGGTGTACTGTCCCAATCCTAGGAACACTCGCAATGAGAGAGGGTGAAGATAAAAGACAACCGAATAAACCTTATTCCTATTTCTCCTGAACCAGAATCCATCCCCGAACTGGAACAAGTTCCATTCGAGTTCGTATATAACCATACGATGGAGTATCCAAATAAACTGTGGATCTTCGTAGTGATACGGAGTGTCCTGGAGAAATACAAAGGTGATGTGGGAGTGGTAACGAAATATTTGGTTTGGTCATGAATATCTGTTGCAATTTACTTTGCCCTCTTACTAATCCCTTGCTTTTTCTGAACTTAATACCTTCTGCACACCATCGTTATGCTAATTGGTTTTCTTCATTCCCTACCGGTCGGCACCAGCCTAAGGTTTGGAAGAAGACAATCCAATTTGCGTAATAGGTGTACTACCCCTAAACCAAGGAGTACTCGTAACCTGAGAGAGGGTAAAAGGAAAAGACAACTGAATAATCCTATCCGTTTTCTCCAGAACCGGAAACCATCCTCGAATAAATTCTTTCGAGTTCGTATCTAACCATACGATGGTTTTGTCCAATGGAAGTGGACGTTCGTAGTAAAACGGAGTGTCCTGGAGAAAAGGGTAAAAGTAGGAGTGGCAATGAGGTTTGCAACTCTGACAATCCAAAAGCCGGTGTTTAAGAAGGTTCGGTCAACTTGGTCACTGAGTCATTGTCTTAGGGTCGGGTCAATGGTCGCTGCCAAAGAGAGAGAGAAAAGAAACACTCAGCGTGCACTCTAACCTAGATCAGAATGGTTACCAATTTATCTAATCTGGAAACCTCCCACTGTACCTCAAATTCTCCTCCAAACCTGAAAGAAGAATTAGTCGGGGTCACCCGAGGAGTATACCAACTCATCAGTGGGAATCAGGATCCAACTATCATCGCATGATAACGTGACGGAATCCGCTCACGTCATCACACTCCAGAAGGTATGCGCATATCTGGCAAGTTTCAGTTCTTTTGAAACTCCCGATGTGATTTCTGCCCCATGCTCTTATGACCTTGGCGTGAGGTCAAAATATCATAAGTCACATGTCAAGTTCTACCCGTCATTATCCAGGTTAATTTGAATCCACCCGTACATACCCTTGACGTAGGCCAAAATAGTAGTACGACTGTCCCAAATCAACGCATCTATCTATGCAACAGATAAATACCCGGCAGCTACCAATCACTATGCCTTGGCGTGAGGTCAAAATACATAGCTTGAATACTACCGAATATTTAGCTGAAATGACGGAGAGCTACGAATGGTTTCTGGCGAAAACCTTTAACGTAAAGAACTTGATATCGTCGAAGGAACGGATAGCTTTTTAAAATATAGTGACGAAAACCTTCGCTAAAGAGGTCACTCCCGGTGAAGGGATCTCGGCTCTTTCCCCGTAGAATGAGGTGCAGGATATTCCAACTGAATACCGCGATGCAAAGCAAAAGTAATCGGCTATAGTGAAGTTAATGCCCTGACGCAAACTTCTGTCCAAGGGGTCACTCCCGGTGAAGGGATCTCGGCCCTTGCCTCGTCGACTGAGGAGCAGGATATTCCAATGAATACCACGATGCAAAACAAAAGTAAACGTCCTTGCAATAACAGCTTTTTGAAAAGTGTTCCAACAACATCAGATTAGGTTTGTTTTTAACTTGCATTGATCCGAATCAATGCAGTCCCATCAATTGATCACACCAAAAAGAACGAAAATATACTGATGTACGTATATGCCATCCGCATTCGCCACTGGGTCCCGTCATTACCCGTTAGGTTAGTTAACTAACGACAGAGCGGGGACTGGACTAGCGCGGATGCAAAACATATACAACATCTACTAATATATATACCAATATATTATATTCGCTCAAGGCGTGAATAAAATGCAACATCACAGAAATGTACAGCATCACAGAAACAATACAGATATCTGGGATCCCCGGGTTTCACAGAGCCGCTGAAACCCGACGTTCCCTTGGTCGTGTGGATAGCCTGTGCAATGAAATCCTAGACCCCTACGGGCGCGGCAAGTTACCCGCCAAAAACCTGAAGCGAGGCAGCCCCTTTCAGCACCGTGAATGGACCACCCAGCACTTCACGGAATCCGGTAACTTGGGCACCCCTCCTGGGTCAACCTGTACCCCCTACGAGTGCGGCGAATAGCCCGCCAATCCTAGAGTGAAGCCCCCTCCGTCTCAATGCCATGAGATGCGGGCTTGTTACTCTCTAGAACCCGGCTACCCGTGCACCCCTCCGCGGGGTAATCCTAGTACAGAAAGTAAAATATACATACACCGGGTACATCGACCGCAACCAGGTCGTGCCCCAAAATAATAATACAAACAGGCAGTGACGGCAGTCCACATGTCGGACGCTCGCCCCGCAATATCAAATGTACATAATACAACAGAACTGTACTAGCATTGCACCCAGGCTATCCCCCACGACCGATCCGCAACATCACAGCAAAAACAGAGCATCAACGTGAAAGTCACGTTCGCAAATCCGTCTAACCGGGCTATAGCAGTTAGACCGGATTTACCGATCGAGTGACATTCACGGTCGCAGATATAATGTAAATACTGTGAAATAATGTGTTTAAAATATCCGATCAATCAAATTTTAACAAGTGGGCCCCCAAACAATACTGTAGCAGATCAAGAAATCCTGGGCCCAAAATTAATATTCCAAAACACATATATATGGCCCACAAAGACACTGTAGAAATTGGGTGCAGAGATCTCAACAGTGCGCGGCGGAAACGCGGCCCAAAGGGGGTTTTGGCCGCGGTTCCGCGCCTGCACTGTCGACTGAACCTGTCGAATTTTTACAGTATCCTTGTAATCTCCAGTACATCAATTTTATACATCTTGAAAAAATTTTCGACACCAAAAAATTTCCAACAGAAAACTGATGTGATCAAAAATGCGATTTTGGAACTTTTGATCGATCGGAAATGCAAACACATTACACAAAGCTAGACTAAGTTAATGGCGAGGCTCTGATACCACTGTAAGTGCACGGCGGCGCCCCGGCCGTCAATCCGACGCCGGAATGCGGAAGCGGTGAAAAACTTTAATTTTGCGGACTTAGCAAACCGGCACCACCGCGCACTAAACACCCGGATCGTAACCATTAACAAGTCTAAGCTAACAAGAAGATGGGTTAGAGATATACCGACGATCCAAGTCCTCCGGTCTTCTCGTCATCGTCCCGATCTCCTGCGGAATGTCCCGTCTCCTCCTCGTCGCCGGAAGTGCACCACATCGCCTACTTTGTTTACGGGCTCCCACCTCAATGCCGAGGCAACTCGGGCACGAAGCCGGCTACTCGACGTGCCCAAGATATGCTGTAGAATGTGTAGTAGAACTTGTGTCTCTATTGGGGTTGAAGGAGTTGCCATGATGATGATGGGGGAATTTGTGCAAAGGGAAAAATCCAGGGAAGCTTGCTGGAAGAAATGGAGCATGTAAAAATGAGCTCGGCCATTCAATGTTTTAGGCTCTCTCTCCCTCTGGAAAAACAGCCCCTGCACCCACATTATGTGCTATGGAATAAATTAATGTCCATTAATTTATCAAGACATTCATCTCAAAAGAAACCAGCACACTCCTTTGTCTCTTATGCAATCATATATAAATTAATCCCCACTCTCAAAATAAACACTCACCCATACTCAAAAAGCAGTGGCCGGCCCATACCTTATTCAAGTGGGTGTAGGAAAATGATATAATAAAGATAAGGTCACAAACCCACACACCTACACAACCATCATCTCATGCATGATGACACCAAAGTCAAGCTATCATGAAAAGGAAAGTCAAGCAAGTCAATGGATGGTGCACCATCATGAAGACTATCATGATGCTACAAAAAGCAAAGACCCCCTCCACAAATGCCTATTTGCAACAATGCAAATAAACCCTCCTCCACCAATCTTCGGCCAATGAACGGAACAATGGAAATTGGCCGAAACGAAAAGCAAACTGGCAACTCCAGAAAACTGGTCCCGTAATAAATTACAGGAAAACCCCGATACTGTGCATACACACCCGCATCTGTATTTCGACCGAAATACAAGTGCAAAGAGACAAAATCTACACTGTACTATACTAGGATCCGGCTTATACCAAAACCGGCTAGTAATATCTGTTCGATCCTGATGCGTGCAATACCGCACGTATCTGATCGAACCCTGCCATATAACCATACGGCCTATAGTACAAACTGTCCGATCCTGATCCGTGCAATACCGCACGTATCTGATCGGACCTTGCCATATCTCCATACGGCCTCTACAACCTTTCGCCCGAAAGCTGAGTAACTGAATGTGGGGGACTCTAAAGACTCGTCAACACCTTGGTTATGGATTTAACCACTAGCACGTCAGAGGTATAAGCCAATACGTGACGGGCTACCAGGTACTGACTAAAAGGGACGTCTGTGAGCGAACTCAGCCCGACAACCCTACTGAGCCTGTCAGTGACAATATCCGTGCAGTCCGGTCCGTTCGTGTATGAGCATCGCATGGCGGGCCTAGGGGGTTGGTAAAAGTCAGACCCCCAAAAGCGGTACAAGTCGTGTCGGAGTGTAGCCCAGAACACCCTGAGATACTACTGGAATACCTACCAGTAAATCTCCTTGCCTTGGCCAAGGACTTTGTGTAATGGCTCTCCTAGACACAGCACGACCTCACCCCCAATACCGGGAGAGACGAACCCCTGAAGATACGCTCACTGCCTCCATGTGGCTCGGGACTGTACCCAACTAAAACCTGTTTGCACGACTCCTTTGAGCCGTGGTAGGGTAGTAATCAAAGTACAGTGGGAACTCACACGAGACAAATGACGATCCCCAGGTCGATGAACTAACCTGCACACATGTCACCAGGGAACTGCCATCTGACGTCTGGTATATGACCAACTAGCATGTTCCCGGCGAGTCCTGTCCGGTGTACTCATAACCCAATGAGCACCTGTATACATCTTAGGTGATCCAACTGACACCAGTGGCTAGTGAGACCGGCCACCGCCCCTCGTCGGGGTCTCGACTGTATACACTAGTCTACTAATGGAGTATCGATGCCCAGTCTCGAAACTCCCACGACTAGGGACCTTTTAAGGATATGCTTGTAGACCCCCAGCTCCCACTTATATGATCGCCCTCATACTGCTGGTGGTCAAGCAAGAATCCTAGGGGCTCTATCAACGTGTAATAGCGACGTGTCAGGTCACCTAAAACAGTACACGATGATAAAGGTAAACCAGATAGCATACTATCATCTTGAGTAAGACTGTCCTACCGGGATAGGTCCTCCCTCAATCATTACAATCACGTACCTGTGACCTAATAATTGACTCTGAGGGCACTATCTCCAACAAATACAAACTAGTCAGTTCCCGACGAGTCCTGTCCAGTGTACTCGTAACCCAACGAGCACCCGCATACTATCTCAAGTACGACGTACCGATGGCTGTGGGACAGACCGTCTCCCACACTGGGATAAGAAGCGCATGCGCTAGTCTACTCCGGAGTATCGATGCCCTGTCTCGATAGTCCTGCGACCAGGGACCTGCATAAGGATGTGCTTATAGATTACCCAGCCCCACTAGTGTGACTGCCATCACAACGCTGGTAATCAAGCAAGGATCCTAAGGGCTCCACTAATGTGTATAGGCGATATACTAAAATAAACACATGTACACATTGAAGTAGAAACAAACCAAGTAGCATACTACTATTTTGAACAAGATTGTATATACAAGGTGAATATCCCAAGCTTCCATTAAGTAATATACAAACTAGTATGATACAGTAATGGCCTCTAGGGCATATACACTAACAATCTCCCACTTGCACTAAGACCATGTACTGGCGTATCGAAGACCTATCATCTCGATTAGCCGCTCGAACTGAGTCTGGGGTAGGGCCTTCGTGAGTGGATCTGCAGTGTTATCTTCTGAATTTACTCTCTTTACCTCGATCTCCTGGCAATCAATGATCTCCCTGATAAGGTGGTACCGCCTCAAAATATGCCTGGACTTCTGATGGGACCTGGGTTCCTTCGCTAAAGCTATAGCGTCGTTGTTGTCACAATACAGCGGTATTGGATCAACACTGGTAGGAACCACCTGAAGTTCCGTGAGGAACTTCTTCATCCAGACAGCTTCCTTTGCGGCATCGCAAGCAGCTATGTACTCCGCTTCCATAGTTGAGTCAGCAACGGTTTCTTGCTTTGAACTATTCCAGCAAACCGCCCCTCCATTGAGGGTAAAGACATAACCCGACATGGACTTGGAGTCATCCTTATCACTCTGGAAGCTGGAGTCAGTAAAGGCTTCAATCTGGAGGTCTTTTCCGCCATACACCAAGAACATCTCCTTAGTCCTTCTCAGGTACTTGAGAATGTTCTTTACTGCTATCCAGTGTTTCTCCCCTGGGTTCGACTGATACCGGCTTACAACGCTCAATGCGTATGCTACATCTTGTCTGGTACACAACATCGCATACATAATAGAGCCTACCGCAGATGCGTAGGGTATTGATGACATGCGAGCCCTTTCCAAATCAGTCTTGGGAGACATCTCTTTGGAGAGGGTGATTCCATGACAAGCCGGTAGATTACCGCGCTTGGAATCTTCCATACTGAATCGTTTCAGTATGGTGTCGATGTACCTTAACTGTGAAAGTCCCAACATCCTTTTAGATCTATCACGATAGATCTGGATCCCCAGAATGTAGTTGGCATCGCCCAGGTCTTTCATGGAGAACCTCTGCGACAAGAATCCTTTGACTGACTGTAGCATAGGAATATCATTTCCTATTAGGAGAATGTCATCGACATACAAGACGAGGAATACCATATTTCTCCCTACAATCTTACTGTAAATGCATGGTTCATCTGGGTTTTTGACAAAGTCGAATTCTTTGACAGTATCATCAAAGCAGATGTTCCAACTCCGCGATGCCTGCTTGAGTCCATAGATGGACTTGAGCAATTTGCACACTTTACCGCTGCTCCCACTCTGATTGAATCCCTCTGGCTGATCCATATAGACACACTCTTCAAAATTTCCATTTAGAAAAGCTGTCTTTACGTCCATCTGCCAGATTTCATAATCGTAGAAGGCAGCAATGGCAAGAAGGACCCGAATGGATTTAAGCATGGCCACCGGAGAAAAGGTCTCATCATAGTCCAAACCAGGTCTTTGACGAAAACCCTTTGCAACGAGCCTAGCTTTATAGGTTTCAACCTGCCCATCTACACCAATCTTCTTTCTGAAGATCCATTTGCAGCCTACGGGTTTTACCCCTTCTGGAGCAAAGTCCAAAGTCCAAACTTTGTTGGTGTACATGGACTCCATCTCGGTCCGCATTGCATCCAGCCATTTTGCCGAGTCACCGCTTTGAATGGCTTGCTGGAAGCTAGTAGGCTCACCATAATCCATGGTGCAATCCTCTCTATCCCCGTCTATGAGAAAACCGTAGTATCTTTCGGGCGGATGAGACTGCCTACTACTTCTGCGGAGCGGCGTAGGAATGTCCGGTTCTCTTGAAACGTCTGGTTCATCCAAGCTTTCAGTAACAGCCTGTGGTTCTGGAATTTCTTCCAGTTCTATTGCTCCCCCACTTATCTGATTTTCCAAAAATTCAGTTTCCAAGAAGTGGGCATACGGAGAAACAAAAACTTTTTGTTCTTCTGCGGAATAGAAAAGATACCCTCTGGAGTTCTTTGGGTATCCCACAAACTTACACAGTACTGAGCGTGCCTCGAGCTTGTCCGCATGCTGCTTTTTTACAAAAGCTGGACATCCCTATACCTTAAGATACTTAAGACAGGGTTTCTTCCCACTCCACATCTGATATGGGGTGGTAGGCACAGTCTTGGTTGGAGCCTTGTTCAAGAGATATGCAGCTGCTTCTAGTGCATAACCCCAGAAAGATCGCGGTAACTCAGCCTTACTCATCATGGAACGAACCATATCCAATAGGGTCTGATTCCGCCTTTCCGATACACCATTGTGTTGTGGTGTGTATGGAGGAGTAAGTTGAGAGAGAATTCCATTCTCTTTTAAGTAGCCCAGAAACTCGGCACTCAAGTATTCTCCACCTCGATCCGATCTTAGAATCTTGATACTTTTGCCGGTTTGTTTTTCAACTTCATTCTTGTATTCTTGAAATTTCCTAAAGGCCTCGGATTTGTGCTTCATTAAGAAGACATGTCCATACCTTGAGAAATCATCTGTGAAAGTAATGAAGTATGAATAACCACTTCGCGCATGTGTAGACATTGGACCACACACATCACTGTGTATGAGTCCCAAGAGCTTGCTCGCTCTTTCTCCGCGTCCAGTGAACGAAGTCTTTGTCATCTTTCCCATGAGACAAGATTCACAAGTGGCATAAGACTGATACTCGAACGGATTCAAGTACCCTTCTTTATATAACTTAGTTAATCGTGTCTCATTAATGTGACCCAGTCTACATTGCCATAAGAAAGCCTGATTTGTTTCCGGAGACTTTCTTTTAAGTGTGTTCTGGACACTGAAAATCTGAGCTTGATTTAACACGTATATTCCGTTCTGTAATGTACCTGACCCAATCAGAACTTGATTTAGGTGGATGTGTACTACATCGCTTACAAAAGTAAATTCATATCCTTCCTTAGAAAGTAAGGATACAGATATGATATTACAAGTCGCACCTGGTACATACAAACAGTTACGCAGAATCAATATCTGCCCAGTTGTCAGTCCTAGGTGATATTCCCCTACGGATACAGCATCCATGCTCATTCCGTTAGCAACCCTGAGAGTCATATCACCTTTCCTGATAACCCTACGGTTTCTCAGAGCCTGTAACGAATTACAGATGTGAGATCCTGATCCGGTATCCAATACCCAGGAAGTAGGGTTAACTGACAAACAGTTCTCTATTACAAACACACTCAAAGCCGAAGCCACAACATGCTTCGAATTCTGGCTACTGGCTTTGCAAGCCCTGCAATCTTTCTGCCAATGTTCATTCCCGTTACAATAGGAACGTCCCTCTTTAACCATATCCAGTCCTGAAGCTTTTGCCCTTGCTTTTCCTTTTTCTTCCCTGGTTTCTTTCAGGGTATAAGCAGAGGGCAGGGATTGTAGAATTAAGTCAGTACTTGACCCATTCTTCAACGTGGTCTCCAGGTCCGTGAGCTTAAAATAGCTGGTCTCTGTAAGGACGTTGTCCCTTACAGATGACCCGACAGCCAACCTCGCTTGAAGCAATTCGTTCGAGGTCTCATATCTTGCGATACGAGATTGCTCTCCATATAAATCTTTGTTATGGAAGAAGATAGAAACTGAGTCCATCTTCTCAAGCTGCCCCTGGTTTGCACCATCAACTGAGGCTAACACGAGGCACTTGGCTTTCGCACAATCCTTTTTCGATGTCTTTTGGATGTAAACATTCGTGACAGGGGAAACTGGACCTGAGACAGCAGGGGTTTGATTAGTTAAGAGGTGTCCCAGCTTGTCATGGGTAATGGACATCTGGACAGACCTTTTCCAGTCATAACAGTAAGGTTCAGTCATTTTATTATCTAGATGTAACCTAGGTGCGGTCACTGGGTCGCTGCAATTAAGAGAGAGAGAAGAAAACACTCAGCATGATGCTCTTGCAAGTTTAGAGTGGTTTTTAATTTGTCTAAACAGGATGGCTCCCACTGTCTCTCGAATCCCTCCTCAAAACCAAAAAGGAAGAATTAGTCAGGATCAATCTCACCGTACAATTCTTGCTTAACCGTTCAGCCAGGCTAGTGTCGGTACTTCGAGGGAGGTTTTCCAACGCTTTCGCGAAGTTCCTTAATTAAATAACCTCTTTTCCCTGTGGGCGTAGCCCCGCTAACACCTTTCTAGACACCTACTTGGTTTATAGCATTGATCGTTAAGTAAGAAATTTCCTGAGGAGTAGCATATGCTCACAGTAGGATCGGGATCCAAATATCATTGCGTGACAAAACTGAAGGAATCCTACCAGAATCATCACACTCCAAATGGTATGCAACGCTAGCAAGTCTCAGTTCTTTTGAAACTCCCGATGTGGATTTTTGCCCCATGCTCTTATGACCTTGACGAAGGTCAACAAATCATAAGTCACATGTCAAGTTCTACCCGTCAATATCCAGGTTAATTTGAACCCACCCGTATATACCCTTGACGAAGGTCAACAAGGTAATACGACTGTCCCAAACCAACGCATCTATCTATGCTACATATGAACACCCAACAGCTACCAATCACTATGCCTTGACGAAGGTCAACAAACATAGCTTGAATACTATTGAATATTCATACGAAACGACGGAGGGCTACGAATAGTTTTGGCGAAACCTTGAACGCAGTGAACTAGATATAATCGATGGAACGAGATAGCTTTTAAAAGGAGTGGCTCAAGCTCCGCATTTAAAAGTTAGTTTTGAAAAGAACCGAGTGGTTTTCCGAAAGTGTTCCAACGATTTTAACTTGGTTTATTTTCTTGCATTAGTTCTTTTAATGCGTCCCATCATATAATCCTACCATTGCAGAAAACAACCAAAATATGACGTACGCTTATGCCATTCGCATTCGCCACGGGGCCCCGTCATTACCCGTTAGGTTACTTAACTAACGACAGAGCGAGGGCTGGGCTAGCACGGTTGTAAAACATAAGCAACGCCTAAATAATATCATATATAGATATACTGCAATGATAGCCATTTCAGATCACAGATGAATACATTGGATATACTAGGAATCCGCAATTCGTACGAGCATGTAACGAACACGGTCGCGGTGAATAGCCAATACCCCACCCAAGACCCCTACGGGTGCGGCAAACTACCCGCCAAGTACCCGAAGCGAAGCAACCTCCCTCATCCCCGTGAGTAGGCCACTCGGCACTTCGGCATACCCGGTAGTTTGTACACCCCCTCCATGGGTCTATCCTAGGAGCAAAAACAGTAAAAAGAAATTATACAATGACGGCTACAACCCCGACCCGGTTGTGCGGCCATACAAATAATTATTACATCAATTTACAAATTTATATGAATTGAAAGAAAAGAAAACTCTCGTCTCACAACCCCCGGCTATTCACCCGCGACAATCCAATGAATTCATATACACATTCCAATAACATTACAGATCACAGATTTGTATAACCCCTACTAATCGACATATAGCGATTAGCAGACGTTCAATACAAATATCACATCACAGAAAAACCCGTCAGCTTAAGTCTTTTAGAAGTTCGATCAAAAATACGGTTTTTCAGGACCCTAAAAATAAAATTTTCGTTCTGGAAAATCTGGGCAGAAAATATATATTCCAAAAATCCCAAAATACCCCTATGAGCAAACTGCAAAGAAGAAACCCCATGACCGAGTCAACTCGGCCGCGGTTCCGCGGCGGGAGCAAGCTACCGCCGCGGAACCGCGGCGCTTTGATCGAGTTAGGGGGTCAAATTTTTGCAGTTTCTTCAGAAAACCCTGAGTCGATTTTTGGTGTATCTCAAAATAATTTTCCAGCACTTTTAAAATCGACAGAAAGTTTAAAAAACGGGGTTCATTTTGCGACATTTTCTTTGATCGATCTTCTAGCTACTTTGCATGTTAGATAGAGTTTAACTAGGCTCTGATACCACTGTAAGTCTATGCTACCTCTCCCGGTACTTACGGGCTTGCGGAATTTGGTGAAAAACGATTTTCTTAGAGGCGGTAATATGGACTCAAAACCCGGATCTTTGTTAAACTGCTAACCAACAACCTAACAAGAGTTTACCTACTCGGTTAAGGAGGCTATACCTTTCTTGAACTCCTTCGTCTTCAACTCGTCCCGGAGTTCGGATCGGCCTCACCTCGTCGTCTCCTTGCGTCGAAGATGGATCCACCCGAAAGCTTCTACCTTTGGCTTGTTCTTCGGACTTTGAAGAAACTAGATCACTTGGCTTGCTAGGCCTTATGAGCTAGAATGAGTAGAGAAGAGTATGTTGGGATTTTGCTCTATGGTTCTTGCTTCTCAACACATGAGACAAGTGAACCATAGACTAAAGAGAGAGAGCAAGAGGAAGAGGGTGAGAGCAAGAGCATGAGAGCTCAAAACCAAGAGAGAGAAAGGTCAAGCAAGAATGAGCCTCTCTTTTGTCTTTCACCCTCTCATAATCCAAAAGCATCATTAGCCATAATGTCAACCAAGTATTATGTGATGGTTCATATCATGACAAAGGCAATATCATTTCCATGCACTCATTTTGCAAACTACAACAAGCAAGCAAAAGTCTTTGCATGAAAATGACAACCATTATGATGATGATGGTCAACTAGTCAAACCTAGTCAACCAGTCAACAAAGTCAACAAGTCAACAAAGTCAACCCTCCAACAACCATGTCACTATAATACTTAATTAATATTATTGCTAAATATATATATATATCATATTCTCATTAGGGTTGAGCAAAAAGTCAATAGTCAACAGTCAACGGTCAACAACCCTAATGAGAATCCTCTGCCTCTGTCTCTCCGTCAACTGTGCATACACACCCGCATCCGCGTTCCGAGGAACACGGATGCAAACTGGATAAAACCAATCCCAATACATACACTAGGATCTGGCTTAAACCAAAGCCCGCTAGTGTAAACTGTCCGGACACTAACCGTGCACAAGTGCACGGATGTGACTGAACCCTGTCGCAAAACCATGCGACCTGTCGCAAAACCATGCGACCTCTACTCTTTTGCCTAAAGGCGAATAGCTTTCTGTGTGGGACTCTAAAGACTCGACACTACGCTGGCAGTGGGTTTAACCACAGACCGCAAGCGGCACTAGCTGTGCGTAACGGTCCCCAGCTAGATGCCGACAAGAAGACTGACGAGGCAAAACCCATCTGAACTCCTACTGAGCCTGAATGTGACATTCTCCGTACAGTCCGGTCTGTTCATCTGATACATCGCATGGCGGGCCTAGGGGGCGGTAAACGTCAGTCCCCCAATAGCGGTACAAGTCGTGTCGGAGTGAAGCCCAAAACACCCCGAGATAACACTGGAAGCCTACCAGTATATCTCGTTTGCCCTGGCCAGGGACTACTCGTGTAATGGCTCTCCTAGACACAGCGCAATGTCAACCCCCAATACCGGGAGAGACGAATCATGTCTAACCGTCACTGCCTCCAAGTGCTTCGGGACTGCACCCAACTACCATCTGTTTGCACGACTCCTTTGAGCCGTGGTAGGGTAGTAATCAAAGTACAGTGGGAACACACTCGAGGCGAAGTGAAGTGTCAAGTCAGCGGACTAAGCTGTACTCATGTCACCTGGGAACTGATAACTGACGATAGGCATAATACCAAATAGTCAGTTCCCGACGAGTCCTGTCCAGTGTACTCGTAACCCAACGAGCACCCGCATACTATCTCAAGTACGACGTACCGACGGCTGTGGGACAGACCGTCTCCTATACTGGGATGAGAAGCGCATGCGCTAGTCTACTCCGGAGTATCGATGCCCTGTCTCGATAGTCCTGCGACCAGGGACCTGCATAAGGATGTGCTTATAGATTACCCAGCCCCACTAGTGTGACAGCCATCACAACGCTGGTAATCAAGCAAGGATCCTAAGGGCTCCACTAATGTGTATAGGCGATATACTAAAATAAACACATGTACACATTGAAGTAGAAACAAACCAAGTAGCATACTACTATTTTGAGCAAGATTGTATATACAAGGTGAATATCCCAACCTTCCATTAAGTAATATACAAACTAGTATGATACTGTAATGGCCTCTAGGGCATATACACTAACAAAACAGTGCCTAGTATCGGCACAAAACGTAATCCCAATATCTCGATATCTCTGTATCACAGTCTCTGTACCTCAATATCTCGAAATCTCAATGTCTCAATCCCAATATCTAGGGCGCCGTCAGTCCAGACCGGCCCCTACCATCCATCTCAAGATCACGACGGTATCCTCCGGATATCCGACGCGTCGGGTAATATCATCGGTCGGTAGTGCTCCCCTGCCAGGCTCAACGTCAACAGCACGATCCTCTTGCCCCGGGGTACCGCACCGGGCCCACCATGTACCCGAAACGGTTCCTCCAATCCTCGAATCGGATCTCGAAATCCATCAGCAAACTCATGGTGGACGACTCATACATCATGGGAAAACCGCACTTTTTATTTTAAAAGAGAGAAAAGGTTTATTTATGTTTTTGCGGTTTTCCTCCAAATCCAAGAAATCTCATGAAATCTGAATCCAAGTCATCAATAGCATGTAAACAATGAATATAGGCATGAGAATCCATGAATGCGATACAACAGTGAATAATAACATGCATGAAGTAGTAGGCAATAACTACAATGTCTAACTAGCATATAAGGCAAGTACACTAATATCATGTCTAAACTATTAGCTAACAACCTATATCAAATGAAATAGTATTTTCTAAAGTGTTCGTGACATGGCAATTACCGATGAAGATGTGTGTGAGCCGGCAAGTAAGTGTACGTGGTACATACGCGTCATCGGTAATGGTGCTGGTATCCTAACAACATGATATTAATAATAGGATATGAATCATAATATAAGCATGCGATGCGGAGCGAACAACAATAATGAGCGGGAGCTAAATACTAAACAATGGTGCCATTTGAAATAACACGAATCGTGGGGTTTTGAAAATAGGGTTACGGTAGTTTTAAGAAAGGATACGTCTTTTGAAATATCCGTAGATCCCTTGACCTGTCTTTTAAAATAACCATGATCCGCTAGTTTTGAAATAGGTAGGAGTCTAATCTAATCTAACAACTACACTAAACTATATGGCTGAACTAACAAGCTGAACTACAGGTAAGGAAACCTCCTATCATCTGAGTCGATACAGATACATACCTGTATATGTATAGTCGGTGATTCCGCCTCAATAATATCATATCCGATACCATATCTATAATCAGACATCCCAAGTCAAGAGTGCGGATCAATCATCAATATATAGCCCGTACGTAAATCCGTCGTACGGCATCCCAAATCTTGGTACGGGTCAATATCACATTCATCATACTATTCATCTGGTATCCTCTTTATCAAATATCATGATCGGGGTACTAATCAACGTCTAGTACAATACTGATACCACCTAATCATGCATGGACGTGTGTGAAACACTACGTCAAGGACCCGCTACAACGTCATGTCGTATCTCAAATACGAACCCTGCTATATCACCGATCTCACGGCCTCAAATCAAATCTCATCGACCCATCATAAATCCCAAGTACTATCCTTATTATCCATGCATGCGTATATGAATGTACATATGCATAGTCCCATACCCACGCATATATACATATATACACATCCCAATCTGCGCACAAGAAAGTAAAGTATGCAAGTCTGTGTGTGCGTATGTGGGTATAACAACTACTCTAGGGTTTCGCAACTAACCCAAAGGTAAACAATGAACACATAAACATAACATGAATAAACATTCTCGTATCATAAAACACCTATATAAATATATATATAAGCTACACTACGGACTGCGGGGGTGCTGTACTCCATCCACCCGACTTTCCCCGTAGATATAAATCTACTCACCTGGTCCTCGCTAGCCGGTGCCGACATCGCCACGCGCTTGCTTGTCGTCTCGAAGTCCATATGGGGTACCTACATATCATAACGCACCGCGTCGTATTAAAATCCAACTCATGACCCAAAAACGACACGTGAATCCCACATAGGTCAAAACCTATGGTTGCTTTCACAAATCAACCCAAAAAACCCTCGACGTCGGCGTACAAACGCCAAACCATCGAGAAAAACTCAAACGTATCAATCGTGGTTTCACAACACCTTAATTATATATATAAAATAGGGTTAAAATCACCAAAACTTCAAATTCGCTTTAGAGCTATTTTTCCGAAAACCTAATAAGCAAAATTAACCGCTTTAATACAACATCTTGATGTTTAAATAAATCTAATGGCCATAATACTTATTAAACATCTTAAATAAGTCTTAAAAACCATTTCCATAATTTAATCTCATAAATTTGCATAAATTCCAAAATTCTAGTTTACAATATACCCAAATTTAACTATTTTATAGCAAAAATGCACAAACAACAATTTAGCTTGGATTTTCATGAACTAAAGTATTAAAATATATTTTATAATGTTAATGAAGTCATGAAAAACCTAATCACATTTTTAAACCCAATATTTAAACAATTTTTTTAAAACCTAGTTAGCAATTTAGCAAAATTATAACCATTTTAATTTAACAAATTAGCAAGTAGCAACCAACCTAGATTTTGCATACAATTACATGTTAATCTCCTCATTACAACCATAAACTAATGATAAAAACCCTAATTAAATTCAAACCCTAGTCTTGAATTTCCTAAAGTTGCAATAAAACCTAATTAAACATCAAATTTGTTAACATAGAAGCAATTAAACAACAATATATGAATAAGGTTTAAATTATACCTCATGATCATGGATCAATCATGAAATCTAGCTTCTCAAAATGCTCTCTTATCACCACAATCCATGCTTGTTAGGCTAAGCTAAAATGGGTAAGAGTTGGATTTGGATTTTGGGTTTTTTTGATGGATTTTGAGGCAATTTTTGAAGCATTTTTTGAAGAGAAATGAGAGGAGAAAAGGGCGAAGGGGCTGCTGCTCGAAAGGGTTCAGGTTTGGACAGAAATGGAGGGGGTTGGGGAGAGGGAGGAGAGAGAGTGAGGTGGAGAAAGTAATATCTAGTCAAAGTCCACCCTTTTTCTATCATTTTCCTTTCTTTTCTTTTCTTTTCTTTTCTTGGTGATTGGAGAGAGAGGGGGAGGGCTGTCTTGGTGGGGCCGGACACATGGGGAGGGGAAGAGAGGGTGAGGTGTGGGTGTGTGGGTTAGGGAAAAAGATAAATGTATTACCCCAATCCCCATTAACACTAATTTCACCGAAAAAAGCCTTTTTCTTCGATATTTTCTAAACCGTTTTGGCAAACGATTTCATTTCAAAAACCACATGATAAAATTTTATTTAATGTTTTATGTTACACAAAATTTGTTTAAACTCAATCCAATTTGTAATTTTCCCTAATTAAATGTATTGGTGACGGCTTAAAATAATATTAAAATAATTAATTTCGGAAATTTTTTTAGAAAATTTGAAATTTCACCAGTGGCTCAATAAACACCAAATACTAGAAATTACATAGCTAGAATATGTATATTTAATTTTATAATAAAGATATTTGTATTTTGAATTTTTACAGAAAACCCCCTTATTTTACCGTTTTTTCGAAATTTCACCGAAACGATTTTCAAAACGTTACAATCTTCCCCCCTTAAAGAAATTCGGTCCCCGAATTTAAATTAAAACTCCCCCCCAAATACTAAAATATTTCAGCCAAAACCATCAAATCGCCGGGGCTCCGAAATCATAAATACATAAACAGATCATAGCGCAATTCATGCGCATGAGTAATGAGTAGATAACTCGAAATCAAAACTCTGTCAAGCATCCCGCAATCATCGGAGTCAAGGTGAAGACACGAATGCCAAATCTCAAGCAAGACCGATATGCTCTAAATCGGAACTATACATGCAAATATCAGGAGGAAATGCATGCCAAATCCTTTATGTTGTTGTGCAATGCACATAACACTGCACAGTGGCGGACGTCTATCATAAGAAAATAACAATATACATATATACCTTTGTTTGAAATGTACGTTCCACCGTTTTGGGAAACAATTTAGAAGGGTTTTCCTTGTTTTAAACGTTTCGCGTCATATCAGACACGTAGGTAAATACTGAGACTATAGCTCGTTTTTTGGAATTCCCTTCAATAGCTATCAATGCATGCAAAATACATTCAGGTACTGTCCTCTGACTAGTCCTGCTTAGTACGAAAACACATCGCAATTATCATATAAAAAAAACGTACTGCTCTATAAGAAATCAATCCCAAAATACGCGTATGAATACTACGTGCGTCTGGTGTGCACGACAATCAAAATCCATATACGTGCCATACAAGTGCACAGAAACAAGATCTAAGTGCATCGGGTGTGCACAAAGCATCTGTCGTAGGCAACGTGTGTGCCTGACAGCAAAATCAGGTGCATCTGACATGCACGAAAAATCTCGATTTAGTGCATCTGGTGTGCACCTAAATCGCATCTCAAGACATGCACTCAACGTGCGCGAAAACCCAAAACCAGGGGCATCCATCATGCACGAAATCATGAAATCTAATATCAAACGCCGAACATGCGCAAAATCAAATCAGGTGCACAAGGTGCATAAAACAAATATCGAGTATCACAATCGAAATCGAAGTCCAGTGCATCTAAGTGCACAAAAGGCGTATCACTGCACTGCAAGCATATATAAACTGTACAGAGTGCAGGAACCAAATCGTGTGCGTGCATACGCACAAAATCAACTCAAATGTCTAAAACCGTAAAATCACAAACATGTGAAACCAAAGCACGAAAACGATATAAAGTGCAACACTTTGCAAAGATCGTAAATCCTCAATCATCAAAATCAAATCATGCGAATAAATCACCCAAAACATCAAAATCAATAATGGCAGAATAGTACCGCTCAAGCGCATCCTCTAAGAATCTCGGGCCAACTGTCGCGGTCACTGGTGGGCCATCTCGTCGATGATCATGAACTCTGGCCTGCTGGTTGTAGGGTTCCTAGGCACTCTAGTGAGGTCTCCCAAGCCATCAACCATGGCAATTTCAAAAATTATGGTGCCTACAAACCCTAAACTACGGATCGATAACTAGATGTCTAGGCGAAAAAGAACTAGTTAACACTTAACTATTGGGAATACGGAAATACAACCTTTGTAGATCCGGTCCTCCACCTCCACGGCTCCGCAACGATGTCGTCTCCGCTGTCCAAATCAAATCCGGGCTCTAGAGTCGGCTTCGTCGGAGAATGGGCAAGCTAGGTCGTCGATGTCCATGCCGAAGATGATCTACGTCGAACCATCGCTAGATCAAGCTCACAACTTCACCAAGTCATGAAACTTGTGAAGTAAACACACTCTACTACTTGGCAAGAGGTAGAGGATGAAGAAATAGGAAGTGGGTAGACTTTAGAATCGGATTTCTCACTCATTTCCATCACTTGCCATTGATGGGGCAAGCTTTCTTCACTTGAAGAAAATGGAAGAAGATGAAGGAAATTGTTATGATAAGTTAATTAGAAAATAGAAAATAAAAGAATACTTATCATCAACAACCATGGTCAAGTGTAGAGATTAAACTAGGGTTAATGGAGTGGTTAGGGTTAAGCATGAGACAAAATGGTCACTTTGGTCAAAGTCTTCATGAAGCTTCAACAAGCTTCCAAATAAAGCCACCATTTTGCTTTATGTTTATCATTTTCCAAAATGAATAAACAAATAAATAAATAGATATGAAAATGAAAACCCTAACCATTACATAACCATGGTTTAAACTTTACACAAAACACAAGTTAGCATGCATCATCAAACATGATACATACAAGTGTACAAAAGTATATCACATATACAATGTGCACAAAACAAGTGAGAAAATCCGTTTAAAGTGAACCAATACTAGTTAGTGCAAAGTAATATATCAAATATATAATTATGCATTAAATCATTAAATCAACACTTGATTCAATGATCCGGTCATGTCGCACACAACCGACTAGTATTCAATGTATCGGTTTATCGAATCAACGCTTGAATCGATAACTAGGTTATATCGCATACAATCTTTCCGATACATTCATCGCGAGAATGGAATGCGGCATCACATACACGCATTATTCTCGGTCCCGCACATATCTCATATGCGCTCCTATTTCGTTTCGCTTGAGCCAGGAAACCTCTGTGTAGGACTCTAAAGACTCGTCAATACGCCGGCAGCAGGTGATGATCATATCAAACACCCACAAGCCGCAAGCGGTCTGCTAAACGTAACGGCCACCCGGGTATTGAGCGATCTGAAGATCGACGAGCAAGCCCGCTCACACTCCAGTGAATCCGACCAGTAACACTACCGTACAGTCCGGTCTGATCGTCTGATATGTCGCATATCTTGCCTAGGGGTGGTAAACGTCAGACCCCAATAGCTCGATAAGTCGTGTCGATATGAGGTCTATAACTGTTCGAGAAACTACTGGTAACACTTACCAGTAAATCTCAGCAACCCTGGCCAGGGATTTCCTGTTATAGCCAATCGAACACAGCGCAACATCAACCCCCTATACCGGGAGAGACGAATCCCCTCCTATCGCTCATTGCCTCCATGTGACTCGGGACTGTACCCAAAAACCACCGTTTTGCACGCCCTCTTGGACGTGGTAAGATGGAAATCAAAGCACAGTGGGAACCACACAAGACTCTATGACGATCTTGGGTCAACAGACTACTCTGTACCAGTGTCACCAGAGAACTGCCATCTGACGTGAGGTATAATACCATCTGGGAGTTCTCGGCGAGTCCGTCCAGTGTACCCAGTCTCTACTGAGCACCCGTATATCATCTCTGATGTCAAACACCGATGGATATGGGATCATCCATCGCCCATCTGTATGGGTCGAGAAGGTATACGCTAGTCTACTCTGGTATATCGATGCCCCGTCTCGATACACCCACGACTAAGGACTTTGAAGGATGTACTTATGGACTACCATGTCCCCACTAGTATGATCCGCATCATAGTACAGGTAGTCAAGTACACATCCTAAGGGCTTTACCAACATGTAACATGGAGACAATCAGTGTACACGTTAAGGTAAAGATCAACCAGATAGCATACTATCATGTCGAGCAAGAAAGTCCTCCCTATATACGTCCTAGCATCCACTACAATATACATCCAATGTACAGTAATGCCCTCTAGGGCATACATATAACTAACAATCTCCCACTTGCACTAGGGCCATCTGTAGCAGTGGTTGTAGTATCTCATACTCAACCATCCCATAAAAGTCTCTCTCTGGGAACAGGCCTTTGTGAGTGGATCCGCTGTGTTGTCCTCTGAGTCTACTCTCCAAACCTCGATCACCCTGGAGATCAATCATCTCCATGATCAGGTGACACTGCCTTAGAATATGTCTGGATCACTGATGGGACCTGCGTTCCTTGGCATAAGCCACAACTCCATTGTCACACAATGGGAGGAACATAGTTCATCTCATGAACCAATATACACCCAAACAGCCTCTTTGGTAGCATCTTAAGTAGCGATCTATCCTGCCTTTATCGTCTAGTATGTCACGATATCTAGCTTGGAACTCTTCCAACATACCGTCCCTTTACTGAGGGTAAAGACAATGCCTGTGACTGACATTCAGTCGTCTTTATCACCCTGGAACCCTTCCAGTGATTCTTCTCAGGATCGATTGACACCACCTCACTACATCTAGTGAGTTTCCTAACATCCATTTAGATCTATCTCATAGATCCAAAATCCAGGATTTAGTAGGTATCACTTTAATCCTATATGGAGAATCTTTGTGATAAGCGGAGATTGATCGAGCGTAGCATAAGAAACTCCTTTCTTATCAAGAGTATGTCATCCACGTACTCTACGAGGATCGTCACCATACTCCCTACTACCTTTTTGTATATACAAGGTTCATCTACCATTTTGATGATGTCAAACTCTTTGACCGCTTCATCAAAACAGATGTTCCAACTCCGCGATGCCTGCTTTATCCTATAAAGCATCTTGCACACGTTTCCGCTGCTCCCACTGTCTACGAAGCCCTCTGGCTGTGTACTTATAGACGCTCTCTTCTAAATCATCATTTAGAAAAGCAGTCAAGACACCCAACCACCAGATATCGCAGTCATGGTATGTAGCCGTGGCAAGTAGGATCTGGATGGACTTAAGCATAGTTACTTGAAAAGGTTTTAACATTATGATCCATATCTGGTCAATGATGCAAAACTTTAACAAGTCTAGCTTTGAAAGTCTCAACTTTTCCATCTACACCAAGCAATCTTCTCAAGATATACTTGCTCCTGATGGGGATTTAACCCTTCAGATATTGCAACCAAAGTCCATACTTTGTTGGTGTATAAGGATTCCATCTCAGATCGCTAAGCATCCAGCCATTCTTACAGAGTCTTACTCCTGATGGCCTGCTCGAAGCTAGTTGGGTCATCATCTCATGATGCAATCCTCGCTCCCACTGTCATAGAGAAACAGAAGTATCTCTCAGGTGGGTGAGGAACCCTACTAGATCGGCGGAGAGGCTGAGGTTCGTTGGAATCTACTGAAACCTTTGGTTCTATCAAATCATTAGCTGCAGTTTGTATGGCTGGAACTTTTCCAGTTCTACATTACAGACTTTGCCTCGAGCTTGTCCGGATTTTGCTTTTAGACATAGGCCGGACAACCCCAAATCTTAACTGATTTAAGAGATGGGCTCTTCCCTTATCATATCACATATGAAGTGGTAGGCAACTGATTTGATTCGAACCCTATTCAATAGGTATGCAGCTTCTCAAGTGCATAACTCCCAAAAGGAAATAGGTAACTCAGCAGTACTCATCATAGAGCACACCTTAACATATAGGGTGTGATTGCTCCACCCCGATATACCATCGTGCTATGGTGTATACGGAGGAGTAATACTGAGAGAGAATCTCATTCTCCTTTAGAATAGTCCAGGATTTCCGTGCACAAGTATTCTCCTCCTTGATCTCATCAAAGAACATAATACTTATACCTTTATTTTGGTTCTCTACTTCTAACTTATATTCTGTGAATATCTCAAAAGGTTCGGACTTGTGTTTCAACAGGAACATAGGTCTGAATCTCGAAAGATCATCAGAGAATGTAACGAAGTACAAAGAACCAATCCTGGCATATGTAGACAGGGGACCTACATACATCAACATGTATCATCCCAAGAGTTCACTAACTTTTTCTCTGTTTCCAATAAACAGAGCTGTGGTCATCTTATCTTTGTGACATGACTGGCGAGTTTCACAAGATGTAAATTCAAACTGATTTAAAAATGCATCTAAATGTAACTCAGCCAGTCGGGTCGCATTGATTTGACCTAGTCTACAATACCTCAAGAAGGATTCGTTCATTTCTGAACTCTTCCTCTTGTGTGTGTTCTGTATACTAAGAACTGTAGTTTGATTTAGAACATTAATGCTTTTAGATAACATGCCTGAACCGATCAACTTTTGATATAGGAAATGTTCAAAACATTATCCAACAATACAAAATTATATCCTTTCTTTACTGATAAAGAGACTGATATGATTTTGTATTACAGGTTCGGTATCTAATAACATTCGTTCAGAATCAATGTATTTGTAATACAGGGTGACAGTGACCAACAGACTTGGCTGCAACACTTGCCCCGTTTTCTGTCTCATGAAACTTATCACCCGTTCTCAGTTCTCTACCTTTCTGTAGCCCTATGTAACAGATTACATATCTGGGATCCTGATCTGGTATCACATACCCAGGACGTAAAGGATATTGAGAAACAGTTCTCTGTATAATGAACACACCCGAAGAAGATGCATCATATGCATTTTCTTCGTTTGGGCGGCACGGGAATTCTGGTAATCCCCAATTTCCTGCTCTGTCTTATAACAATTATAAGTTGGAGCGGGACCAACGTTCCCCAGCTCAGTATAACAAGCGGGTTCGGTCAATATTCCGTATTATTATCTTGATTAAGGCGTGATATGGTCGCTACCAGGAGAGAGAGAGAAGAAAACACTCAGCGTGCGCTCTGTCAAGAATAGATTGGTTATTATTTTATCTAATCAGGATGGCTCCCACTGCTTTTTATCAAATCTTCCTTCAAACCCTAAAAGGAAAGACTAGCCGGGATTAATTACACACTACAAGTTCGCCAATCTTTCAGCCAGGCCAGTGTCGGTACTTTGAGGGAGGTCCCCCGTGCTTTCGCACGAACCTAATTAATGTAAACCTCGTTTTCCCAGAGGCGTAACCTCGTTGACACCTTTCTAGACACCTACTTGATCGGCTAATTGTAATGCGTAAAACTCTCCCAGGAGTAACTCTTACTCGCAGCGGGTATCGGGATCCAACTATCTCATAGAAGGTATGCAATCTCATTGCAAATTTCAACACTTGAAATTCCCGATAATATTTTGCCCCTAGCGTCCTATGACCTTGACGCAGGCCAACAAACCATAGTCCGCTAGTCAAGTTCAACCCGTCATTTCCTGATTGAATTAAACCCACCCGCACGACCTTTGACGCAGGCCAACAAAGTCGCACGACTACCCTAATCCAATCACATCATATGCTTATGCAGATAAGCACCAGTTAGCTACCGCACACTACGCCTTGACGCAGGCCAACAAACGTAGCACGAATACTAACTACCACTTATCTGAAATGACGGAGGGCTACGACAGGTTTTTCTGAAAACCTATTGCGTAATGAACTTGATATCGTTGTAGAATCAAATGATTTTTAAAATGGAGTGCTTTTGAGGCTTTTCTAGTTTTGCTAAAGGAATCACTCCCGGTGAAGGGATCGTCGGTCCTTTCCTCGTCGAATGAGGTGCGGGATATATCATATATATCACTGTGCAAAGCAAAAACTCTTAAAAGCAATCAAAAGACAAACCGAGTGTGTAGCATCTGCCAGTTATTGCTAAAGGAGTCACTCCCGGTGAAGGGATCTCGGTCCTTTCCTCATCGAATAAGGTGCAGGATATATCTCATATACCTCTGTGCAAAGCAAGAACTGTAGCTACCTGTTTTATTTTAAAATTCGATTCTATAACATCTTAGGTTTCTTTTATTTCATTAATCATAATAATGAAGTCCCATCATTTAAGTACCTAAACATCACAGATAAATACGACGTACACTTATGCCATCCGCATTCGCCTCGATGTCCCCTCGTGCACCGTTAGGTTAGGTAACTAACGGCAGAGCGGGGCAGGGCTAGCACGGGTGTAAAACATAAGTAACGTCTATATAATATATCATATATACTATATACTGTATCTATCATAGAACATCACATGATCACATCACAGATATCGCAGCAGAAGAAACATATGAAATATTGGATATACTAGGACGTCCGTGTTTTCAATACGAGCCAGTATAAAACACGGATTCCACGGTCGCGATGAATAGCCAAACCCACACCCATAGACCCCTACGAGAGCGGCAAGCAACCCTACCAATTCTAGAGTTAGGAGACCCGGACTCGACTCCTCGAGTTGGTCTCCCACTGGACTCCAGAACCCGGTTACTTGTGCTCCCCTCCTTGGGTCTATCCTAGTGCGGAAAAGTAAATAATATACAACAGGTGACAACTCCCGCAACCTGGAAGCGCCCCAATAAAAGAATATTACATGAATGAAAATGAAAAACACTCATCTCACATAAAAAACCCCGGCTATTCAAACACGACGATCCAATATAACATATCTAGCAACACATAACATCACATGTCATCAACGTAAGTAAATATGCGCATCCCAATTGTCGTTGACATATAGCAACGAAACCGGCGATATCACATATTACACTTACGGTCACAGAAAAGAAAGTGTAAAACTACAACAGTTGGAATCCGCAACCACCTCAGACATTGCATGCCTGACCAAATGAATTACTTAGACATCGCATGCCTAACATATATAAACCCTGCATTTTAGTCTCATTATCGAAAGCACTTTTCAATATCAAGTCGGGCAATTCAACAAGATTCCCGACATCCTGATCGAATACTCGTCGCAAACTTCTGTAGACGGCCGCACCCCTGATACCGTCGACGAAGTGCACCAAGGCAGAACACCGCTACCGCGAGCACCCGAACGGATGCTTTCGGCGACGGGGTTCTCCTACAGTCACTTGGTCGGGGCTATGGAGTGAAGCTGTCTATTAAGTTTACCCGGCGAGTATCCGCGTACGCTACGTGATTGCGACGGACTTTTGATCACATCAAAATTCCGTGGCAACCGATCAAATGAGACTAAACCGCTAGATTTATAACATTCATTCAGTTATCTCATAACTTCTTATGAATTCCAATTATTGTATCCCATTCCAGATAAATAGAAAATGTTAAACTTTCCGATCGAACATTCCAACACCCAAGTTTTCCCGATACAGATCAACACATGAAATAAGTCCAACAACATTCAGTTCGTACCTCAGTACCGACGGTCCAGCCGTAGAAGGGTCAAGCCAACGCCTCACATGTGGCACGCCGTACTGCCCCAAACCCGAAGGTTCAAAAGGCAGTTCAAGACGGTCACATAATCGAGTTAAGGTTTGTGTCTTCTAGAGGGACCATCGTGTTACATGCACTACTTAGAACGTCGTTAAACTACGGAAAAATCCAACTCTTGGAAATTTCCCGACAGGGGAAAGATTGGGTATTTATATCCGGTCGAACTTTTTAACATATTCTAAAATTTATCCGGAAAGCCAAATAGACAAAATTTGATACCCCGATCGAAACACCGAATCCCCAAAACAACTGCAGAAAATTCAACTCTTGAAAATATATTAAAAATTCCCAGGAAAATCAGAACAGACAAATAAGAATTACTGTACAAATCTTGATGCACAAAACGACAAATGCGCCGCGGAACCGCCGCGGAATGCATAGCACGTGCCGCGGTTCCGCGGTGGAAAAGTGGACTTAGGCCCACGAAATTTACAGTAATTCTTAAAAAACCCTGCTTGATTTTCTGGATATTTTTAATCTTGAAAAATCCACATTTTTAAAATCTGGACAGAGAGCATGTTTGATTCGGGGTTTCGGGTTCGTTCGGACTTCAAATTCCGTCTAGACTTCGCCTAAGGCTCTAGCTAGGCTCTGATACCACTGTAGGGTTCCTAGACACTCTAGTGAGGTCTCCCAAGCCATCAACCATGGCAATTTCAAAAATTATGGTGCCTACAAACCCTAAACTACGGATCGATAACTAGATATCTAGGCGAAAAAGAACTAGTTAACACTTAACTATTGGGAATACGGAAATACAACCTTTGTAGATCCGGTCCTCTACCTCCACGGCTCCGCAACGATGTCGTCTCCGCTGTCCAAATCAAATCCGGGCTCTAGAGTCGGCTTCGTCGGAGAATGGGCAAGCTAGGTCGTCGATGTCCATGCCGAAGATGATCTACGACGAAGCATCGCTAGATCAAGCTCACAACTTCACCAAGTCATGAAACTTGTGAAGTAAACACACTCTACTACTTGGCAAGAGGTAGAGGATGAAGAAATAGGAAGTGGGTAGACTTTAGAATCGGATTTCTCACTCATTTCCATCACTTGCCATTGATGGGGCAAGCTTTCTTCACTTGAAGAAAATGGAAGAAGATGAGGAAATTGTTATGATAAGTTAATTAGAAAATAGAAATAAAAGAATACTTATCATCAACAACCATGGTCAAGTGTAGAGATTAAACTAGGGTTAATGGAGTGGTTAGGGTTAAGCATGAGACAAAATGGTCACATTGGTCAAAGTCTTCATGAAGCTTCAACAAGCTTCCAAATAAAGCCACCATTTTGCTTTATGTTTATCATTTTCCAAAATGAATAAACAAATAAATAAATAGATATGAAAATGAAAACCCTAACCATTACATAACCATGGTTTAAACTTTACACAAAACACAAGTTAGCATGCATCATCAAACATGATACATACAAGTGTACAAAAGTATATCACATATACAATGTGCACAAAAAAAGTGAGAAAATCCGTTTAAAGTGAACCAATACTAGTTAGTGCAAAGTAATATATCAAATATATAATTATGCATTAAATCATTAAATCAACACTTGATTCAATGATCCGGTCATGTCGCACACAACCGACTAGTATTCAATGTATCGGTTTATCGAATCAACGCTTGAATCGATAACTAGGTTATATCGCATACAATCTTTCCGATACATTCATCGCGAGAATGGAATGCGGCATCACATACACGCATTATTCTCGGTCCCGCACATATCTCATATGCGCTCCTATTTCGTTTCGCTTGAGCCAGGAAACCTCTGTGTAGGACTCTAAAGACTCGTCAATACGCCGGCAGCAGGTGATGATCATATCAAACACCCACAAGCCGCAAGCGGTCTGCTAAACGTAACGGCCACCCGGGTATTGAGCGATCTGAAGATCGACGAGCAAGCCCGCTCACACTCCAGTGAATCCGACCAGTAACACTACCGTACAGTCCGGTCTGATCGTCTGATATGTCGCATATCTTGCCTACGGGTGGTAAACGTCAGACCCCAATAGCTCGATAAGTCGTGTCGATATGAGGTCTATAACTGTTCGAGAAACTACTGGTAACACTTACCAGTAAATCTCAGCAACCCTGGCCAGGGATTTCCTGTTATAGCCAATCGAACACAGCGCAACATCAACCCCCTATACCGGGAGAGACGAATCCCCTCCTATCGCTCATTGCCTCCATGTGACTCGGGACTGTACCCAAAAACCACCGTTTTGCACGCCCTCTTGGACGTGGTAAGATGGAAATCAAAGCACAGTGGGAACCACACAAGACTCTATGACGATCTTGGGTCAACAGACTACTCTGTACCAGTGTCACCAGAGAACTGCCATCTGACGTGAGGTATAATACCATCTGGGAGTTCTCGGCGAGTCCGTCCAGTGTACCCAGTCTCTACTGAGCACCCGTATATCATCTCTGATGTCAAACACCGATGGATATGGGATCATCCATCGCCCATCTGTATGGGTCGAGAAGGTATACGCTAGTCTACTCTGGTATATCGATGCCCCGTCTCGATACACCCACGACTAGGCACTTTGAAGGATGTACTTATGGACAACCATGTCCCCACTAGTATGATCCGCATCATAGTCCAGGTAGTCAAGTACACATCCTAAGGGCTTTACCAACATGTAACATGGAGACAATCAGTGTACACGTTAAGGTAAAGATCAACCAGATAGCATACTATCATGTCGAGCAAGAAAGTCCTCCCTATATACATCCTAGCATCCACTACAATATACATCCAATGTACAGTAATGGCCTCTAGGGCATACATATAACTAACACTGGTGTGCGTAACAATGACCACTCCTGGGTCAAGGTCTTCAGTGTGAATTACCAATCTCTCGGTCCATCGGCCCTGTCAGGTGTGCTAACGGGGATGATCCCGTTCTGGCACTTCTCTGGTCATCTCTCGGTCAATCATCACGACCACTCGTAAGACAGCATATCACTGGCGTCGGCCTCTGGCTCTCTAAATGTACGTGACACATCTGATCCTGGGTGCAAGTATCATGGCAGCAGTGTCCTGGAAGGAATCCTGCTCACGGTCTCTTCCATGTCTCGTCTCTGCCAACTGTCCGGAAGTCATAGTCCTTTCCTATATCTGCATCTTGCTCTGGAACGACTGCATACTCATTGCGACTCCTTCTGGAAGGTAAATCCAAGTACCATGCCTTGGCATGCGCATCGTATCTTTGATGTCGGCGGAGTGGAACGTCATCTCATCTAGATCTGGTACGAGCCACTTACTTCATTTTTCTCAAATGTCGTCTGCTTTGTACTCGTCTCGTCGCGGCTGCATGGACTGAGCTCCAACGGCTATCCTCGTATCGCGAGTCTCCCAAGAAATGCATCTCACTACCTAGCATCCGAATTAAGTCGAGCCATCCGATCGAGTCGTCAAAACCTCATAATCCCCCAAAAGCTCAACATCTTGGGCACAGTTTAATAGTATCGGGTACATACCACAGCATCGGTGGTCCAGCCGTAGAAGGGCAAACCCAAGCCTCACTAATGGCGCCGCGGAACTGCCGCAAACCCTAAGGTTCAAAGGCTTTCACACGGTCATTAAGTCGAGTTAGGGTTTCATTCTTCTAGAGGGTCCATAGAATTGCCTGCATGTCTTTCCGAATACTTTAAACTTGGAATAATAGGTTGCTGACCTTCGATCATCTCTGTCGATTCTCAACATCTCCGCGTCAAGTCGTCTCTAGCTTGAATCAATCTATCTGATGACCTCTCATCGGGTAGGCGAATGAACCACATGTCCTAGTCATTCATCCTCGGGTGACTAGCGACCTTCTATCATCTCTTAGTACAACCTGTACTACAATAGCTCCAACATATGGGGCGATATCTCGTCGCTCGCAGTAACACTGAGTCACTCGTCTGCACGCTGAACAGTGCCTCAATCATCATGAGTAAGCAATACACCAACGGTCATCAAAATCTGGCTGGCCTCTATCATTGGCTCGATCCTCTAGTGTCGATCAGCACATCCGAGTAATCTCATAAAGGCGATCCGCCAAACTCTCGTGGCGCGGAAACACAGTAAAAAGAAACATCTCCGCAATCGTGTGTCGCCGGAATTTCCCCCTGGTCAGTCCTCGTTCGTGACGAGCTCGTGCTGACCGCAACTTTAGCTGTAGCTCTCCCTGCCCATAATCGTGGCAGCAAAACCATAACCGGTACTGATGAGGCTAGATCGGAATGAATATAATACTGAGCAAAGAAATGTACATCCTAAGGCTTCTTAAGTGGAGTAGCGTATCGTAAATATGCCGCGGAACATACCTACGGTACGTCACTCTACTTTAGTCACCTATTCCATCAACCAAGGGTCATCCTACGCTCCGAAGGTAAAACCTAACTCTCTGATACCAACTTCAACTTTGTCACGTCCCGAAAGTACGGAATATGACCGGCACTTAAACTACGAACGTCTCGAGGCGTACGTAATCTAAGTAAGCCGAAAAACCCAGAAATCCAAACCAAGAAAAGTAGTAGAGTGAAGGAAAACCAATTTAAATCAAGTAGTTTTAATAGCATAAGCCGAATTATGGCTTTTTCAAAAACATCAAATATTTCCTGAAAATTTCGGCAGAGTCTCCTTTGTAAATACTGGCCCCCAAACGGGATACAACATGAATAGTATACGAAATCAATAAAAAGGCATCCCCAAACGGGAGCTAGCTCTTCGTCAATCGACGGTCACAACCACACAAGTAATATAATATACAACGCCAAGGGCGAAGATCAAAACTCAACTAGAAACTCAAAACAATAAGAAATCCACAGAAATACAACGCGCGACTCTAAGGTCGAAAGAATAAACATCACTGGACTCTATCTCAAATTAATACATGTTTGGTTGATGGAAATTCTAGATACAACAGAATAATGATATACAAGATATATAATGGGGGTACGATACAAGTAAACCCACCTACTAGCAAGTCACCCGGAAATGGGAAGCCGTGCCAGCAAAGCCGTAAAGAAACATGTACGGCAAAACCTGCAAGAAACTGTGGCACAACGGGGGTGAGTTGCCAACTCGTGAGTAGAAAAACATCTACGAACAGAAATCGCATAAATAACGCAACCTAGGTCAATGATCATAATATATCCTCAAATATATGTATAACATGCAGCCTATAACAATGGCTAGGGTAATATCTAACCGAGTGTAATCTCATGAGCCCGTGTCAGTGCCTCAGGTAGCAATATATCATATGGATGATGTATGAATGCATGAAACAGAATGCATGTACTGAAGAAAACTGCTTTCATAAATTAGTGAGATTTCTGTATTTTTAAAATGAGGTATCATAATGAAATCAGCATAAAACAGTACCTAGCATTGGCACAAAATGTAATCCCAATATCTCGATATCTCTGTATCACAGTCTCTGTACCTCAATATCTCGAAATCTCAATGTCTCAATCACAATATCTTGGGCGCCGTCAGTCCAGACCGGCCTCTACCATCCATCTCAAGACCACGACGGTATCCTCCGGATATCCGACGCGTCGGGTAATATCACCGGTCGGTAGTGCTCCCCTGCCAGGCTCAACGTCAACAACATGATCCTCATGCCCCGAGGTACCGCACCGGGCCTACCATGTACCCGAAACGGTTCCTCCACTCCTCGAATCGGATCTCGAAATCCATCAGCAAACTCATGGTGGACGACTCATACATCATGGGAAAACCGCACTTTTTATTTTAAAAGAGAGAAAAGGTTTATTTATGTTTTTTCGGTTTTCCTCCAAATCCAAGAAATCTCATGAAATCCGAATCCAAGTCATCATTAGCATGTAAACAATGAATATAGGCATGAGAATCCATGAATGCGACACAACAGTGAATAATAACATGCATGAAGTAGTAGGAAATAACTACAATGTCTAACTAGCATATAAGGCAAGTACACTAATATCATGTCTAAACTATTAGCTAACAACCTATGTCAAATGAAATATTATTATCTAAAGTGTTTGTGACATGGCAATTACCGATGAAGATGTGTGTGAGCCGGCAAGTAAGTGTACGTGGTACATACGCGTCATCGGTAATGGTGCTGGTGTCCTAACAGCATGACATTAATATTAGGATATCAATCAAAATATAAGCATGCGATGCGTAGCGAACAACAATAATGAGCGGGAGCTAAATACTAAATAATGGTGCCATTTGAAAAAACACGAATCGTGGGGTTTGGAAAATAGGGTTACGGTAGTTTTAAGAAAGGATACGTCTTTTGAAATATCTGTAGATCCCTTGACCTGTCTTTTAAAATACTCATGATCCGCTAGTTTTGAAATAGGTAGGAGTCTAATCTAATCTAACAACTATACTAAACTGTACGGCTGAACTAACAAGCTGAACTACAGGTAAGGAAACCTCCTATCATCTGAGTCGATACAGATACATACATGTATATGTATAGTCGGTGATCCCGCCTCAATAATATCATATCCGATACCATATCTATAATCAGACATCCCAAGTCAAGAGTGCGGATCAATCATCAATATATAGCCCGTACGTAAATCCGTCGTACGACATCCCAAATCTGGGTACGGGTTAATTTCACATTCATCATACTATTCATCTGGTATCCTCTTTATCAAATATCATGATCGGGGTACTGATCTACGTCTAGTACAATACTGATACCGCCTAATTATGCATGGTCGTGTGTGAAACACTACGTCAAGGACCCGCTACAACGTCATGTCGTATCTCAAATACGAACCCTGCTATATCATCGATCTCACGGCCTCAAATCAAATCTCATCGACTCATCATAAATCCCAAGTACTATCCTCATTATCCATGCATGCGTATATGAATGTACATATGCATAGTCCCATACCCACGCATATATACATATATACACATCTCAATCTGCGCACAAGAAAGTAAAGTATGCAAGTCTGTGTGTGCGTATGTGGGTATAACAACTACTCTAGGGTTTCGCAACTAACCCAAAGGTATACCATGAACACATAAACATAACATGAATAAACATTCTCGTATCATAAAACACCTATATAAATATATATATAAGCTACACTACGGACTGCGGGGGTGCTGTACGCCATCCACCCGACTTCTCCCCGTAGATATAAATCTACTCACCTGGTCCTTGCTAGCCGGTGCCGACGTCACCACGCGCTTGCTTGTCGTCTCGAAGTCCACATGGGGTACCTACATATCATAACGCACCGCGTCGTATTAAAATCCGACTCATGACCCAAAAACGACACGTGAATCCCATATAGGTCAAAACCTATGGTTGCTTTCACAAATCAACCCAAAAAACCCTCGACGTCGGCGTACAAACGCCAAACCATCGAGAAAAACTCAAACGTATCAATCGTGGTTTCACAACACCTTAAAATATATATGTAATAGGGTTAAAATCACCAAAACTTCAAATTCGCTTTAAAGCTATTTTTCCGAAAACCTAAAAAGCAAAATTAACCGCTTTAATACAACATCTTGATGTTTAAACAAATCTAATGGCCATAATACTTATTAAACATCTTAAATAAGTCATAAAAACCATTTCCATAATTTAATCTCATAAATTTGCATAAATTCCAAAATTCTAGTTTACAATATACCCAAATTTAACAATTTTATAGCAAAAATGCACAAACAACAATTTAGCTTGGATTTTCATGAACTAAAGTATTAAAATATATTTTATAATATTAATGAAGTCATGAAAAACCTAATCATATTTTTAAACCCAATATTTAAACAATTTTTTTAAAACCTAGTAAGCAATTTAGCAAAATTATCACCATTTTAATTTAACAAATTAGTAAGTAGCAACCAACCTAGATTTTGCATACAATTACATGTTAATCTCCTCATTACAACCATAAACTAATGATAAAAACTCTAATTAAATTCAAACCCTAGTCTTGAATTTCCTAAAGTTGCAATAAAACCCAATTAAACATCAAATTTGTTAACATAGAAGCAATTAAACAACAATATATGAATAAGGTTTAAATTATACCTCATGATCATGGATCAATCATGAAATCTAGCCTCTCAAAATGCTCTCTTATCACCACAATCCATGCTTGTTAGGCTAAGCTAAAATGGGTAAGAGTTGGATTTGGATTTTGGGATTTTTTTGATGGATTTTGAGGCAATTTTTGAAGCATTTTTTGAAGAGAAATGAGAGGAGAAAGGGGGGAAGGGGCTGCTGCTCGAAAGGGTTCAGGTTTGGACAGAAATGGAGGGGGTTTGGGAGAGGGAGGAGAGAGAGTGAGGTGGAGAAAGTAATATCTAGTCAAAGTCCAACCTTTTTCTATCATTTTCCTTTATTTTCTTTTCTTTTCTTGGTGAGTGGAGAGAGAGAGAGGGGGAGGGCTATCATGGTGGGGCCGGCCACATGGGGAGGGGAAGAGAGGGTGAGGTGTGGGTGTGTGGATTAGGGAAAAAGATAAATGTATTACCCCAATTCCCATTAACACTAATTTCACCGAAAAAAGCCTTTTTCTTCGATATTTTCTAAACCGTTTTGGAAAACGATTTTATTTCAAAAACCACATGATAAAATTTTATCTAATGTTTTATGTTGCAAAAAATTTGTTTAAACTCAATCCAATTTGTAATTTTTCCTAATTAAATGTATTAGTGACGCTTAAAATAATTAATTTCGGAAAAATTTTCAGAAAATTTGAAATTTCACCAGTGGCTCAATAAACACCAAATACTAGCAATTACATAGCTAAAATATATATATTTAATTTTATAATAAAAATATTTGTATTTCGAATTTTTACAGAAAACCCTCCTATTTTACCGTTTTTTCGAAATTTCACTGAAACGATTTTCAAAACGTTACAATCTTCCCCCCTTAAAGAAATTCGGTTCCCGAATTTAAATTAAAACTCCCCCCCAAATACTAAAATATTTCAGCCAAAACCATCAAATCGCCGGGGCTCCGAAATCATAAATACATAAACACATCATAGCGCAATTCATGCGCATGAGTAATGAGTAGATAACTCGAAATCAAAACTCCGTCAAGCATCCCGCAATCATCGGAGTCAAGGTGAAGACACGAATGCCAAATCTCAAGCAAGACCGATATGCTATAAATCGGAACTATACATGCAAATATCAGGAGGAAATGCATGCCAAATCCTTTAAGAAGTTGTGCAATGCACATAACACTGCACAGTGGCGGACGTCTATCATAAGAAAATAACTATATACATATATACCTTTGTTTCAAATGTACGTTCCGCCGTTTTGGGAAACAATTTAGAAGGGTTTTCCTTGTTTTAAACGTTTCGCGTCATATCAGACACGTAGGTAAATACTGAGACTATAGCTCGTTTTTTGGAATTCCCTTCAATAGCTATCAATGCATGCAAAATACATTCAGGTACTGTCCTCTGACAAGTCCTGCTTAGTACAAAAACACATCGCAATTATCATATAAAAAAACCCTACTGCTCTATAAGAAATCAATCCTAAAATACGCGTATGAATACTACGTGCGTCTGGTGCGCACGACAATCAAAATCCATATACATGCCATACAAGTGCACAGAAACAAGATCTAAGTGCATCTGGTGTGCACAAAGCATCTGCCGTAGGCAACGTATGTGCCTGACAGCAAAATCAGGTGCATCTGACATGCACGAAAAATCTCGATTTAGTGCATCTGGTGTGCACCAAAATCGCATCTCAAGACATGCGCTCAACATGCGCGAAAACCCAAAACCAGGGGCATCCATCATGCACGAAATCATGAAATCCAATATCAAGCGCCGAACATGCGCAAAATCAAATCAGCTGCACAAGGTGCATAAAACAAATATCGAGTATCACAATCGAAATCGAAGTCCAGTGCATCTAAGTGCACAAAAGGTGTATCACTGCACTGCAAGCATATATAAACTGTACAGAGTGCAGGAACCAAATCGTGTGCGTGCATACGCACAAAATCAACTCAAATGTCTAAAACCGTAAAATCACAAACATGTGAAACCAAAGCACGAAAACGATATAAAGTGCAACACTGTGCAAAGATCGTAAATCCTCAATCATCAAAATCAAATCATGCGAATAAATCACCCAAAACATCGAAATCAATAATGGCAGAATAGTACCGCTCAAGCGCATCCTCTAAGAATCTCGGGCCAACTGTCGCGGTCACTAGTGGGACGTCTCGTCGATGATCATGAACTCTGGCCTGCTGGTGTGCGTAAGAATGACCACTCCTTGGTCAAGGTCTTCACTGTGAATTACCAATCTCTCGGTCCATCGGCTCATCGGCCCTGTCAGGTGTGCTAACGAGGATGATCCCGTTCTGGCACTTCTCTGGTCATCTCTCGGTCAATCATCGCGACCACTCGTAAGACAGCATATCACTGGCATCGGCCTCTGGCTCTCTGAATGTACGTGACACATCTGATCCTGGGTGCAAGTATCATTGCAGCAGTGTCCTGGAAGGAATCCTGCTCACGGTCTCTTCCATGTCTCGTCTCTGCCAACTGTCCGGAAGTCATCGTCCTTTCCTATATCTGCATCTTGCTCTGGAACGACTGCATACTCATCGCAACTCCTTCTGGAAGGTAAATCCAAGTACCATGCCTCGGCATGCGCATCGCATCTCTGATGTCGGCGGAGTGGAACGTCATCTCATCTAGATCTGGTACGAGCCTCTTACTTCACTTTTCTCAAATGTCGTCTGCTTTGTACTCGTCTCGTCGCGGCTGCATGGACTGAGCCCCAACGGCTATCCTCGTATCGGGAGTCTCCCAAGAAATGCATCTCACCACCTAGCATCCGATTTAAGTCGAGCCATCCGATCGAGTCGTCAAAAGCTCATAATCCCCCAAGATCTCAACATCTTGGGCACAGTTTAATAGTATCGGGTACATACCACAGCATCGGTGGTCCAGCCGTAGAAGGGCAAACCAAAGCCTCACTAATGGCGCCACGGAACTACCGCAAACCCTAAGGTTCAAAGGATTTCACATGGTCATTAAGTCGAGTTAGGGTTTCATTCTTCTAGAGGGTCCATAGAATTGCCTGCATGTCTTTCCGAATACTTTAAACTTGGAATAATAGGTTGCTGACCTTCGATCGTCTCTGTCGACTCTCAACGTCTCCGCGTGAAGTTGTCTCTAGCTGGAATCAATCTAGCTGATGACCTCTCATCAGGTAGGCGAATGAACCACATGTCCTAGTCATTCATCCTCGGGTGACTAGCGACCTTCTATCATCTCTTAGTACAACCTGTACTGCAATAGCTCCAACATATGGGGTGATATCTCGTCGCTCGCAGTAACAACTGGCTCACTCGTTTGCACGCTGAACAGCGTCTCAATCATCATGAGTAAGCAATACACCAACGGTCATCAAAATCTGGCTGGCCTCTATCATTGGCTCAATCCTCTAGTGTCGATCAGCACATCCGAGTAATCTCATAAAGGCGATCCGCCAAACGCTCGTGGCGCGGAAACACAGTAAAAAGACTCATCTCCGCAATAGTGTGTCGCCGGAATTTCGCCCTGGTCAGTCCTCGTTCGTGACGAGCTTGTGCTGACCGCAACTCTAGCTGTAGCTCTCCCTGCCCGTAATCGTGGCAGCAAAACCATAACTGGTACTGATGAGGCTAGATCGGAATGAATATAATACTGAGCAAAGAAATGTACATCCTAAGGCTTCTTAAGTGGAGTAGCGTATCGTAAATATGCCGCGGAACATACCTACGGTACGTCACTCTACTTTAGTCACCTATTCCATCAACCAAGGGTCATCCTACGCTCCGAAGGTAAAACCTAACACTCTGATACCAACTTCAACTTTGTCACGTCCCGAAAGTACGGAATATGACCGGGACTTAAACTACGAACGTCTCGAGGCGTACGTAATCTAAGTAAGCCGAAAAACCCAGAAATCCAAACCAAGAAAAGTAGTAGAGTGAAGGAAAACCAATTTAAATCAAGTAGTTTTAATAGCATAAGACGAATTATGCCTTTTTTAAAAACATCAAATATTTCCTGAAAATTTCGGCAGAGTCTCCTTTGTAAATACTGGCCCCCAAACGGGATACAACATGAATAGTATACGAAATCAATAAAAAGGCATCCCCAAACGAGAGCTAGCTCTTCGTCAATCGACGGTCACAACCACACAAGTAATATAATATACAACGCCAACGGCGAGGATCAAAACTCAACTAGAAACTCAAAACAACAAGAAATCTACAGAAATACATTGCGCGACTCTAAGGTCGAAAGAATAAACATCACTGGTCTCTATCTCAAATAAATATATGTTTGGTTGATGGAAATTCTAGATACAACAGAATAATGATATACAAGATATATAATGGGGGTACGATACAAGTAAACCCACCTACTAGCAAGTCACCCAGAAATGGGAAGCAGTGCCATCAATGCCGTAATGAAACCTGTACGGCAAAACCTGCATGAAACTGTGGCACAACGGGGGTGAGTTGCCAACTCGTGAGTAGAAAAACATCTACGAACAGAAATGGCATAAAAATGCAACCTAGGTCAATGATCATAATATATCCTCAAATATATGTATAACATGCAGCCTATAACAATGGCTAGGGTAATATTTAACCGAGTGTAATCTCATGGGCCCGTGTCAGTGCCTCAGGTAGCAATATATCATATGGATGATGTATGAATGCATGAAATAGAATGCATGTACTGAAGAAAACTGCTTTCATAAATTAGTGAGATTTCTGTCTTTTTAAAATGAGGTATCATAATCAAATCAGCATAAAAAAGTGCCTAGCATCGGCACAAAACGTAATCCCAATATCTCGATATCTCTGTATCACAGTCTCTGTACCTCAATATCTCGAAATCTCAATGTCTCAATCACAATATCTAGGGCGCCGTCAGTCCAGACCGGCCCCTACCATCCATCTCAAGACCACGACGGTATCCTCCGGATATCCGACGCGTCGTGTAATATCACCGGTCGGTAGTGCTCCCCTGCCAGGCTCAACGTCAACAACACGATCCTCTTGCCCCGGGGTACCGCACCGGGCCCACCATGTACCCGAAACGGTTCCTCCACTCCTCGAATCGGATCTCGAAATCCATCAGAAAACTCATGGTGGATGACTCATATATAATGGGAAAACCACAATTTTTATTTTAAAAGAGAGAAAAGGTTTATTTATGTTTTTGCGGTTTTCCTCCAAATCCAAGAAATCTCATGAAATCCGAATCCAAGTCATCAATAGCATGTAAACAATGAATATAGGCATGAGAATCCATGAATGCGACACAACAGTGAATAATAACATGCATGAAGTAGTAGGCAATAACTACAATGTCTAACTAGCATATAAGGCAAGTACACTAATATCATGTCTAAACTATTAGCTAACAACCTATGTCAAATGAAATAGTATTTTCTAAAGTGTTCGTGACATGGCAATTACCGATGAAGATGTGTGTGAGCCGGCAAGTAAGTGTACGTGGTACATACGCGTCATCGGTAATGGTGCTGGTGTCCTAACAGCATGATATTAATAATAGGATATGAATCATAATATAAGCATGCAATGCGGAGCGAACAACAATAATGAGCGGGAGCTAAATACTAAAGAATGGTGCCATTTGAAATAACACGAATCGTGGGGTTTTGAAAATAGGGCTACGGTAGTTTTAAGAAAGGATACGTCTTTTGAAATATCCGTAGATCCCTTGACCTGTCTTTTAAAATGCCCACGATCCGCTAGTTTTGAAATAGGTAGGAGTCTAATCTAATCTAACAACTACACTAAACTATACGGCTGAACTAACAAGCTGAACTACTGGTAAGGAAACCTCCTATCATCTGAGTCGATACAGATACATACCTGTAAATGTATAGTCGGTGATCCCGTCTCAATAATATCATATCCGATACCATATCTATAATCAGACATCCCAAGTCAAGAGTGCGGATCAATCATCAATATATAGCCCGTACGTAAATCCGTCGTACGGCATCCCAAATCTGGGAACGAGTCAATATCGCATTCATCATACTATTTATCTGGTATCCTCTTTATCAAATATCATGATCGGGATACTGATCTACGTCTAGTACAATACTGTTACTGCCTAATTATGCATGGACGTGTGTGAAACACTACGTCAAGGACCCGCTACAACGCCATGTCATATCTCAAATACGAACCCTGCTATATCACCGATCTCACGGCCTCAAATCAAATCTCATCGACTCATCATAAATCCCAAGTACTATCCTCATTATCCATGCATGCGTATATGAATGTACATATGCATAGTCCCATACCCACGCATATATACATATATACACATCCCAATCTGCGCACAAGAAAGTAAAGTATGCAAGTCTGTGTGTGCGTATGTGGGTATAACAACTACTCTAGGGTTTCGCAACTTACCCAAAGGTAAACCATGAACACATAAACATAACATGAATAAACATTCTCGTATCATAAAACACCTATATAAATATATATATAAGCTACACTACGGACTGCGGGGGTGCTGTACGCCATCCACCCGACTTCTCCCCGTAGATATAAATCTACTCACCTGGTCCTTGCTAGCCGGTGCCGACGTCGCCACGCGCTTGCTTGTCGTCTCGAAGTCCACATGGGGTACCTACATATCATAACGCACTGCGTCGTATTAAAATCCGATTCATGACCCAAAAACGACACGTGAATCCCACATAGGTCAAAACCTATGGTTGCTTTCACAAATCAACCCAAAAAACCCTCGACGTCGGCGTACAAACGCCAAACCATCGAGAAAAACTCAAACGTATCAATCGTGGTTTCACAACACCTTAATTATATATATAAAATAGGGTTAAAATCACCAAAACTTCAAATTCGCTTTAAAACTATTTTTCCGAAAACCTAATAAGCAAAATTAACCGCTTTAATACAACATCTTGATGTTTAAACAAATCTAATGGCCGTAATACTTATTAAATATCTTAAATAAGTCATAAAAACCATTTCCATAATTTAATCTCATAAATTTGCATAAATTCCAAAATTCTAGTTTACAATATACCCAAATTTAACAATTTTATAGCAAAAATGCACAAACAACAATTTAGCTTGGATTTTCATGAACTAAAGTATTAAAATATATTTTATAATGTTAATGAAGTCATGAAAAACCTAATCACATTTTTAAACCCAAAATTTAAACAATTTTTTTAAAACCTAGTTAGCAATTTAGCAAAATTATCACCATTTTAATTTAACAAATTAGCAAGTAGCAACCAACCTAGATTTTGCATACAATTATATGTTAATCTTCTCATTACAACTATAAACTAATGATAAAAACCCTAATTAAATTCAAACCCTAGTCTTGAATTTCCTAAAGTTGCAATAAAACCCAATTAAACATCAAATTTGTTAACATAGAAGCAATTAAACAACAATATATGAATAAGGTTTAAATTATACCTCATGATCATGGATCAATCATGAAATCTAGCCTCTCAAAATGCTCTCTTATCACCACAATCCATGCTTGTTAGGCTAAGCTAAAATGGGTAAGAGATGGATTTGGATTTTGGGATTTTTTGATGGATTTTGAGGCAATTTTTGAAGTATTTTTTGAAGAGAAATGAGAGGAGAAAAGGGGGAAGGGGCTGCTGCTGGAAAGGGTTCAGGTTTGGACAGAAATGGAGGGGGTTTGGGAGAGGGAGGAAAGAGAGTGAGGTGGAGAAAGTAATATCTAGTCAAAGTCCACCCTTTTTCTATCATTTTCCTTTCTTTTCTTTTTTTTTCTTGGTGATTGGAGAGAGAGAGGGGGGAGGGCTGTCATGGTGGGGCCGGCCACATGGGGAGGGGAAGAGAGGGTGAGGTGTGGGTGTGTGGGTTAGGAAAAAAGATAAATGTATTACCCCAATTCCCATTAACACTAATTTCACCGAAAAAAGCATTTTTTCGATATTTTCTAAACCGTTTTGGCAAACGATTTCATTTCAAAAACCACATGATAAAATTTTATTTAATGTTTTATGTTGCACAAAATTTGTTTAAACTCAATCCAATTTGTAATTTTCCCTAATTAAATGTATTAGTGACGGCTTAAAATAATATTAAAATAATTAATTTCGGAAAAATTTTCAGAAAATTTGAAATTTCACCAGTGGCTCAATAAACACCAAATACTAGCAATTACATAGCTAGAAAATGTATATTTAATTTTATAATAAAGATATTTGTATTTTGAATTTTTACAGAAAACCCCCTTATTTTACCGTTTTTTTCGAAACCGAAACGATTTTCAAAACGTTACAACAACACCTATACATATGTGATACTGTATTTCTTAAAGACATTGAGACATGATCCTTATTTTCCTTCATGCGTATGACATATAGCATACCTGTATACCTACATGCTTACACATATGCCTTGCTATGCACATATACTTATATGTACACCGTGCATACATACTTACATGTATACTCACTTACTTAGTTAGGGCTACACTTACCTATGTGGTACCGTTTTGTCATTGACGTTGGGTCATTGATTCTTATGCGTTGGGGCATATGATAGGTAGTATACCTTGATATGCATACATGCTAATTACCCATATACCTATATGGTATTGTTCCATTATTGATAGCTATATACACATATGAGATATAGCCACATGTACATCCTGCATACTTACTTATGCATATACCTGGAGGGTATTACATCATTACTGATTGGTAGATATATATACCTTACTATACTTACATGTTTACACATATATCGGGCAATAGCTACACGTTCACCTTTATTTGATGTTATATGGACTTGGAGAAATTAGGAACCGCATGATATATATATTAACTTGTTGCGGTTGAATGGCGGCTTTTCCTTTATATGCTCACATTACAGTTTTCTGTTACATATATTATATTCATGGACTTTCGCATTGAGTTATGGATTTTTCATGATGTTTTCTGGATATGAGGACTATGGCAGTTTCATGAAATTATGTATTATTTTAAAAAACCCGGTTCCTCTTGATATGATATTTCAGCAGCCACCATGTGATTTATCGGTTCTGATATATATATACCCCATGCGAGGAATGGAGGGGACCGTTTGCGGGTACATGGTAGGGCCCGGAGGTACCCCGGGGCAACAATTTCGTGGAGTAGACGATGAGTTAGTGGGGGAACATTACCTACCGGTGACAGTACCTATATCTCGGCGGTTATCGTGGGGATACCGACCGGAGTCAAGTACGTATGGATACGTCGAATTTCGAGTGTCAGAGCTAGGCACTCGAGTTTTCGGGATAGCGTATGATATATACCTATCAGGAAGGCAAGTCGTGGTGACAGCGCCTGATAGATCAGTATTTATGTGTCGATATTAGACACTTGTTTCCATGATATTTTTACTCCTAAGTATATATAACAGTGGAATGGGACGCTGTTATATATGCATATATATATATATATATTAATGGAATGGGACGCTAATATATATGTATACATATCTAATTTATATACATCATCATAATGATTTTGCAATATACACACTCAGGATATATGAGATTTACTTGATATTGGATACTGGATATATGAGATTTGCTTGATATTGGACACTCAGGATATATGAGACTTGCTGGATATGAGGGCCAATTTGGGAGCTGATTGAGGAAATTTGGGATTTAGATTTTCTTGATGGACTTTGGTCCTACCATGAGGTCAGGATTCCGTGAGGATGACATGTTTTATCCTATACTCCGCATTTATTGTTCATGTATTATTTGTACCTGATAGAGTACCTTACATGACTGTTGCATACATATTGCCATTTATTGCTATCAGATTGCATGCATTAGATTCGCGCTGTACGTGCATACTTGCGATTACCTGCATATGTTATTTACTATTCACGAGTTGGCAACCCACCCCCGTTATGCCACAGTGTTTTGCAGGTAGTCTCTCAGGGCAGTCGCGGCAGGCTTTTCATCTTTCGTATCATCTTTTGCAGTGGATATCGCTTCGGCTGACTGTGCGCAGTTTTGCTACAGGTGGGTTTTGCGGCTATCCAATGTTGTTTATTATTATCTTTGTACCATGTACTCTCAATCTACCACTTTCATGTCTGACTGAGAGACTTGATGTGAGGACGATTTTGTATGTTATTTTGTGACTTGGAGGTCTTTTATGCAGTTTTTATTTATATCATCTTTTATTTCTTCGCTACGGCGTCGTATATCTGTTGTGGTTGTTGTTTCCACCTTTGGGCATGGATTTTGCTCCCATTGGGGATGCTTTACTTATAATTATGTTGTACCCATTTTTGGGGTTATTTTTTACAAAGGTTGTGCTGCCAAAATTTTTAAGAAACTAAATTTGACTTTAAAGAATTTGTACTCGAGATTTTCAAAAGTTTTAACAATGTTCTTTTCACTTACTACTTTTGATGGTTTAGATTGTTGGGTTTTTGGCTTACTTAAATTGCGTTACACCTATAGACGTTGCGTTGTTTAAGGGCCGTCACGTGCCAATTTCGGGTCATGACAAAGTTGGTATCAGAGCGCTAGGTTTTACCTTTCGGAGTGTAGGATGACCTTGGTATGATGGAGTAGGTAGCTTAAGAAGACTAACGTAGTATGTATATGCCCTCGGCATACTCACGACACGGTACTCCGCCTAAAGTGACCTATGTACAAATTGCTTGAAAATTCATTCCTTGATGATACATATCCTTGTGATTCGATTTCCGTGTTCATATCGAATCCTTTTTCTATTTAAAGCCTTTGCCGCCAATGACTATGAGGACTTAGAGAGTTGCAGCAAGGGCCGAGGTCAGAGTCGACTCATGTAGGACGAGGACTGACCAGGATGGCATGCTCGTCGCACAGGAGCAGATGGATCCGCCATCAATAGATCCTATCGCTACACTTGAAGCAGAGATGCAGGACTTGCGCCAGATGATGAGGTCTTTGGTTGAGGCGAGTAGAGCGCGGCGACAGGAGGTTTCCACCCCTGTTATCCAGTTGTTTCTTGCGATCAGCACTCAGCATCGTGTTACTCACACAGCTCCAGTGGACGCAGCCCTATTTGACGAGGAGCGTCTTTCTGAGACTTTAGGAGTTCGAGGACAGAGGTTCAGTCGCCGTGACAGGTTTCATGCACGTCGCGGGAGTAGCAGAGGCTTTAGACGCGGAGATTCGGTTAGCTAGATCAGCCGTTGTTGTGTTAACTTCTGTCAGCGATTTTTTTGTTGCGAGACACGTATTTCAGTCATGTGCCAATCGGATAGGAGATAGAGATTCGTCCGTCATTTTGATCCTTCTTGAGATGTTGGATTTGACGTTCTCCTGGGCATGGACTAGTTAGCTATGTGCTAGGCATCTATGGACTGCCGCGAGGAAACAGTCAGGATTTTTTTCCGGGTAAGTCAGTTCTTGTTGTGTGAGGGGGACAGTGGTTCCACACTTCACAGCTTGAATTCAGCCATTTTCGCTAGTCGGCTTTAGAGGAGAGGATGTCAAGGATTCTTGGCTTTCAATTGTGATACTGGAGCCACAGTGGGTTTGTTGCACCGGGTTCCTATCGTGCGAGGGTTTTCCGACGTTGTTCTAGATGAGCGAGCGAAGCTTAGGGATCTTAAGGATCTGCTGCAGAGTTTCTAGATATGGAGACTTGTACGTCCAAGTGTTTTGCTTTGGGGAGCTCCTATTCTATTCGTCAGGGAAAAAGATGGCAGTTTAAGGTTGTGTGTTGATTGATCATCAATTGAACCGAGTTCAGTGCGGATAGGTGTCCTTTACCTCGCATTGATGATTTCTTTGATCAGCTCCACGGTACGAGACGTTTTCTAAGTTTGTTTGGGATCGGGTCATCATTGGTTGCGGGTTCGGAGTGATGACATTCCGAAGACTGCTTTTGTGCGCGCTGTTGGATATATGTATGCCCTAGAGGCCATTATATGATAGTGGATGTATTTATTCATGTATGTATATATATACACAGATGACATTCTTGCTCGACATGATAGTATGCTATCTGGTTCTTCTTTATCTGACATGTTGACTTGATCATGCTTTTATTCATTTACACATGTTGATAAAGACCTGATAATATTTACTTGACTACTGTGATTATGATGGAGATAATACTAGTGGGACATCTGTAGATTATAAGAATATCCTGAAATGTCCCTAGTCGTAGATGTATCGAGATGGGGCATCGATATACCAGAGTAGACTAGCGTATATGATACTAGACCCATATGATGGGCGATGGATTCCTACATCCATTGATGTTTAACATCGAGATCATATGCGGGTGCTCAGTGGAGACTGGGTACACTGGACGGACTCGCCAAGAACTCCTATATGATTTTATATCTATCGTCGGATAGCAGTTCTCAGGTGACACTGATACAGGTTAGTCTGTAGACCCGAGATCATCATAGAGTCTTGTATGTTCTCCAACTGTACTTTGATTACCACCCTACCATGGCTCTACTGAGTCGTGCAAACAGGTGGCTTTTGGGTACAGTTCCGAGACACATGGAGACGATGAGCGATAGGAGGGGTTTCGTCTCTCCCGGTATTGGGAGTTGATGTTGTGCTGTACTCGATTGGCTATATCAGTAAGTCCCTGGCCAGGGCTATTGAGATTTACTGATAAGTGTTATCAGTAGTTTCTCGATCTGTTATAGACCATTCATCGGCATGACTTCTTGAGTTATTGGGGTCGACGTTACCATCCCTAGACTCGATATGCAGCATATTGGACGAAGAGACCGGACTGTACGGTAGTGTTACCGGTTGGCTCGACGGGAGTTGTGACAGGTTCGCTTGTTTTCTTCTGATCGCTCAATACTCGGGTGGCCGTTACGATTAGCTGATCTCTTGCGGCTTGGGGGTGCTTGATATGATCATCACCCATTGCCGGCGTATTGACGAGTCTTAGAGTCCCACAATGGAGTTACCTAGCCTTGGCGAAACGATGTGGTGTGCATATGAGAAATGCGCGGGGACCCGATTAAATGTGCGTATGTGATACCGTATATTAATCGGGTGGTTTGCTGCTGGTCGGGTAGTATGAGATATGACCGGTTTGCTAATTCAAGTGTTGATTTAACATTTACTATTAGCATTTTCACTTTAAACCCTTTTGTCTTTTGGTGTATGCATGCATGTATGCACATGTTTACATTGATGCACATATGGATGTGCATGCACACATACATGCATACTCATTTGTATCATGGTTGTTGATAAATTTGATGGTGGCAATATAAGACTCACACCTTTATAAATATGTTGATATTTATTTTTGGAGTTAATGGAAATAGAAAAATCTATCATGGTTGATTATTTTATTCATCCACTAAACCATTTGTTAACCTTGAGTTATCTTTCCATGGCAATTATAGTTCCAAATGAAATATCTAGATATTTATTAACTAGGGTTAAGAATGAGAAGAAGAAAATATATATATTTTTTCTTTTCTCATTTTTATCCTAACACTTATCATTATCTTAAGCTCTCATTTGCCATCTTCTTCTTCCTCTCTCTCTTGCTCTCTAGGTTTTGAAAGTGAGTGAAGGAGTGATCAAGTTAGGGTTTTTAAGTGAGAAATCAAACCACATCATCATTCTATACAACTTTTGCCCACTAGTTTACAGTGTTAGCTTCAACTTCATCATCTTGATTAAGTGGAGCTTTGATCTTGGACAAAGAGAATTCCGGGTAGATCGTCGTGGACTTGGAGGATCTCAAGCAAGCTTCTTTCAACTCTCAAGTAGCCAAGAAGTCTAGCGATGAGAGCTACAAAGCTTGTATACTCTAAACCTAGTACTTTACTAGTTGTGGATTGTGATAATTTTAGTGTTACCCTAGCTTTTATAGTTTGATCCTTAGGATAGTTTCATTAGCACCCTCTAATTTTTTAATATGGCATGAGTGATGCTACCAAACCCTAGTTGTGGTGCTATGGAAACCCTTCATGGTATCAGCGATTAACTAGAAAGCTAGACGATGTTACGATAATCTGAAAACGAAAAACTCCGCAAAAATAAGATTTTAGAAACCGTTGGAAATGCTCTCTGGAAATTTTTTAAAAAGTGGTTTAAAAATTATTTAAGTAACTACAGAGTAACATTTAAGAGATTACAAGAACACAGTTGGAATACAAGTGGGAGGGGCTCGGAAAAATCTGGCGACGGCACATCTTTTTCCGGCGATGCCGGCCGTACATGCTTCCCTCCTTCTCGTATTGCACCAGTGCTCTGTACATCATGATCTGGGGTTTCTGGTATTGTTTGATAGTCCAGAATTGCATGTGATGTAAGTTTGTTAATGGACTCTTTGTGGAGTATTTCGTATTCGTATTTTTTTGGCATTGTATTAGTAACCTAGACGGCGCTAAACAGGTTGAACAATTATCAAACACTGGTATTTTCCAGGTTGAACGTACTCAATATATAATGCATGTATTCTTATGGACCCTCTAGAAGAATGAAATCCTAACTCGAGATGTGACCACAGAACTGCGATTAAACCTTAGGGTTTACCGTAGTTAGTGGCGCCACAAATGAAGCTTGGGTTTGCCCTTCTACGGCTGGTCCATTAAATACTGTAGCATAGATTTTGGGTATTGTTTAACAGTGCTCAAGTGTTGATCTTGCTGGGGAATATGGGTGTTCGTTAATTCGATCGAAGGGTTTAACATCGCCTAGTAGTATGTGATACTTGTTTCTGCGACCATAAGCGTAGTATGCGTATCGCCGGTTTCGTTGCTATATGTCAACGACAATTAGGGTACGCATACTTGCTTACATTGATGATATGCGATGTTATGTGTTGCTGTGTTGTGATGTATAGGATCGTCGTGATCGAATGGCCAGGGGGTTTTATGTGAGATGAGAGTTTTACTTTTCATTCATGTAAAATTTATTTGTAATGTAATATTCTTTTATTTAGGGCACTTCCGGGTTGAAGATGATGTCACCATTGTTGTATATTATTTACTTTTCCGCATTAGGATAGACCCAAGGTGGAGAGCACAAGTGACCGGGTTCTAGAGTCCAGTGGGATACTATCTCGAAGTGTCGGGACCGGGTCTCCTAACTCCAGGATAGGTAGGGTTGCATGCCGCTCTCGTAGGGGTTTACGATGTTGGATTAGCTATTTATCATGACCGTGGAATCCGTATTTTCTATCGTTGGCTAAATACTAAATACGGACATCCTAGTATATCCTATATTATCATATCTGTGTTTCTGCTACCTATATTCTGTGATGTGATCACTTAATATATCTGAGACGAATGCTATATTATATATGAGATATATAATAGACGTTGCTTATGTTTTACACCCGCACTAGTCCCTTCCCGGTATGCCGTTAGTTAAGTAACCTAACGGTATATACCGGAACCTTGCGGCGAATGCTGATGACATAAGCGTACGTTGTATTTTTGTTTCTTTTCTGTGATTGGCTTAAGGACTTAAATGATGGGACAAAATTAATATGATTAATGTGAAGAAAAATAAACCTAAAAAGATGTTGTAGAATCGGATTTGAAAACCACTCGGCTTTTTCTGAAAAAGCGACATTTCAAACTTGCGGAGCTTAAGCCACTCCTTTTGAAAACCATCTGATTCTACGATGATATCAAGTTCAAAGCGTTAAAAGTTTTCTTAAATACCATCCGCAACCCTCCGTCATTTTAGGAAGTAGAGTACTTAGTATTCGTGCTACGTTTGTTGACTATAGTTAAGGCGTAGTGTACGGTTGCTAAGTGATATCTTCCTACACTGCATATGATGCAGATTAATTGGGACATTCATGCGACTTTTTTGACCATAGTTAAGGGTCATGTGAGTGGGTCTAATTAATCAAGAAATGACGGCTAGAACTTGACTAGTGCTTATGATTTGTTAACCATAGTTAAGGTCATGGGTACTAAGGGTAAAACCTTATCGAGAATTTCAATATTTGAATTTGCAATGAGATTGCATACCTTCTATATGATGATTAGATTATGATCCCACTGTGAGCAAGAGTTGCTTCCAGGAGAGTTTTGCACTTTACAATTAGCTAACCTATTAGGTGTCTAGAAAGGTGTTAACGGGGCTACGCCTCTGGGAAGACGAGGTTTATATTAATTAGGTCCGTGCGTAAGCAAGGGGAACCTCACACAAGTACCAGCACTGGCCTGGCTGAATAGTTAGCGAAGTTGTAGACTGTAATTAATCCTAGCTAGTTTTTTTTTTCAGGTTTGAAAGAAAAACTTGATTAAAGCAGTGGGAGACATTGATTAGGTAAGATAATAACCAATCTGATCTTTGCAAGAGCTTTCGCTGAGTGTATTCTTTTCTCTCTCTTAATGGCAGATACCAATGACAGGACTTAAGCTTCTACTAGATAAAAATAAACTGAATGGGACCAATTATAAAGACTGGCTGAGGAACATTAATATTGCCTTGACTTATGATAAGGTATCATATGTCCTCGCGGCTCTAGCCCGGCCGTCCCAGGTCTTAAATTTTCGGTTGCGGATAAGGAAGTCCACAAGACATGGGACGCTGACTGTGCCGCGGCCAAATGCCTCGCACTTGCATCGATGGATAACACACATCAGAAGAAGCACGAGAATATGGACGTCCAAGTCATATTTCTCCATACAAAGGAGTTGTATGGAGAGCAATCTCGTGTCTTACGATACGAAGCATCCAGAAAGCTATTTCAGATGCGGATGGCCCCTGGCACACCAGTAGGTGACCATGTTCTGAAGATGATAGCCCTTATAGAAGAGCTTGAGGACCTCGGATGGGAAATGGACAACGAACAATATACTGATATCATTCTGCAGTCTCTCCCCCCAGCCTTTGCTCAGTTTGTAATTAACTTCAACATGCACAACATGGAGAAGTCGCTACCTGAGCTCCTCAATATGTTGAGGAGCGCAGAGAGCACGCTCAAGTCAGTGAAGACTCCCATTTTGAGTGTTGGGCCATCTTCCTCCTCTCGCCCGAAGACTAAGGCCAAGGGAAAGATGAAGAAGAAACCCAACAAACCAAAGGGTGGAGTCAAAAAGGCTAAGGGGAAAGACAAGTCCACGGCTGGGGAATTGGGGAAAGGGGAATGTTATCACTGCCACAAAGCGGGACACTGGAAGCGCAATTGCACTGAGTACTTGGAGCTCAAGAAGAAGAAGCATGGGGATGCTTCCGCTTCAGCTGTGTTTGTGACAGAAAACTGGTTTTCAATAAACTCTGCTTCCTGGGTATTAGATACCGGTTCAGGTTCTTACATATGCAATTCTATGCAGGGATTGAGAAATAGCAAGGTTTTGAAGACAGGTGACCATACTCTCCGCGTTGGAAATGGTTCCAATGTACATACAGTTGCAGTGGGAGAGTATCACTTGGGGTTGCCGTCTGGATGTATATTGGTTTGAACCCATGTTATATTGTACCTAGTATGCTTTGTAATATAATATCCGTTTCTTTGTTAGACAATGTAGGATATAATTTTGTATTGCAGAATAATGTTATGAACATTAAACTGAATCAAATGTTGGTTGGGTATGGTACACTTAATAACGGGATATACGTCCTAAATCAAAACACAGTTTTCAGCATACAACACACTTCTAAAAGAAAATTTTTAGAAATAAATGAAGTTTTTCTTTGACACTGTAGACTTAGTCATATTAACGAAACAAGACTAAACAAGTTACACAACGATGGATATTTAAACCCTTTTGAATATAAATCTTATGCGACTTGCCAGTCTTGTATCAAGGGTAAAATGACCAAAACTCCGTTTGCAGGACACGGAAAAATAGCTACTCAGCTCTTAGCCCTCATACATAGTGATGTATGTAGGCCAATGTCTACACAGTCTAGAGGCCGTTTTTCATACTTCATTACTTTCACTGATGATTTCTCAAGATTCGGCCATGTATTTTTATTAAAGCACAAGTCCGAAGCTTTCGAGAAATTCACTGAATATAAACACGAAGGAGAAAAACAAACCTGCTTGAGCATCAAAATGCTTCGATCAGATCGAGGTGGGGAGTGTCTCAGTACAGAGTTTGCAGACTTCCTAAAAGAGAATGGGATTCTCTCTCATCTCACTTCTCCTTACACACCACAGCACAATGGTGTGTCAGAACTATGGAATCGGATCCTATTAGATATGATTCGTTCCACGATGAGTGATTCTGAGTTACCCGTCTCATTTTGGGGGCATGCATTGGAGACTGCAGCGTTTCTACTGAACAGGGTCCCAACCAAAACCGTGTCTACCATGCCATGTGAGATATGGCATGGGAAAAGACCATCTCTTAAATGAATTAAGATTTTGGGTTGTCCGGCCTATGTTAAAAAGAAGAATCCGGACAAACTCGAGACACGGTCAGTCATGTGTAAATTTGTGGGATATCCAAAGAATTCATATGGGTATCTATTCTACCATAAGGAGGAACGAAAGGTGTTTGTTTCTCAGTATGCCACATTTTTAGAAAAAAAGTTTTTTACAAATGATACAGATGGTAGTGTGGTAGATCTAGAAGTGGTTCTAGAAACACAAACCGCAAATAACGACTTGGTTGAACTGGCTGTTGCAACAGAAACTGATGAACCTCGGCCACTCCGTAGGTCTGGTAGGACTGTTGGGATTCTTTAGCACCTAGCCTAGGGTTTGCAAGCATCACACATGCCACAACAAAATTTTTAGGGTGTGCTAAGCAATCTAACTAAAGATCATACTAGAAAACTAGGGTAACAAAAGTAGTAATCTAACATTACAAAGAGAAGTGAATGAACATACAACCTTTGTAGATCCGGTCCTTCGCTTCTAAAGCTCCGTGTTGACGTCCCTTTGCTGCGATCATCGAGATCCCGGACTCTAGTGATGGTTTCCTCGGAGAAATGAACGGGCTTGCTCGTTGACTTTGAGGCCGAAGATGATCTACGTCGAGGAGATTCAAACTCAAGCTCCATCTTCACTAGCTCAACAACTTTGTGAAGAGAACACCCTAAACTAAATGGCAAGTAGTAGAGGATGATGAAATAGGAAATGGGTTCACTTTAGATTTTGATTTCTCACTTCATTTCTTCACTTCTAAAATTCTAGAGAGCTTTTCTTCTTGATGAAGAAGAAGAAGAAAGAAAAGAATAATGAGAATAGAATAAAACAAGTGATGATAATGATTATGCAACCATGGGTGAGTTAGTGTCATCCACTAACCTTTGTAGAGACTAAACCATAGTTTAAGTTAGTGGTTTGGTTAATAAATATCTTACGCAAAACAAAGTGAGTGGACTTTGTCAAAGATGCTTAAAGCTTCATGAAGCTTCAAGTTAAGACAAAGAAAGCCACCATTTTCAATTACAAAGATAAATAAAAACCCTAAACATTATCTTAATTATGGTGTAAGTCATACACACACCAAAGTTTGCATCTATCATCAATCATGATACAAACATGTACACAATTATATATCACATATATACTTTGTGCACATCAAGTGAGAAAAGCAATCTAAAGTGAACCAATACTAGTTAATATAAAGTAATATGTCAAATATATAATTATACATTAAATCATTAAATCAACAATTGATTTAATGATCCGGTCATATCGCATATAACCGACTAATATCTAGTGTATCAATATATCGAATCAACACTTGATTCGGTAACCTGGCTATATCACATATAACCGACCGATGATACAAATCGTGAGAAAAGAATACAGTATCACATATAGATATTATTCTCGGACCCGCACATATCTTATATGCGCTCCTATTTCGTTTTGCTTGAGCCAGGAAACCTCTGTGTAGGATTCTAAAGATTCGTCAATACGCCGGCAGTAGGTGGTGATCATATCAGCCACCCACAAGCTGCAAGCGGTCTGCTAAACGTAATGGCCACCCGGGTATTGAGCGATTAGAAGATCAACGAGCAAGCCTGCTCTCACTCCTGTGAATACAATCAGGAACACTTACCGCACAGTCCGGTCTGTTCGTCTGATATGTCGTTCGTCTGATATGTCGCATATCTCGCCTAGGGGTGGTAAACGTCAGACCCCAGTAGCTTGATAAGTTATGTCGATGTATGGTCCATAACATTCATGAAACTACTGATAACACTTACCAGTAAATCACAGCAACCCTGGCCAGGAATTTCCAGTTATGGCCAATCGAGCATAGCACAACATCAACCCCCAATACCGGGAGTGACGAATCCCCTCCTATCGCTCATTGTCTCCATGTGACTCGGGACTGTACCCGAAAACCGCCTATTTGCATGACTCAGCAGAGCCATGGTAGGGTGGAAATCAAAGCAGAGTGGGAGAAACACAAGACTCTATGACGATCTCGGGTCAACAGACTAAGCTGTACCAGTATCACCAGAGAACTGCCATCAGACGTGAGGTATAATACCATCTGGGAGTTCTCGGCGAGCCCGTTCAGTATACTCAGTCTCCACTGTGCACCCGTATACCATCTCTGATGTCAAACACAAATGGATATGGGATCATCCATCGCCCATCACATGGGTCGAGAAGATATACGCTAGTCTACTCTGGAATATAGATGCCCCGTCTCGATATTCCCACGACTAGGAACAATGAAGGATGTACTCATGGACTACTCAGGCCCCACTAGTATGATCTGCATCATAATCCTGGAAGTCGAGTACACATCCTCATGGCTTTATCAACATGTAATAGAGAGACAGTAAGTATACATGTTAAGATAAAGAGCAACCAGATAGCGTACTATCATGTCATGCAAGAAAGTCCTCCCTATATATGTCCCAGCATCCACTACAATATACATCTCATGTACAGTGATGGCCTCTTGGGCATACATATAACTAACAATCTTCCACTTGCACTAGGGCCATCTGTAGCAGTGGTTGCAGTATCTCATACATAACCATCCCATAAAAATCTCTCTCTGGGAAAAGGCCTTTGTGAGTGGATCCGCCGTGTTGTCCTCTGAGTATACTCTCCTAACCTCATTCTCCCTGGAGATCAACTATCTCCATGATCAGGTGATACTGCCTTGAAATATGTTTGGGTCACTGATGGGAACGGGGTTCTTGGGCCAAAGCCACACCTCCATTGTCACACAATGGTAGGAACCTAGTTTATCTCATGAACTAATATACACCCAAACTGCCTCTTTGGTAGTATCTTTGATAGCGATGTCACCAGCCTTTATCGTCTAGTCTGCCATGGAGTCTTGCTTGGAACTCTTCAATCATACCGCCCCTCCACTGATGGTAAAGACAATGCCTGTGACTGACATTCTGTCGTCCTCACCACTCTGGAATCTATCCAGTGATTCTCCCCAGGATCGATTGATACCAACTCACTACACCTAGTGAGAGTCCTAACATCCACTTAGATCTATCTCATAGATCCAAAACCTAGGATTTAGGAGGTATCGCCTAGATCCTATATGGAGAATCATTGTGATAAGTGGAGATTGACCGAGTGTAGTATAGGAAACTCTTTTCCTATCAAGAGTATGTCATCCATGTACAGTACGAGAAATAACACCATACTCTCTACTACCTTTTTGTATATACAAGGTTCATCTACCATTTTCATGAAGTCAAACTCTTTGACCACCACATCAAAACAGTTGTTCCAACTCCGTGATGCCTGCTTTAACATGTAAAGCAACTTGCACATGTTTCCGCTGCTCCCACTGTTTACGAAGCCCTCTGGCTATGTACTTACAGACGCTCTCTTCTAAATCATAATTTAGAAAAGCAGTCATGAAAACCAACCACCAGATATCGTAGTCATGGTACGTGGCAATGGCAAGAAGGATCTATTAGTGATATGTATGCCCTAGAGGCCATTACTGTACATGCGATGTATATTGTAGTGGATGCTTGGACATATATATGGAGGACTTTCTTGCTCAACATGATAGTATGCTGTTTGATTGCTCTTTATCTTAACATGTACTTTGATAGTCTCTATGTTACATGTTGATAAAGCCCTTAGGATGAGTACTTGACAACCAGGACTATGATGCAGATCATACTAGTGGGGACAGTGTAGTCGCTAAGTAAATCCTTCAAATGTTCCTAGTCGCAGGTGTATCGAGACAGGGCATCGATATACCAAAGTAGACTAGCGTATGCTTCTTCACTCATGTAGATGGGCGATGGATGATACCATATCCTTTGATGTTTGACATCAGAGATAGTATATGGGTGCTCAGTGGAGACTGGGTACACTGGACAGACTCGCCGAGAACTCCCAGATGGTATTATACCGCACGTCAGATGGCAGTTCTCTGGTGACACTGGTACAGGTTAGTATGTAGACCCGAGATCATCATAGTGTCTTGTGTGATTCCCACTGTGATTTGATTTCCATCATACCACGTCCAAGTGGGCGTACAAAATGGTGGCTTTTGGGTACAGTCCCGAATCACATGGAGGGAATGAGCGATATGAGGGGTTTCGTCTCTCCCGGTATAGGGATTTGATGTTGCCCTGTGTTCGATTGGCTATAACTGGAAATCCCTGGCCAGGGGGTTGTTGAGATTTACTGGTAAGTGTTATCAGTAGTTTCTCGAACGTTTATAGACCTCATATCGACATGACTTATCGGTTACTGGGGTCTGACGTTTACCACCCCCAGACTGGATATTCGACATATCAGACGAAGAGACCGGACTGTACGGGAGTGTTACTGATTGGATTCGCAGGAGAATGTACAGGCTTGCTTGTTGATCTTCTGATTGCTCAATACCTGGGTGGCTGTTACATTTAGCTGACCGCTTGCAGCTTGTGGTTGTTTGATATGATCATCACCTACTGCCGGCGTATTGACGATTCTTTAGAGTCCTACACAGAGCTTTCCTGGCTCAGGCAAAACGGAGTAGGAGCACATATATGATATGTGCGGAACCGAGAATAATACATGTATGTAATACCGTATTAGATTCTCGCGATATGTAATATCGGCCGGGTATATGTGTTATAGCCGGGTCATCGGATAAAGTGTTGATTCGATGAACTGATACAGATTATATTAGTCGGTTATTTGTAAAATAGCCGGATTATCGGATCAAGTGTTGATTCGATAATTTAATGTATAATTATATATTCGATATATTATATTACATTAACTAATATAAGCTCACTTAAAGATTCTTTTTCACACATGGATAATACATTGATGTATATGCGATATATGTTAATTGTATTATTTTATTTTGTTACATTATATATTATATATATGAGATATAATATTGTAATATGTTAGGGTTACAAATGCAACCTGTTTTGTGGAGTTTAGAAAAGTTAGGGTTTTGATTTGGGTTAGCTTTTTCATGATGCTTCATGAAGCTTTCTTTTGTTTTTAGCTAAGATATTTTATGAAGATATTTCTCAACCCAACCCAAAACCCTTTACCTTAGTTAATTCTCTACAAAGGTTAAGCCTTCATTCTTAACCCATGGTTGGATTTGTAACCACAATAAGATTTCATTATTCAACACAAATAGATTTTTTCTTCTTCTTCCACTTTGAAAAAGCTTTCTGGCATTTGGGTTTGTGATGGATTTTTGTGAGATAAAGAAAACAAAAGATAGATAAATTCCTACTTCATTATCCTAATCTATTCTAGCCACTTAGATTAGGGTGTTTGCTTTGCTAATATTTGATTAGTGAAGCAATAGCTTGGGTTTGAGATTCTTCAAGGTAGATCATCTTAGTTGTTGAAGATTGGAAGCAAGCTTGCATCTTTCTCTTCATGCAGCCTCTCTGAGTCCGGGTACTTAATGATCGCAGCGAAGGGACTTCAACACGGAGCTTATGAAGCGAAGGAATGGACTACAAAGGTTGTAATCCCGAACTCTTAGAAATAAAGTTGTTTACTTGTTTTGTTTACTCTAAGTCTCTAGTTAAGATCTTGGTTAGGGTTTGTTTAGCTCCCTAAAATTTTAAATTAGCATGATTGATACTTGCCAGAACATTTACATGGTGCTATACTAACCCTACTGTGGTATCAGAGCCAAGCTAGATTATTAGGCGTTGTCTAAACAAAGTTTAAAGTCCGAACGAACTCCGAAACCCCGAAAAATCCCACTTTCTGGAATTTTTTCAAAATTTTAAATTTTTCATATTAAAAATACTCAGAAAATCATGTAGGGAATTCTAAGGATTACATTTAAGTACGAAGCCATAACTCGCTTAAGTGACCGGGGAACCGCGGCCAAACCATGCGTTTGGCGGCGGTTCCGCGGCCAACTTTAAGAGTTAGGGGCTAATTCTTCAGGGCTTTATTCTTGGGTACTTTTTCATGCTTCTGGGAATTTTTAATTCCACTCAAGTGTTGAGCTTTCTGGGAAATAATAGGAAATCATTGCTTCGATCGGAAAGTTTAACTTCGTTTAAGTTTTTCAGGGTAATTTAGAACGTGTTAAAAAGTTCGAACGGATATCAATAACTCACTTTTTCCCCTGTCGGAAAACTTACAAGTGTTGGATTTTTCCTGAGTTTAAAACTTTCAGAAAATCAAGCAAGCGAATTTGTGGACCCTCTAGAAGAACGTGACCTTAACTTAATTATGTGACTGTCAAAACCGCCACTGAACCATATGGTTTGTGGTACTTTAGCGTTGCCACATGTGAGGCGTTGGTTTGACCCTTCTACGGCTGGTTCATAGCGGCTGTGACATGTTCTGGGACTTTTTGAACTCCGCTCAAGTGTTGAGCAATTTGGGAAATCTTGGGTGTTTGTTTATTCGATCGGAAAGTTTAACATTGTTTATTTATCTGGAATGTGATACAATATGTGGAATTCATATAATTAGGCATGAAATACGAAGTATTTGATAATTCGGATTTAAGATGTCTAAAGTGATTGTGGATTCCAAATGTTATAGTTTCTCACTTTATTTTCTGCGACCGTAAGTGTAATATGTGGTGTATCGCCGGTTTCGGTGCTATATGTCAATAAAAACTGGGATACACATATTTACTTACGTTGATGATATGTGATGTTATGTGTTGCTGTGATATGTTATATTGGACCGTCGTGTTTTGAATTGCCGGGGGTTTTATGTGAGATGAGGGTTTTTATTTTCATTCATGTAAGATTCAATTCTATGTAACATTCTTTTAGTGGGGCACTTCCAGATTGAGGATGATGTCACCATTGTATGTTATTTACTTTTCCGCATTAGGATAGACCCAAGGCGGGGAGCACAAGTAACCGGGTTCTAGGGTCCAGTGGGAGACCATCTCGAGGAGTCGAGACCGGGTCTCCTAACTCTAGAATTGGTAGGGTTGCTTGCCGCTCTCGTAGGGGTCTAGGGATGTTGGATTGGCTATTCATCACGACCGTGGATTCTGTGTTTTATACTGGCTTAACTTAGAACACGGAATTCCTAGAATATCCAATATTTCATATGTGTTTCTTCTGCTGCAATGTTCTGTGATGAGATCATATTACTGCCTAAGACGAATGTTTATATTATATATATGAGATATATGTTATATTGCTGATTTCGCTTCAAATGTGATACTTGTGAAGCATAATAAAATGGGACATCATTAATGAGATTAATGAAATAAAAGAAACCTAAAGATGTTGTAGAAACTTGTTTAAAAACTGGTAGCTCTAGTTCTTGCTTTGCATAGCGGTATTCCTTGTAGAATATCCAGCACCTTATTCAATAAGGAAAGAGCCGAGATCCCTTCACCGAGAGTGACCTCTTTAGCAAAACTAGCAGATGTTACAAACTCGGTTTGTCTTTTGATTGCTTCTATAATTTTTGCTTTGCACAGTGGTATTTATGAAATATCCTGCACCTTATTCGATGAGGAAGGAGCCGAGATTCCTTCACCGGGAGTGACCTCATTAGCGAAACTAGTAAAAGCCTCAAAAACACTCCTTTCTCAAAATCACTCGATTCTACAACGATATCAAGTTCATTACACTAATGGTCTTCTTAAAAACTTGCGTAGCCCTCCGTCATTTCAGATAAGTACTACTTAGTATTCGTGCTGCGGTAGTTTGGCATTCGTCAAGGCGTAGTGTACGGTAGCTACCTAGTGCTTATCCGCTTGCATACGATGCGATTGGATTAGGGTATTTGTACGGCGTTGTTTGGCTTTTGTCAAAGGTCGTGCGGGTGGGTTTAATTAAATAATGAAATGTACGGGTTGAACTTGACTAGCGGACTATGGGTTGTTTGGCATTCGTCAAGGTCATAGCACGCTAGGGGTAAAAGTATTATTGGGAATTTTAAGTGTTGAAATTTGCAATGAGATTGCATACTTCCTATGAAAAAGTTGGATTTTCGATACCCGCTGCGAGTAAGAGTTACTCCTGGGAGAGTTTTACACATTACAATTAGCCGATCAAGTAGGTGTCTAGAAAGGTGTTAACGGGGATAAGCCTCTGGGAAAACGAGATTTACTTTAATTAGGTCCGTACAAAAGCACGGGGAACCTCCCTCAAAGTACCGGCACTAGCCTGGCTGAAAGATTGTCGAACTTGTAGCATGTAATTAATCCCGGCCAGTCTTTCCTTTTAGGGTTTGAAGTAAGATTTGACTAAAACAGTGGGAGCCATCCTGATTAGATATATTAATAACCAATCTAATCTTGTAAGAGCGCACGCAGAGTGTTTTCTTCTCTCTCTCTCCTAGTTGCCACTATGTCACGCCTTAATCAAGATAAAAATACGGATGTATTGACCGAACCCGCTTGTTATACTGTGCTAGGGAACGTTGGTCCCGCTCCAACTTATAATTGTTATAAGACTTAGCAGGAAATAGGGGATTACCAGAATTCCTGTGCCGCCCAAACGAAGAAATTGCATGATGATACATCTTCTTCGGGTGTGTTCATTACCAAGAACTGTTTCTCAGCATCCTTTACGTCCTGGGTATGAGATACCGGATCAGGATCCCGCAAATCTAATCTGTTACATGGGTTACAGATAGGTAGAGAACTGAGAACGGATGATAAGTTTCAAGAGTTGGAAATGGTGCAATTGTTGCAAGCCAAGTCTATTGGCAGTTATCACCCTGTATTAACAAATACATTGATTCTGAATGAATGTTATTAGATACCGAACCTGATATACAACATCATATAAGTATCTTTATTTAATAAAGAAGGATATAATTTTGTATTGTTAGATAATGTTTTGAACATTTCCTATATCAATAGTTGATCAGTTCAGGCACATTATCTAAAAGCATAGACGTTCTAAATCAAACCACAGTTCTTAATGTACAGAACACACACAAGAGGAAGAGTTCAGAAATGAACGAATCCTTCTTGAGGTTTTGTAGACTATGTCATATCAATATGACCCAACTAGCTAAGTTAAATTTAGATGCATATTTAAATTAGTTTGAATTTACATCTTATGAAACTTGCCAGTCATGTCACAAAGATAAGATGACTATAGCTCTATTTATTGGAAACAGAGAAAGAGTTAGTGAACTCTTGGGATTGATACATGATGATGTATGAGCTCCCCTGTCTGCACATACCATGACTGGTTATTTGTACTTCAGAAGTAGAGAACCAAAACGGGTATAAGTACTATGTCCTTTGATGTGATCAGGGAGGAGAATACTTGAGCACGGGATTCCTGGACTATTCTAAAGGAGAATGAGATTCTCTCTCAGCAATACTCCTCCGAATACACCATAATACGTTGGTATATCAGGGCGGTGCAATCGCACCCTATGTGATAAGGTGTGCTCTATGATGAGTACTACTGAGTTACCTATTTCCTTTTAGAGGTTATGCAATTGAGAACCTGCATACCTATTGAATAGGGTTCCAACTAAATCAAGTGCCTACCACTCCATATATGATATGGTATGGAAATAGCCCATCTCTTAAGGATGTTAAGATTTGGGGTTGTCCAAAGCAAAATCCGGACAAACTCGAGGCAAGGCCAGTTCTGTGGAAGTTTGTTGGATATCCCAAGCATTCGCAAGGGAATATCTTCTACCAAACTGGGGAGCTAAAGTGTTTTGTTTCTCAGCATGCCACCTTTTATAAAGGGAATTTCTTGTGAAGAAATTAGTGGTCATGAGGTAGAACAGGAAAAGGTTCCAGCTATACAAACGGCAGCTTATGATTTGGTAAACCCGAAGGATTCAATAGTTTCAAACGAACCTCAGCCTCTCCGCCGATCTAGTAGGGTTCCTCATCCACGTAAAAGATACTTCGATTTCTCTATGACAATGGGAGCGAGGATTGCATCATGAGATGATGACCCACCTTGTTTTGAGCAGGCCATCAAGAGTAGGGACTCCGTAAGAATAACTGGATGCTTAGCGATCAGAGATGGAATCTTTGTACACCAAGAAAGTATGGACTTTGGTTGCTTTATCTGAAGGGTTAAATCCCCATCAGAAGCAACTATATCTTGAGAAGATTACTTGGTGTACATGGAAAAGTTGAGACTTTCAAAGCTATGCTTAAGTCCATCCAGATCCTATTTGCAATTGCTACATACCATGACTACGATATCTGGCGGTTGGGTGTCATGACTGCTTTTCTAAATAGTGATTTAGAAGTTAGCATCTATAAGTACACAGCCAAAGGGCTTCGTAGACAGTGGGAGCAGCGGAAACGTATGTAAATTGCTTTATGAGATAAAGCAGGTATCGCGGAGTTGGAACGTTTGTTTTGATGTGGTAGACAAAGAGTTTGACTTCATCAAAATGGTAGATGAACCTTCTATACACAAAAGGGTAGTAGAGAGTATGGTGGTGATCCTCGTATTGTACGTGGATGACAAACTCTTGATAGGAAAGGAGTTTCCTATGCTACGCTCGGTCAATCTTCTCTCATCACAAGGATTCTCTATATAGGATCAAGGTGATACCTCATAAATCATGGTTTGGAATCTATGAGATAGATCTGATTGGATGTTAGGATTCTCACTAGTTGTAGTGAGATGGTATCAATCGATCCTGGGGAGAATCACTGGAAAGGTTTCAGGGTGATAAGGACGACTGAATGTCAATTACAGGCATTGTCTTTACCCTCAGTTGAGGACGGTATGTTGGAAGAGTTCCAAGCTAGATACCATGACTTACTAGACGATTAAAGGCAAGATACATCGTTACCAAGGATACTACCGAAGAGGCAGTCTGGTTATATTTTGGTTCATAAGATGAACTTCATTCCTGCCATTGTGTGACAAAGGAGTTGTGGCTTATGCTTAGGGACCCCCGTCCCATCAGAGATCTAGACATATTCTTAGGCAGTATCGCCTGATCATTGAGATGGTTGATCTCCAGGGAGATCGAGGTTAGGAGAGTAGACACAGAGGACAACAGCACGGATCCACCCACAAAGGCCTATTATCCAGTAGAGACTTTTATGGGATGGTTGAGTATGAGATACTTCAACCACAGCTGATTGTTGGCTATGCGATACCACGACAGATGGCCCTAGTGCAAGTGGGAGATTGTAAGTGATATGTATGCCCTAGAGGCCATTACTGTACATGCGATGTATATTGTAGTGGATGCTTAGACATATATATGGAGGACTTTCTTGCTCAACATGATAGTATGATGTCTGGTTGCTCTTTATCTTAACATGTACTCTGATAGTCTCTATGTTACATGTTGATATAGCCCTTAGATGAGTACTTGACTACCAGGACTATAATGAAGATCATACTAGTAGGGACAGTGTAGTCGCTAAATGCATCCTTCAAATGTTCCTAGACGCAGGTGTATCGAGACAGGGCATCGATATACCAGAGTAGACTAGCGTATACTTCTTGACCCCTGTAGATGGGCGATGGATGATCCCATATCCATTGATGTTTGACATCAGAGATAGTATACGGGTGCTCAGTTGAGACTGGGTATACTGGACATGTTAGTTATATGTATGCCGTAGAGGCCATTACTGTACATACGATGTATATTGTAATGGATGCTTGGACATATATAGGGAGGACTTTCTTGCTAGACATGATAGTATGTTATCTGGTTGTACTTTATCTTAACATGTACTCTGATTGTCTCTATGTTACATGTTGATAAAGCCCTTAGCATATGTACTCGACTACTTGGACTATGATGAGATCATACTAGTGGGGCCACGGTAGTCGACGAGTACATCCTATAACTGTTCCTAGTCGAGGGTGTATCGAGACAGGGCATCGATACACCAGAGTAGACTAGCGTATACGCATCTTGACCTATATGATGGGCGATGGATGATCCCATATCCATCGGTGTTTGACATCAAGGATGGTGTACGGGTGCTCAGTGGAGACTGGGTACACTGGACGGACTCGCCGAGAACTCCCAGATGGTATTATACCTCACGTCAGATGGCAGTTCTCCGGTGACACTGGTACAGAGTAGTCTGTTGACCCGAGATCGTTATAGAGTCTTGTGTGATTCCCACTGTGCTTTGATTTCCATCATACCACGTCCAAGAGGGCGTGCAAAAACGTGGCTTTTGGGTATAGTCCCGAATCACATGGAGGCAATGAGCGTTAGGAGGGGATTCGTCTCTCCTGGTATAGGGAGTTTATGTTGTGCTGTGTTCGATTGGCTATTGTAGGGTATGCCTAGCACCTCATGATGGGTTTGGAAGCATCACATGTACCAAAGGTAGAGTCTTTAGGGTGCTAAGTTAATAAACATCGGATCGTTCCTAGAAAATTAGGGTTTCTAAAACTTGCATATCATCATATGAAAGAAAAGCTAGGGTTTAGAGAGTACAACCTTTGTAGCTCCCTACGCTAGACTCCTTGGCTACTTGGGGTTTGAAAAAGCTCCGCTTGAACTCCTCTAGGTCACCGATGATCCACCCGGAGTCCGCTTTGTCAAAGATTGCAACTTCACCCGATCAAGAGAACGAAATGAAGCTAACACTTCAAACAAGTGGGCTAGACTTGTGTAGAATGGTGTTGTGGTTCTCTTTCTCACTTCAAAATCCTAACTTGATGAGTATATTGCTCACTTGAAAATTCAAGAGAGCAAGAGATCAAGGTTGATGAAGATGATGGCTTTTTGAGAAGAAGAGAAGAAGAACTCTTATAAGAAAAATGAAAAATTTAAGTATATATATTTTCCATCTTTCATTTCAAACCATGGTTAATTATAAAGATATTATTGTATTTGAGTTAAAAACACAAAAGGAAAATAAACCAAGGGTTAAAAGGTAGGTAAGCATGGTAAGGTAAAGAAGAGTGTAGAAACATTCTATGATTTAACCCTTTTTCTTTTCCTTTTTATTTTAATTCAAAAGCAATAATAATGCATATAAAAACCATGGTGTGATTCTTATATTGCCACCATTCTCATTGTATAAGCAACCATGATAGAATGATGTATGCATGCATGTGTGCATGCACATCCAAATGTGCATGAACAAGAATGAATGTATACATGCATGCATACATCCAAAAGAAACAAGATAGGATTTCTAGTGAGAAGCTAATTGTTAAATGATAAATCAACACTTGATTTATCAATCCGGCCATATCACATATGACCGCACCAAAAGCAAGCTGCCCGATCAATATATGGTATCCTATACGCGCATTTTAATCGGGTCCATGCGCATATCGCATACGCGCACCACAACGTTTCGCCTGGACTAGGAAACTCCATTATGGGACTCTAAGACTCGTCAATACGCCGGCTGTGGGTGATGATCATATCAAGCACCCCCAAGCCGCAAGCGGTCAGCTAAACGTAACGGCCACCCGGGTATTGAGCGATCAGAAGAAAACAAGCGAACCTGCTACAACTCCCGTCGAGCCAATCGGCAACACTTCCCGTACAGTCCAGTCTCCTCGTCTGATATGTCGCATATCAAGTCTAGGGGTGGTAAACGTCAGACCCCAATAACCGATAAGTCGTGCCGATATGAGGCTCATAACGGGTCGAGAAACTACTGGTAACACTTACCAGCAAATCTCTGAATCAGCCCTGGCCAGGGACTTCCCTGTTACGGCCAATCGAGCACAGCGCGGCATCAACACCCAATACCGGGAGAGACGAAACCCCTCCTATCGCTCATTGCCTCCATGTGACTCGGGACTGTACCCGAAAACCACCGTTTTGCACGCCCTCATGGACGTGGTATGGTGGAAATCAGAGCACAGTGGGAATCACACAAGACTCTATGACGATCTCGGATCTACAGACTAACCTGCACAAGTGTCACCTAAGAACTGCTATCTGATGTGAGGTATAATACCATCTGGGAGTTCTCGGCGAGTTCGTCCAGTGTACCAAGTCTCCACTAAGCACCCTATACCATCTCTGATGTCAAACACCAATGGATATGGGATCATCCATCGCCCATCTCATGGGTCGAGAAGCGTATACGCTAGTCTACACTGGTATATCGATGCCCCGTCTTGATATACCCACGACTAGGGACTTTGAAGGATGTACTTATGGACTACCATGTCCCCACTAGTATGATCCGCATCATAGTCCAGGTAGTCAAGTACACATCCTAAGGGCTTTACCAACATGTAACTATAAGACAGTATAAAGAGACTAGTATACATGTTAAGATAAAGAGCAACCAGATAACATACTATCATATCGAGCAAGAAAGTCATCTCTATATATGTCCAAGCATCCAATATAATATACATCATCTGCACAATACTGGCCTCTAGGGCATACATACAACTAACAATCTCCCACTTGCACTAGGGCCAGCTGCTGTAGTATCGCATACCGAGCATCCCGAAGAGTCTCTCAAGCTGTATCTAGGGAATGGCATTCGTGAGTGGATCCGCTGTATTATTCTTCGTGTCAACCCTCCTGACCTCGATCTCTCAGCGATCAACTATCTCCCGGATCAGGTGAAACCGCCTCAGAATATGCCTGGATCGTTGATGGGACCTGCGTTCCTTAGGCAAATCTACCGCTCCATTGTTATCGCAATACAAAGGTATTGGATGCTCAATGGATGGAATCACTCCAAGTTCAGTAATGAACTTCTTGATCCAGACAGCCTCTTTGGCAGCATCGTTGGCAGCGATGTATTCAGCCTCCATCGTCTAGTCTGCCACGGTTTCCTGCTTGGAACTCTTCCAGCTAGCCGTCCCTCCGTAAAGGGTAAAGACAAATCCCAACTGCGACTTAGAGTCGTCCTTATCACTCTGGAAGCTCGAATCGGTAAAAGACTCCACTTGGAGTTCTCCGTTACCATACACCAAGAGCATCTCTTTAGTCCTTCGTAAGTACTTGAGAATGCTCTTCACAGCTGTCCAGTGACTCTCTCCAGGATCAGCTTGATACCTACTCACTACACTTAGTGAGTATGCTACATCGGGTCTGGTACATAGCATCGCATACATGATAGAGCCTACAGCCGAAGCATAGGGTATCCCTTGCATGCGAGCTCTCTCCAAATCAGTCTTGGGAGACATCTCTTTGGAGAGAGTGACTCCAGAGATCGTGGGTAAGTTCCTACGCTTGGATTCTTCCATACTAAACCTCTTTAGTATGGTGTCAATGTACCTGGATTGGGACAATCCCAATATCTGTTTGGATCTATCTCTATAGATCCTAATCCCCAATATGCAGGAGGCATCACCAAGATCTTTCATTGAGAATCTTTGTGATAAGAAGAGCTTGACCAATTGCAGCATAGGAATGTCATTTCCTATCAAGAGTATGTCGTCCACGTACAATACGAGGAAGACAACCTTACTCTCTGCTACCTTCTTGTAAATACAAGGTTCATCTACGTTTTTGACGAAATCAAACTCTTTGATAACGACGTCAAAGCAGATGTTCCAACTCCGCGATGCTTGCTTTAATCCATAAATGGATTTAAGCAGCTTGCACACCTTCCCGCTGCTCCCACTATCTACGAAACCCTCTGGCTGAGTCATGTACACGCACTCTTCTAAATCACCGTTTAGAAAGGCGGTCTAAACATCCATTTTCCAGATTTCGTAATCATGATATGCAGCGATGGCAAGCATGATCCGGATGAATTTAAGCATAGCCACTGGAGAAAAGGTTTCGTCATAGTCCACACCTGGTCATTGACGAAAACCCTTTACAACAAGTCTAGCTTTGAAAGTCTCCACTTTCTCATCTACACCTGTAACATTTTAAAAATAATTAAATAAATAATTAAATGAATAAAAGTGTTTAAGTGAATTTTAGGATTTTCGGTAAAGTAAAATGTATTTTTCGTAAAACCAAACCGTGATTGTTTTTCACTATAAATTTAAAAATATCTATTTTAATTATGAAATTACTAGTAAATAGTGTTTATTTAGCCACTTATAAATTTTTGGTTTAATAAAATATTTTTCCTAAATTAATTATTTTAAATATTAACATAAGCTTTATTTTTAAACTAAATTAGTGTAAATTACAAATTTAAATGGTTTTAATTTGTAAAAATGAACCATGGCATATTAGAATTTAGTGTGTATCATGCAAAATTTATTTGCAAATTTTTCCTTGTTTCTAGATCTTTCTTGAGTTATTTTAGAAAAGAATTAAAAGAAAATGAATAAAGCATGAAAAGACATTAAGATGATGACATTTTGGAGAAGTTTCTACACCATTTCTCATGTGTTTCTCCCTCTTCCCCTTATTGTGGCCGGCCTCCCCATCACCATGGCTTCCCCCCCCCCATTTTCCACCTCATTTTTATTCAAAAATCATCAAAAATACTACAAAAATCCAATTTAAATTCCACAAAAACCTAATTATTTCATACCCTTTATTCTCTACTCTTCTCTACATGGATTTTGGAGTGGGAAAGCATGTATTTTTGAGGCTCATTTTCAAGTTTGGACATGAGGTTGTGGAGGTATAAATCCTTCTCTTTTGTTTTATTTCTATTAGATATTTCTTTTAAAGCATAATTAGATTAATTAGATTAATTCTTGTTGCAAATTCTAAAATTCAAGTTAGGGTTTGAAAATTCAAGAGGTGGTTTTTGTTAATTAATTAGGGTTATAATAGCTAGTTTAACATCTTTTAGAGTGGAAAATTCTTGCATGGTGGTGGTATAATAAATTGTTGATCGAAATTATTTAATTTAAACTATTTAGCTAACTAGATTTTTTCTAAAATGTGTTGTGGGTAAAATAAAATTCTTATTAAGGGTGTTATCATTAGATGGTAATTTTATTGAGAATATTAGCATATTAATTGAATGAAAAACCTAGTTTGATCACTAGATTATTTTGATAATTGGAAAAATAGTAATAAAATGCTATTATTTTGTAAACTAGATTTTAGGAATTTCTAAATAAATGTGATTAAAAATATAATTATAGTTTCATTACATCATTATCATCATAAATTGTGGTTTAAGTGATTAATTTATGCAAAATCATGTTTTGAGGTGGAATTGTGGTATTTTGCTTGGAAAATGTTAAAATTGTTAAAAGTTGCAAACTAGAAATTTCAAATAAATGAAAAATTGTGTAAAAAAAATATAGTAATGGTTTGTATAGTCTAGTAATGCTATTTAATGAGTTTTATGACCATTGGTTTCATTTAAATGTCAAGTTTCGATGAAAAACGGTAAATTGGCATTTTCGGGTTTTTCGAAAACGGATGATTTGATCGATTTTAGTGTTTCGATGAATTTGATCATGTTTTACAATATAAGTAATGTGTTTTAAAACTACAAGTTGTTTGATGATGTTATCTCGATCCATCGGAGTTTGTACGCCGATATCGAGCGGTATTTGGTTCTTTTGCGTGGACGGGACATAGGTTTTAACCTGTGCTTGCTCTTCGTATCGTTTGACTTTTGTATGTGATTCGGTTTACGATGCTATTTATATGTTTACGTCTAGGTACCCTCACGTGGACTGCGGGCGATGAAGAGGAGGATGGCGACACTGTCTTCGGCAGACATGGACCAGGTGAGTAGATGCATATCTACGGGGGGAAGTCGGGTGGATGGCGTTTAGCACCCCCGCAACGTAGAATAGGAATAGTACTTATTGACATTAGGAAACCAGACGTGACCCTAGTAGGACCCTAGTATTGACCCTAGGCTGGACTAGACCGATTTAGGAAAACTATATCAGAGGATGAGTACCTTGGAAGAGGTTCGTAGGTTTCAGATAGAAACACACCAGCGCACACACTGAAAATCGACATGGGGTACGTGTATGTGTATATATATAGAACTAGGTATAGGTATATACATATATATACAACACATATAGGTGATTCAGTGATATGATATGATATCCGAGATATGATGAAATAGTATAACTGGGCTTGATGCCGGAATTTTTGACTATACAGTCGTAATAAAGTGTTAGCGGATCATTAGGGAATGAGATAATGAACTTGAATATATAAATTACAAAGAGTGGTGGTGATATTGATGTACATGGGACGCTAGAATAGTACTCGGACTGTAACTTGTGACTGATTACGATATGATATATGTATAACTTGATTTCGACATTATATTGGTGTGACCTGATGCCGATATCATATGAGTATGACTTAATCACAATATGATACATACGACATTATACGAATGAGGAGACACCTAGGAGATACTTGACCGTACCCCGACATTGGGATGCCGCACGATGGATTTTACCGTACGAGGCTTAGATTTGATGATTGATCCGCACTCTTGATTCAAGGAAGCCGTACTACATACGTGACGCTGTTGAGGCGGGATCACCGACTATTAGAGATATTGATTCAGACCTTAGGTAGACTCTTATTTCTATTGACTAGTTCTTAGGTTTAGTTTTCCTTAGGAGGTTAGATGGACACTAGGTTAGGTTCGAGTCATATAGTGGTAGTAGTATTAGTATATTAAATGAGTAGGTAATATACATTCGTCTTTACTTTCACACTGTAATCATAATGTTGCATGTTCATACATATGTTGCTATAAATAGTATAAACCTTACCTGTTAGGACACCAGCACCATTACCGATGATGCGCATATTCCACGCACACTTATTTGCCGGCTCACACACATCATCATCGGTAATTGCTATGTCACGTACACTTTAGATCATATTATCTTTTATTGATAGAATCAGTTAACAACTAAACCGATGTAGTATTGTGATCACTCTCTGATGTTAAATATAAGACATGACATTCATTACTTAGACATTCATGCATTCATATTTTCGTGTTATCATGCAGTATTATGGGCATATGCCGACACTTATCATATAGTACTCATGATTTTAAGATTTGGATTTCTATGAGATTTCTGGATTTTTGGGGAAAACCGCAAAAATATATAAAAACTTCTCTCTCTCTCCTCTTCTCTTTTTTTAAAAATAAGATGCGGTTTTCTCGTGATGTATGTGTCGTCCACCATGAGTATTTCATGTTTTCTGATGGATTTCGAGACCCGATTCGAGGAGTGGATGAACCGTCTCGGGTACATGGTGGGCCCGGTATGGTACCCCGGGGCAAGAAGATCGAGTTGTAGACGATGAGCCTGGCAGAGGAAGGCTACCTACCGGTGATGTCTGGCGCGGCGGATATCCGGAGGATACCGACCGTTGTCGTGGGATTTGATGATATGGGCCGATCCGGACTGACGGAGCCCGACATATTGATACTTGAGGTACATGTGTTGTGTCGATGCTTGACACGGATTTCCATGGATTTCATTGTTGAGATTTCAGATGCTTATACACACTTTACTTTGATAACGGCTAAAGGTTCTCATACATATATATCTGGATTTCAGGATTTGTGACTTTACATTCATGGTGCATGCATTTCATTTCATATGACTTAGTACTATATGAGGTACTGACACGATACGGAGTATTTGCACTTACACGTAGTATTACCCTGCTATTACTAGATGTTTGGGATATAGTAGTGTATTATTATGACCTAGGATAGCGTCGTGCATTCGATTTCTTTTCGTAGATGTCTTCTACTCACGAGTTGGCAACTCACCCCCGTTGTGCCAAATTCTTTACAGGTTCGATGTACAGGTTTCCCGTGGCAGCTTGTTGGCACATCTTTTCTTCAGGGCGATTGGCACGGTAGGTTGGTTCACTTGTATCCGAACCACCATTGTACTTTTATTCATTCATTTGTATCTAGTAAGCTCCATCAACCATATTTGTATTACTTGATAAGTTATTGGACCAGTCTTTTACTTCGACCTTAGAGTCGCGCCTGTATTATTCTGATCTGGTGGTTTTGCTTTCTTTTGAGTTTTGAGCCTCGCCCTCTGGCGTTGTATATTATTGTTCTTGTTGTGGTTGTTTCCGCCTATTGGCGTTGATGCTAGGCCCCGTTTGGGGATGCTTTTTATTGTTTATTCATATTATACTTGTTGTACCCGTTTGGGGGCCAGTTTTTACAGAGGAGACTCTGCCGAAATTTTTGGTAAAATTTGCTGATGTTTTTTTTACTTGTTTTCTTTTCTTTTCTTCTTTTTCTTCTTTTATGGTTTAGATCTCTGGGCTTCGGCTTACTTAGGTCACGTGGCGCCTCTAGACGCTTCGTAATTTAAGTGCCGGTCACGTTCCGTACATTCGGGTCGTGACAACACCAAGTTTTTTCTTGAAGATCCACTTGCTCCCAATGGATTTTACCCCTTTAGGAGCATCTTCCAAAGTCCATACTTTGTTAGTGTACATGGATTCCATCTCGGACCGCATAGCATCCAGCCATTTCACTGAGTCCACACTCATGATGGCCTGCTCGAATCTAGTCGGGTCATCATCCTCCATGATGCAATCCTCGCTGCCTCCATCCATGAGAAAACCGTAGTATCTCTCAGGTTAGCGAGGAACCCTACTAGACCGGCGGAGAGGCAGAGGTTCATTGGGAACTACCGAATCCTCTGGTTCAACCAAATCTTCTGTCGTAGTCTGTATTGCTAGAACCTCTTCCAGTTCTACCTCCTTGCCACTAATCTCTTTTTCAAGAAATTCCTTTTCTAAAAAGGTGGCATGTCGAGAAACAAACACCTTTTGTTCCTCGGTGTGGTAGAAGATATACCCGCGCGAATGTTTGGGATATCCAATAAACTTATATAGAATGGACCTTGCCGCGAGTTTGTCCGGATTATGCGTTTTTACATATGCCGGACAACCCCATATCTTAACATAATTAAGACATGGTCTCTTTCCTTTCCAAATCTCATATGGAGTGGTTGGCACGGATTTGGTGGGAACCATATTCAATAGATCTGCAGCTGTTTCCAGTGCATATCCCCAGAATGAAATAGGTAACTCAGCTGTGCTCATCATAGAGCGCACCATATCTAATAGGGTGCGGTTCCTCCGTTCTGATACACCATTGTGCTGTGGTGTATATGGAGGAGTCAGCTGAGAGAGAATCCCATTCTCTTTTAGGAAGTCCAGGAATTCAATGCTCAAGTATTCACCTCCTCGATCAGATCGAAGGATTTTAATACTTTTCCCGGTTTGGTTCTCAACTTCTTGTTTATATTCTCTAAATTTCTCAAAAGCTTCTGATTTGTGTTTCATCAGGAACACATATCCGAATCTAGAGAGATCGTCAGTGAATGTAATGAAGTACGCAGAACCATTCCTGGCATGTGTAGACATTGGACCGTATACATCACTATGCACCAGTCCCAAGAGTTCCGTAACTCTTTCTCCGTGTCCCGTAAACGGAGTTTTGGTCATCTTGCCTTTGAGACATGACTGGCAAGTGTCATAAGATGATAATTCAAACGGATTCAAATATCCATCATTATGCAACTTAGCTAGTCGTGTCACATTGATGTGACCCAGTCTACAAAGCCATAAGAAGGATTCGTTCAGTTCTGAACTCTTCCTCTTGTGTCTGTTTGTTATGCTTAGAACTGTTGATTGATTTAGAACATAAATGCCATTGCATTACATGCCTGATCCAACCAACTTTTGGTTACGGAAAATGTTCATAACATTATCCTGTAATACAAAATTATATCCCTCTTTACTCAACAAAGAAACCGATATAATGTTACATATCAGGTTCGGCATGTAATAGCATTCATTCAGAACCAATTTATTACCAGTTGGTAATGCAAGGTGATATTCCCCGACAGTTTTAGCTGCAACAATTGCACCATTTCCAACTCTTATGTCTTTATCACCTTCTCCAAGTTCTCTACCTTTCCTAAGCCCATGTAACTGATTACATATATGGGATCCTGACCCGGTATCTAATACCCAGGACGTAGGGCAAATGGAGAAACAGTTCTCTGTAACGAACACACCCGAAGAAAATGCATCAACATGTACTTTCTTCATTCGGGTGGCACGGGAATCCTGGTATTCCCCTATATTCTGTTCAGTCCTATAACTCTTATAAGAAAGAACGGAAACAACATTCCCCAGCACAGTATAACATGCGGGTTCGGTCAATACATCCATATTATTATCTTGATTAAGGCATGACATGGTCGCTACCTTGAGAGAGAGAGAAAAAAACACTTTAGCGTATGCTCTTGCAAGATCAGATTGGTTATTATCTTATCTAATCAGGATGGCTCCCACTGGTTTTAATCAAATCTTCCTTCAAACCCTAAAAGGAAAGACTAGCCGGGATTAATTACACCCTACAACTTCGCCGATCTTTCAGCCAGGCCAGTGTCGGTACTTTGAGAGGAGGTTCCCCGTGCTTTCGCACGGACCTAATTAAAGTAAAGCTCGTTTTCCCAGAGGTATAACCCCGTTGACACCTTTGTAGACACCTACTTGATCGGCTAATTGTCCTGTGTAAAACTCTCCCGGGATTAACAATTACTCGCAGTGGGTATAGGGATCCAGCTATCTCATAGAAGGTATGCAATCTCATTGCAAATTTCAACACTTGAAATTCCCGATAATATTTTGCCCCTAGCGTCCTATGACCTTGACGCAGGCCAACAAACCATAGTGCGCTAGTCAAGTTCAACCCGTCATTTCTTGATTGAATTAAACCCACCCGTACGACCCTTGACGCAGGCTAACAAAGTCGCACGACTACCCTAATCCAATCTGCATCATATGCATTAACAGATAAATACTAGTTAGCTACCGCACACTACGCCTTGACGCAGGCCAACAAACGTAGCACGAATACTAAGTAGGATTTGTCTGAAATGACGGAGGGCTACGTCAGGTTTTTCTGAAAACCTATTGCGTAATGAACTTGATATCGTCGTAGAATCAAGTGAAATTTTGAAATGGAGTGATTTTGAGGCTTTTATTAGTTTTGCTAAAGAGGTCACTCCCGGTGAAGGGATCTCGGCTCTTTCCTCATCGAATAAGGTGCAGGACATATCATATATATCACTATGCAAAGCAAAACTCCAAAAGCTGTCAAAAGTCAAACCGAGTGTTGTAGCATCTACCAGTTTTGCTAAAGAGGTCATTCCCGGTGAAGGTATCTCGGCTCTTTCCCCATCGAATAAGGGGCAGGGTATATCATATATACCGCTATGCAAAGCAAGACTGTAGCTACCCTTTTATTTTAAAATTTGATTCTACAACATCTTTTAGGTTTCTTTTCATTCATTAATCACATTAATGAAGTCCCATCATTTAAGTCACCTAAACATCACAGATAAATACGACGTACAATTATGCCATCCGCATTCGCCTCGATGTCCCCTCGTGCACCGTTAGGTTAGGTAACTAACGACACAGCAGGGCAGGGCTAATGCGGGTGCAAAACATAAGTAACGTCTATATAATATATCATATATACTATATAAAGTATCTATCACAGCACATCACATGATCACATCACAGATATCGCAGCAGAAACATAGATATAATGTGGGATATACTAGGACGTCCGTATTTACTATTTAGCCAACAATAGAAAATACGGATTCCACAGTCGCGATGAATAGCCATGCCTACACCCTGGACCCCTACGAGAGCGGCAAGCGACCCTACCAATTCTAGAGTTTAGGAGACCCGGTCTCGACTCCTCGAGATGGCCTCCCACTGAACCCCAGAACCCGGTCACTCGTGCTCCCCTCCTTGGGTCCATCCTAATGCGGAAAAGTAAATAATATACAACACTGGTGGCATCGCCCTCAACCCGGAAGTGCCCCAAAGAAAAGAATATTACATTATATTTGAATTTACATGAATGAAAATATAAAACTCTCATCTGACATAAAACCCCCCGGCTATTCAATTGCGACAATCCTGCACATCATATCTCAGCAACACATAATATCATATATCATCAACGTAAGTAAGTATGCGCACCCCGATTGTCGTTGACGTATACAACGAAACCGGCGATATCGACATACTACACTTACGGTCACAGAAAAGAAAGTGTAAAACTGCAATATCTGGAATCCACATTCTCTTTAGTCATCGAAAATGCGAGGTATCACATACCTCGTATTTCATGTCTTATAATATGAATTCCACACATTGCATCACATTCTAGATAAGCAGACAGTATTAAAGTTTTCGAACGAACGATCAAATACCCAAGATTCCTTAAAGCTCAACACTTGAGCGGAGTTCAAAAACCCGAAGTGTGACACAGTAGTAGCGGTCCAGCCGTAGAAGGGTCAAGCCAACGCCTCACATGTGGCACGCCGTACTGCCCGAAACCCTAAGGTTCAAAAGGCAGTTCAAGACGGTCACATAATCGAGTTAAGGTTTGTTGTCTTCTAGAGGGTCCACAACAAAAATTGCACGTATCTCCGAAAGATTTAAACCCCGTGAAAAGTGAGCAAATGATACTCGTTCAAACACTTCAATACTTTCTAATTTATCCGGAAAAGTCACGAAATGAAAATTCCGATCGAATCGACGAGTCCAAAACCATCTCCAGAATTTACAGAACAAGAATCAGATTAAACATACATAAAACATTATACAAGCATTTTTAGGAATTACTGTGCAAAAATCAAGTCATGACTCATCTGTACGGCCGTGGATCCACGGCCCAAGCAAGGATTGGACGCGGTTCCGCGACGGTTTGAACTGTTCATGGCTTCGAATTTCAAAGTACTTCTTATATTTTTCTGCTGTATTTTTTAAGTATTTTTAATTCTGAAAATATACAGATTTTAAAAAATATCCAGAGAGCGTCCAAGAAAGTCGTATTTTAAAGTGTCGCCTAATGTTCTAGGTCGGCTCTGATACCAATGTAGGGTATGCTTAGCACCTCATGAAAGGTTTGGAAGCATCACATGTACCAAAAGTGGAGTCTTTAGGGTGCTAAGTTAACAAACATCGGATCGTTCCTAGAAAATTAGGGTTTCTAAAACTTGCATATCATCATATGAAAGAAAAGCTAGGGTTTAGAGAGTACAACCTTTGTAGCTCCCTACGCTAGACTCCTTGGCTACTTGGGGTCTGAAAAAGCTCCGCTTGAACTCCTCTAGGTCACCGATGATCCACCCGGAGTCTGCTTTGTCCAAGCTTGCAAATTCACCCGATCAAGAGAACGAAATGAAGCTAACACTTCAAACAAGTGGGCTAGACTTGTGTAGAATAGTGTTGTGGTTCTCTGTCTCACTTCAAAATCATAACTTGATGAGTATATTGCTCACTTGAAAATTCAAGAGAGCAAGAGATCAAGGTTGATGAAGATGATGGCTTTTTGAGAAGAAGAGAAGAAAAACTCTCATAAGAAAAATGAAAAATATAAGTATATATATTTTCCATCTCTCATTTCAAACCATGGTTAATTATAAAGATATTATTGTATTTGAGTTAAAAACACAAAAGGAAAATAAACCAAGGGTTAAAAGGTAGGTAAGCATGGTAAGGTAAAGAAGAGTGTAGAAACATTCTATGATTTAACCCTTTTTCTTTTCCTTTTTGTTTGAATTCAAAAGCAATAATAATCCATATAAAAACCATGGTGTGATTCTTATATTGCCACCATTCTCATTGTATAAGCAACCATGATAGAATGATGTATGTATGTGTGTGTGCATGCACATCCAAATGTGCATGAACAAGAATGAATGCATACATGCATGCATACATCCAAAAGAAACAAGATAGGATTTCTAGTGAGAAGCTAATAGTTAAATGATAAATCAACACTTGATTTATCAATCCGGCCATATCAAATATGACCCCACCAAAAGCAAGCCGCCCGATCAATATATGGTATCCTATACGCGCATTTTAATCGGGTCCATACGCATATCGCATACGCGCACCACAACGTTTCGCCTGGACTAGGAAACTCCATTGTGGGACTCTAAAACTCGTCAATACGCCGGCTGTGGGTGATGATCATATCAAGCACCCCATGCCTCAAGCGGTAAGCTAAACGTAACGGCCACCGGGGTATTGAGCGATCAGAAGAAAACAAGCGAACCTGCTACAACTCCCATCGAGCCAATCGGCAACACTTCCCGTACAGTCCAGTCTCCTCGTCTGATATGTTGCATATCAAGTCTACGGGTGGTAAACGTCAGACCCCAATAACCGATAAGTCGTGCCGATATGAGGCTCATAACGGGTCGAGAAACTACTGGTAACACTTACCAGCAAATCTCTGAATCAGCCCTGGCCAGGGACTTCCCTGTTACGGCCAATCGAGCACAACGCAACATCAACTCCCAATACCGGGAGAGACGAAACCCCTCCTATCGCTCATTGCCTCCGTGTGACTCGGGACTGTACCCAAAACCCCCCGTTTTGCACGCCCTCATGGACGTGGTAAGGTGGAAATCAAAGCACGGTGGGAATCACACAAGACTCTATGACGATCCCGGGTCTACAGACTAACCTGCATAAGTGTCACCTGAGAACTGCCATCTGACGTGAGGTATAATACCATCTGGGAGTTCTCGGCGAGTCCGTCAAGTGTACCCAGTCTCCACTGAGCACCCATATACCATCTCTGTTGTCAAACACTAATGGATATGGGATCATCCATCGCCCATCTCATGGGTCGAGAAGCGTATACGCTATTCTACACTGGTATATCGATGCCCCGTCTCGATATACCCATGACCAGGGACCTTGAAAGATGTACTTATGGACTACCATGTCCCCACTAGTATGATCCGCATCATAGTCCAGGTAGTCAAGTACACATCCTAAGGGCTTTACCAACATGTAACTATAAGACAGTATAAAGAGACTAGTATACATGTTAAGATAAAGAGCAACCAAATAGCATACTATCATATCGAGTAAGAAAGTCATCTCTATATATGTCCAAGCATCCAATATAATATACATCATCTGTACAATACTGGCCTCTAGGGCATACATACAACTAACAGCTATAACTGGAAATCCATGGACAGGGTTGCTGAAATTTTCTGGTAAGTGTTATCAGTAGTTTCTCGAACTGTTATATACCTCATATCGACACGACTTATCAAGCTACTGGGGTCTGACGTTTACCACCCCTAGGCGAGATATGCGACATATCAGACGACGAGACCGGACTGTACGGGAGTGTTACTGATTGGATTCACAGGAGAATGTACAGGATTGCTTGTTGATCTTCTGAGCGCTCAATACTTGGGTGGCTGTTACGTTTAGCTGACCGCTTGCAGCTTGTGGGTGTTTGATATGATCATCACCTACTGCTGGCATATTGACGATTCTTTAGAGTCCTATACAAAAGTTTCTTGACTCAGGCAAAACGGAGTAGGAGCACATATGTGATATGTGCAGGACCGAGGATAATGCGATATGAGATACCGTATTATATTCTCGTGATATTTGATATCAGCCGGATCATCGGATCAAGTCTTGATTCGATGAATCGGTAAATGATATATTAGTCGGTTATAAGCGATATAGCCGGATTGTCGGATCAAGTGTTGATTCGATAATTTAATATATAATAATATATATGATATATTAAATTACATTAACTAATATTAGCTCACTAAAAGATTCTTTTTCTCACTCGGGTAATACATTGATATATATGCGATATATGTTAATTGTATTATTTTATTTTGTTACAATAAATATTGTATATATGATATATAATATTGTAACATGTTATGATAACTAATGCAACATGATTAGTGGAGATTAAACAAGATTAGGGTTTGATTTGGGTTAGTTCATTCATGAACCTTCTAGAAGGTTTCTTTTTGTTTTATGTAAGATATTTTCAAATGACTCATCTTTAACTCAACCCAAACCCTAGCCCTAGTTAAATCTCTACAAAGGTTTGTTTTACCATGGTTGCATTATTCATCATTATTATCCTTTCATTATTCATCACAAAAGGATTACAATTCTTCTTCTTCATCTTTGAGCTTCATGAAAAGCTTTCTAGGTTTTTCCTAAGTGATGAAAATGAGAGAGAATATGAAAACGAATGAGAGCAAAGATCCTACTTCATCATCCTCATCTACCCTTGCCCTTTAGATGGGAGTGTTCACTTCATTTAGTGAGTGAGAGCTTGTGTTAATGAAACTTCAAGGTAGATCATCTTTGTTATCGAAAATCGGAAGTAAGTTTTCATCTTTCTCTTCGTGAAGCCTCTCGAGTGTCCGGAACACGATGATCGCAGCGAAAGGACCTCAACACGGAGCTTATGAAGTGAAGGACCAGATCTACAAAGGTTGTAATCCCTCTCACTTAGTGTTAAAGTGTTTAACATGCTTGTTTTCGCCTAATCTCTAGTTTAAAGATCCGGCTTTGGGTTGTTCGACACAACTAAATTTTAAATCGAGAATGGTTGATACCTCGTAGACCCTTATGCGTGTGCCTAGCAACCCTACAGTGGTATCAGAGCCAAGCTAGAGCTTTAGGCGATGTCTAGGCGAAGTTTAAAGTCCTATCGAATCCTGAAACCCCGGCTTAGACACCTCTCTGGATTTTTTCTAAAAAAGTGATTTTTTCTGGATTAAAAATACTCAAAAAAATCAGCAGGGAAATACAAGAGTTACTGTGCATCACGTGCCTCCAATTAAATTAAACTGCCGTGGAACCGCGGTTGTACCTTGGCTTTGGTGGCGGTTCCGCAGCCAAAAAGTTATATCATGGCACGTGATTTGCACAGTAATGTCCATCTGTAATTGCTTATTCTTCTGGGAATTTTTAATTTGCTCAAGTGTTGAGTTTTCTGGGATCTTTTGCAGACTCGTTGATTCGATCGAATAATTTAACTTCGTTTAAGTTTTTCCGGGTAATTTTAGAAACTGTTAAAAAGTTAGAACGGATATCAATAACTCATTTTTTCCCCTGCCGGAAAATTTCCAAGCGTTGGATTTTTCCGTAGTTTAAGAACGTTCTAATTCGTGCAAGTAACACGGTGGACCCTCTAGAAGACAACAAAGCTTAACTCGATTATGTGACCGTCTTGAACTGCCTCTAAACCTTAGGGTTTGTGGAGGTACGGCGTGCCACATGTGAGGCGTTGGCTTGACCCTTCTACGGCTGGACCATTGGTACTGTGGAATATGATGGATATTTTTAAACTAATTTCAAGTGTTGAGAACTATTTGGGAAATCTTGGGTGTTTGATTATTCGATCGGAAAGTTTAACACTGTCTATTTATCTGGAATGTGATACAATATTTGGAATCCACACGTAGTTATGAGATAACTAATTTGAATGTTGTAAATCTAGTAGTTTAGTCTCAGATGATCGGTTGCCACGGAATTTTGATGTGATCAAAATTCCGTCGCAATCACGTAGCGTACGCGGATACTCGCCGGGTAAACTTAATAGACAGCCACGCCCCATAGCCCCGACCAAGTGACTGTAAGAGAACCCCGTTGCTAAAAGCGTCCGTTCGGGTGCTCGCGGCAGCAGTGTTCCGCCTTAGTGCACTTCGTCGACGGCATCCGGGGGTGCGGCCATCTACTAAAGTTTGCGACAAGCATTCGATCAGAATGTCGGGAATCTTGTTGAATTGCCCGACTTGATATTGAAAAGAGTTTTCGATAATGAGACTAAAATGGAGAGTTTATAATTGTTAGGCATGCGATGTCTAAGGAATTCATTTGGTCAGGCTTGTGATGTCTAAGGAGGTTGCGGATTCCAACTGTTGTAGTTTTACACTTTCTTTTCTGTGACCGTAAGCGTAGTATGTGGTGTATCGCCGGCTTCGTTGCTATACATCAACGACAATCGGGATACGCATACTTGCTTACGTTGATGATATGAGATATTATGTATTGCCGTGATATGTTATATTGGATCGTCGCGTTTTGAATAGCCGGGGGTTTTATGTGAAATGAGAGTTTTTTCTTTTTCATTCATGTAAAATTCATTTGTATGTAATATTGTTTTATTGGGGCACTTCCGGACTGAGGATGATGTCACCATTGTATATTATTTACTTTTCCGCATTAGGTAGACCCAAGGCAGGGAGCACAAGTAACCGGGTTCTGGGGTACAGTGGGAGACCATCTCGAGGAGTAGAGACCGGGTCTTTTAACCCTAGAATTGGAAGTGTTGCTTGCCGCTCTCGTAGGGGTCTAGGGATGTGGGTTTGGCTATTCATCGCGACCATGGAATCCGTGTTTTATACAAGCTCGTATTAAAAACACGGACCTCCTAGTATATCCAATATTTCATAGATGTTCTTCTGATGCAATGTTCTGTGATGAGATCATATTACTGCCTGAGACGAATGTTTATATTATATATATGAGATATATGTTATATTGCAGACTTCGTTTCAACTGTGATGCTTGTGAAGCATAATAAAATGGGACTTCATTAATGAGATTAATGAAAAAAAAGAAACCTAAAGATGTTGTAGAAACTTGTTTAAAAATTGGTAGCTCTAGTTCTTGCTTTCCATAGCGGTGTTCCTTGTAGAACATCAAGCACCTTATTCTATAATGAAAGAGCCGAGATCCCTTCACCGCGAGTGACCTCTTAAGTGAAACTAGCAGATACTACAAACTCGGTCTGTCTTTTGATTGCTTCTATAGTTCTTGCTTTGTACAGCGGTATTTGTGAAATATCATGCACCTTATTCGATGAGGAAAGAGCCGACGATCCCTTCACCGGGAGTGACCTCTTTAGCAAAACTAGAAAAGCCTAAAAAACACTCCATTTAAAATCACTCGAATCTACAACGATATCAAGTTCATTACGCAAAGGGTTTTCTTAAAAACCTGTCGTAGCCCTCCGTCATTTTAGATAAGTCCTACGTAGTATTCGTGCTACGTTTGTTGACCTCCGTCAAGCCGTAGTGTGTGGTAGCTAACTAGTATTAATCTATTTATGCATATGATGCAGATTGTTTTAGGGTAGTTGTGCGGCCTTGTTGACCTCCGTCAAGGGTCGTGCGGGTGGGTTTAATCCAATCAGGAAATGACGGGTAGAACTTGACTAGCAGCCTGTGGTTTGTTGACCTCCGTCAAGGTCATAGGACGCTAGGGGTAAAATATTATTAGGTATTTCAAGTGTTGAAATTTGCAATGAGATTGCATACCATCTATGAGATAGTTAGATCCCAATACCCGCTGCGAGTAAGAGTTACTCATGGGAGAGTTTTACACATTACAATTAGCCGATCAAGTAGGTGTCTAGAAAGGTGTCAACGGGGTTACGCCCCTAGGAAAACGAGGTTTACATTAATTAGGTTCGTGCGAAAGCACGGGGAACCTCCCTCAAAGTACCGGCACTGGCCTGGCTGAAATATTGAAGAACTTGTAGCGTGTAATTAATCCCGGCTAGTCTTTCCTTTTAGGGTTTGAAGAAAGATTTGACTAAAACAGTGGGAGACATCCTGATTAGATATATTAGATAACCAATCTAATCTTGTAAAAGCGCACGCAGAGTGTTTTCTTCTCTCTCTCTCTCCAGGTAGCGACCATGTCACGCCTTAATCAAGATAATAATACGGATGTATTGATCGAACCCGCTTGTTATACTGAGCTGGGGAACTTTGGTCCCGCTCCAACTTATAATTGTTATAAGACAGAGCAGGAAATAGGGGATTAACAGAATTCCTGTGCCGCCCAAACGAAGAAAGTGCATGCTGATGCATCTTCTTCGGGTGTGTTCATTACAGAGAATTGTTTCTCAGTATCCTTTACGTGTTGGGTATTTGATACAGGATCAGGATCCCACATATTTAATTTGTTACAAGGGCTACAGATAGGTAGAGAACTGAGAACGGGTGATAAGTTTAATGAGATAGAAACGGTGCAAGTGTTGCAGTCAAGTCTTTTGGTCGCTATCACCCTGTATTACCAGAATACAATGATTCTAAACGAATGTTATTAGATACCGAACCTGATATACAACATCATATCAGTCCCTTTATTAGTAAAGAAAGGATATAATTTTGTATTGTTGGATAATGTTTTGAACATTTCCTATATCAAGAGTTGATCGGTTCAGGCACGTTATCTAAAAGCATTGACGTTCTAAATCAAACTACAGTTCTTAGTATACAAAATACACACAAGTGGAAGAGTTCAGAAATGAACAAATCCTTCTTGAGGCATTGTATATTAGGTCATATCAATGCGACCCGACTAGCTAAGTTGCATTTAGATGCATATTTAATTTATTTTGAATTTACATCTTATGAAACTTGCCGGTCATGTCACAAAGATACGATGACCATAGCTCTGTTTATTGGAAACAGAGAAAAAGTTAGTGAACTCTTGGGATTGATACATGATGATGTATGTAAAGTCCCATGTCTACACATGCCAAGACCGGTTATTTGTACTTCATTATATTCACTGATGATCTCTCTAGATTCAGACATATGTTCCTGTTGAAACACAAGTCCGAGACTTTTGAGATAATCACAGAATATAAGTTAGAAGTAGAGAAACAAAAACGGGTATAAGTATTATGTCCTTTGATGAGATCAAGGAGAGAATACTTGAGCACGGAGATTCCTGGACTATTCTAAAGGAGAATGAGATTCTCTCTCAGCATTACTCCTCCGTATACACCACAGCACGTAGGTGTATCAGGGCGGAGCAATCACACCCTATTAGATATGGTGAGCTCTATGATGAGTACTACTGAGTTTCCTATTTCCTATTGGGAGTTATGCACTTGAGAAGCTGCATACCTATTGAATAGGGTTCCAATCAAATCAGTTGCCTACCACTTCATATGTGATATGGAATGGGAAGAGCCCATATCTTAAGTTTGTTAAAGATTTGGGGTTGTCCAGCCTATGTCTAAAAGCATAATCCGGACAAGCTCGAGGCAAAGTCAGTTCTGTAGAAGTTTGTTGGATATCCCAAGCATTCGCAAGGGACTATCTTCTACCAAACCTAGGAACAAAAGATGTTTTTTTTCTCAGCATGCCACCTTTGTGAAAGGGAATTTCTTGTGGAAAAATTAGTGGACATGAGGTAGAACTGGAAGGAGTTCCAGCAATACAAACTACAGCAGATGATTTGGTAGAACCAAAGGATTTAATAGATTCTAACGAACCTTGGCCTCTCCAACGATCTAGTAGGGTTCCTCACCCACCTGAGAGATACTTCGGTTTCTCTATGATAGTGGGAGCGAGGATTGCATCATGAGATGATGACCCAACTAGTTTCGAGCTGGCCATCAGGAGTGGGACTCTGTAAAAATGGCTAGATGCTTAGCGATCTGAGATAGAATCCTTATACACCAACAAAGTATGGGCTTTGGTTGCTTTATCTGAAGGGTTAAATACCCATCAGGAGCAAGTATATCTTGAGAAGATTACTTGGTGTACATGGAAAAGTTGAGACTTTCAAAGCTATGCTTAAGTCCATCCAGATCCTACTTGCCACGGCTACATACCATGACTACGATATCTGGCGGTTGGGTATCATGACTGCTTTTCTAAGTGATGATTTGAAAGAGAGCGTCTATAAGCACACAGCTAGAGGGCTTCGTAGACTGTGGGAGCAGCGGAAACGTATGCAAGATGATTTATGTGATAAAGCAGGTATCGCGGAGTTGGAACATTTGTTTTGATGTGGTAGTCAAAGAGTTTGACTTCATCAAAATGGTAGATGAACCTTGTATATACAAAAAGGTAGTAGGGAGTACGGTGGCGATCCTCGTAGAGTACGTGGATGACATACTCTTGATTGGGAAAGAGTTTCCTATGCTACGCTCTGTCAATCTCCGCTTATCACAAGGATTCCCCATATAGGATCAAAGTGATACCTCCTAAATCATGGGTTTTGGATCTATGAGATAGATCTAATTGGATGTTAGGATCCTCACTAGTTGTAGTGAGATGGTATCAATCGATCCTGGGGAGAATCGCTGGAAAGTTCCAAGGTGATAAGGACGACTGAATGTCAGTCGCAGGCATTGTCATTACCCTCAGTGGAGGGACGGTATGTTGGAAGAGTTCCAAGCTAGATACCGTGACTTACTAGACGATTAAAGGCAAGATACATCGTTACCAAGGATTCTACCAAAGAGGCAGTCTGGATATATAAGTTCATGAGATGAACTTCGTTCCTACCATTATGTGACAATAGAGTTGTGGCTTATGCCAAGGAACCCCCATCCCATCAGAAATCCAGTTATAATTCTTAGGCAGTATCACCTGATCATAGAGATGGTTGATCTCCAGGAAGATCGAGGTTAGTAGAGTAGACACTGAGGACAACAGCGCGGATATACTCACAAAGGCTTTTTTCTTAGTAGAGACTTTTATGGGATGGTTGAGTATGAGATACTTAAACTGCAGCTAATTGTTAGGTATGTGATACCACAACAGATGGCCCTAGTGCAAGTGGGAGATTGTTAGTTATATGTATGCCCTAGAGGCCATTACTGTACATACGATGTATATTGTAATGGATGCTTGGACATATATAGGGAGGACTTTCTTGCTCGACATGATAGTATGCTATCTGGTTGTACTTTATCTTAACATGTACACTAATTGTCTCTATGTTACATGTTGATAAAGCCCTTAGGATATGTACTCGACTACTAGGACTATGATCAGATCATACTAGTGGGGCTACGGTAGTCGACGAGTACATCCTATAACTGTTCCTAGTCGAGGGTGTATCGAGACAGGGCATCGATATACCAGAGTAGACTGGCGTATACGCATCTTGACTCATATGATGGGCAATGGATGATCCTATATCCATCGGTGTTTGACATCAAGGATGGTGTACGGGTGCTCAGTGGAGACTCGGTACACTGGACGGACTGCCGAGAACTCCCAGATGGTATTACACCTCACGTCAGATGGCAGTTCTCCGGTGACACTGGTATAGAGTTGTCTGTTGACCCGAGATCATCATAGAGTCTTGTGTGATTCCCACTGTGCTTTGATTTCCATCATACCATGTCTAAGAGGGCGTGCAAAAAGGTGGCATTTGGGTACAGCCCCGAATCACTTGGAGGCAATGAGCGATAAGAGGGGATTCGTCTCTCACGGTATAGGGAGTTGATGTTGTGCTGTGTTCGATTGGCTATAATTGGAAATCCCTGGCCATGGTTGCTGAGATTTACTGGTAAGTGATATCAGTAGTTTCTCGAACTGTTATAGACCTCATATCGACACGACTTATCAAGCAACCGGGGTCTGATGTTTACCATCCCTAGGCGAGAAATGCGACATATCAGACGACGAGACCGTACTGTACGTGAGTGTTACTAATTGGATTCACAGGAGAATGTACAGGATTGCTTGTTGATCTTCTAAGCGCTCAATACCTGGGTGGCTGTTACGTTTAGCTGACCGCTTGCAGCTTATGGGTGTTTGATATGATCATCACCTACTGCCGGCGTATTGACGATTCTTTAGAGTCCTACAGAGAGGTTTCTTGACTCAGGCAAAACGGCGTAGGAGCACATATGTGATATGTGCAGGACTGAGGATAATGCGATATGAGATACCGTATTATATTCTCGCGATATTTGATATCAGCCGGATCATCGGATCAAGTCTTGATTCGATGAATCGGTAAATGATATATTAGTCGGTTATATGCGATATAGCCGGATTGTCAGATTAAGTGTTGATTCGATAATTTAATATATAATAATATATATGATATATTAAATTATATTAACTAATATTAGCTCACTAAAAGATTCTTTTTCTCACTCGGGTAATACATTGATATATATGCGATATATGTTAATTGTATTATTTTATTTTGTTATAATAAATATTGTATATGTGATATATTATATTGTAATATGATATGATAACTAATGCAACATGATTAGTGGAGATTAAACAAGATTAGGGTTTGATTTGGGTTAGTTCATTCATGAACCTTCTAGAAGGTTTCTTTTTGTTTTGTGTAAGATATTTTCAAATGACTCATCTTTAACTCAACCCAAACCCTAGCCCTAGTTAAATCTCTACAAAGGTTTGTTTAACCATGGTTGAATTATTCATCATTATTATCCTTTCATTATTTATCACAAAAGGATTACTATTCTTCTTCTTTATCTTTGAGCTTCATGAAAATCTTTGTAGGTTTTTCCTAAGTGATGAAAATGAGTGAGAATACGAAAACGAGTGAGAGCAAAGATCCCACTTCATCATCCTCATCTACCCTTGCCCTTTAGATGAGAGTGTTCACTTCATTTAGTGTGTGAGAGCTTGTGTTAATGAAACTTCAAGGTAGATCATCTTTGTTATCGAAAATCGGAAGCAAGCTTGCATCTTTCTCTTCGTAGAGCCTCTCGAGAGTCCGGAACACGATGATCGCAGTGAAGGGACCTCAACACGGAGCTTAAGAAGTGAAGGACCGGATCTACAAAGGTTTTAATCCCTCTCACTTAGTGTTAAAGTGTATAACATGCTTGTTTTCGCCTAATCTCTAGTTTAAAGATCCGGCTTTGGGTTGTTCGGCACGGCTAAATTTTAAATCGGGCATGGTTGATGCCTCGTAGACCCTTGTGCGTGTGCCTAGCAACCCTAAGACGGACTCACCGATAACTCCCATATGGTATTATACCTCACGTAAGATGGCAGTTCTCTGGTGACACTGGTACATGTTAGTCTGTAGACCCGAGATCGTCATAGAGTCTTGTGTGATTCCCACTGTGCTTTTATTTCAATCATACCATGTCCAAGAGGGTGTGCAAAATGGTGGCTTTTGGGTAGAGTCCCGAATCACATGGAGGCAATGAGCAATAGGAGGAGTATCGTCTCTCCCGGTATAGAGATTTGATGTTGCGCTGTGTTCGATTGGCTATAACTGGAAATCTCTGGCCAGGGTTGCTGAGATTTACTGGTCAGTGTTATCAGTAGTTTCTTGAACTATTATAGACCTCGTATCGACACGACTTATCGGTTACTGGGGTCTGACGTTTACCACCCCTAGACTGGATATGCGACATATCAAACGAAGAGATTGGACTGTACGGGAGTGTTACTGATTGGATTCGCAGGAGAATGTACAGGTTTGCTTGTTGATCTTCTAATTTCTCAATACCTGGGTGGCTGTTATGTTTAGCTGACCGCTTGCAGCTTGTGAGTGTTTGATATGATCATCACCTACTGCTGGCGTATTGACGATTCTTTAGAGTCCTACACAGAGGTTTCCTGGCTCAGGCAAATCGGAGTAGGAGCACATATGTGATATATGCGAGACCGAGAATAATACGCGTATGTAATATCGTATTAGATTCTCATGATATGTGATATCGGCCGGGTATATGTGATATAGCCGTGTCATCGGATCAAGTGTTGATTCGATTAACTGATACAGATTATATTAGTCGGTTATTTGTGAAATAGCCAGATTATCGGATCAAGCGTTGATTCGATAATTTAATGCATAATTATATATTTGATATATTATATTACATTAACTAATATAAGCTCACTTAAATATTCTTTTTCTCACATGGATAATACATTGATGTATATGCGATATATGTTAATTGTATTATTTTATTTTGTTACATTATATATTATATATGTTATATATAATATTGTAACATGTTAGGGTTGCAAATGCAACATGTTTTGTGGAGTTTAAACAAATTAGGGTTTTGATTTAGGTTATCTTTTTCATGAAGCATCATGAAGCTTTCTTTTGTTTTTAGCTAAGATATTTTGTGAAGATATTTCTTAACCCAACCCATAACCCTTTACCCTAGTTATTTCTCTATAAGGGTTAAGCCTTCATTTTTAACCCATGGTTAGATTTGTAATTACAACAAGATTTCATTATTCAACACAAATAGATTTCTTCTTCTTCCTCTTTGAAAAAGCTTTCTAGCTTTTGGGTTTGTGATGGATATTTGTGAGATAAAGAAAACAAAAGAGAGCTAAATTCCTACTTCATCATCCTCATCTATTCTAGGCACCTAGATTAGGGTGTTTGCTTTGCTAATACTTGATTAGTGAAGCAATAGCTTGGGTTTGGGATTCTTCAAGGTAGATCATCTTAGTTGTTGAAGATTGGAAGCAAACTTACATCTTTCTCTTCATGGAGCCTCTCTGAGTCCGGGCACTTGATGATCACAGCAAAGGGACCTCAACACGGAGCTTATGAAGTAAAGTTGTTTACTTGTTATGTTTACCCTAAGACTCTAGTTAAGATCTTGGTTAGGGTTTGTTCAGCACACCAAAATTTTAAAGTAGCATGATTGATGCTTGCCAAAACCTTCACAAGGTGCTATACTAACCCTACAGGATCCGGATGGACTTAAGCACAGCCACTGGAAAAGGTTTCATCATTATCCATGCCTGGTCGATGATGAAAACCTTTAACAACTCTAGCTTTGAAAGTCTCAACTTTTCCATCTACACCAAGTAATCTTCTCAAGATATACTTGCTCCTGATGGGGATTTAACCCTTCAGATATAGCAACCAAAGTCCATACTTTGTTGGTGTATATGGATTCCATCTTAGATCGCTAAGCATCCATCCATTCTTACAGAGTCCCCACTCTTTAGGGCCTGCTCGAAACTTGTTGGGTCATCATCTCATGATACAATCATCGCTACCAATGTCATCGAGAAACCGAAATATCTCTCAGGCGGATGAGGAACCTTACCAGATCAGGCGGAGAGGCTGAGGCTCGTCGGGAACTATTGAATCCTTTGGTTCCACCAAATCATCGGCTGTAGTTTGTATAGATGGAACTCCTTCCGGTTCTACAGAACTGACCTTGCGTCAAGCTTGTCCGTATTTTGCTTTTAGACATAGGCCGGACAACCCCAAATCTTAACTCACTTAAGAGATGGGCAATTCCTATACCATATCTCATATGGAGTGGTAGGCACTGATTTGATTTGAACCTAATTCAATAGGTATGCAGCTTCTCAAGTGCATAACTCCCAAAAAGGAAATAGGTACCTCCGTAGTACTCATCATAAAGCGCACCATATCGCATAGGGTGCGATTGCTCCGCCCCGATACACCGACGTACTGTGGTTTATTCAGAGGAGTAATGCTGAGAGAGAAACTCATTCTCCTTTAGAATAGTCCAAGAATTCCATGCACAAGTATTTTCCTCCCTGATCTTATCATAGGACATAATACTTATACCCGTTTTAGTTCTCTACTTCTGACTTATATTCTTTGAATTTCTTAAAAGCTTCAGACATGTGTTTCAACAGGAACATGTGTCCGAATCTTGAGAGATCATCAGTGTATGTAAGGAAGTACAAAAACCAGTCCTGGCATTTATAGACTGGGGCCCTTCATACATCACTTTGTATCAGTCCCAAGGGTTCACTAACCCTTTCTCTATTTCAAGTAAACATAGCTATGGTCATCTTATCTTTGTGACATGACTGGCAAGTTTCACAAGATGTAAATTCAAACTGATTTAAATATGCATCTTAATGTAACTTAGCTAGTCGGGTCACATTGATATGACCTAGTCTACAATGCCTCAAGAAAGATTCGCTCATTTCTGAACTCTTCCTCTTATGTGTGTTATATACGTTAGGAACTGTGGTTTGATTTAGAATGTATATGTTTTTAGATAACGTGCCTGAACCGATCAACTTTTGATATAGGAAATGTTCAAAACATTATCCAATAATACAAAATTATATCCTTCTTTAATAAATAAAGAGATTGATATGATGTTGTATATCAGGTTCGGTATCTAATAACATTCATGCAGAATCAATGTATTTGGTAATACAGGGTGATAACTGCTAACACCTTGGCTGCAACAATTGCACCGTTTTCAACTCTAGAAACTTATCACCCGTTCTCAGTTCTCTACCTTTCTGTAGCCCATGTAACAGATTACATATATGCGATCCTGATTCGGTATCAAATACCCAGGACGTAGAGGATACAGAGAAATAGTTCTATGTAATGAACACACCCGAAGGTGATGCATCATCATGCATTTTTTCGTTTGGGCGGTATGGGAATCCTGGTATTCCCCTAATTCCTGCTCGATCTTATAACAATTATAAGTTGGAGCGGGACCAACGTTCCCCAGCTCAGTATAACAAGTGGGTTCGGTTAATACATCTATATTATTATCTTGATTAAGGCGTGATATGGTCGCTACCTGGAGAGAGAGAAGAAAACGCTCTGCGTGCGCTCTTGCAAGATTAGATTGGTTATATATTTTATCTAATTTGGATGGCTTCCACTGTTTTTATCAAATCTTCCTTCAAACCTTAAAAGGAAAGACTGGCCGGGATTAATTACACCCTACAAGTTCACCAATCTTTCACCCAGGCCAGTGCCGGTACATTGAGGGAGGTTACCCGTGCTTTCGCACGGACCTAATTAAAATAAATCTCGTTTTCCCAGGGGCGTAACCCCGTTGACACCTTTCTAGACACCTACTTGATCGGCTAATTGTAAAGTGCAAAACTCTCCCAGGAGTAACAGTTACTCGCAGTGGGTATCAGGATCCAACTATCTCATAGAAGGTATGCAATCTTATTGCAAATTTCAACACTTGAAACTCCCGATGATGGTTTTTGCCCCTAGCACTTATGACCTTAACTATGGTCAACAAATCATAAGTACTAGTCAAGTTCTACCCGTCATTTCGTTATTAATTAGACCCACCCACATGACCCTTAACTAAGGTCAACAAAGTCACATGACTGTCCTAACTAATCGCATCATATGCGGTGTAGGAAGACATCACTTAGCTACCGTACACTATGCCTTAACTAAGGTCAACAAACGCAGTACGAATACTAAGTACTCTACTTCCTAAAATGACGAAGGGTTGCGGATAGTTTTTAAGAAAACCTTTAACGCTTCGTACTTGATCTCATTGCAGAATCAAATGGTTTTAAATGGAGTGTTTTTGAAGTTTTTGCTAGTTTCGCTAAAGAGGTCACTCCCGGTGAAGGGATCTCGGCTCTTTCCTCGTTGAATGAGGTGCAGGATATTCACAATACCACTGTGCAAAGCAAGAACTAGAAAACTAATCAAAAGACAAACCGAAGGTTGTAGCATCTGCTAGTTATTGCAAAAGACGTCACTCCCGGTGAAGGGATCTCGGCTTTTTCCTTATCGAATAAGGTGCTGGATATTCTACAAGGAACACCGCTATGCAAAGCAACAACTAGAGCTACCTGATTTTTGAAATTCGATTCCACAATATCTTTTTGGTTTATTTTCTTTCATCAGTATCATTAATGAATGTCCCATCATTAAAGTCACCTAAACATCACAGATAAATACAACGTACGCTTATGCCATCCGCATTCGCCTCGATATCACGTCATGCACCGTTAGGTTAGGTAACTAACGGCATAGCGGGGCAGGACTAGCGCGGGTGTAAAACATAAGCAACGTCTATATAATATATCATATATACTATATACAATATCTATCTGAACATATCACATGATCACATCACAAATAACGCAGCAGAAAACAATATATGAAATATTGGATATACTAGAATGTCCGTGTTTTATTTTGAGACTATATAAAACACGGATTCCACGGTCGTGATGAATAGCCAAACCTACATCCCAAGACCCCTACAAGAGCGGCAAGCAACCCTACCAATTCTAGAGTTAGGAGACCCGGACTCGATTCCTCGATATGGTCTCCCACTGGACCCTAGACCCGGTTACTTGTGCTCTCCTCCTTGGGTCTATCCTAATGCGGAAAAGTAAATAATATACATCAACGGTGACATCTTCCTCAACCCAGAAGTGCCCCAATAAAAGAATATTACATACAAGTTTTTACATGAATGAAAATGAAAAACACTCATCTCACATAAAAAAAAACCCGGCTATTCAAACACGACGATCCAATATAACATATCCAGCAACACATAACATCACATGTCATCAACGTAAGTAATTATGCGTATCCCAATTGTCGTTGACGTATAGCAACGAAACCGGCGATACTCCACATATTACACTTACGGACGCAGAAAAGAAAATGAAAACTACAACAGTTGGAATCCGCAACAACCTTAGACATCATAAACCTGTAATATCTCATATTGCGGATTTCATGCATAACAAGTGAATTCCTTAGACATCGCATGCCTAACAATTATAAACCCTACATTTTAGTCTCGATATTGAAAACACTTTCCAATAGTCAGTCGGGTAATTCAACAAGATTCCCGACATCCCGATCGAATGCTCGTCGGAAACTTTAGTAGACGGCCGCACCCCTCGATATCGACGACGAGGTGCACTTAGGCAGAACACCGCAGCCGCGAGCACCCGGACGGATGCTTTTTGACAACGGAGTTCTCCTACAGTCAATTGGTCGGGGTTATGTGGCGTGACAACGGAGTTCTCCTACAGTAATGTTACCAGGCGAGTATCCGAATACACAAAGTGATTGCGACGTACTTTTGATCGCATCAAAATCCTGTGGCAACCGATCAACTGAGACTAAATTGGTAGACTTATAAAATTCAATTGTTGTTGATTCCAAGTATTTTACCACAATATACTAGACGATGTTAAAGGTTTCAATCGAATTAACAAATCCCCACAACTCCCAATGAGCTCAACACTTGAGCGAAGTTAAAGTACCCAAAACGTGCCACAGTACCTACGATCCAGCCGTACAAGGGTCAAACCAACGCCTCACCGATGACACCACGGAACTACGGCCAACCCTAAGGTTCAAACCGCGGTTTCGAGGGCACAGAATCGAGTTAAGGTTTATGTTCTTCTTGAGGGTCCATAGAGTTACTTGCACGAACATTGAATATAATTAACTTGGGAAAAATTCCGACACTTGGAAATTTTAGAGGGGGTCATGGGGTGAAGTTTGAATTTCGTTTGAAGTGTTAAACATGGTCTAGGTTACCAATAAAATGCTAAAAATATGAATACAAAATACTCCGCAAAGAGTCCATTACCAAACTAACATCACATGTAAATCTGGACTAAACAAACAATACCAGAAACCCCACATTATGAAGACTAGAGCACTGGTGCAATACAAGGAGGGAAGGATACTGTACGGTCGGCGACGCCGGAAATTAAGGCTCTGTCGCCGGTTTTTGTCCGAGCACCCACCTTCGTATTCCACCTATGTTCTTATAATCTCCAGTACATCACTCTGCAGTTGCTTAAATAATTTTCAGGCCACTTTTTAAAAAATTTCCAGAGAGCAATTTTTAAGGTTTCTAAAATCGTATTTTGCGGAGTTTTTCGGTTTTGTATTATCTTAGCATCGTCTAAGTTTTTAGTTAGGCTCTGATGCCATGTTGGGATTCCTTAGCACCTAGCCTAGGGTTTGCAAGCATCACACATGCCACAACAAAATTTTTAGGGTGTGCTAAGCAATCTAACTAACAATCATACTAAAAAACTAGGGTAACAAAAGTAGTAATCTAACATTACAAAGAGAAGTGAATGAAAATACAACCTTTGTAGATCCGTTCCGTCACATCTAAAGCTCCGTGTTGACGTCCCTTTGCTGCGATCATCGAGATCCCGGACTCTAGTGATGGTTTTGTAAGTCTATGTATCCCACCCCGGCACTTACGGGGAGGCGGAAAGAGTAAAAATCGAATTTTTATCACTAGGAAACATAGACTAACCATGAAGGATCTTTGCCAAAAAAAAGCTAACAAACTATCTACAAGTTCTAACTACTAGGTTAGAAGGTTATACCTAGTTCTTGAACTCCTTCTCTTCTTGTGTTGCTTTCCTTTCTTGTGTGCTCCTTTGAGTGGTGTAGACGGCCCCTCCTCTTCGTCTTCTCTTTGCCGAAGAAAGATCCACCCGAAGGCCTCTACCTTGAGCTCCAACCTCAACAAAGAAGTAACTAGAGTGCTTGGCTTGCTAGACTAAGAATCCTAGAGTGAGTAGAGAGGTGTTTTGATGGTTTAGTCTCAAAGCTTGGATTTTCAACACATGAAACACTTAAGCTTTTGAGAGAGAGGGAGAGGGAGAGCAAACCATGAGAGAGAAAGAGCATGAGAGAAATGAGAGTCTAGAATAACCCTTGTTCTCATATTAGAGATATAAGATAATAATAATAATCATTAAGAAAATTGCAATGGTTAGTTGATTTGACCATTATCATTTCACATTTAATGCTAAGCAAGCTTCAAGAAGCATCTTTTGCTTAATAAAAGGAAAATATCAAGGTCAACAAAGTCAACAAGTCAAATGATCAATCCAACCCTAACCATGACACAATTATCCTTAATTAATATTATTAATCATATTTCTCATTCTCATTAAGGTTTTGATCAAGTCAATGGTCAAAAACCCTATTGAGGTTTCTCCGTCTCCGCCTCTGTCAACTGTACGTACGTACGTACCCGCATTTGTGTTCTAAAGAAACACGAATACAATGAGACAAGACTAAGCCCAAAATAAATACTAGGATCCGGCTTAAACCAAAGCCCACTAGTAATAACTGCCCGGACACCAAACGTGCACAAGTGCGCGTATGCGAACGAACCCCGTCGTAAAACCATACGACCTCTACTCTAATTTGCCCAAAGGTGAATAACCATCTGTATGGGACTCTAAAGACTCGACATTACGCTGGCAGTGGGTTTAACCATAGGCCGCAAGCGGTACTAGCAGTACGTAACGGTCCCCAGGTAGATGCCGATAAGAAGACCGATGAGGCGAACCCATCCGAACTCCTACTGAGCCTGAATGTGACAATCACCGTACAGTCCGGTCTGTTCGTCAGAGAGTATCGCATGTCGGGTCTAGGGGGCGGTAAACGTCAGTCCCCTAATAGCGGTACAAGTCGTGTCGGAGTGTAGCCCAGAACACCCTGAGAAAATACTGGAAACACTACCAGAAAATCTCGCTTGCCCTGGCCAGGGACTTTGTGTAATGGCTCTCCTAGACACAGCGCGATATCAACTCCCAATACCGGGAGAGACAAATCCTGTCTAACCGTCACTGCCTCCAAGTGCTTCGGGACTGCACCCAACTACTACCTGTTTGCACGACTCATTTGAGCCGTAGTAGGATAGTATTCTAAGAACAGTGGGAACACACTCGAGGCGAAGTGATAGTGTCAAGTCAACGGACTAAGCAGTACTCATGTCACCTAGGAACTGATAACCGACGATAGGTATAAAACCAACCAACAGTTCCCAGCGAGTCCTGTCCAGTGTACTCATAACCTAACGAGCACCTGCATACTATCTCCAGTATGACGTACTGATGGCTGTGGGACAAACCATCTCCCCTCCTGGAATGAGAAGTGTATACACTAGTCTACTGTGGAGTATCGATGCCCTGTCTCGATAATCCTACGACCAGGGACCTGTATAAGGATGTGGTTATAGACTACCCATCCCCCACTAATGTGACTGCCATCATAACACTGGTAGTCAAGCAAAACTTCCTAAGGGCTCTATCAATATGTATTAGCAACATTTCAAAAGAAACACATACACATATTAAGATAGATACAAACCATGTAGCATACTACCATATTGAGCAAGAATGTCAATCCGTGTATATATCCCAAGCTTCCAAAATGTAATATACAAACTAGTACTATACAATAATGGCCTCTAGGGCATATCACACTAACAATCTCCCACTTGCACTAAGGCCATGTGCTGGCATATCGCAGACCTATCATCTCGAATAGCCTCTCGAACTGCATCAGAGGAATGGCCTTTGTGAATGGATCTGCAGTGTTATCTTCTGTAGCAACCCTCCGAACCTCGATCTACCGGCGATCCACGATCTCCCTGATCAGGTGATACCGCCTCAAGATGTGTCTGGACTTCTGATGGGACCTGGGTTCCTTTGCTAAAGCTAGAGCCCTGTTGTTGTCACAATACAGAGGTATTGGATCAACAATGGTCGGAACCACCTGAAGTTCTGTCAAGAACTTCTTCATCTAGACGGCTTCTTTTGTGGCATCAGATGCTGTGAAATGCTCCGCTTCCATCGTTGAGTCAGCAACGGATTCCTCTTTGGAACTTTTCCAACACACTGCCCCTCCATGGAGAGTACAGACATAACCCGACATGGATTTGGAGTCATCCTTGTCACTCTGGAAGCTGGAGTCAGCAAAGGCCTCGACCTGGAGGTCTTTTCCTCCGTAAACCAAAAACATATCATTAGTCCTTCTCAGGTACTTCAGAATGTTCTTTACCGCTATCCAGTGCATCTCCCCAGGGTTTGACTGATACCGGCTTACTACACTCAGTGCATAAGTAACATCTGATCTGGTACACAACATCACATACATTATAGAGCCCGCCGCAGAGGCATAGGGTGTAATATACATGCGATCCCTTTCCAAATCAGTCTTAGGAGACAACTTTTTGGAGAGGGTGATCCCGTGACAAGCTGGTAGATTACCGTGCTTGGAATCTACCATACTGAATCTTTTCCGTATGGTTTCGATGTACCTGGACTGTGAAAGTCTTAATATCCTCTTGGACCTATCACGATAGATCCGGATCCCCAGAATGTAAGAGGCATCACCCAGGTCTTTCATGGAGAACCTGTGTGACAAGAACCCTTTGACAGATTGTAGCATAGGAATGTCATTTCCTATCAAGAGAATGTCATCCACGTATAAAACAAGGAATACGATAGTTCGCGCTGCAATCTTACTATAAATACATGGTTCATCTGGATTTTTGATAAAGCCAAATTCTTTGACTGTCTCATCAAAACAGATGTTCCAACTCCGCGGTGCCTGCTTCAGTCCATAAATGGACTTAAGCAACTTGCACACCTTCGCGCTGCACCCACTCTGAATGAAACCTTCTGGCTGGTCCATATAGACACACTCCTCTAAATTACCATTTAGAAAAGCGGTTTTTACTTCCATCTGCCAAATCTCATAATCGTGGAAGGCAGCAATGGCAAGAAGGATCCGAATGGATTTGAGCATAGCTACTGGAGAAAAGATTTCGTCATAGTCCAAACCAGGTCTTTGACGAAAACCCTTTGCAACAAGTCTAGCCTTATAGGTCTCAACCTGTCCATCTACACCAATCTTCTTTTTGAAGATCCATTTACAGCCCACGGGTTTTACCCCTTCTGGAGCAACGTCCAAAGTCCATACTTTGTTGGTGTAAATGGACTCTATCTCGGTCCACATTGTATACAGCCATTTTACCGAGTCAGCGCTCTGAATGGCCTGCTGGAAGATAGTGGGCTCATCATTATCAATGATGCAATCCTCTTTATCCCCGTCTATGAGAAAACCGTAGTATCTCTCAGGTGGATGAAAGCCTACTACTCCTGCGGAGCGGCGCAGGAATGTCCTGTTCTTTCGAACCTTCTGGTTCTACTAAGCTTTCAATAATAGCTCGTGGTTCTGGAATTTCTTCCAGTTCTATTGCGCTCCCACTTATCTGATTTTCCAAAAATTCAGTTTCCAAGAGGAAGGCATGATGAGAAACAAATACCTTTTGTTCCTCTACGTAATAGAAGAAATATTCCTTAGAGTTCTTTGGATATCCCACAAACTTGCACTGTACTGAGCGTGCCTCGAGTTTGTCCGTATGCTGCTTTTTGACAAAAGATGGACATCCCCATGTCTTAATGTGTTTAAGATAGGGTTTCTTCAAACTCCACATCTGATATGGTGTGGTAGGCACTGACTTGGTTAGAACCCGGTTCAAAAGATATGCAGCTGATTCTAGTGCATTTCCCTAAAAAGATCGCGGTAACTCAGTGTTACTCATCATGGAACGTACCATTTCCAATAGGGTTCGGTTCTGTCTCTCTGATACACCATTATGTTATGGAGTGTATGGAGCAGTAAGGTGAGAGAGAATTCCATTCTCTTTTAGGTAATCCAAGAACTCGACACTTAGGTATTCACCACCTCGATCAGATCTCAGTGTCTTGATACTTTTGCCGGTTTTTTTCTACTTCATTCTTAAATTCCTGGAATTTTTCAAAGGCTTCAGATTTGTGTTTCATTAAGAAGACATGTCCATACCTTGAGAAATCATCCGTAAAAGTAATGAAGTAAGAATAAACATTTCGCGCATGTGTAGACATTGGACCACATACATCGCTGTGTACGAGTCCCAAGAGCTCGCCCGCTCTTACTCGGTGTCCAGTGAACGGAGTCTTTGTCATCTTTCCTTTGAGACATGATTGACAAGTTGCATACGATTTATATTCGAACGGATCCAAAAATCCTTCTTTATGCAATTTAGTTAACCTTGTCTCATTGATGTGGCCCAGTCTACAATGCCATAAGAAAGCATGATTTATTTCTGGAGACTTTCTTTTGTGTGTATTCTTGATATTGAAAATCTGTGGTTGGTTTAATACGTATATACCGTTGCTTAATATACCCGACCCAATCAAAACATGATTAAGGTGAATGTCTACAACATTGCTTACAAATGCAAAATCATAAGCTTCTTTTGACATTAAAGATATAGATATGATATTACAAGTCGCACTGGGTACAAAATAACAATTGCGCAAAACAAAAACATGTCCATCTGTCAACCCTAAGTGATAGTCCCCCACGGGCTCAGCATCCATGCTTGCTCCGTTTGCAACTCTGATGGTCATATCACCTGCCTTCAAAGCTCTATGCCTTCTCAGTGTCTACAAAGAATTACAGATATGAGATCCCGATCCGGTAAACAATACCTAGGAAGTAGTGTTGATTGACAGACAGTTTTCAATAATATACACACCTGAAGCCGAAGCCACAACTTGCTTCGGGCCCTGGTTCTTGTCCTTCCAAGCCCTGCAATCTTTCTTCCAGTGTCCTTTCTTGTGTCAATAAAAGTATTCTTCCTTCCCCACAATCTGTCCCGCTACCTTTGCCTTTCCCTTGGCATCCACCTTACAAACACCACCCCTTGGTTTGGTGGGGGCCTTCTTCTTCTTTCCTTTGGATTTTGCATTGGACTTAGAAGAGGAAGCTCCTCCAAAAGACAAAGCGGGTGTTTCCCTGACTTTCTGTAGGGTGTCCTCTGCACTCCTCAACATGTTGAGGAGTTCCGGAAGTTCAACTTCTTTTCCTTGCATGTTGAAGTTCAAGATAAACTGGGCGTAAGTGGAAGGAAGGGACTGGACAATCAAGTCAGTGTAGAGCTCATTCTCTAACGTGGTCCTGAGGTCCGCGAGCACCTCAATGTAGCCAATCATCTTAAGCACGTGTTCCGCTACAGATGATCCGAGAGCCAAGCTCGCTGAAAACAACCTTTTCGAGGTTTCGTATCTGGCGATATGGGATTGCTCTCCATATAGTTCCTTAGTATGGAGAAATATGGATTCGAGGTCTATATTCTCGTGCCTCCTCTGATGTTCATTGTCCATAGAGCCAAGCACGAGGCACTTGGCCTTCGCGCAGTCAATCTCCCCGGTCTTACGGATTTCCTTATCCGTGACATTGGATTCTGGACCGGGGACGGCGGGGGCTTTAGTGGTAAGGAGATACCCCAACTTTTCATATGTGATTGCCATTTTGACATTCCTGAGCCGATCTTTGTAGTTTGGCCCTGTCAGTATATTTTTATCTAGTAGTAACTTATGGTCGGTCATTATGTTTGGTCGCTGCAATTAGGAGAGAGAGAAGATGTCACGTCCTGAAAGTACGGAACATGACCGGCACTTAAACTACGAACGTCTCGAGGCGTACGTAATCTAAGCAAGCCGAAAACCCAGAAATCCAAACCAAGAAAAGTAGTAGAGTGAAGGAAAACCAATTTAAAACAAGTAGTTTTAATAGCATAAGCCGAATTATGCGTTTTTAAAAATATCAAATATTTCCTGAAAATTTCGGCAGAGTCTCCTTTGTAAATACTGTCCCCCAAACGGGATACAACATGAATAGTATACGAAATCAATAAAAGGCATCCCCAAGCGGGAGCTAGCTCTTCGTCAATCGACGGTCACAACCACACAAGCAATACAATATACAACGCCAACGGCGAGGATCAAAAACTCAAAAGGAAACTCAAAACCACAAGAAAAAAAAAGCGCGACTCTAAGGTCGAAAGAATAACATCACTGGTCTCTATCTCAAAATAAATACATGTCTGGTTGATGGAACTTCTAGATACAACTGAATAATAATATACAAGATGTAGTGATGGGTACGATACAAATAAACCCACCTGCTAGCAAGTCACCTGGAAATGGAAATAGTGCCAGCAAAGCCGTAATGGAACCTGTGCGGCGAAACCTGCAAGAACTGTGGCACAACGGGGGTGAGTTACCGACTCGTGAGTAGAAAAAAACATCTACGCACAGAAATCGCATAAATAACGCAATCCTAGGTCAATGATCATAATATATCCTCAAATATATATATATAACATGCAGACTATAACAATGGCTAGGGTAATATCTAACCCGAGTGTGATCTCATGTGCCCGTGTCAGTGCTTCAGGTAGCAATATATCATATGAAAGAGGTATGAATGCATGAAAACAAAATACATGTAAATATGGATATTTGGTGTTCTTGGATGATTGAGTGTCGCGAAACCCTAGAGTAGCGGTCGCACCACACTTGCACACACCCACCCATACTTGTATACTTTCTTCTTTCTTTTGTGCTCATGCGGGAATATATAGTTATGTGTTCACATAGGTATGGGACTATGTGTTCACATACGGATTTGAGAATGATACTTGGGATTGAGATGAGTCGATGAGATTTGTGTTGAGATTGTGATATCGGTGATATGGCAGGATTCGTACTTGAGGTAGGTCCTTGTGTTATAGCGGATCATGGGGCGACGATACGGGTGAATAGTGTTATAAATAAAGTGGTCGACATGTGATCGTGATATGAGATATGATATGCTAGGATATTGATCCTAGGTTGTATTGGGCGAGTATACCCCTTGATGATGATATGTGCTGATGATATCAGTTTGTACGAGACTGTCGATCAGTAGCCAGATCATGACTATATTGATGATATCAGTATTATACTAGACCTACGTCAATACCTTAGACTATGATCTTTGATAAAGAGGATACCGAATGAATAGTGTGATGAATATGATATTGACCCGTGCCCAGATTTGGGGATGCCGTACGACGGATTTACGTACGAGCTATATTTTGATGATTGATCCGCACTCTTGACTTGGGATGTCTGATTTTAGATATGGTATCGGATATGATATTATTGAGGCGGGTGTAGGGTTCCTAGGCACTCTTGTGAAGGTTCTAAAGGCATCAAACATGCCCGGATAAAATTTTAGACGTGCCGAACAACCCAAAGCCGGGATCTTTGCTAGATTATTAGGGTTAAACATGCAATAAGATAACTTTTATCTAAGAGTGAGGGATTACAACCTTTGTAGTCCGCTCCTTCACTTCACAAGCTCCGAGTAGAAGTCCCTTTGCCGCGATCCACGATCTCCCGGACTCATGAGAGGCTCCACGACTCGAACGATCCATTCTAGCTTGTCGTATTCCAAATCTCCGATGATCTACCTTGAAGTTGCTTCGACTCAAGCTTTCTCACTCAAAAGAGAAGAACACCCTAATCACATGGGCTAGATGAGATGAGGATGAGAGAGTAGTAATTTAGCTTTCTTTTTATATCATTTTCTCATAATCTTTCATCACATAAGAATTTTCAAGAGAGCTTCTTCAAGAGAGAAGAAGAAGATGATAATGGAAAAAGAATAATGATCATATCATAATCCTTTTGTGATGAATAGAATTATAAATCATATGATTGATATATAACCATGGTCAACAAAGTCGTACGAATACCCTAATCCAATCACATCTCATGTTTTAACAGATAAGTATTAATTAGCTACCGTACACTACGCCTTAACATGGTCAACAAACGCAGCACGAATACTAAGAAGTACTTATCTGAAATGACGGAGGGCTACGCAGGTTTTTCAGAAAACCCTGAGCGTAATGAACTTGATATCGTCGTAGAATCGAGTGAAGTTTTGAAAAGGAGTGTTTTTGAGGCTTTTCTTAGTTTCGCTAAAGGGGTCACTCCCGGTGAAGGGATCGTCGGCCCTTTCCTCATCGAATAAGGTGCAGGATATATCTTATATACCGCTGTGCAAAGCAAAACACTAAAAGCAATCAAAAGACAAACCGCGTTTTGTAGCATCTGCCAGTTTTGCTAAAGGAGTCACTCCCGGTGAAGGGATCTCGGTCCTTTCCTCATCGAATAAGGTGCAGGATATATCGTATATATCACTGTGCAAAGCAAAACTGTAGCTACCCCTTTTATAAAGTTTTTGATTCTACAACATCTTTAGGTTTCTTTTCTTTTTATTAATCTCATTAATAAAATCCCATCAGCTTATGCTTCCTAAGCATTACAGAAGAAACGAAAGCAGTAATATTTATATATCAGCATATATATATATAGTATAAGCATTCGTCTCAGGCAGTAATATGATCTCATCACAGAACATTGCAGCAGAAGAACATATATGAAATATTGGATATACTAGGACGTCCGTGTTTTCAATACGAGCCTGTATAAAACACGGATTCCACGGTCGCGACGAATAGCCAAACCCACATCCCAAGACCCCTACGAGAGCGACAAGTAACACTGCCAATTCTAGGGTTAGGAGACCCGGTCTCGACTCCTCGAGATGGCCTCCCACTGTACCCTAGAACCCGGTTACTTGTGCTCTCCTCCTTGGGTCTACCTAATGCGGAAAAGTAAATAATATACACTGGTGACATCAACCGCAACCAGGAAGTGCCCCAAAAAGAATATTACATTACAAATGAATTTTACATGAATGAAAATAAAAACCCTCATCTCACATAAAACCCCCGGCTATTCAGAACGCGACGATCCAATATAACATATCACAGCAACACATAATATCACATATCATCAACGTAAGTAAATATGCGCATCCAAATTGTTGTTGAATCATATAGCAACGAAACCGGCGATATCACATATTACACTTACGGTCACAGAAAAGAAAGTGTAAAACTACAATATTTGGAATCCACAATCACTTTAGACATCGTAAATCCGAAATATCACATACTCCGCATTTCATGCCTAACTCTATGAATTCCACATATTGTATCACATTCCAGATAAATATACAGTATTAAACTTTTCGAACAGATAATCAAACACCCAAAATTTCCTAAACTGCTCAACACTTGAGCGGGGTTCAAATAATCCCAGAATATGTCACAGTACCGGTGATCCAGCCGTAGAAGGGTCAAGCCAACGCCTCACATGTAGCACGCCGTACTGCCCCAAACCCGAAGGTTCAAAAGGAAGTTCAAGACGGTCACATAATCGAGTTAAGGTTTGTGTCTTCTAGAGGGTCCACCGCTTAACTTGTACAATTGTTCCGAACGATTTAAACCCAAATAAATTTCAACACTTGAAAATTTGCCGTACCAGGAAACAGTAAGTTAATGATATACGTTCAAATAGTTTAACAGTTTCTAAGTATCCGGAAAAAATACGAATTTAAAATTTCCGATCGAGTCTACTATTACAAAACAAACCCCAGAATTTTAAACACCTGGAACAGATTAAAAATACCCAGAATAGTCAGCAAGTACCTACGGTCAATACCATGAAGCCACGTGTCCCAATCCTACAGTGAGGCCGCGGAACCGCCGCGATAACCATGTTGTTGCCGCGGTTCCGCGCTCCGTTGGTGGAATTGTGGGCACGTGTTTCATGGTAATTCTTAGAATTCCCTGCTGATTTTTTTACATATTTTTAATTCCGAAAAATCCCAAAATTTAAAAAAATTCCAGAGAGGGGTCAAGTTTCGTCGTTTCGGGTTCGATCGGAGTTTTAACTTCGTAAACACATCGCCTAATGCCCTAGCTAGGCTTTGATACCACTGTAGGGTTCCTAGGCACTCTTGTGAAGGTTCTAAAGGCATCAAACATGCCCGGATAAAATTTTAGACGTGCCGAACAACCCAAAGCCGGGATCTTTGCTAGATTATTAGGGTTAAACATGCAATAAGATAACTTTTATCTAAGAGTGAGGGATTACAACCTTTGTAGTCCGCTCCTTCACTTCACAAGCTCCGAGTAGAAGTCCCCCTGATCAAGGAGATAGTTGATCGCCGGGAGATCGAGGTCAGGAGAGAAGATACGAAGGACAACACTGCGGATCCATTCACGAAGGCTATTCCCCAGATATATATCACGAAGGACAACACCCGTACGACCCTTGACCATGGTTAATAATAAATCATATCGTGTCACAATAATATATATCACATATATATTATATATTTGCAACAATAGAAAATAATACAATTAACATATATCGCATATATATCAATGTATCATCCACTGAGAAAATGAAATAATAAAGCAAGCCAATATTAGTTAATATAATAATATATCATATATATATATATTATTATATATTAAATCATCGAATCAACACTTGATCCGACGATCCGGCTATATCGAATATAACCGACTAATATATCATGTACCGATTCATCGAATCAACACTTGATCCGATGTCCCGGTTCATATCTAAATATCGCGAGAATATAATACGGTATCCCATATCGCATTATTCACGCTCCTGCGCATATCACATATGCGCCACTACTCCGTTTCGCCTGAGCCAAGAAACCTCTGTGTAGGACTCTAAAGAATCGTCAATACGCCGGTAGCAGGTGATGATCATATCAAACACCCACAAGCTGCAAGCGGTCAGCTAAACGTAACAGCCACCCAGGTATTGAGCGATCAGAAGATCAACAAGCTAGCCTGTGCGTTCTCCTGTGAATCCAACCAGTAACACTCCCGTACAGTCCGGTCTGTTCGTCTGATATGTCGTATATCAAGTTTAGGGGTGGTATACGTCAGACCCCAGTAACCGATAAGTCGTGTCGATGTATGGCTCATAACGGGTCGAGAAACTACTAGTAACACTTACCAGTAAATCTCTATATCAGCCCTGGCCAGGGACTTCCAGTTATAGCCAATCGAACACAGCACAACATCAACTCCCTATACCGGGAGAGACGAATCCCCTCCTATCGCTCATTGCCTCCATGTGATTCGGGACTGTACCCAAAAGCCACCGTTTTGCACGCCCTCTTGGACGTGGTAAGGTGGAAATCAAAGCACAGTGGGAATCACACAAGACTCTATGACGATCTCGGGTCTACAGACTACCCTGTACCAGTGTCACCGGAGAACTGCCATCTGACGTGTGGTATATCACCATCTGGGAGTTCTCGGCGAGTCCGTCCAGTGTACCCAGTCTCCACTGAGCACCCGTACACCATCTCTGATGTCTAACACCGATGGATATGGGATCATCCATCGCCCATCATATGGGTCAAGATGCGTATACGCTAGTCTACTCTGGCGTATCGATGCCCTGTCTCGATATACCCTCGACTAGGAACAGTTATAGGATGTACTCATCGACTACCGCGGCCCCACTAGTATGATCTCATCATAGTCCCAGTAGTCGAGTACAGATCCTAAGGGCTTTATCAACATGTGAGAGTAAAACAGTAAACCAATACAAGTCAACATGTTAAGATAAAGTGAAACCAAATAGCATACTATCATGACGAGCAAGAAAGTCATCTCTATATATAACCAAGCATCCATTATAATATACATCATATGTACAACAATGGCCTCTAGGGCATATACATAACTAACAGCGGGATCACCGACTAATATATATACAGGTATGTATATGTATCGACTCAGATATTAGGCGGTTTCCTTACCTATAGTCCAGCTTGTTAGCTTAGCCCTTTAGTTTAGTTTAGTTGTTAGATTAGATTCGATTCTTACCTATTTCAAAAAAAACTAACGAATCGGGGGCATTTTAAAAGACAGCCCAAGGGATACTACGGATATTTCAAAAGACGTATCTTTTCATAAAAACACCGTAGCCCCTATTTTCAAAACCCCACGATTCGTGTTATTTTCAAAAGACACCATTGTAGGACTTATATTAGGTTAATGCAGATTAGTTATCGTTGCGTCTAGTGTTTAGCTCCCGCTTATTATTGTGGTTCGCTCCGCATCGCATGATTATATTATGCTTCATATTCTATTGTTGATATCTTATGGTTAGGACACCAGCACCATTACCGATGATGCGTATGTACCACGTACACTTACTTGCCGGCTCACACACATCTTCATCGGTAATTGCCATGTCACGTACACCTTAGAAAATATTATTGCTTGACATAGCCTGTTAGCTAATAGTTTAGACATGATATTAGTGTACTTTACTTATATGTTAGTTTAGACATTGTAGTTATTACCTGCTACTTCATGCATACTGTTATTCATTGTTATGCCGCATTCATGGATTCTCATGCATATATTCACTTTTTACGTGCTATTGAGGTTTTGGATTCGGATTTCCATGAGATTTTCTGGATTTGGGGAAAACCGCAAAACATATACAAACTTCTTCTTTCTCTTTTTAAATGAAAAGCGCGGTTTTTCCCATGATGTATGAGTCGTCCACCATGAGTTTGCTGATGGATTTCGAGACCCGATTCGAGGAGTTGGATGAACCGTTTCGGGTACATGGTGGGCCCGGTACGGTACTCCGGGGCGAGAAGGCCGTGTTGTTGACGTTGAGCCTGGCAGGGGAGCACTACCGACCGGTGATATTACCCGACGCGTCGGATATCCGGAGGATACCGTCGTGGTCTTGAGATGGATAGTAGGGGCCGGTCAGGACTGACGGCGCCCTAGATATTGAGATTGAGACATTGAGATTTCGAGATATTGAGGTACTGAGATTTGATGATACAGGCCAGTCCGGATAGCCGGAGCCTGAGATTTTGAGACATTGAGATTTATGTTTTGTGTCGATACTAGACACTGTTGATGATGATTTCATTTATGATACCTCATTTTAAAAATACAAAGGAAATCTCACTAATTTATGATGAACATTCGGCTCGGCGCGCGGACTGTTGCGGGCTGTGCCGGCGGCCCAATCCCGGGCGGTCGATCCCGCCCGCGGTCGTATTCATAAATTAGTGAGATTTCCTTTGTATTTTTAAAATGAGGTATCATAAATGAAATCATCATCAACAGTGTCTAGTATCGACACAAAACATAAATCTCAATGTCTCAAAATCTAAGGCTCCGGCTATCCGGACTGGCCTGTATCATCAAATCTCAGTACCTCAATATCTCGAAATCTCAATGTCTCAATCTCAATATCTAGGGCGCCGTCAGTCCAGACCGGCCCCTACTATCCATCTCAAGACCATGACGGTATCCTCCAGATATCCGACGCGTCGGGTAATATCACCGGTCGGTAGTGCTCCCCTGCCAGGCTCAACGTCAACAACACGGCCTTCTTGTCCCGGGGTACCGTACCGGGCCCACCATATACCCAAAACGGTTCATCCAACTCCTCGAATCGGGTCTCGAAATCCATCAGCAAACTCATGGTGGACGACTCATAAATCGTGGGAAAAACCGCGCTTTTCATTTAAAAAGAGAAAGAAGAAGTTTGTATATGTTTTGCGGTTTTTCCCAAATCCAGAAAATCTCATGGAAATCCGAATCCAAAACCTCAATAGCACGTAAAAAGTGAATATATGCATGAGAATCCATGAATGCGGCATAACAATGAATAACAGTATGCATGAAGTAGCAGGTAATAACTACAATGTCTAAACTAACATATAAGGCAAGTACACTAATATCATGTCTAAACTATTAGCTAACAGGCTATGTCAAGCAATAATATTTTCTAAGGTGTACGTGACATGGCAATTACCGATGAAGATGTGTGTGAGCCGGCAAGTAAGTGTACGTGGTACATATGCATCATCGGTAATGGTGCTGGTGTCCTAACCATAAGATATCAACAGTAGAATATGAAGCATAATGTAAGCATGCGATGCGGAGCGAACCACAATAATAAGCGGGAGCTGAACACTAGATGCAACGATAACTAATCTGCATTAACCTAATATAAGTCCTACAATGGTGCCTTTTGAAAATAACACGAATCGTGGGGTTTTGAAAATAGGGGCTACGGTGTTTTTATGAAAAGATACGTCTTTTGAAATATCCGTAGGATCCCTTGGGCCGTCTTTTAAAATGCCCCCGATTCGCTAGTTTTTTTGAAATAGGTAAGAATCGAATCTAATCTAACAACTAAACTAAACTAAATGGTTAAGCTAACAAGCTGGACTATAGGTAAGGAAACCGCCTAACATCTGAGTCGATACATATGCATACCTGTATATATATTAGTCGGTGATCCCGCCTCAATAATATCATATCCGATACCATATCTAAAATCAGACATCCCAAGTCAAGAGTGCGGATCAATCATCAAAATATAGCTCGTACGTAAATCCGTCGTACGGCATCCCCAAATCTGGGTACGGGTCAATATCATATTCATCACACTATTCATCCGGTATCCTCTTTATCAAAGATCATAGTCTACGGTATTGACCTAGGTCTAGTACAATACTTATATCATCAATATAGTCATGATCTGGCTACTGATCGACAGTCTAGTACAAATTGATATCATCATCACATGTCATCATCAAGGGGTATACATCGCCCAATACAACCTAGGATCAATATCCTAGCATATCATATCTCATATCACGATCACATGTCGACCACTTTATTTATAACACTATTCACCCGTATCGTCGCCCCATGATCCGCTATAACACAAGGACGTACCTCAAATACGAATCCTGCCATATCACCGATATCACAATCTCAACACAAATCTCATCGACTCATCTCAATCCCAAGTATCATTCTCAAATCCGTATGTGAACACATAGTCCCATACCTATGTGAACACATAACTATATATTCCCGCATGAGCACAAAAGAAAGAAGAAAGTATACAAGTATGGGTGGGTCTGTGCAAGTGTGGTGCGACCGCTACTCTAGGGTTTCGCGACACTCAATCATCCAAGAATACCAAATATCCATATTTATCATCAATAACTCAAAAAATACATAAACAATATATATATGTGAGTTATTGATGATAAATATGGATATTTGGTGTTCTTGGATGATTGAGTGTCGCGAAACCCTATAGTAGCGGTCGCACCACACTTGCACACACCCACCCATACTTGTATACTTTCTTCTTTCTTTTGTGCTCATGCGGGAATATATAGTTATGTGTTCACATAGGTATGGGACTTTGTGTTCACATACGGATTTGAGAATGATACTTGGGATTGAGATGAGTCGATGAGATTTGTGTTGAGATTGTGATATCGGTGATATGGCAGGATTCGTACTTGAGGTACGTCCTTGTGTTATAGCAGATCATGGGGCGACGATACGGGTGAATAGTGTTATAAATAAAGTGGTCGACATGTGATCGTGATATGAGATATGATATGCTAGGATATTGATCCTAGGTTGTATTGGGCGATGTATACCCCTTGATGATGATATGTGCTGATGATATCAGTTTGTACGAGACTGTCGATCAGTAGCCAGATCATGACTATATTGATGATATCAGTATTGTACTAGACCTAGGTCAATACCTTAGACTATGATCTTTGATAAAGAGGATACCGGATGAATAGTGTGATGAATATGATATTGACCCGTACCCAGATTTGGGGATGCCGTACGACGGATTTACGTACGAGCTATATTTTGATGATTGATCCGCACTCTTGACTTGGGATGTCTGATTTTAGATATGGTATCGGATATGATATTATTGAGGCGGGATCACCGACTAATATATATACAGGTATGTATATGTATCGACTCAGATGTTAGGCGGTTTCCTTACCTATAGTCCAGCTTGTTAGCTTAGCCCTTTAGTTTAGTTTAGTTGTTAAATTAGATTCGATTCTTACCTATTTCAAAAAAAGCTAACAAATCGGGGGCATTTTAAAAGACAGCCCAAGGGATCCTACGGATATTTCAAAAGACGTATCTTTTCATAAAAACACCGTAGCCCTTATTTTCAAAACCCCACGATTCGTGTTATTTTCAAAAGGCACCATTGTAGGACTTATATTAGGTTAATGCAGATTAGTTATCGTTGCGTCTAGTGTTTAGCTCCCACTTATTAATGTGGTTCGCTCCGCATCGCATGCTTATATTATGCTTCATATTCTACTGTTGATATCTTATGGTTAGGACACCAGCACCATTACCGATGATGCGTATGTACCACGTACACTTTCTTGCTGGCTCACACACATCTTCATCGGTAATTGCCATGTCACGTACACCTTAGAAAATATTATTTCTTGCCATAGCCTGTTAGCTAATAGTTTAGACATGATATTAGTGTACTTGCCTTATATGTTAGTTTAGACATTGTAGTTATTACCTGCTACTTCATGCATACTGTTATTCATTGTTATGCCGCATTCATGGATTCTCATGCATATATTCACTTTTTACGTGCTATTGAGGTTTTGGATTCGGATTTCCATGAGATTTTCTGGATTTGGGGAAAACCGCAAAACATATACAAACTTCTTCTTTCTCTTTTTAAATGAAAAGCGCGGTTTTTCCCGTGATGTATGAGTCGTCCACCATGAGTTTGCTGATGGATTTCGAGACCCGATTCGAGGAGTTGGATGAACCGTTTCGGGTACATGGTGGGCCCGGTACGGTACCCCGGGGCGAGAAGGCCGTGTTGTTGACGTTGAGCCTGGCAGGGGAGCACTACCGACCGGTGATATTACCCGACGCGTCGGATATCCGGAGGATACCGTCGTGGTCTTGAGATGGATAGTAGGGGCCGGTTTGGAATGACGGCGCCCTAGATATTGAGATTGAGACATTGAGATTTCGAGATATTGAGGTACTGAGATTTGATGATACAGGCCAGTCCGGATAGCAGGAGCCTGAGATTTTGAGACATTGAGATTTATGTTTTGTGTCGATACTAGACACTGTTGATGATGATTTCATTTATGATACCTCATTTTAAAAATACAAAGGAAATCTCACTAATTTATGAAGAAAATTTGAAATATCACCAGTGGGTCAATAATCACAAAATACTTGCAATTACATAGCTAGAATATGTATATTTAATTTTATAATAAAGATATTTATATTTTGACTTTTTACCGAAAACCCCCTTATTTTACCGATTTTTTCGAAATTTCACCGAAACGATTTTCAAAATGTTACAGAAGAAATACTTTATCATGATGCTCTTGCAAGTTTAGAGTGGTTTTTAATTTGTCTAAACAGGATGGCTCCCACTGTTTCTCGAATCCTTCCTCAAACCTTAAAAGAAGAATTAGTCGGGATCAATCTCACCGTACAATACTTGCTTAACCATTCAGCCATGCCAGTGTTGATACTTCGAGGAAGGTTTTACGACGCTTTCGCGAAGTTCCTTAATTAAATAACCTCTTTTCCCTGTGGGCGTAGCCCCGCTAACACCTTTCAAGACACCTACTTGGTTTATAGCATTGATCGTTAAGTGAGAAAGTTTCCCGAGAAGTAGTATAAACTCACAGTAGGATCAGAATCCAAATATCATCGTGTGATAAAGCTGAAGGAATCCTACCAAAATCATCACACTCCAAATGGTATGCAACACTAGCAAGTTTCAGTTTCTTTAGAAACTCCCGATGTGGATTTTTACCCCATGCTCTTATGAACTTGACTTTGGCCAACAAATCATAAGTCACATTTCAAGTTCTACCCGTCATTTTCCAGGTTATTTTGAACCCACCCGTACCTACCCTTGACTTTGGCCAACAAGGCAGTACGACTGTCCCAAACCAACGCATTTATCTATGCTACATATGAATATTCAATAGCTACCAATCACTATGCCTTGATTTTGGCCAACAAACATAGCTTGAATACTATTGACTATCTATATGAAATGACGGAGGGCTACGAATGGTTTTGGCAAAACCGTGAACGTAGTGAACTTGATATAATTGAAGGAACCTCATAGCTTTTAAAAAGAGTGGTTTAAGCTCCGCATTTTTTAAAAGTTTTCTGTTTTGGAAAAAAACCGAGTGGTTTTGAAATTATTCCAATGATTTAACTTTGGTTTATTTTCTTTGCATTAATAATGCGTCCCATCAATTAATCCTACCAATGCAGAAAACAACGAAAATATGACGTACACTTATGCCATCCGCATTCACCACGGGGCACCGTCATCACCCGTTAGGTTACTTAACTAACGACAGAGCGCGGGGTGGACTAGCGCAGATGCAAAACATAAGCAACGCATACTAGATATCATATATAGATATATACATTCGTCAGACACAATGATAGTCATTCCAGATCACAGATGAACATATTGGATATGCTAGGAATCCGCGTTTTGTTCGAGCCTGCAACGGAAAATGGATTACACGGTCGCGATGAATAGCCAAACCCCACCCTAGACCCCTACGGGTGCGGCAAACTACCCGCCAAGTACCCGAAGTGAAGCAACCTCTCTTAACAACGTGAGTAGGCTACTCGGCACTTCAAAGTACCCGATAGTTTTTGCACCCCACCTTGGGTCTATCCTAGGAGAAAAAACAGTAAAAGAAATAATATACAATGGCGGCTACAACCTCAACCCGGATGTGCGGCAATAAAATAATATTACATCAATTTACAATTTTTACATTGAATGAATGATAAATAAACACTCATCTCACAACCCCGGCTATTCATCCATGACAGTCCAACAAGTTCATATACACAAACCAACATCACAGATCACAGATATGTACAACCCCCACTAATTGACGTATAGCGATTAGTCGACGTTCAGTACATATATCACATTACAGATATAATCAATTAGCTAAAGTTTATAGAATTTCGATCAATATTCCAATTTGAAACTACCCTAAATACAACACTGTTCTTTGAAGAATCTGGGCAGAAACAAAGCATCTGAAAAATCACAAAACATCAAGCTGGACACACTGCAGGAAAAACGAGTTGACTCTGAGTCGACTCGGCCGCGGATCCGCGGCGAAACGCATGGTTTCGCCGCACTTCCGCGGTGGTCTGACCGAGTCACGAGCTCGTTTTTCTTGGGTGTCCTTAAAAAACCCTACACGTATTTTTCAGGTCTCTGGAAATATTTTTAGACCTGCTATTAAAATCGGCAAAAAACACTAGTTTTTGATGTTTTTTGCGATTTCTTTCGGATCGAAGTTCTAAATACTTTGCTAACATGTTAGTTATTGTTTAGCTAGACATTGTACCACTATAAGTCTATGTATCCTACACCGGCACTAACGGGGAGGCCGAAAGAGTAAAAATCGAATTTTTATCACAAGGAAATATAGACTGACTATGAAGGATCTTTGCCAAACAAAAGCTAACAAACTATCTACAAGTTCTAACTTCTAGGTTAGAAGGTTATACCTAGTTCTTGAACTCCTTCTCTTCTTGTGTTGCTTTCCTTTCTTGTGTGCACCTTTGAGTGGTGTAGATGGCTCCTCCTCTTCGTCTTCTCTTTGCCAAAAAAAGATCCACCCGAAGGCCTCTACCTTGAGCTCCTACCTCAACAAAGAAGTAACTAGAGTGCTTGGCTTACTAGACTAAGAACCCTAGAGTGAGTAGAGAGGTGTTTTGATGGTTTAGTCTCAAAGCTTGGATTTTCAACACATGAAACACTTAACCTTTTGAGAGAGAGGAAAAGGGAGAGAAAACCATGAGAGAGAAAGAGCATGAGAGAAATGAGAGTCTAGAATAAACCTTGTTCTCATATTAGAGATATAAGATAATAATAATAAACATTAAGAAAATTGTGATGGTTAGTTGATTTGACCATTTTCATTTCACATTTAATGCTAAGCAAGCTTCAAGAAGCATCTTTTGCTTAATAAAAGGAAAATATCAAGGTCAACAAAGTCAACAAGTAAAATGGTCAATCCAACCCTAACCATGACACAATTATCCTTAATTAATATTATTAACCATATTTCTCATTCTCATTAGGGTTTTGATCAAGTCAATGGTCAAAAACCCTAATGAGGTTTCTCCCTCTCCGCCTCTGTCAACTGTACGTATGTACGTACCCGCATTCACGTTTCGAAGAGACACGAATACAATGAGACAAGACCAATCCCAAAACAAATACTAGGATCTGGCTTAAATCAAAGCCCACTAGTAATAACTGGCAGGACACCTAACGTGCACAAGTGCGCGTATGTGAACGAACCCCGTCGTAAAACCATACGACCTCTACTCTGTTGTGCCCAAAGGTGAACAACCCTCTGTGTGGGACTCTAAAGAATCGACACTACGCTGGCAGTGGGTTTAACTACAGGCCGCAAGTTGTACTAGCTGTACGTAACAGTCCCCAGGTAGATGCCGATAAGAAGACCGATGAGGTGAACCCATCCGAACTCCTACTGAGCCTGAATGTGACAATCTCCGTACAGTCCGGTCTGTCCGTCAGAGAGTATCGCATGTCGGGCCTAGGGGGCGGTAAACGTCAGTCCCCTAATAGTGGTACAAGTCGTGTCGGAGTGTAGACCAGAACACCCTGAGAAAATACTGGAAACACTACCAGCAAATCTCGCTTGCCCTGGCCAGGGACTTTGTGTAATGGCACTCCTAGACACAGCACGATATCAACTCCCAATACCGGGAGAAACGAATCCTGTCTAACTGTCACTGCCTCCAAGTGCTTCGGGACTGCACCCAACTACTACCTATTTGCACGACTCATTTGAGTCATTGTAGGGTAGTAATCTAAGAACAGTGGGATCACACTTGAGGTGAAGTGACAGTGTCAAGTCAACGGACTAAGCTGTACTCATGTCACCTGGAAACTGATAACCGACGATACGTATAATACCAACCAACGGTTCCCAGCGAGTCCTGTCCAGTATACTCGTAACTTAACGAGCACCTGCATACTATCTCTAGTACGACGTACTGATGGCTGTGGAACAGACCATCTCCCCTCTTGGGACGAGAAGCTTATACAGTAGTCTACTCTGGAGTATCGATGCCCTGTCTCGATAATCCTACGAACAGGGACCTGTATAAGGGCTTATAGACTACCCAGCCCCCACTAGTGTGACTTCCATCACAACGCTGCTAGTCAAGCAAAAGATCCTAAAGGCTCTATCAATATGTATTAGCAACATGTCAAAAGAAACACATACACATATTAAGATAGATACAAACCAAGTAGCATACTACCATATTGAACAAGAATGTCAATCCGTGTATATATCCCAAGCTTCCAAAATGTAATATAAAAACTAGTACTATACAATAATGGCCTCTAGGGCATATCACACTAACAGGTTTCCTGTGAGAAATGAACGGGCTAGCTCGTTGACTTCGAGGCCGAAGATAATCTACGTCGAGGAGCCTCAAACTCAAGCTCCATCTTCACTAGGTCAACAACTTTGTGAAGAGAACACCCCAAACTAAATGGAAAGTAGTAGAGGATGATGAAATAGGAAATGGGTTCACTTTAGATTTTGAGTTCTCACTTTATTTCTTCATTTCTAAAATTCTAGAGAGCTTTTCTTCTTGATGAAGAAGAAGAAGAAGAAAGAAAAGAATAATGAGAATAAAATAAAACAAGTGAAGATAATGATCATGCAACCTTGGGTGAGTTAGTGTCATCTACTAACCTTTGTAGAGACTAAACCATAGTTTAAGTTAGTGGTTTGGTTAATAAATATGTTATGCAAAACGAAGTGAGTGGACTTTGTCAAAGATGCTTAAAGCTTCATGAAACTTCAAGTTAAGACAAAGAAAGCCACCATTTTGAATTACAAAGATAAATAAAAACCCTAATTATTATCTTCAATATGGTGTAAGTCATACACACACCCAAGTTTGCATGTATCATCAATCATGATACAAACATCTACACAATTATATATCACATATATACTTTATGCACATCAAGTGAGAAAAGCAATCTAAACTGAACCAATACTAGTTAATGTAAAGTAATATATCAAATATAAAATTATACATTAAATTATTAAATCAACACTTGATTTAATGATCCGGTCATATCGCATATAACCGACTAATATCTAGTGTATCAATATATCGAATCAACATTTGATTCGGTAACCCGGCTATATCACACATAACCGACCGATGATACAAATCGCGAGAATAGAATACAGTATCACATACTGGTATTATTCTCGGTCCCGCACATATCTCATATGTGCTCCTATTTCATTTCGCTTGAGCCAGGAAACCTCTGTGTAGGACTCTAAAGACTCGTCAATACACCGGCAGTAGGTGGTGATCATATCAACCACCCACAAGCCGCAAGTTGTCTGCTAAACGTAACGGCCACCCGGGTATTGAGCGATCAGAAGATCAACGAGCAAGCATGCTCTCACTCCTGTGAATACAATCAGTAACACTTATCGCACAGTCCGGTATGTTCGTCTTATATGTCGCATATCTCACCTAGGGGTGGTAAACGTCAGACCCCAGTAGGTTGATAAGTTATGCCGATGTATGGTCCATAACATTCATGAAACTACTGATAACACTTACCAGTAAATCACAGCAACCCTGGCCAGGGATTTCCAGTTATGGCCAGTCGAGCATAGCGCAACATCAACCCCTAATACCGGGAGAGACGAGTCCCCTCCTATAGCTCATTGCCTCCATGTGACTCGGAATTATACCCAAAAACAACCTGTTTGCATGACTCGGTAGAGCCGTGGAAGGGTAGAAATCAAAGCACAGTAGGAGACACACAAGACTCTATGACGATCTCGGGTCAACAGGCTAAGTTGTACCTGTGTCACCAGAGAACTGCCATCTGACGTGAGGTATAATACCATCTGGGAGTTCTCGGCGAGTCCGTTCAGTGTACCCAGTCTGTACTGAGCACCCGTATACCATCTCTGATGTCAAACACAAATGGATATGGGATCATCCATCGCCCATCACATGGGTCGAGAAGATATACGCTAGTCTACTCTGGAATATCGATGCCCCGTCTCGATATTCCCACGACTAGGAATAATGAAGGATGTACGCATGGACTACCCAGGCCTCGCTTGTATGATCTGCATCATAATCCTGGAAGTCGAGTACACATCCTAAGGGCTTTATCAACATGTAACAGAGAGACAGCAAGTATACATGTTAAGATAAAGAGCAACCAGATAGCGTACTATCATGTTGAGCAAGAAAGTCCTCTCTGTATATGTCCCAGCATCTACTACAATATACATCTCATGTACAGTGATGGCCTCTAGGGCATACATATAACTAACAAGGACTTCTCGCCCACCGGAGAGGTATTACGGTTTCTTCATTGATGGTGACAGAGAAGACTGCATCATGGAAGATGATGATCCTACCAGCTTTCAGCAAGCTGTCACGAGTGGAGACTCTGTGAAGTGGCTGGATGCCATGAGATCTGAAATGGAGTCTATGTACACCAACAAAGTAGGGACTTTAGACATTGTACCCCTGGGGTAAAACCCGTGGGGTGCAAATAGATCTTTAAAAGAAAGATTGGTGTAGATGGGCAGGGAGAGACCTATAAGGGAAGACTTGTAGCGAAGGGTTTTCGTCAAAGACCAAGTCTGGACTATGACGAAACTTTTTCTCTTGTAGCTATGCTTAAATCCATTCGGATCCTACTAGCTATTGCTGCTCACTATGACTATGAAATCTGGCAGTTGGACGTTAAAACTGCATTTCTAAATGGAGATTTAGATGAATGCGTTTATATGGATCAGACAGAAGGCTTCATTGACAGTAGTAGCAGCGAGAAAGCATGTAGATTGCTTAAATCCATTTATGGATTAAAGCAAGCATCACGGAGTTGGAATATCTGTTTTGATGATGTTATCAAAGAGTTTGATTTTATCAAAAATTCAGATGAACCTTGTGTTTATAAGAAGGCTGTAGGCAGAGCTGTCACATTCCTTGTATTGTTCATGGATGACATTCTTCTGATAGGAAATGATATTCCTATGCTAGAGTCGGTCAAATCTTTCTTATCACTAAGGTTCTCCATGAAGGACCTGGGTGATTCCACATACATTCTGGGCATTCGGATCTATAGGGATAGATCCAAGAGCTTATTATGATTGTCCCAAACCAGGTACACCAACACCATCCTAAAGAGGTTTAATATGGAAGACTCCAAGCGGGGTGCCTTACCCGCTTGCCATGGAGTCACTCTCTCCAAGGACTTTTTCCCAAAGACCGATGAAGAGAGAGCAAGCATGAGCATCATACCCTATGCTTCAGCAGTAGGATCTATAATATATGCGATGTTATGTAGACGCCCAGATGTAGCTTATGCACTTAGTATAGTAAGCAGGTATCAATCCAACCCAGGGGAGAATAACTGGATAGCTGTGAAGAACATTCTTAAGTACTTGCGAAGGACTAAAGAATTGTTCTTGGTGTATGGTAATGAAGATTTCCAAATGGAGGCCTTTAACGATTCGAGCTTCCAGAGTGATAAGGACGACATCAAATCTATCTCTGGGTTTGTATTTACCCTCAATGGAGGGGCGGTAAGTTGGATGAGTTCCAAATAGGATACCGTTGCAAACTCTACGATGGAAACTGAGTACATTGCTGCGAATGATGCCGCTAAGGAAGCCGTCTGGATGAGAAAGTTCGTCTTGGAGCTAGAAGTAGTTCCAACCATTATTGATCCAATACCATTGCTTTGTGATAATAATGGGGCTATGGCGTTAGCCAAGGAGCCCAGGTCCCATCGGTGGTCCAGACATATCATGATGATCTTTCATTTGATCCGGGAGATTGTAGATCGCCGCGAGATCGAGATTAGGAGAGTAGACACAAAGAATAACACTGCGGATCCACTCACCAAGGCCCTCCCTCAGCCGCAGCATGAGCGACTTTTTGAGATGTTGGGTATGAGATACGCCAATAACTGGCCTTAGTGCAAGTGGGAGATTGTTGGATATATGCATGCCGTAGAGGCCATTATATGATAGTGGATGTATTTATACATATATATATATATATACAGATGACATTCTTGCTCGACATGAGAGTATTATATCTGGTTCTTCTTTATCTGACATGTTGACTTGATCATACTTTTATTCATTTACACATGTTGATAAAGCCCTGAGGATATTTGCTCGACTACTGTGATTATGATGGAGATCATACTAGTGGGACGTCTGTAGTTTATAAGCGTATCCTGAAATGTCCATAGTCATAGGTGTATCGAGATGGGGCATCGATATACCAGAGTAGACAAGCGTATATGATACTAGACCCATATGATTGGCGATGGATGTTCCCACATCCATTGATGTTTGACATCGAGATCATATGCGGGTGCTCAGTGGAAACTGGGTATACTGGACGGACTCACGGAGAACTCCTATATGGTAATATATCTATCGTCGGATAGCAGTTCTCAGGTGATACTGGTACAGGTTAGTCTTTAGACCTGAGATCGTCATAGAGTCTTGTGTGTTGTCCCACTGTACTTTGATTACCACCCTACCACGGCTCTACCGAGGCGTGCAAATAGGTGGCTTTTGGGTATAGTCCCGAGACACATGGAGACGATGAGCGATAGGAGGGGTTTCGTCTCTCCAGGTATTGGGAGTTGATGTTGTGCTCTGCTCGATTGGCTATATCAGTAAGTCCCTGGCCAGGGCTGTTAAGATTTACTGATAAGTGTTATCAGTAGTTTCTCGATATGTTATAGACCATTCATCGGCACGACTTATTGAGTTATTGGGGTCTACGTTACCATCCCTAGACTCGATATGCAGCATATCTGACGAAGAGACCGGACTTTACGATAGTGTTGCCGGTTGGCTCGACGGGAGTTGTGACAGGTTCGCTTGTTTTCTTTTGATCTCTCAATAACCGGGTGGCAATTACGTTTAGCTGACCTCTTGCGGCTTGGGGGTGCTTAATATGATCATCACCCACTGCCGGCGTATTGACGAGTCTTAGAGTCCCATAATGGAGTTACCTAGCCCAGGTGAAACGATGTGGTGTGCATATGAGATATGCACGGGCACCCGATTAAATGCGCGTATGTGATACCATAAATTAATCGGCCGATTTTCTATTGGTCGGGTCGTATGAGATATGACCGGTTTGCTAAATCAAGTGTTGATTTAACATTTACCATTAGCATTTTCACTTTAAACCCTTTTGTCATTTGGTATATGCATGCATGTATGCAAATGTTTACATTGATGCACATATGGATGTGCATGCACACATACATGCATACTCATTTGTATCATGGTTGTTGATTAATTTGACGGTGGCAATATAAGACTCACACCTTTATAAATATGTTGATATTTATTTTTGGAGTTAATGGAAATGGAAAAATCTATCATGGTTGATTATTTTATTCATCCACTAAACCATTTGTTAACCTTGAGTTATCTTTCCATGGACATTATAGTTCCAAATGAAATATCTAGATATTTATTAACTAGGGTTAAGAATGAGAAGAAGAAAATATATATATATATATATATATATATATATATTTTCTTTTCTCATTTTTATCCTAACACTTATCAATATCTTGAGGTCTCGTTTGCCATCTTCTTCTTCCTCTCACTCTCTTGCTCTCTATGTTTTGACAGTGAGTGAAGGAGTTAATTTCGATCGTCTCGAGCGAACCGTTTTATTAAAAAGAGAAGGAGAAAATAAAGAAAGAGAAAATCTATCTATCACACTTTCGTAGGCAACACGATTGCACTGAGCATGTGCAACAAGTCTTTAAACCTCTAGGTGTCCCTAGTAGGAGGAGTGTTGTCTCCTGAGGGTTTTCAGCAGATTGAACCCACAAAATCCAATAATAAAAGAAAGATCATGAATATTACATTTAAAGAAAAGAATTGTAAAAGAAAAGCTTTGAAAATTAGGGTTTCCAACTAAGCTAGCTTTTCGGTTGTCATGAGCCCTATCTTAATGGTCATGAAAAGATGTTAGAAATCACGTCCTCCCTCAATAAAACATCGTCTTATTTTTCATTCCTATCTTTATTCCAAACATCGATCATATAACCCTGCGTGTGTGTAAAGACATCCCTACACTCGGAGAATTCAATTCAAGCTATCATACTCTTGCCCATCAGCCTCAGTACTTTTTAATTAATGAATATTTAGATGAGATTGCTCACACACTTTCATGCGACCGTTAATACTTCTTGAGGTACTAACCGACCGATTACTCATGTGCTTGCTTATTTGGTGTATTTTCCTCGTCTTGCACCACCTCAGGCATAGCAGTGACTCCCAGACCAGTTGGCCTTAGGGCACTAGGTGAAGAGGCACCCTCGCTATATATTTTTTTTATTGCCCTTGGTGATAACAAAACCAGTGTTCATTTTTCTCACCACTTATATTTTCTTTATTCATCATTTTTTTTCTTTTTATTTCCTTCATACATCGGCTTAAAGGCAAGAGCATTTCAAGGTATCCTCTACTATCCTAGGCTTTAAGACGTGTGTAAGTGCAAATAGCAGGGTAGCCACGTTCAAAATGTTTGGCTTCCAGAATAGAAACTATTTTTCAGACTTATTTTTATCCTCAGATTAGTGACGTCCTTCATCTTACTAACCCTTGGGACAACAGCTCATAACTACTTATTACTAGTTCGTATAAGAAAACTTCTAATTTTCTTAGTTTTCTTAAATTTTTCTAATCTCATGGATGTAATTGTTCACTATCTAAACTTTCATTATCTTATTTATGTACAAAAAATGTAAATATTAAAATTATTTTTATACTTGAAAATTTTTAAATTTTTATGGGTTTTGAAATTTTTTCAATTTTTATAGATTTTTAAAGAAATGTTTTGTGCTTATGCAGATGATATGCAAATGATGCGAAAATAAGCACAAACCTCCACCAAACTTGTTTTCAACAGTGTCCTCACTGTTGCCAACAGCTATATCTACAAAACCTGTAAGTCTGGGAGGAATTATTAGTGGGGGCAAAATAAATAAGTGAAGAACTTCCTCCAAACTTACTCTTTTCACTCACCTTCATTCAAAAAATGATGCAATGATATACTGGACATGAAGGTGAGACGGAGGAATTTTAATCCAAATAAACTGGCTCTTGTAAGAACAAGAGCTCCTCCGTGGGGTCAGTGGAAAAATACGGCTTTAGTCTATGTCCTTTTACTTTGAAAAAGGTGCCGTTTTTAACATTTTCTACTTCTACTTTCCCGTGCGGGTATACAGACTGCACAACAAAAGGTCCCTTCAATCGAGATCGGAGCTTATCCGTGTGAAGGTGTAGTCGTGAATCATAAAGAAGGACTTGTTGACCAGGTAAAAATGTTTTCCTCAAAATGTTTTTATCGTGAAAAACCTTAGTCCTATTGTTTGTGATTACAGCGTTATCATAAGCTTCATCGCGGAGTTCGCTTAGCTCATTAAGTTGCAGCTTCCGAAAGTTGCAAGCAAGGTTTAGATCAAAATTTATTTCTTTTATAGCCCACAATGCTTTATGCTCTATCTCGACGGGTAAATGACATGCTTTTCCAAACACTATCCTGTATGGAGACATTCCTAGGTCGGTTTTAAATGCAGTTCTGAATGCCCAAAGAGCATCCGTCAATTTGGTCGACCAGTCTTTTCTATTTTTAACAACAGTTTTCTCCAGGATAAGTTTGATTTGTCTGTTTGAGATTTCAGCCTGCCCGCTTGTTTGGGGATGATAGGGTGTAGAAAGTCGGTGGTTGATTGAGTATTTTCACATCAGAGTCTCAAAAGACCTGTTGCAGAAGTGTGTCCCATTATCGCTAATAATAGCGCGGGGGTGTCCAAATCGCGAGAAAATATTCTCTTTTAAGAACTTAATGACAACTTTCTTGTCATTAGTGCGACATGGAATGGCTTCTACCCACTTTGAGACATAATCAACCGCCAGCAATATGTACAAATTCCCAAAGGAGTTGGGAAAAGGACCCATAAAATCAATGCCCCAAACATCAAATATTTCAACAACCAAGATGGGTTGCTGAGGCATTTCATTCCTCTGGGATATTCTACCCGTATACTGACATTGTGTATAGGTTTTGCAATACTCAAATGCGTCCTTGAATAAGGTCGGCCAATAAAATCCACATTGCAAAACCTTTTCCGCTGTCTTTCTAGGACCAAAGTGACCCCCACAGGTCTGATCATGACAAAATGAAAGAACACTCTTGAACTCTTCATTCAGGACACACCGGCGAATGATCTGATTAGGACAATATTTAAACAAATACGGCTCGTCCCAATAAAAGTGTTTTACTTGGGATAGAAAACGGTATTTGTCCTGTTTTGACCAATCGCTCGGTATTAGTCCCGTGGCATGATAGTTCACAATATCCCTGAACCATGGTTCAGCTGATATACTCAAGAGTTGTTCGTCAGGGAACGAGTCATTAATCGGCAGGGTCACAGGGGAAGAAATGATGCGTGAAAGATGGTCAGCTACTACGTTTTCACATCCTTTCTTATCTTTGATAACAAGATCAAATTCTTGTAACAGTAGGATCCAACTTATTAGTCGACCTTTTGCATCTTTCTTCGCCAGAAGATGTTTTAAAGCGGAATGGTCAGTATACACAACTATAGGAGAGCCAATTAAGTAAGGCCTGAATTTTTCTAATGCAAATACAACCGCTAAGAGTTCTTTTTCTGTGGTTGTATAATTGATTTGCGCATCATTCAGGGTCTTACTTGCATAGTAAATCACGTATGGCATCTTTTCGATGTGCTGTCCTAAGACTGCACCTACTGCAAAATCAGATGCGTCACACATCAGCTCAAAGGGGTAGTCCCAGTTTGGTGATGATAGCAAGGGGGCTGAAGTGAGTGAGTGTTTAAGTGAGTCGAAAGCTGTCTCGCAGTCCGAGTCAAAATGGAAGGTCGTATCCTTGTCCAGGAGAAGAGTTAAAGGTCTAGCAATTTTGCTAAAGTCCTTAATGAATCTCCTATAAAAGCCCGCATGGCCAAGGAAAGATCGAATATCTTTGACGCTTTTGGGATGAGGTAGGTTTTGAATGACATCTATCTTAGCTCTGTCAACCTCAATGCCTTTCTGTGAAATGACATGTCCAAGTACTATTCCTTCTTAGACCATAAAATGGCATTTTTCCCAGTTCAAAGTCAAGTTCTTCTCTTTGCAATGAGTAAGAACAGCGTCAAGATTCGCTAGGCAATCGGAAAAAGAGTCTCCAAAAATCGAGAAATCGTCGATAAAGATCTGCAAAAAATTCTCTACCATATCAGAGAATATTCCCATCATACACCGCTGAAAGGTAGCGGGAGCATTGCATAGCCCAAAGGGCATGCGACTGTAAGCAAAGGTACCAAAAGGACAAGTAAAAATGGTTTTATCTTGATCCTTTTTGGCGATGGGGACCTGATTATAGCCTGAGTATCCGTCCATAAAACAATAATACTCTCGTCCCGCTAAGCGTTCCAGCATCTGATCAATGAATGGTAGAGGAAAGTGGTCTTTCCTCGTGGCAGCATTGAGTTTTCTATAATCAATACATACACGCCAGCCAGTTTGGGCGCGTGTCTGAATCAACTCATTTGCCACATTGGTTATAACAGTGATGCTGGATTTCTTAGGAACGATATGTATAGGACTCACCCACTGGCTATCGGAGATGGGGTATATAATACCATTATCTAAGCATTTGACGATCTCTTTCATGACAGCTTCCTTCATGACGGGATTCAACCGTCTCTGTGGTTCTCGGGTTGGTCTGGCATCATCCATCACATGTATATGATGTTCAACTATCAAGGGACTAATTCCTTTGATTTCCGCCATACTATAGTCACATAATTCGCGAATTATTCGCCGAATTCGCGAATAATTCGCGAATTTTTGATCAAACGAATTAATCTCCGAATTAATCGCCATTGCCGAACTGGCCGATTAATTCGCGAATTATTCCCGAATTATGTGAAAAAACAGCGAATAATTCAAAAAACAGCAAATAATTCATAAATTCAAAACCTAGGGTCTCATATATTAATTTATTGCTCGAAATCCTTCCCGAACATTTTCCGAACACTTACCGAATTTTTCCCGAATACATGCCGATTTTTTCCGAATAGTTCTCCGAATCCGAATTTTTGACCTCGCCGAATTATTCCCGAACGACGAATTTGTGACTATGCGCCATACTCCAACCAAACGCCTCTTTGTTAGATCTCAATACCGATAAAAGTGCATTTTCTTGCTCTGATGCAACAGAAGCGGATATGATAACCGGTAAAGACTCATTCTCACCTAGATATGCGTATTTCAGGTGAGAAAGTAAAATTTTGAGATCTAATTCGGGCGGAGAAATGATAGAAGGAGGGATCATTGAGTGATTTTTGGATTTACAAAGAAGCTCAGAGCCTGTGAAAGATACAGACTCGGGTGGAGAAAAGTCAGAAGTGCAGGACTCAAGTGTAGAGAAAGTGTCCTCACTAAGATCATGTGTGAAATCAAACAGAGATGTGGTAATGTCATCGAGATCAGTAAAGCAAAGTTCCTCGGCTCCACAACTATCGGGAGCGATCTCATGGACAGAGCACACATCTAAAATATGAGCAGAGGGTTCTGATGGCTGACTTCCAACTTTGTAGATATTTAGTTCAATGGTCATATTTCCAAATGATAAGTTCATTGAACCATTTCTACAGTTTATAACAGCGTTGGAAGTGGCAAGGAAAGGACGACCCAGAATCACCGGAATTTGGCCCCGAGGGTTTGCTACAGGATGTGTGTCGAGCACAATGAAGTCTACAGGAAAAACAAATTCCCCGACCTTTATCAATACATCCTCTAATTCACCCCTTGGTTTGGTGATAGATCGGTCTGCCATCTGGAGAGTGCAGTGAGCAGGTTTCAGCTCTCCAATCCCCAATTGCTCATAGACAGAATAAGGGAGCAGGTTAACACTTGCGCCAAGGTCTAAAAGAGCACGATTTATGTTTTTACCCCCAATCGAAATCGATATTGTAGGACATCCTGGGTCCTTTCTTTTCTTTAGAAGCTGGGGTATAAAAGCAGTGCTAATATTATTAGACATGAAGACCTTCTTCGGCACTTGAGTCTTCCTCTTCCTAGTGCACAAGTCCTTAAGAATTTTCGCATAAGCGGGGACTTGCTGAATAGCATCGAGGAGAGGGATATTGATGTTAACCTGTTTGAACATTTCTAAAATTTTTTCCATATGAGGACTCGTTCTATTAGCCCTTAACCGGTTCGGGTAAGGAGCTTTCGCAATAAGCGCAGGGTCTATCACAGGAGAAGGAAGAGGGGGTAGACGAGGTCCCAAAAGAGTTGTGGGGACCGTCTGTAGAGAACTATAAGGGTTGGGAGAAGGTGTCGAGCCTAATGGGAAATGGAGAATAGGCTCGCGAGAAAGTGGTGTGGTAGAAGAAGAAGGATCAGAAGGAGAAGTGTGTGTGTGTGTGGAAAGGTCTCAGCCGGGGTGTTGATATGATTTTCAGTATCATCAATACCTTCCCCGACATGATTGTTCAACACTCTTCCCGATCTCAACGTTGTGACGGCATTTACATTGTAATGCCCAGGATTCTGTAGGGGTTGAGAGAGAAGTTTCCCTTTTTCTCTCGCACTCATTTCGGCTTTTAGGCGTGCGATTTCAGCTTCCATCGATCTGATACTCTCAGCTTGGGACGCTGAGTTTTTCTTTATCTCACTGACGGAAGATCTAACCTCAGTCAAAACCTCTATGAAATTTGACAAAAGTGATTTCATGGTTTGAGTGAATTGAGAGAACTCGTTAGAACAGGACTGCATAGGATTAGACTGTGCAGGAGTGTTGCCCTGGTTTTGGAAATTTTGTGACTCATAGGGGTGCTGAGTGAGTTGAAGGGGTTGCTGTTGTGGTGGAGGAAGAGCCCTTTGAAAATTATTCGTGTTTGGAACCGTGTTTTGAGATTGGTTTTGGTTCCAAGCGAAATTTGGGTGATTCCTCCAACCCTGATTGTACGTGGAAGAATATGGATCGTTTCGAGGTCTTTGAAATGCGGCATTAGAATGCTCGTGACCTTGAAACGCAGAGTTTAATAGACATTCTTCCGTTAAATGAGACGGATCAGAACAGCACCCACAAACAGTTTTAGGGAGTGACACTGGGTTTAGGGAGGCTGCTGCAAATTTGTGTTCCATAGCGTCGAGCTTCTTTTGCATTGCTGCCATTTCAGCTCGAACACCTATGGACACATCTATTTGGTGTACGCCACCCCTATTCAATGGTTGGGTTCCACTCTCCCACTGTAGTGATTTTTCAGCGAACTCTTCTAAATACTTCCAAGCTTCCCCATCATCTTTAGTCATAAAAGTACCTTGACACATGTTTTCAAGGCTCTGTTTAGTGTTTGGGTTAATGCCCTCATAAATGATTCGGCACAATTCCCATCTCGGGATGCCGTGATGAGGACACTGAACCAATAGATCCTTGAAACGTTCAAAGCATTTTGAAAATGGTTCAGCAGGGAGCTGGGCAAATTGATTCAGTTCGCTACGGATTCGAGCTGTCTTTTGTATTGGGTAAAATTTCTTAAGGAATGCAGCGACGAATTCTTCCCAATTCGTAATAGAGTGTGCGGTAATGTTATATAGCCACTTCTCGGCTATATCGCACAATGTAAATGGAAGAAGTCGTAAACGCATAGCATCCACTGAAAGTTGTGACGTACCCATCATTGCGCATACGTTTTCAAATTTGGTAATGAAAACGTAAGCGTCCTCAGTCTCGAGTCCGTGGAATTTGGGTTAAAGATTGATATACTGGGGCTTAATCTCAAAGTTATCCCCATTGGCTGGTGGTGTGGATAAGCAGGTCGAAAGAGGACCTCGAATAGGGTAGCACCTCTCCTGGAGAGAGATGCGGGGTGGATTCTGCGCACCAACGGACGGTGGCAGATTAGGGTTAAAGAAGTTTGATGGATTCGGATCCATCGGTGTGGTTGTGGTAGTGGGTAAAGAAAAGGTAAATGGAGAAATATCGACTTCCGAGTCGATAAAGGATACGCGGACTAAACGGGCACTAGAATCCCGTGTCCAGCCTATCTTGTACTAAAAAGGGTTAGTACAAGTGGCAGCATTGACTTATAATTAGGGGTAATGAATGCGGTGTTTGCTTTTGAAAAAGGGACGGATTTTTTTGAAAAAATGATGCGACAAAACAAATGCAGCACACAACCCTAGAATCTAGTGGTCACCTAGGTCCGGCTCTAGAACGCTCCTAACTGCCAAAAGACAAGTCGCAGGATAGAATCCTCCACTGCCTCTTTGTCCCCCTGTGGCCGGATAAGTGCCAGGTAAGTGGGAAGGTACTCCACTACGTAAGTAGTGGGCCTAATTAAAAACCACTAGCCTTAGACACACTCGCCTTAGGCACCACAAGAAAACGCGGATAAGCAATGAATTACCCACGGCCTTCTCTTGTCCTAATTGAGCGCGACAGTCCTTAGAGTCTTCTCTAGATTTCTTTTAGTTAATGTGGGTCAATGCGGATGCAAGTTTTGTGGTTTTCGGGGCCTAGGAAGGGTAATGAAATCCCCACCTAATTTGGATTTGGCCGTACCCCTTAATATCCGTATTTAGAATGCAAACAACCAAGAAATCAAAATCACGCACAAATTTAATTTTGCTTTTGCGGCGCTGCGATTATTTGCAAAGAATCCTGCAGCAAAGTGTTAGTTGGAGCTAAAAAGAAGAGAGAGGAGAAGGTAAGAAGTCACCTGAGGAATTTTTGCACAGAGACCCCCCAGACCTGCCGCGGAACCACCGCTATTGGGCACTCCCACCGCGGAAACGCGGTTGAATGGTGAGATCACTCCACCAAAATTCTTCAGGGAGCTTCTGTAGACTCCCTCTGCTCTCTGGTATATTCCAAAAATTTTCTTCAATTTCCAAACAGCTCCAGATTTCCTTGCAATGAACAACAGCAAATCGTTTAGGGTTTGCATGAATTTTGATCTCAAAAACAACAATGGAATAATTCTTTCAATTCAAACTATAATATGAAACGAATTAGCGCGCGATCCCCGGCAACGGCGCCATTTGATTTAGTGTAATTCTCGGATGTGTTTGTAGAAAGTAAGTATCGAATCAATTGTTTCCCGATAACAGTTTCATTTGATCGATAATAGTATTTTGTATCGGTATTTAGAAAATTGTATAAAGAACTCACTATCAAAGAATTATATTTGACCGCAATCAACTACGGTGTCAGTTGTAGATCGTAAGCGAGTGTGGATCGTCGACAGGGATTGTGCGATTCATTTTTATATTTGCTTTGTTTGAATCGAAAAGTTAATTGAAAAGAAAAGAAAACATGATTCAAGAATTTATCAATTGATTCAGGTGTCATGATGTTTAATCAAGAATCAAGAAACTGATAAACAATCAAGAATTGGGTTTCGATAATATTTCCAACCAAAAATGCCAAGAATCTAAATGAGGCTCGTAGGAATCGATCGGATCTATAGACGTGATGTAATATCAAGATTTCGTGTTCTTGTCCTTCGAAGGATTGATACTAGATCGATGATGGTCGATGAGAGTTAGGGCTTTCTTGATGAAACTAGGGTTTCATCGTTTAACCCTTGTTCGTTCATCGATTATCATTCGCATTCTAGCCTCTAGCAATTTCAAGAAACAATCGTAACTCCCCAATCTCGAGCGATATCAATCATGAAAGCATTGCAATGAATTGGGTTGTCGATTCTTGATCTTGCTAGGGTTTACGAAACTCGTAGGATTCAATAATCGATTTAAGATATATTACATCATCATTCTATTGATCGTCTTGACTCCTCGACGAGCGGAGTATTACTCAAATATCATCACACAGAAAGTATTCACGAATTGAAAAGATATCATGATGCGAGAATTTAAAGAAAACAAGATAAAAGAATATCACCTTTTATTTATATCAACAATTTGATTACAGTCGCTCAAGAACTACAAGAGGAAGAACTAAATTGTTGAATTGGCGTCGCTCGGCTCCGTGAGTCGTGGATCGGCTTGGACCACTTGCTTCGTTGAAGATCGGCTCAGCTCATAAAAGGTTGCAAGGCTTCTTGCTTGATGGGTACTCGGGATCTTGGCTTTTGATTGGAATTAAGGTTAGGGTTTCACACAAATCCTCTCACTAGATTTGTGGAAGAAAAAGATGAAGAGAGAGATAGAATGGCTCTAAATTGACTACTAAAATCAACTAATCAAAAGATCAAGTCTCTTTTTACAAGTGAGCCTAGGGTCTTATTTATAGATCTCCCAAACCCTAAGCCTTTTTAAGTTCCCTCCAAAATTTGTTGAAAGACTTCTAGAAAGAGTTTGTTAGGCTTAGCTTAGGGTTTAAGCTAGGGTTTAGGGAGAAGTTTCTAGAATGATAGGCTAGTTTAGTGTTGATCCCAAAGCTTGCTGATCTGGCAGAAGTCTCTGGAGTCTTCTGGAACTTGAGGTATATTTCTGAACTTCAGCCACTATGAGAAGCATTGTGCACTAAAATTGAGAGGGTGACGTGGCAAGATGGCCGCGGAACCGCGGCGGAAGCAGGCTCCGGCCACGGTTCCGCGGCCATGCAGGAGGCTTGGAGCTTGGTTCTTCTGGTGTCGTCTTTTGATGGTATTTGGGGCTTCATCTGATATGTTGATTTGTATTTGTCCCTTTGGATTGATACCAGAACTGAAATCATTGAGTTGGCGTAACGTTTTAGCTGTACCCTGTAAATTTTTGCCCTTCTTCTGGATTTTCCTGCACAGATCTCAAAACAAGTGTTGCGCAATATAGGGATGATGCGATGCCATGAAATGCAGTCAATTTCCTTTATAGTGCCGGTTTTAGAGTCTAACACATGCAATCTGATATTTTGCGACAGTTTTGCTAATATGTGAGATATGAATGCCGAACACTTCTATATGAATGCAAATGATGAGGAAATTGCCGTGTAAAATATGCATTATTTTCGACTAATCAGGAGTGATCAAGTTAGGGTTTTTAAGTGAGAAATCAAACCACGTCATCATTCTATACTGCTCTTTTTCACTAGTTTAGAGTGCTGGCTTCAACTTCATCATCTTGATCAAGTGGAGCTTTGAGCTTGGACAAAGAGGACTCCGAGTGGATCGTCGTGGACTTAGAGGATCTCAAGCAATATTCTTTCAACTCTCAAGTAGCCAAGGAGTCTAGCAAAGGGAGCTACAAAGGTTGTATTCTCTAAACCTAGTACTTTACTACTTGTGGATTGTGATAATTTTAGTGTTACCTTAGCTTTTCTAGTTTGATCCTTAGGATAGTTTCATTAGCAGTCTCTAATTTTTTAATATGTCATGTGTGATGCTACCAAACCCTAGTTGTGGCGCTAAGGAACCCTTCATGTAAGTCTACGGTAGCGCCCCGGCCGTCTACAGACGCCAAATACGGAACAAAAAACTTTTTAACTGGCGCGATCGTATACTATAACCCGGATCTGCCATTATTGCTAAACTAACAAACTGTAAAGAGGGTAGAAAGGTTATACCGAACGATCCGAGTCCTTTGTTCTTCAACCATCATCCTACGCTCCGTTGCGGCTGCTCCGATCTCGTCGATCTCCGATCTGCTCGTCCAGGTGGCACCACGTCAACGATTCTTTAAACGGGCTCCCGCCTCTGACTCGAGGCAACTCGGTCGTCAAGTTTGCTAAAAGAGACGACCAAGATTGATGTAGGGAATGAGTAGAAGACTTTGTCTCATTCCGTCCAATGCTATGGACGAACGATTAATGAAGTTTCCAATTAATTCGGGTGATGGAATGAAATGAGCAATGAAATTTCCATACATCCCAAAACTATCATAATCTTTTCAACAAATGAATCAATCAAGTGTGTGAGAGAGAGGGGAGGGGCCGGCCATCATATAGGAGTGGGGGATGAGTGTAGGAGGAAGGGGGTGACCACAAACCAAGCTTATCATGAAGAAAAAAATATTTTAGTGTGAACACAATAAATGAAACTAATGAATCACTAATCCTTGTCACCAAAACCATTAATGCTACAATGAGTCATAAGCCTAATCTCCACTTCTAGAACCTTCTAGAAGCATGACTCACCCTCATCCAAAGAAAAGATAAATCCGTCATTAACCGAATGTTAAAAGACGGCTGATAGAAAACTGGAAACTGGCAGCTTCCAAAAGTGATCCTGAAACGAATTTCAGGATAACCCCGTAACTGTATAAATATACCCCCATTTGTATTACGACCGAATAAAAATGCAACTGAGACAAAGATATTATATCTACTCAATATAATACTCGGATCCGGCTTAAACCAAAGCCGACCAGTATCATCTTCCGGAAATATGACACGTGCGTAAACGCACGTGCATTTTCCGAACCCTGCCATAAAACCATACGGCCTCTACAACGTTTCGCCCGAATTTGGGAAACTGTCTGTGGGGGACTCTAATGACTCGTCAGTACCCTGGCAGTGGGTTTAACCACAGCCGTCAGCGGCACTAGCTATGCGTAACGGCTGCCCATGGACTGACCTCAAGGGAGACCGATGAGCGAACTCATCCGGAAACCCTACTGAGCCTAACAGTGACAATGTATATACAGTCCGGTCCGTTCGCCTATGAGTATCGCATATCTGCCTACGGGGCTGGTAAAGTCAGACCCCCAATAGCAGTATAAGTCGTGTCGGAGTGAAGCCCAATAACACCCTGAGATACTACTGGAGTACCTACCAGTAAATCTCCTACCACGGCCGTGGGCTTTATGTAATGGTTCTCCTAGACACAGCATGATCTCACCCCCAATACCGGGAGAGACGAATCCCCGGCCGATCCGCTCACGTGCCTCCATGTGGCTCAGGACTGTACCCAAAATCTACCTGTTTGCACGACTCCTTTGAGCCGTGGTTGGGTAGAAATCAAAGCACAGTGGGAGCTCACACGAGACAAATGACGACCTCAGGTCGATGAACTAACCAGTACAAATGTCACCAGGGAACTGCTATCTGACGATAGGTATAGTACCAACTAGCAGATTCCCGGCAAGTCCTGTCCGGTGTACTCATAACCCAATGAGCACATGTATACATCTTAGGTGATCCAACTGACACCTGTGGCTTGTGAGACCGGCCACCGCCCCTCATCGGGGTCTCGACTGTATACACTAGTCTACTCCGGAGTATCGATGCCCTGTCTCGAAACTCCCACGACTAGGGACCACAATAAAGGATATGCATATAAACCACCCAACTCTTACGTATATGATCGCCATCATACTTTTGGTAGTAAAGCAAGATCCTAAGGGCTCTATCAAAGTGTAACATGTAATCAGTCACCTGAACATGTACACGACTGATAAAGGCAAACCAGATAGCATACTATCATCTCGAGTAAGACTGTCCTCCCGGTATAGGTCCTCCTCAATCTTTGCAATCACATGCCTGCGATCCAATAATTGACTCTGAGGGCACTATCTCCAACAATCTCCCACTTGCACTCAAGGATAATTATTGCGATGTCGACTACTCATAGCCCGTGTGAAACCGAACATCCAACTCCTCTACTAATCAGTTTCACAAAGCCCGTTTGTAAAACTATTGTGTTCGAGAAATAGCCTCAGTGAGTGGATCAGCCTAGATGTTTCTTTCTATATCTCACTTAATTTCAAGTTCGCGGAGAAAGCCATCTCCCGAATTGAGTAATACCTGTCTTAAAATATGTCTAGATTTCTGATGGGACCTAGTTCATAAATGAACTCCAAATCCAAACTCCTTAGACAGTATCGATCACTGAACCTAATCAGTATCCTGCACTATGCCTCCCACAGTATCCTCTTGGACCACCTGTCCATAATACTGTCCCTCATCAGAGGGAAAACTATAACTCTGACAATCTCTCTGTCATCCATGTCACCTTTGAAGCTTGGAATGATAACCGTCTCCCGAAGGAGGCTGCCATTATCAAATTCGTAGAACATGCACTTATGTTCTAAAACTGCTTCCTTATGTTTCTCCACGATTGGATTAATACAAACTTGTTGCATCTAGTGCAAAAACAACATCTGGTGTGCTACTTGACATCTCATGATTGACTCAATTGCCTAAGCAAGTGATCTGCCAATTATGCACATCACTTTCCCCTTTAGTCCGTAAGACACCTTTAGAGAGGGTGACTCCATCACCTGCAGGTACACTACCATGCCAGGAGTCATCTATTCTAAAAACCATTAGAATATTGTCAAAGTACCCACATTGGGAAACTACCTAAATCTAGATCTAAAACCATAGATCTAGAAACCAGAATGTCAAATATTATATCCATATCCTGTCTGGAGAAACAACTGTGTGACGACGACAGTACAACCGATCGTAGTATAGGAATTTTACTTCCTACTCTGTGTATGTTATCCAGATACCATGACATCACACCCTACTACCTTCTTAACAGATCCATCACCTATTCTGCTGAAGTCAAACCTATGACTGTCACATCAAAATTAGATGATGTATCTCCGCTATAACTGATCAAGTCTATAAATAGACATAAGCTACTTGCCCACTATACTTCCGCTGCTCCCACTGACTACGACAACCCTCTGGCAGAATAATTTATATGTGCTCTTCTAAAGAGAGTTTAGAACGACGCTATACTTAACCTCCTGCCGGGTCTCATAGCCTGGAACAACAGTAGTGTCAAGTCTGGCTAGATAAGAACCTCCCTGTCACCGTCCTTGAGGCTACCGGAGTACCTCTCGGGTGTCTGAGGTTACCCACCATATCTGCGGGGTGGCTAATGGAATGTCAAACCTGATTGAATATATAGGTCCTATTAAATTTTCTGTAATCGTTCGCGGTTCTGGAATCACTTCCAGTTCTACCATACTCCCACTACTGTTTTCTGAAAAAATCCATTTTACTAAAACTGTGGCGAGTCAAGAACAATATCACTATTGATCTTCCAAATGGTAGAAAATCAACCCTCATCATAGCCAGGGTCAACCCACAAACAGCCATTACAGAAACGTGCCCTGAGTTATCCAGAGTCTGGTTTTAAGCATAAGCTGGACAACTCCCCGTACCTTAACATCGTCAAGGTATGAACCATTCTATATCCAATATAGAAACTTTGGCACTTTATTTAACTGGAACCATATTCAATCATGCAGCTGTCTCCAGTGCATATCAACTTAATGGAAAAGAGGCTAATCAGCATTACTCGACTTAGGAATCCATCCAATTATGAGCAACCTGAAAGAGAAACAAGTTTCTCAAAACCATTACTATCATCTGAATACCAATCACAAGAATCTACATCTTCGATCTCTTTGAAGAATCCCGATACTTGTGACACCTGGTTCTCTAATTTATTCTTATACCCACAACTTCTCAAAACTTCGACCTTGTATTTCTACGAAACACTTGTCTAAAAACTAGAGAAGTCATAAGTAAACAGAACATAGTACGAGGACCTACCCCTTTGTCCTGATGGACACTTGGACAACATACAATACTCTGTATAAGTCCGCTGAGTTGAACAACTCAAAACCTGTGCGTCGTAGGTGGAAAACTGTACCCTGGCGATTTCCTCAAATATCACCAATTACAACGAATTCCGATATAATGAGGATAATCACCTAATTCCCAATAACTTACTCCCATTCATCATCTGTAAAACCATACAGATATGAGAATGAAACCTGGTAAATACATACCCTTGGAGTACGTATCTAATCGGGAAAACAGTTTTCTTTAACAATGCACTAAAACATGAAAATGTTTCGTAGGGGTATCTTGGTATTCCTAGCAATGCCTCTTCCATAATCAAATTCATGACTTCAACCGTAAATTTTATTGCCATCTCTCCAAATCCCTTTATTTGTCTTTAGCCGTTACCTTCTGTACACCATCGTTAGGCAAAATGGTTTTCTTCCTTCCCTATCCTTTGGCACCAGCCTATGGTTTGGAAGAAGACTATCCAGTAAGCATAATAGGTGTACCCTCATAAACCAAAGAGTATTCGCATCTTGAGAGAAGGTGATGATAAAAGACAACTGAATAATACATTATTCTATTAAAGGTGAAATAGGAGTGGCGATGAAGTACGCGGTTTAGTCGTGAATGATAGCGGTCGCAATTTACTTTGCCCTCTTTCTAATCCCTTTATTTTGTCTTTACATATTACCTTCTGTACACCCTACTTAGGCTAATTGGTTTTCTTCATTCCCTATTTTTCGGCACATGCCTATGGTTTGGATGAAGACTATCCAATAAGCATAATAGGTATAATCTCCTAAACCAAGGAGCCCTCACAACCTGAGAGAAGGTGATAATAAAAGACAATTGAATAAACCAATTCTATTTCTCCTGAACCTTGATCCATCCTCGAAGAAGTCCCTTCGAGTTCGTATATAACCATACGATGGATCTATCCAATGGAAGTGGATGTCCGTAGTAATACGGGGTGTTCTGAGAAATGCAAAGGGTAGAAGAAGGAGTGGCAATGACTTATGCAACTCGGACAATCCAAAAGCCAGTATTTTAAGAAGGTTCGGTCAACTTGGTCAATGAGTCATAGTCTAGGGTCGGTCAAAGGTCGCTGCCAGAGAGAGAGAGAAAAGAAACACTCTGCGTGCACTCTAACCTAGATCAGAATGGTTATCACTTTATCTAATCAGGAAACCTCCCACTGTCCTGTCAAATTCTCCTGCAAACCTGAAAGAAGAATCAATCGGGATCACCCGAAGAGTAAACCAACTCATCAGTGAGAATCGGGATCCAACTCTCATCGCATGATAACGTGACGGAATCGACTCACGTTACTCATACTCCAGAAGGTATGGCATACTTGGCAAGTTTTAGTTTCTTTAGAAACTCCCGATATGATTTTTGCCCCATGCTCTTATGACCTTGGGGTTAGGTCAAAATGTCATAAGTCACATGCCAAGTTCTATCCGTCACTATCTTGTCAATTTGAACCCACCCGTACATGCCCTTGGCGTTAGGTCAAAATGGCAGAACGACTGTCCCAAACCAACTCATCTATCTATGCAACAAATGAATACCCAGCAGCTACCAAACACTATGCCTTGGCGTTAGGTCAAAATACATAGCTTGAATACTACTGAATACCCAAAAGAAATGACGGAGGGTTGCGGCTGGTTTTTGGCGAAAAACCTTTAACGTAGTGAACTTGATATCGCTGAAGGAACCTGATAGCTTTTTATAAAAATATAGTGGCGAAAACCTTTTGCTAAAGTGGTCACTCCCGGTGAAGGGATCTCGTTTCTTTCCTCGTGAAATGAGGTGCAGGATATTCCACTGAATACCGCGATGCAAAGAAACTTGTAATCGACTATAGTGAAGTTATTACCCTGACGCAAACTTCTGCCCAAGGGGTCATTCCCGGTGAAGGGATATCGGCCCTTGCCTCGTCGAATGAGGTGCAGGATATTCTAACCGAATACCGCTAAGCAAAACAAAAGGAAACATCTTTGCAATAACACTTTTTAAATTGTTCCAACAACTCTAAATAGGTTTGTTTTCCTATGCATTGATCAGAATCAATGCAGTCCCATCAATCAATCACACTAGAAAAGAACGAAAATAAAATGTACGTATATGCCATCTACATTCGTCACTGGGTCCCGTCATCACCCGTTAGGTTACTTAACTAACGACAGAGCGGGGACTGGACTAGCGCAGGTGCAAAACATATACAACATCTAATAGTATATATACCAATATACAATAATCGCTCCAGGCGTGATAATACGCAACATTACAGAAAAGTAATAAGTATCACAGAACAAAACAGATAATCTGGGATCCCCGAGTTTCACAGAGCCGCTGCTGAAACCCGACGTTCCCCTGGTCGTGTGGATAGCCTGTGCAATGAAACCTAGACCCCTACGGGTGCGGCAAGTTACCCGCCAAAACCTGAAGCGAGGCAGCCCCTACAGCAAAGTTAATGGACCACCCTGCACTTCACGAAATCCGGTAGCTTGAGCACCCCTCCTTGGGTCAACTTGTACCGCCTACGAGTGCGGCGAATAGTCTGCCAATTTTAGAGTGAAGCCCCTCTGCCTTTCAAAGCCATGAGATGTGGACCCGTTGCCCTCTAGAACATGGCTATCCGTGCACTCTGTCGCGTGGTAAAACCTAGTACAGAAAAGAAAAATATTTACAACGGGTACATCGACCTCAACCCGGTCGTGTCCCAAATGAATATTATACAACAGGCAGTGACGGCAGTCCACATGTTGGACGCTCGTCCCGCAATATCAAATGTACAAATAAATCCAAACTGCACTACCATTGCACACTGCTATCCACCACGACAAATCCGCAACATCACAGCACAACACAGAACATCAACGTGAATGTCACGTTCGCAAACCCTTCTAAAAGAACTAAAGCAATCAGACGCGGTTTACCGATCAAATGACATTCACGGTCGGAGATATAATGTAAGTACTGTAAACTAACATGTTTAAATTTCGATCGACTAAATATCATGAAGTGGGCCCCACGAACATCAGCTGCACAGTAACAAAATCTGGGACCAAAAGATATATACCAAAAACCTCAAATTCCAACAGAGAAGCTGCTGTACAAATTTGGGTCAATGATTCAACATAACGGCCATGGACGCGCGGTCAAACCCTAGGTTTGACCGCGATTTCGCGGCGCTCTTGTTGAGTCACGTGCTCAAATTTGCACCACGTGCTTAGAAAACCCTGCACAGATTTCTGTGATATGTAAAATAATTTTAGGACTTGATTTAAAATCGACAGAAACTGTGAATGGAAATTTTGGAGTTTTTGATATTCGGTCCGATCGATATTTTAAACGTGTTAGCACAAGTTAGTAAAGCAAAATGGTGAGGCTCTGATACCACTGTAAGTCTACGGTAGCGCCCCGGCCATCTAAAGACGCCAAATGCGGAACAAAAAACTTTTTAACTGGCGCTATCGTATACTATAACCCGGATCTGCCATTATTGCTAAACTAACAAACTGTAAAGAGGGTAGAAAGGTTATACCGAACGATCCAAGTCCTTCGTTCTTCAACCATCATCCTACGCTCCGTTGCGGCTGTTCCGATCTCGTCGATCTCCGATCTGCTCGTCCAGGTGGCACCACATCAACGATTCATTAAACGGGCTCCAACCTCTGACTCGAGGCAACTCGGTCATCAAGTTTGCTAAAAGAGACGACCAAGATTGATGTTTAGAATGAGTAGAAGACTTTGCCTCTTTCCGTCCAAAGCTACGGACGAACGGTTAATGAAGTTGCCAATTAATTCGGCTGATGGAATGAAATGAGCAATGAAATTTCCATACACCCCAAAACTATCATAATCTTTTCAACAAATGAATCAATCAAGTGTGTGAGAAAGAGGGGAGGGGCCGGCTATCATATAGGAGTGGGGGGTGAGTGTTGGAGGAAGGGGGGTGACCACAAACCATGTTTATCATGAAGAAAAAAATATCTTAGTATGAACACAATAAATGAAATTAATGAATCACTAATCCTTGTCACCAAAACTATTAATGCTACATATGAGTCATAAGCCTAATCACCACTTCTAGAACTTTATAGAAGCATGACTCACCCTCATCCAAAGAAAAGATAAATCTGTCATTAACCGAATGTTAAAAGACGGCTGATAGAAAACTGGAAACTGACAACTTCCAAAAGTGATCCTGAAACGAATTTCAGGATAACCCCGTAACTGTATAAATATACCCTTATTTGTATTACGACCGAATACAAATGCAACTGAGACAAAGATATTATATCTACTCAATATAATACTCGGATCCGGCTTAAACCAAAGCCGACCAGTATCATCTACCCGAAATATGACACGTGCGTAAACGCACGTGCATTTTCCGAACCTTGCCATAAAACCATACGGCCTCTACAACTTTTCGCCCGAACTTAGGAAACTGTCTGTGGGGGACTCTAATGACTCGTCAGTACCCTGGCAGTTGGTTTAACCACAAGCCGTCAGCGGAACTAGCTATGCGTAACGGCTGCCCATGGACTGACCTCAAGGGAGGCCGATGAGCGAACTCATCCGGAAACCCTACTGAGCCTAACAGTGACAATGTATATACAGTCCGGTCTGTTCGCCTATGAGTATCGCATATCTGCCTAGGGGGCTGGTAACGTCAGACCCCCAATAGCAGTATAAGTCGTGTCGGAGTGAAGCCCAATAACACCCTGAGATACTATTGGAGTACCTACCAGTAAATCTCCTGCCATGGCCATGGGCTTTGTGTAATGGCTCTCCTAGACACAGCACGATCTCACCCCCAATACCGGGAGAGACGAATCCCCTGCCGATCTGCTCACGTGCCTCCATGTGGCTCGGGACTGTACCCAAAAACTACCTGTTTGCACGACTCCTTTGAGCCGTGGTAGGGTAGAAATCAAAGCACAGTGGGAACTCACACAAGACAAATGACGATCTCAGGTCGATGAACTAACCTGTACACATGTCACCAGGGAACTGCTATCTGACGATAGGTATAGTACCAACTAGCAGATTCCCGGCGTGTCCTGTCTGGTGTACTCATAACCCAATAAGCACCTGTATACATCTTAGGTGATCCAACTGACACCAGTGGCTTGTGAGACCAGCCACCGCCCCTCGTCGGGGTCTCGACTGTATACACTAGTCTACTCCGGAGTATCGATGCCCTGTCTCAAAACTCCCACGACTAGGGACCACAATAAAGGATATGCATATAAACCACCCAACTCTCACAAATATGATCGCCATCATACTGTTGGTAGTAAAGCAAGATCCTAAGGGCTCTATCAAAGTGTTACATGTAATCAGTCACCTGAACATGTACACGACTGATAAAGGCAAACCAGATAGCATACAATCATCTCGAGTAACACTGTCCTACCGGTATAGGTCCTCCGCAATCATTGCAATCGCGTGCCTGCGATCCAATAATTGACTCTGAGGGCACTATCTCCAACACTTCATATACGAGCTTTATGAGTTTTTGGTGGTGTCGTTGGACTCACCAATGTCCTAGCAGCATTCAAGGATGTGATGAACCAGATTTCTTCAGGCCATTCCTCGACCATTTTATCGTTGTGTTATTGATGACATTCTGGTCTTTTCCAAGAGTCGTGAGGAACTTGAGCAGCACTTGAGGATTTGCTTTGCAGACATTGGGAGAGCCCCAGCGGTTTGCTAATTCTCGGAGTGTTCCTTCAGGCTTGATTGTGTTGAACTCCTAAGTCTTGTAGTTATGGGAGACGGTATTCGTATGGACCCGAGGAAGATCGAGGCCGTACAGCTTGGCCGAGACTTTCAACGGGGACAGTTGTCCGCGGATTTTTAGGCTTAGCCGGTTTTTACCGCCGTTTCGTGCTTGATTTCTTTTGTATCGCTGCACCGTTGACCGGACTGGAAAGGAAGGAGGTTCTTTTCTTGGACTGAGGCATGCGAGTTGAGTTTTCAGTAGTTGAAGACTCGGTTGACAACTGCATCAGTTCTTTCTTTGCTTTCTGGATCGGGCAACTTTGTTGTTTAACTGTGTTGTTTCTCGAGTGGGGCTCGATTGTGTACTGATGTAGCATGATTGAGTTATCGCTTTTGCTTCCCGACAGTTGGAGGAAGTATGAGCAGGATTATCCCACTACTGATCTGGAGATTTTCCGCGGTGTTCTTGCGTTGGAGATTTCGGGACACTACTTGTATGAGAGTCGTGTCAGATTTTCACGAACCACCAGAGCTTAATGTACATCTTCCTGCAGCGAGTTTTGATTGTTGAGATAGCGCCGTTGGATGGAGCTTGTAAAGAATTATGTTTGTGAGATCCTTTATTACTTGTGGCAAGGCGATTGTGGTAGCTGGTACTTGAGTCGTAGGCCCTGGGTTAGCTTGTCCCAGTTGTGCGCAATTCTGATACAGTCTTATGCAGATTTATAGTTCTTGTGCGATCATTGAGTATAGCTTATGTTCGCCTCTACTAAGGGGACAACTTGCTCATGTCCGTGCCCGTCTACTATTACTTAATCATTTTTGTGAGGCACTGCCCACCGATGCTCGTTGTCTCTAATACTTGAGCATGTTCGGCAGGGTAAAGATTCAGAGTCATTGATTTATGACCAGGGTGTGCTACGTTCCGGACTCGTTGGTGTGTACCTGATACTGATAGGTAGATACGCGAGGTCCCAAAGCAGGCACAGCCATCAGCTTTCAGTGTTCATCCAAGTGCCACCAAGATATAACATGACTTGAGAGTTAGTTACGGGTAGGTAGGGATGAAGAGTGATGTTTCGGATTTCGTTTCGAGGTGTCTAACTTGTTGGTGAGCTAAGGTTGAGCATTTGGAGACCGGCTGGAGAGTTGCAATCTTTAACCGTTCCGGAGTGGGAATGGGAGCAGATATCCATGAATTTCGTTGGCGTGTCTACCCAGATTTAGACAGGGTGTGACTCCATTTGGGTGTTTGTTGTCCGGTTATGCTCAGTTTGCTCAGTTGTTCTTTGTTAAGTTTGTGCGTTTGCACGGAGTTCCTTCATGCGTTGTATCCAATAGAGGCACCCCGTTCGCTAGCCGTCGTTGGCAGAAGCTTCAGGAAGCCTTGGGTACTAGTTGAGCTTTATCTCTGCTTTTCCATCTGTAGGCCGATGGTTTGTGAGAGCGGACTATACAGACTTTGGAGGATAGGCTTGTGCGTACGTACTAAGTGTTTGTGGGTGTTAGGTTTACATAGCACCTCATGATGGGCTTGGAAGCATCACATGTGCCAAAATCAAATTTTTAAGGTGCTAAGTGAAAATACAAAGAATCATCACTAGAAATTTAGGGTTTCATTACATTGACATCATCACAAGTAGAAAAAGCTAGGGTTTTGAGAGTACAACCTTTGTAGCTCCCTACGCTAGACTCCTTGGCTACTTGAGGGTTGGAAAAAGGTTCGCTTGAGATCCTCTAGGTCCACGACGATCCACCCGAAGCTTATTTGCCCAAAGCTCCCTGCTTTACTCGATATGTGAATGAAGCAGAGCAAACACCCTACACAAATGGGCTAGATGTGTGTAGTATGATGATGTGGTTAATATTCTATAATCAAAACTCTTTCTTTTTATCAACCTCACTCAAAGAAATTATCAAGAGAGGAAGAAGAAGATGATGGCTAAGCTTTCTCACAAAAGGAAAATGTTATGAGAGTAAATTATTGAAATGAGAAAAAGGATTAATCTATATTAATCCTTCTCACTTCAACCATGGTTAGAATCATCTAGATTTTTATCAAATGGGTTAAAAGACAAAATGATAATTAACCCAAGGTTAAAAGGTGGTTGAAGCATGGTCAAAGATGATAAACATAAACCTTGTGTGAATTATCCTTTCCTTTTTTTGTAAATTATAAATAAATAGAAAATTCTACAATATAAGTCTTGCATTGCCACCAAACATGTATCAACAACGATGATACAAGGTATGCATGTATGTATCCATGCACATCATCATGTGCATACATGCATGCATACAAAAAAAGAAAAAGAGTTTAATTAAAGAATTAATCTAAAAGTCATTTATTAAATCAACACTTGATTTTGCAAACCGGTCATATCACATACGACCCGACCAATAGAAAATGCCCAATTAATATACGGTATCATATATCCGTATTTAATCGGGTCCCCGCGCATATCTCATATGCACACCACATCATTTCGCCTGAGCCAGGAGACTTCATTGTGGGACGCTAAGACTCGTCAATACGCCGGCAGTAAGTAATGATCATATCAAATACCTACAAACCGCAAGCGGTCAGCTAAACGTAACGGCCATCCGGGTATTGAGCAATTAGAAGAAAACAAGCGAACCTGTCATAACTCCCGTCAAGCCAACCGGCAACACTACCGTACAGTCCGGTCTCTTCATCAGATATGCTGCATATCGAGTCTAGGGATGGTAACGTCGACTCCAATAACTCAATAAGTCGTTCCGATGAATGGTCTATAACAGATCGAGAAACTACTGGTAACACTTATCAGTAAATCTCAACAGCCCTGGCCAGGGACTTACTTATATAGCCAATCGAGCACAGCACAGTATCAACTCCCAATACCGGGAGAGATGAAAACCCCTCCTATCGCTCATTGCCTTCGTGTGTCTCGGGACTGTACCCAACGGCCACCTGTTTGCACAACTCAGTAGAGCCGTGGTAGGGTGGTAATCAAAGTACAGTGGGAGAACACACAAGACTCTATGACGATCTCGGTTTTACAGACTAACCTGCACCAGTGTCACCTGAGAACTGCTATCCGACGATAGATATAATTCCATATAGGAGTTCTCGGTGAGTCCGTCCAGTGTACCCAGTCACCACTAAGCACCCGTATACGATCTCGATGTCAAACATCGATGAATGTGGGAACATCCATCGCCCATCATATGGGTCTAGTATCATATATGCTAGTCTACTCTGGTATATCGATGCCCCGTCTCGATATACCTACGACTAGGGACATTTCAGGATATGCTTATAAACTACAGATGTCCTACTAGTGTGATCTCCATCATAATCACAGTAGTCAAGCCTATATCCTCAGGGCTTTATCAACATGTGTGAATGAATAAAAGCATGATCAAATCAACATGTGAGATAAAGAAGAACCAGATAGCATACTATCATGTCGAGCAAGAATGTACACTGAATATATATATATACATGTATAAATACATCCACTATCATATAATGGCCTCTAGGGCATACATATATCCAACAGTGGGCAGTTGGGATCGTCACTTGCCATTGTTAGGGTTCTCCTTCGATAGCTGTTATCAGGAGACATTCCAATTGGTAACCTTTAGGGCTTGCTAGGTAGGTGGTGTCGATCGCCAGTATGTTTTTCTGACTCCGCGAGACTAGGATTTTTGGACCCCAGCTAGTCATGAGACTACGGAAATGATCCAATTGATTCAAGTCAGCGTGAGTGCAGCCCAGTGCAGACAGGAGTCTTATGCCGACGGTTATTGTCGCAGACTTGAGTTCGCAATGGGAGATCATGTATTCCTATGAATTTTTTCGTTGAAATGGCGTGTTGAGTTTTAGGAAACTTAGTCCCAGAATTGTAGGTCCTTTCGAGATCTTTGAAGCGAGTTAGTACCGTTGCCTAAAATATAGCACTTCCGCCCAAATTTTTGAGTATTCACCCCGTATTCCTTGTATCGATACTTCGCAATTACCGTCATGACCTTTCTCACATGATTGAGCATCAGACCTTGTAGCTTGGACATGATCATTCGTTCACCAGCAACCGATAGTTTTAGTGGATCGGAAGGTGGAGGGACTTCGGTCAAGGGTCTTGCTATATGTGAAGGTTCTTTGGCGTAGCCGTATAGTGAGGTGACCACTTGGGAGGCTGCGAGGGAGATTTGGGAATTTTGTAGTCATCTCTTTGAAGTTATGCTTAGTGAGAATTTTAAATTCGGTGACCGAATTTCTTTCGGGGGGGAAGATTGTAACGTTTTGGAAATCGTTTTGCGAATTTTCCGTTTTTGGGTTAAATAAATTGTATTTTCCATAAAAACCTAGAAGCGATCTTTTTGCAGTATAGAATTCACTGCACCTAGTTTAGCTAATAAATTACTAGTTTGCGGGTTTTTGTAAGCCACTGGTAATTTTTGTGCATTTTAATATTTTTCCATAATTAAAATATTATGTTAATACTTTATTTGTGCACTTTATTAGTAGTGATTACAATTTGGATTAGGTTAATTACTACTAATGTGAATCTATGCTAAATTAATCACTAGATTAAGCTTTAAACCTTTCTCCGCAAAATATCAAGATATTTATGGAAATTAAATGAATTTTGAAAAGAAAAGAATGAAGTGGATAAAAGTGTTTTTATTTTATTAAGCAATTATTGTTTTTTCTTCTAGAATTTCCTACACACTTCCAGAAAACCCTAGCCTTTTTCCCCCGTTGGCTGAAACCATCCCCTTGCTGCCCTTTGTTGTTCTTCACCCCATTTCATCACTTCAAACCTCAATTAAATCCTCAAAAATCATCAAATATTCACACAAACTCAAAACCAGATCAAAACCCATCATTCTTCATCACATATCAAGCTTGGATCTTCTTTAAAGTTAGCATTTTGGAGGCAAAATTGGATTTCTAGTTGATAGATTTTGATCTTTTGTGGAGGTATAAATCCAAACCCTAAACTCTAATTGTTGCTTAATACTTTAATTAGCTTAATCAGATGTTAATTTAAAGCTTTTAATTTCATATTTAGAATTCCTATTAAGGTTTTTGTAATCAAATTAGGATTTTGATTAGTGAAATGGTTAGTTGATAATTTTAGACAAATGAAAACTATACCTAGTTGCCAGTTTGTTAATTGATATTTTCCTAATTGTATAATTAAGATAATTAGCAAACTAAACTTTTACTAATCCTATTTAAGTGAGATTAAAATTCTAGTAATGGTTTGGATGGTTTAATCTTGCTATTTGGTGATGTTTGTAAATTCTAGTTTTGGTAAAACTTGTAGTTTTGAGCTAAAATGATATATGTTGCTTACTTGATTTCGGTAAGTTTGGCGTGGGTTTTTTTTGACGTTGCGACGTTATTTTTACTAGATTCCATGTTATATCTTATATTGTGAATGCGCGATCGGTACGATCAGCGTCTAGGCTTGATAGTTGTGTCGCTTTGCGTTCCTAGCTAGGGTCGTGCTAATGTCGTTCGTGTCTTTGTATAGCTTTTTCTCTTGAGTTGGTTTTGTAGTGTCGCTACGCGCGTTAGCCACTGGACGAACACTTGAGAGTATGTTTGGGGTTGGTGTGTCGGTCAAACGTAGTTTGTACGTGTTATTGGTCGATTGCTAATATATACTTGTTATATTGTTATTTGCTTTCAGGATCGTAGGAGGGGACTTCGTGCGCTGCGAACAGGGGAAAGTGAGTAGTTGGTTTTACTTAGCCAGGACTGTTGTGAGTAGATTTAACATCTACAGGGGAATCGCCCGCATGGCGTTATGCGTCTGGGCTAGATTAAATGATATGACTATAAGTTAAATGATATGACACGCACTGTTGGGCTTTCCTTGCACCTAGTCTAGGGTTTGGTAGCATCACTCATGCCACTTTAAAATTTAAAGAGGTGCAAAGCAAGAAAACCATGAATCTTTACTAGAAATTCTAGGGTAACAAGTTTGTATCACATACAAAGAAGTAAAGAGAGTAGGATTACAACCTTTGTAGTCCGTTCCTTCCCTTCATAAGCTCCGTGTTGAGGACCCTTCGCTGCGATCATCAAGAACTCGGACTCTCGTGAGGCTCCAAGAGGTGAATGATGCTTCTTGCTTTATGTCTTCTTGATCTAAGATGATCTACCTTGAAGAATCTCTAACACAAGCTTACACTTCACTAATTAACTTATTAGAGAAGTGAACACCCTAATCTAAGTGGTTAGAATAGATGAGGATGATGAAGTAGGAATTTTACACTCTTTTGTTTTCAATTTCTCACTATTAATCACCACAACTCAAAAAGCTAGCAAGCTTTTTTTAAGAGCAAGAAGAAGAAGAAGCAGCAAAAGCTTTTGTGATGAATAATGAATTATTGTTGTGGTTACAATTGCAACCATAGTTTAAGAATGAAAGGCTTAAACCTTATAGAGAATAAACCATAGGTTAAGGGTTTGGGTTTGGTTAACAAATAACTTCACAAAATATCAAAGCAAGATGACAAAATGAAAGCTTCATGAAGCTTCCTTAACCCTCATCCACATAGCTAACCCTAATCCAAACCCTAACTTGGTTTAAACTCAAAATACATGTTGCATTTGTAACCCTAACATGTTACAATATTATATATCATATATATAATATATTTTGTAACAAAAGAAAATAATACAATTAACATATATCGCATATACATCAATGTATTATCCAGTGAGAAAATGAATCAATAAAGCGAGCTTATATTAGTTAACGTAATGTAATATATCACATATATAATTATATATTAAATTTTCAAATCAACTCTTGATCCGACAATCGGGCTATATTGCATATAACCGACAAATATAACATGTACCAATGCATCGAATCAACACTTGATCCGATGATCCGGCTATATCACATATACCCGGCCGATATCACATATCGCGAGAATAGAATACAGTAGCTCATATCTTATTATTCTCGGTCCTGGACATATCGCATATGTGCTCCTGAGCCAGGAAAGCTCTGTGTAGGACTCTAAAGAATCGTCAATACGCCGGCAGTAAATGATGATCATATCAAACACCCACAAGCTGCAAGCAGTCAGCTAAACGTAACAGCCATCCAGGTATTGACCGATCAGAAGATCAACAAGCAAGTCTGTACATTCTCCTGTGAATCCAATCAGTAACACTACCGTACAGTCCAGTCTCTTCGTCTGATATGTCGCATATCCAGTCTAGGGGTGGTAAACGTCAGACCCCAGTAACCGATAAGCCGTGTCGATGTGAGGCTTATAACTGGTCGAGATACTACTGATAACTCTTACCAGTAGCACTCCATATCATCCCTGGCCAGGGACTTCCAGTTATAGCCAATCGAACACAGCATAACATCAACTCCCTATACCGGGAGACGAAACCCCTCCTATCGCTCATTGCCTCCAAGTGATTCGGGACTGTACCCAAAAGCCACCGTTTTGCACGCCCTCTTGGACCTGGTAAGGTGGAAATCAATGTACAGTGGGAATCACGCAAGGCTCTATGACGACCTCGGGTCTACAGACTAACCTGTACCAGTGTCACCGGAGAATTGCTATCTGACGATAGGTATAATACCATCTAGGAGTTCTTGGCGAGTCCGTTCAGTATACCCAGTCTCCACTGCGCACCTGTATACCATCTTTGTTGTCAAACACTGATGGATATGGGATCATCCATCGCCCATCATATGGGTCAAGATGCGTATACGCTAGTCTACACTAGTGTATCGATGCCCTGTCTAGATACACCCTCGACTAGGAACAGTTATAAGATGTACTCGTTGACTATCCTGACCCACTAGTATGATCTAATCATAGCCCTAGTAGTCAAGTACATATCCTAAGGGCTTTATCAACATGTGAGAGCAAGACAGTAAACCAATACAAGTCAACATGTTAAGACAAAGTGAAACCAGATTGCATAAAATCATATCGAGCAAGAAAGTCCTCACTATATATATCTAACCATCCACTATAATATACACCATGTTGGATATATGTATGCCCAAGAGGCCATTAAACGATGTATTTATACATACATACATATATATATATTCAGTGTATATTCTTGCTCGACATGATAGTATGCTATCTGGTTCTTCTTTATTTGACATGTTGATTTGATCATGCTTTTATTCATTCACACATGTTGATAAAGCCCTGAGGATATAGGATTGACTACTGTGATTATGATAGAGATCATACTAGTGGGACATCTGTAGTTTATAAGCATATCCTGGAATGTCCCTAGTCGTAGGTGTATCGAGACGGGGCATCGATATACCAGAGTAGACAAGCGTATATGATACTAGACCCATATGATAGGCGATGGATGTTCCCACATTCATCGATGTTTGACATCGAGATCGTATACGGGTGCTCAGTGGTGACTGGGTACACTGGATGGACTCACCGAGAACTCCTATATGGAATTATATCTATCGTCGGATAGCAGTTCTCAGGTGACACTGGTGCAGGTTAGTCTATAGACCCGAGATCGTCATAGAGTCTTGTATGTTCTCCCACTGTACTTTGATTACCACCCTACCACGGCTCTACTGAGTCATGCAAACAGGTGGCCGTTGGGTACAGTCCCGAGACACACGAAGGCGATGAGCGATAGGAGGGGTTTCGTCTCTCCCGGTATTAGGAGTTGATGCTGTGCTGTGCTCGATTGGCTATATCAGTAAGTCCCTGACCAGGGCTCTTGAGATTTACTGATAAGTGTTATCAGTATTTTCTCGATCTGTTATAGACCATTCATCGGCACGACTTATTGAGTTATTGGGGTCGACGTTACCATCCCTAGACTCGATATGTAGCATATCGGACGAAGAGACCGGACTGTTCTGTAGTGTTGCCGGTTGGCTTGACGGGAGTTGCGACAGGTTCGCTTGTTTTCTTCTGATCGCTCAATACCCGGGTGGCCGTTACGTTTAGCTAACCGTTTGCGGCTTGGGGGTGCTTGATATGATCATCACCCACTGCTGGCGTATTGACGAGTCTTAGAGTCCCACAATGGAGTTGCCTAGTCCAGGCGAAACGATGTGGTGCGCATATGAGATATGCGCGTGGACCCGGTTAAAATGCGCGTATGAGATACCGTATATTAATCGGGCAGTTTGCTTTTGATCGGGTCGTATGCGATATGACCGGTTTGCTAAATCAAGTGTTGATTTATCATTGACCATTAGTTTCTCACTTTAAACCCTTTCTTATCTTTTTGGTTGTATGCATGCATGTATGCATTTATTCTCATTCGTGCACATAGGATGTGCATGCACACATACATGCATACATAATTCTATGACGGTTGTTGATATAGTGGATGGTGGCAATATAAGACTCACACCATTTATAAAATATTTGGATATTATTTTTTGGAAAAAGGAAAATGGAAATGGAAATTGTTATCATGGTTTAATATTTTATTCTTGTACTAACCCTTTGGTTTAACCATGATTCATTTTCTATGGCCATTTTTGTTCCAAACTAAAATATCTAGATATTTTATAACTATGGTTAAGAATGAGAAAGAGAAAATATATATATTCTCATTTCTCATTTTTATTCATAAGTTCATCATTATCTTGAGCTCTTTACAAGCCATCATCTTCTTCCTCCTTTCTCTCTTACTCTCTAGTTTTCTCAAGTGAGCAAAAGAGTCATCAAGTTAGGATTTTGAAGTGAGAAAACTAACTACATCACCATTCTACACTAGTCTTTCCCATTAGTGTAGAGTGTTAGCTTCCATTTCTTCTCTTGATCTAGTGGAGCTTCAAGATTGGACAAAGAGGACTCCGGGTAGATCGTCATGGACCTAGAGGATCTCACGCGAACCTTTTTCCAACCCTCAACTAGCCAAGGAGTCTAGCGTAGGGAGCTACAAAGGTTGTACTCTCAAAACCCTAGCTTTTACTACTTGTGTTTGTGTTGCCCTAATTTTTCTAGCATGATCCTTAAGAAAGTTTCTTTAGCACCATATAAAATTTAAATATGGCATGTGTGTTGATTCCAAACCCTTGTAGTGGTGCTGTAGGAAACCCTTCATGGTATCAGAGCTAGGTTAGAACTTTAGGCGACGTTTAGGCAAAGTTAAAACTCCGATCGAACCACGAAATACGGATTCTGACCCTTCTCTGGACATTTTTTAAAACTGTGTTTTTTTCTGAATTAAAAATACTTAAAAAATTCTGCAAGTAAATATAAGCAATACTATAAAAAACGACACCATGATCCTTACATATTGCCGCGGAACCATGGCCATACCTTGCTTGGGCCGCGGATCCGCGGCCGTACAGAAGCCTTATGGCATCAATTTTGTACAGTAATGTCATTAGCTGCTTGTACATATTTTTGGGTATTTTTAATCTGACTCAAGTGTTGAGTGTTCTGGGAATTATTTTGGATTCGTTGATTCGATCAAAAAATTTAATTTCGTGCTATTTTCGGGTAATTTAGAAACTATAAAAAAGTTCGAACGGATATCATTAACTCACTTTTTCCCGGCACGAAAAACTTTCAAGTGTTGAATTTTTCTCGAGTTTAAATCTTTCGGAAATACGTGCAAGTAATGTGGTGGACCCTCTAGAAGAACACAAATCTTAACTCGATTATGTGACTATCTGAACTGCCTCTAAACCTTAGGGTTTGGGGCAGTACGACATGCCACATGTGAGGTGTTGGCTTGACCCTTCTACGGCTGGACCACTGCTACTGTGACATGTTCCGGGATTTTTGAACTCCGCTCAAGTGTTGAGCTATTTAGGAAATCTTGGGTATTTGATTATTCGATCGGAAAGTTTAATACTGTCTATTTATCTGGAATGTGATACAATATGTGGAATTCATATAGTTAGGCATGAAATGCGAAGTATGTGATATTTCAGATTTACGATGTCTAAAGTGATTGTGGATTCCAAATGTTGTAATTTTACACTTTCTTTTATGTGACCGTAAGCGTAGTATGTCGCATGTCACCGGTTTCGTTGCTATACATCAACGACAATCGGGGTACACATACTTACTTACGTTGATGATATATGATATTATGTGTTGCTGAGATATGATGTGCAGGATTGTCGCGATTGAATAGCCGGGTTTTTTTTATGTGAGATGAGAGTTTTCTTTTCATTCATGTAAAATTCAAATGTAATGTAATATTCTTTTATTTGGGGCACTACCGGGTTGAGGTTGATGTCACCAGTGTTGTATATTATTTACTTTTCCGCATTAGGATATACCCAAGGAGGGGAGCACAAGTGACCGGGTTCTGGGGTTCAGAGGGAGGCCATCTCGAGGAGTCGAGACCGGGTCTCCTAAACTCCAGAATTGGTAGGGTCGCTTGCCGCTCTCGTAGAGGTCTAGGGGTGTGGGTTGGGCTATTCATCGCGACTGTGGAATCCGTACTTTCTATTGTTGGCTAAATACTAAATACGGACGTCCGAGTATATCCTATATTATCATATCTGTGTTTCTGCTGCCTGTATTCTGTGATGTGATATCTGAGACAAATGATATATTATATATAAGATATATAATAGACGTTGCTTATGTTTTACACCCGCGCTAGTCCCGTCCCGGTATGCCGTTAGTTAAGTAAGCTAACGGTGCATAATGGAACATTGCGGCGAATGCGGTTGGCATAAGCGTACGTTGTATTTTCGTTTCTTTTCTGTGGTTGGCTTAAGGACTTAAATGATGGGGCTACATTAATATGATTAATGTAAAGAAAATAAACCTAAAAAGATGTTGTAGAATCGGATTTGAAAACCACTCGGCTCTTTATGAAAAAGCTACATTTCAAAACTGCGGAGCTTAAGCCACTCCTTTTTGAAAACCATTTGATTCTACGACGATATCAAGTTCAAAGCGTTAAAGATTTTCTTAAAAATCATCCGCAACCCTCCGTCATTTTAGGAATTAGAGTACTTAGTATTCATGCTACGTTTGTTAACTATAGTTAAGGCGCAGTGTACGGTAGCTAAGTGATATCTTCCTACACTGCATATGATGCAGATTAATTAGGACATTCATGCGACTTTGTTGACCATAGTTAAGGGTCATGTGACTGGGTCTAATTAATCAAGAAATGAAGGGTAGAACTTGACTGGTACTTATGATTTGTTGACCATAGTTAAGGTCATGGGTACTAGGGGTAAAAACCACATCGGGAATTTCAATAGTTGAAATTTGCAATGAGATTGCATACCTTCCGTATGATAGTTGGATCCCGATCCCACTGTGGGCAATAGTTGCTCCGAGGAGAGTTTTGCAGTTTACAATTAGCTAACCTATTAGGTGTCTAGAAAGGTGTTAACGGGGCTACGCCTCTGGGAAAATGAGGTTTACTTTAATTAGGTCTGTGCGAAAGCACGGGGAACCTCCCTCAAGTACCGACACTGGCCTGGCTGAACGGTTGGCGAAGTTGTAGACTGTAATTAATCCTGGCTAGTTTTCTTTTTAAGGTTTGAAAGAAAAACTTGATTAAAGCAGTGGGAGGCATCGATTAGATAAGATAATAACCAATCTGATCTTTACAAGAGCTTTCGCTGAGTGTATTCTTTTCTCTCTCTTAATGGCAGATACCAATGACAGGACTCAAACTTCTACTAGATAAAAATAAAATGAATGGGACCAATTATAAAGACTGGCTGAGGAATCTGAACATTGCCTTGACTTATGATAAGGTATCATATGTCCTCACGGCTCCAGCCCCGCCCGTCCCAGGTCCAAAATCCTCAGTTGCGGATATTGAAGTCCGCAAGACATGGGACGCTGACTGTGCCACAGCCAAATGCCTCGCGCTTGCATCAATGGATAACACACATCAAAAGCAGCACGAGAATATGGACATTCACGTTATATTCCTCCATACAATATAGGGATATTATTCTGCAATCCCTCCCCTCCACCTTTGCTCAATTTATAGTTAATTTCAACATGCACAACATAGAGAAGGAACTACCTGAACTCCTTAATATGTTAAGGAGTGCAGAGAGCATACTTAAATCAGTGAAAACTCATGTTTTGAGTGTTAGGAAATCTTCCTCTTCTCGCCCAAAGGCTAAGGCCAAGGAAAAGATAAAGAAGAAGCACACTAAGCCTAGGGGTGGAGTTAAAAAGGTCAAGGGGAAGGACAAGTCCAAAGCTGGAGAATCGGGGAAAGGGGAATGTTATCACTGCCACAAAATAGGACATTGGAAGCGCAACTGCACGGGGTACTTAAATCTCAAGAAGAAGCATGGGGATGCTTCCGCTTTAGGTGTGTTTGTGACAGAAAATTGTTTTTCAATAAACTCTGCTTCCTGGGTATTAGATACCGGTTCAGGTTCTCACATTTGCAATTCTATGCAGGGGCTGAGAAATAGCAAGGTTTTGAAGACAGGTGACCATACTCTCCACATTGGAAATAGTTCCAATGTACATACAGTTGCAGTGGGAGAGTATCATTTGGGGTTGCCGTCTGGGTGTATATTAGTCTTGAACCCATGTTATTTTGTACCTAGTATGCTTTGCAATATAATATCCATTTCTTTATTAGACAATGAAGGATATAATTTTGTATTGTAGAACAATGTTATGAACATTCACCTGAATCAAATGTTGGTTGGGTATGGTACGCTTAATAACGGGATATACGTCCTAAATCAACATACAGTTTTCAGCATACAACACACTAATAAAAGAAAACTTTTAGAAATAAATGAAGCTTTTCTTTGGCACTGTAGACTTGGTCATATTAACGAAACAAGACTAAACAAGTTACACAAAGATGGATATTTAACCCTTTTGAATATAAATCTTATGCGACTTGCCAGTCTTGTATCAAGGGTAAAATGACCAAAACTCCGTTTACCGGACACGGAGAAAGAGCTACTGAGCTCCTAGGACTCATACATAGTGATGTATGTGGGCCAATGTCTACACAGGCTAGAGGCGGTTTTTCATACTTCATTACTTTCACTGACGATTTCTCAAGATTCGGTCATGTATTTTTATTAAAGCACAAATCCGAAGCTTTCGAGAAATTCTCTGAATATAAACTCGAAGTAGAAAAACAAACCGGCTTGAGTATCAAAATGCTTCGATCAGATCGAGGTGGGGAGTACCTCAGTACAGAGTTTGCAAACTTCCTAAAAGAGAATTGGATTCTCTCTTAGATCACTCCTCCTTACACACCACAGCACAACGGTGTGTCTGAACGACGGAATCGGACCCTATTAGATATGGTCCGATCCATGATGAGTGATGCTGAGTTACCCGTCTCATTTTGGGGGCATGCATTGGAGACTGCAGCGTTTCTACTGAACAGGGTCCCAACCAAAACCATGTCTACTACGCCATATGAGATATGGCATGGGAAGAGACCATCTCTTAAGAGAATTAAGATTTGGGGTTGCCCGGCCTATGTTAAAAAGTAGAATCCGGAAAAAATCGAGACACGGTCGGTCATGTGTAATTTTGTGGGTATCCAAAGAATTCTTATGGATATCTTTTCTACCACAAGGAGGAACAAAAGGTGTTTGTTTCTCAGTATGCCACATTCTTGGAAAAAGAGTTTTTCACAGATAAAGTTGATGGCAATGTGGTGGATCTAGAAGAGGTTCTAGAGACACAAACTACAAATGAAGACTTGGTTGAACCGGTTGTTGCAATAGAAACTGAGGAAACTCAACCACTCCGTAGGTCTGGTAGGACTTCTCGCCCACTGGAGAGGTATTACGGTTTCCTCATTGATGGTGACAGAGAAGACTGCATCATGGAGGATGATGATCCTACCAGCTTTCAGCAAGCTATCACGAGTGAAGACTCTGTGAAGTGGCTGGATGCCAAGAGATCCGAAATGGAGTCTATGTACACCAACAAAGTATGGACTTTGGACGTTGTACCCCCTGGGGTAAAACCTGTGGGGTGCAAATGGATCTTTAAAAGAAAGATTGGTGTAGATGGGCAGGTACAGACCTATAAGGCAAGACTTGTGGCGAAAGGTTTTCGTCAAAGACCAGGTTTGGACTATGACGAGACTTTTTCTCCCGTAGCCATGCTTAAATCCATTCAGATCCTACTTGCTATTGCTGCTCACTACGACTATGAAATCTGGCAGATGGACGTTTAAAACGGCATTTCTAAATGGAGATTTAGAAGAATGCGTTTATATGGATGAGCCAGAGGGCTTCATTGACAGTGGGAGCAGCGGGAAAGCATGTAGATTGCTTAAATCCATATATGGGTTAAAGCAGGCATCACGGAGCTGGAACATCTGTTTCGATGATGTTATCGAAGAGTTTGATTTCATCAAAAATCCAGATGAACCTTGTATTTATAAGAAGGCTGTAGGGAGAGCTGTCACATTCCTCGTATTGCACGTGGATGACATTCTTCTGATAGGAAATGATATTCCTATGCTACAGTCGGTCAAATCTTTCTTATCACTTAGGTTCTCCATGAAGGACCTGGGTGATGCCACATACATTCTGGGCATTAGGATCTATAGGTATAGATCCTAAAGGTTATTGGGATTGTCCCAAACCAGGTACATCAACACCATCCTAAAAAGGTTTAGTATGGAAGACTCCAAGCGGGGTGCCTTACCCGCTTGCCATGGGGTCACTCTCTCCAAGGACTCTTGCCCAAAGACCGATGATGAGAGAGCTCGCATGAGCATTATATCCTATGCTTCGGCAGTAGGATCTATAATGTATGCGATGTTATGTACACGCCCAGATGTAGCTTATGCACTTAGTGTTGTAAGCAGGTATCAATCCAACCCAGGGGAGAATCACTGAATAGCTGTGAAGAACATTCTTAAGTACTTGCGAAGGACTAAAGAATTGTTCTTGGTTTATTGTAATGGAGATCTCCAAATAGAGACCTTTACCGATTCGAGCTTCCAGAGTGATAAGGACGACAACAAATCTATCTCTGGGTTTGTATTTACCCTCAAAGGAGGGGCGGTAAGTTGGAAGAGTTCCAAACAGGATACCGTTGCAGACTCTACGATGGAGGCTGAGTACATTGCCGCGAATGATGCTGCCAAGGAAGCCGTCTGGATGAAGAAGTTCGTCTCGGAGCTAGGAGTAGTTCCAACCATTATTGATCCAATACCATTGTATTATGATAATAATTGGGCCATGGCGTTAGCCAAGGAGCCCAGGTCCCATCAGCGGTTCAGACACATCCTGAGGCACTTTCATTTGATCCGGGAGATTGTAGATCGCCGCGAGATCGAGATTAGGAGAGTAGACTCAAAGAATAACACCGCGGATCCACTCACCAAGGCCCTCCCTCAGCCGCAGCATGAGCGACTTTTTGAGATGTTCGGTATGAGATACGCCAATAACTGGCCTTAGTGCAAGTGGGAGATTGTTGGATATATGTATGCCCTAGAGGCCATTATATGATAGTGGATGTATTTATACATATACATATATATATATATATATATATATATTCAGTGTACATTCTTGCTCGACATGATAGTATGCTATCTAGTTCTTCTTTATCTGACATGTTGATTTGATCAAGCTTTTATTCATTCACACATGTTGATAAAGCCCTGAGGATATAGGCTTGACTACTGTGATTATGATAGAGATCATACTAGTGGGACATCTGTAGTTTATAAGCAAATCATGGAATGTCCCTAGTCGTAGGTGTATCAAGATGGGGCATCGATATACCAGAGTAGACTAGCGTATATGATGCTAGACCCATATGATGGGCGATGGATGTTCCCACTTTCATCGATGTTTGACATCGAGATCGTATACGGGTGCTCAGTGGTGACTGGGTACACTGGACGGACTCACCGAGAACTCCTATATGGAATTATATCTATCGTCGGATAGCAGTTCTCTGGTGACACGGGTGCAGGTTAGTCTGTAGACCCGAGATCGTCATAGAGTCTTGTGTGTTCTCCCACTGTACTTTGATTACCACCCTACCACGGCTCTACTGAGTCGTGCAAACAGGTGGCCGTTGGGTACAGTCCCTAGACACACGAAGGCGATGAGCGATAGGAGGGGTTTCGTCTCTCCCGGTATTGGGAGTTGATGCTGTACTGTGCTCGATTGGCTATATCAGTAAGTCTCTGGCCAGGGTTGTTGAGATTTACTGATAAGTGTTATCAGTAGTTTCTCGATCTGTTATAGACCATTCATCGGCATGACTTATTGAGTTATTGGGGTCGACGTTACCATCCCTAGACTCGATATGCAGCATATCTGACGAAGAGACCGGACTTTACGGTTGTGTTGCTGATTAGTATGTCAAAAATATTTCTAAACCGCAATCAAGAACGGCGTCGCTTGGTAGCTAGCCGGTGAGTACAGGTCGGTCCACAGGGATGTTGTGAATTTCCTAATCGCACTAACGAGTTAATTCCGATTGTGGTCGGACAGATTATGAAATCTAAAAACTAAATTATTTTATACTAAGATTAATCTATATCTAAGTCTTGCTAGGGTTAGCTCTAGGTTAACTTTGGAAAGTCAATAAATCTCACCGCTTTCTATACCCATATGAAGATCTAATTAGGTGTTATGGTAATTATTAATAAAAGGGATTAGAATCATTTGGAAAGATATTTCTTCCTCTAGGTTCTTGTCCTTCCTTTATCAATCCTCACCCTAACCTCCATGGAAAACCATCACAACTGGCCCTTTATACTACGATATTACCGCTACCTCGAGGGATAGGGTGCCGTAGGGAGCGGTGTGTGCATGTATGCATGGAGTCCTATGAAAAAGTATGATGGGCAAGAAAGGGATGAGAGATCTCATCTCTTAAAAAGCCTTCCCCTGATCTAACCCTAACAAGCGAGGAGACTACTCGCTCATTAGGGAATTGAAAAACATTTATCTAGGGCAAAGAATAAAAGATCTAACTAGGGAAAGGATTTAAAATTACCTAGGGCAAGGAATTAAATTTATCTAGGGCAAGAAAAATAAATTAAGAACTTACAAATTGATGCTCTCCAAAAGAAATCTAAATTTTATTATTGAAGGTAGGCATAGGGAGGCATGAAAAGAATACAATGATATGGGCTTCTATTTATAAGACATACCCTAGGTTACAATTTATTCGCACGTCTGCATTTACCAAAATATCCTTAGGAAGACCTAGTCAAAGTAGACTCCAAGCTTTGGTAAAATTTTATGTCTGGAAATTTTGGAACTGATTCCGGGCTTCTTGGGCTTTTTCTTTCTTTGGATGTTTATTCAATTTGGCTTCTCTATTTCTTCCAGAGCTCCAGTGAACAATTGCAGTAGACTTTTAACCGTTTTTTTTTGTAATCTTGGACCTTGTGTTACCTTGTACTGATCTTTTGTGTAGGCTTGATTAAGATCCTTCCATTTGTTGGTCAAAGTCCCTTTTTTGTGTCGTCTTCTGTCTTTTTCACTATTTTCGCTCCAAGAACCTGTAACTTGTAATATGTAGCAGACATGCGTCAAAAGCACCTGTTTATTTGTAAAAAGAATAAGAATGTGGAATATAATAATACAATATTATGGTGTGAACAAATACCCCCAAACTTATCTTTTGCTGGTCCACGAGCAAACTTATTTTTTATTCTTGACAAAAACCTAACCGCACTTTCACAGGGAAACGCGATTGCACTGAGCTCGTGCAACAAGCCGTTAAACCTCTAGGTGTCCCTAGCAGGAGGAGTGTTGTCTCCTGAGGGTTTTCAGCGGATACTACCCACAAAATCCTATCAATTTGGCTTCTTCGAATTTAATTCCCCAATTTGTTTTTCTAACAAGGAATTCTATTATCGTCGACCCGTAAATTATCCACCAATATTTTTAACACTTTCTCATCATTTTACTTAAGATTATATATGTTCTATAGACTTACTTAGCTTTCGGCATCTCTTAAGTTTTCCTTCTAGGGTTCCATCTCCGCTTAGGAATTTTTATCAACTCTACTAAAGATACAAGTTCTATTCTTCATTCCTCTCTCTCATCTAAATCCCAATCACATACCCCTACGTGTGTGTATAAATCACCCCTACACTTGGAAATTCAAATCAAGAAATCATACTCTTGTCCGTTGTCCAAAGTACTTATTAACTGGTGAATTTTTAAATCAATTTTGCTTACACATCCTTCATGCGACCGTTAATACTTCTTGAGGTACCAACAACCGATTACAAAATAAGTTTGCACTTTAAAGCGTAATTCCTAGTCTTGCAACACCCAAGGCTTTTAGCAGTGACTCCCAAACCAGTTGGTCTAAGGCACTAGGTGAAGAAACACCCTCGCTAAATATTTTTCTATTTTTACAGCCTTAAGTAATCACAAAAACCAGCGTTCATTTTTTTTTATTTATTCACTCTTTTTTTCTTTTATTTTCTTCATACTAAGGACTTTAGACAAGAGCATTTCAAGGTCTCTTCTACTATTCCAAGTTTCAAGGTGCGTTATTGTGCAAATTGTAGGGTATACATTTTCAGAATCTAGACTTAAGCTAGGAATTATTTTTCAAACTCATACTCTAATAAAAATATCAATACTTTTCCTTTGTTTTAACTTAGCCCAAGAAGTGAACTCAAAATTTGCCTATTTCTAAATAAACTACAAAGACATACACTTTCTATCGTTAAACTCTAAAGAAGGTTATTTTTAGGGTTTTTAATTTACTAAGTCTAAGATCTAGTCGTTCCTAGCCAGTTAACCTATTTGTCAAATTCAAATCAATTAGGTCAAAATTGAATACATTAATTTTTTTAATTTTTGAAAAAAATTCAATTTTTATGGATTTTAAAATAAGTAAGCAAATGCAAAAATATACATATGAATGCGAAGGAAGAAGGCTTACTGAGCATACCCCCAAACTTAAACTTGACAGCGTCCTCACTGTCATGCTACACCAAGAGGGTCAAAATTGTCGGCACTCCCCTGTTTATTTATTTATAAATAAAAAAATTCGATTTTTTTTATTTTTAGTAGAAAAAGAAAACAAAAAATATACAAAAAGGTACTCCCCAAACTAATCAAGGCCTTGCACAATCCAAATGTTAGCACCAACCATTCAAAAATTGTTTCGTGATGATGGTATGGTTGGTGAAAGAATGGAGTGTAAAGGAAAGAAATGAAAAATACACGAGACCGTGTGGAGAGAAAGGGAGAATATGGTCTCGGTGGAGGAGAAGAAGGGCGGAAAAGAGAAAGAAGGGTAGCGCGATCTTAAGGGTGTAAATCGAGTGAATAAATTAGCACAATTTGTGATGACCGATGTGTTAAAAATGATTGTGCTAATCTATCAACCCGTCGAGAAATGGGGTCAAATTCCTCAAAATTCGCAAGAAAACATGGGTACATCGAACTCGGTAGCGGAAATGAAGGCGTAACAGTCTCTTGCACGGTTGGAACGATAGGACAGACGAAAGGGAGTGAATTAGGGATAGGTTCATTCTCACCATAGTAAACTGTCTCGAATTTGAAAGATTCCATCAATGGTTCGAAACGACTGTAAGCAACCGAGTCTGATGGTTCAACTAACTCATCTGAAAATTCAAAGGACTCAAACTGGGGTGGTGAGACTTCAACATCGTCCGAAAAAGTGAAACACTCGTAAGTGGTTTCGGCTGTGAGAACTGTTTCAGATTCAAAGAAAAAAATTTCAAGCTCACAGTCTTCAAGCGTGATATTAGGCGTGGTCGGAACGATGGAAAGGAGGGAGGGTGATTTAGTTACAGGTTCAGGAGGATGAATTGGAAAATCCGACACATCAAACAAATATGGTTCAACCTCAATATTATCCTCAAGACTCTCCTCAATACTATCCTCATAAGTCTCCTCAATAGTTAACTCATCCATGCCATTAGCATCAAAATCAAGACGCATATGAAGTTCGGGAGAAACATTTAATGACTGTTTCATCATCCAAAATATTCCCGGCGTCTATATCCTCAATCAAGTGAAAATCAATATTTTCTGACACCTCATCAAAAGCATGGATATTTATCGATTTAGGTTCTAGAGTGGAGGTGTAAAGATCGAAAGGATTACGTGTGGTTTCACTTGAAAGGGGTTCTTCACAATCTGGCAAATCAAGCATTACAAAATCACACAACTCGTTTTTATTTTCAACTGGTGAACTATTTAGGACAATCGATGGAAAACCGGAGTTGTGGGTTTCAATTTGGTAAGGGTAGCTCTGAGTTGGGAATGTGTAGAACTCACTCGCTCCTCTCAAATTCTCCATCTGTCCAACCGCCTCCTTATACATTGAAAAATTTGGAGCTAGTTGGAAACTAGCTGCCTGTTCACTAGGTTGCATAAGGGCGGCCATGGACACTTCCACATTCCTGGTCATTTTGTTTGTTGCTGCAATATACGCTGCCAATGACTGTTCCAAACTAGACATGGGTGGTGAAGGGGTTTCAGTAAAACATTCGAAATTGTTTGGATACGTGAAACTCCCAAAAGGCTGTGTAGAAACAGGGTCTAGTGCAGGTGGGAAAGTCGGGTAGGACTGGTAGGAAGTGGATGGTTGGACAGGATTAGGATCAACATGTGGATAAAAAGGTGGATGGACTTGTTGATTCCTAGAACTAGATGAGTGGAGAGGGGTGAAAGATCGGCTACGAGATTGAGCAATATGCTCAGCAAAGGACATCGGTTTAGGAGTTACAGCAGGACTTGAAAAAGTTGTATCAACATATGAAGGTGGTAAAGGTTGACTTGGTTGACACAAAATGGGTTGTAAAGTCGAACTGTTTCTCCTAGACGCTTCTATTTGATCTTTCAAAGAAATTTTGGGCATGGAAGGATCTTCCTTAAATCGACCGAAACAATTAACGTACGAAGCAAAGTTAGGTTCGGGATACCAAAGTTTGGCAAGAGATTTATGATGTGGGGTACCCATGATAGAAGAAAAAGAAGAGAAAGACGATTGGGGTGCACGGATTTCTTAGTGACAAAAGTTGCAAGCTTTTTATAAAAATATTTGTTTTTTATTTGTAACTTTTTGCAAAAAGGATTTTCGATAAAGGGCTTTGACACAAATGCAATCAACCAGAAATGCACATTCAGGTCTAGATCTAGGGTCACCTAGGTCAGCTAGACAGCTCCTAACTGTTCCAAAAGGCTAGAAATAGGACCTCAAACCGCCTCTTCACCGCCAATTGCGGCCAGGTAAGTGCCAGGTGAGTGGGAGGCTCCCCGCTACAAGTAGCGTCCTAATTAAGTAACCACTCGTCTTGGACACACTTGCCTAGACAACGCAAAGTCAGGTTAGGATTAACGGCTGATGCCTATAACTAGTCCTCTGTCCTATTGGGCTCAAAGTCCTTAAGGCTGAGTATAGTATTTTTTAATTAAGATATGGTCACTGCAAATACCTTATGTGATTTTTGGGGTCCTGGGAAGGGTGATGAAATACCTACCCAATTTGAATTGGTCAGAAGCCCCTTAAAGTCAGTTTTAAAGATATGCAAAACAAAAAAATCACTTGCAATTAAATCTTTTTGTTTTATGCGCGGCGCAAAAAATCCTGCACAAGATTTGTTATTGAGAAAGGGGAAGATTTTTAAAGCGCAAAGAATCCTGCAGGAGATTTTTCAGAAAATATATTAGAGATTTGCAGAGGAGGAGATCAGAAGACTTACAGATTTTTTTTTACCGCGTTTCAGCCTGTTTTTGGGAACCGATCCGTCGCCTATACCGCGGAACCGCCGCGAATAACACCCTCCGACCGCGAATCCGCCGCCGGTTGGTCGCTTCGGCACCGTTTTTTTTTTTTACTCTTTCCTCACCAGATCTCCGCGGTTCTTCTTGTTGACTTGGTCCTCCAAATTTCTTCTGTTATCTGTTGTGATATTCTTCTGTTTGTTCAGATTTGATGTTTGCTGTTTTGATCTCTGGAGATTTCAAGATCCGAATTTGATTGTAGATCCTGCAAAATTCAAACAAAGATACCCTTCACAAAACAACAAAATGATAAATTTTTATATTTTTTTGATTTTTCAGTTTTTATGATTTTTTAATTTCAGATTTACCCGAAATTGCAAAAAGAAAATAGCACGCCATCCCCGGCAACGGCGCCATTTGATTAGTATGTCAAAAATATTTCTAAACCGCAATCAAGAACGGCGTCGCTTGGTAGCTAGCCGGTGAGTACGGGTCGGTCCACAGGGATGTTGTGAATTTCCTAATCGCGCTAACGAGTTAATTCCGATTGTGGTCGGACAGATTATTAAATCTAAAAACTAAATTATTTTATACTAAGATTAATCTATATCTATGTCTTGCTAGGGTTAGGTCTAGGTTAACTTTGGAAAGTCAATAAATCTCACCGCTTTCTATACCCATATGAAGATCTAATTAGGTGTTATGGTAATTATTAATAAAAAGGATTAGAATCATTTGGAAAGATATTTCTTCCTCTAGATCCTTCCATTATCAATCCTTACCCTAATCTCCATGGAAAACCATCACAATCGGCCCTTTATACTACGGTATTACCGCTACCTCGAGGGATAGGGTGCCGTAGGGAGCGGTGTGTGCATGTATGCATGGAGTCCTATGAAAAAGTATGATGGGCAAGAAAGGGATGAGAGATCTCATCTCTCAAAAAGCCTTCCCCAGATCTAACCCTAACAAGCGAGGAGACTACTCGCTCATTAGGGAATTGAAAAACATTTACCTAGGGCAGAGAATAAAAGATCTAACTAGGGCAAGGAATTAAAATTACCTAGGGCAAGGAATTAAATTTATCTAGGGCAAGAAAAATAAATTAAGAACTTACAAATTGATGCTCTCCAAAAGAAATCTGAATTTTATTATTGAAGGGAGGCATAGGGAAGCATGAAAAGAATACAATGATTTGGGCTTCTATTTATAAGACATAGAAACCTTAGGTTACAATTGATTCACACGTCTGCATTTACCAAAATATTCTTAGGAAGACCTAGTCAAAGTAGACTCCAAGCTTTAGTAAAATTTTATGTCTGGAAATTTTGGAACTGATTCTGGGCTTCTTGGGCTTTTTATTTCTTTAGATCTTTATTCAATTTGGCTTCTCTATTTCTTCCAGACCTCCAGTGAACAATTGCAGTGGACTTTTAACCGTTTGCTTTGTAATCTTGGACCTTGCGTTACCTTGTACTGATTTTTTGTGTAGGCTTGATTAAGATCCTTCTATTTGTTTGTCAATGTCCCTTTTTTGTGTCGTCTTTTGTCTTTTTCACTGTTTTCGCTCCAAGAACCTGTAACCTGTAATATGTAGAAGACATGCGTCAAAAGCACTTGTTTATTTGTAAAAAGAATAAGAATGGGGAATATAATAATACAATATTATGGTGTGAACAGTTGCCGGTTGGCTTAACGGGAGTTGCGACAGGTTCGCTTGTTTTCTTCTGATCGCTCAATACCAGGATGGCCGTTACATTTTGCTGACCGCTTGCGGCTTGGGGGTGCTTGATATGATCATCACCCACTGCCGGCGTATTGACGAGTCATAGAGTCCCATAATGGAGTTGCCTAGTCCAGGCGAAACGATGTGGTGCACATATGAGATATGCGCGTGGACCCGGTTAAAATGCGCGTATGAGATACCTTATATTAATCGGGCTGTTTTCTTTTGCTCGGGTCATATGCGGTATGTCCGGTTTGCTAAATCAAGTGTTGATTTATCATTGACCATTAGTTTCTCACTTTAAACCCTTTCTTGTCTTTTTGGTTGTATGCATGCATGTATGCATTTATTCTCATTCATGCACATAGGATGTGCATGCACACATAATTCTATCATAGTTGTTGATATAGTGGATGGTGGCAATATAAGACTCACACCATTTATAAAATATATGGATATTATTTTTTGGAAAAAGGAAAATGGAAATGGAAATTGTTATCATGGTTTAATATTTTATTCTTGCACTAACCCTTTGGTTTAACCATGATTCATTTTCTATTACCATTTTTGTTCCAAACTAAAATATCTAGATATTTTATAACTATGGTTAAGAATGAGAAAGAGAAAATATATATATTCTCATTTCTCATTTTTATTCATAAGTTCATCATTATCTTGAGCTCTTTACAAGCCATCATCTTCTTCCTCCTTTCTCTCTTGCTCTCTAGTTTTCTCAAGTGAGCAAAAGAGTCACCAAGTTAGGATTTTGAAGTGAGAAAACAAACCACATCACCATTCTACACTAGTCTTGCACATTAGTGTAGAGTGTTAGCTTCCATTTCTTCTCTTGATCTAGTGGAGCTTCAAGATTGGACAAAGAGGACTCCGGGTGGATCGTCATGGACCTAGAGGATCTCAAGCGAACCTTTTTCCAACCCTCAAGTAGCCAAGGAGTCTAGCGTAGGGAGCTACAAAGGTTGTACTCTCAAAACCCTAGCTTTTACAACTTGTGTTTGTGTTGCCCTAAATTTTCTAGCATGATCCGTAAGAAAGTTTCTTTAGCACCATATAAAATTTAAATATGGCATGTGTGTTGCCTCCAAACCCTTGTAGTGGTGTTGTAAGAAACCCTTCACATCATATGTACAACAATGGCCTCTAGGGCATATATACAACTAACAATCTCCCACTTGCACTAAGGCCAGCTGTTGTAGTATCTCATACCCAACATCCCGAAGAGTCTCTCAAATTGAATTTGGGGAATGGCCTTCGTGAGTGGATCCGCAGTGTTGTTTTTCGTGTCAACTCTCCTGACCTCGATCTCGTGGCGATCAACTATCTCCCGGATCAGGTGATACCGCCTCAGAATATGCCTGGGTTTCTGATGGGACCTGGGTTCCTTGGCCAAAGCCACAGCTCTATTATTATCACAATACAAAGGTATTGGATGCTCAATGGATAGAACCACACAAAGTTCAGTGATGAACTTCTTCATCCAGACAGCCTCTTTGGCGGCATCGTTGGCAGCGATGTATTCAGCCTCCATCATCGAGTCTGCCACGGTTTCTTACTTGAAACTCTTCCAACAAACCGCCCCTACATTTAGGGTAAAGACAAATCCCGAGTGCGACTTAGAATCTTCCTTATCACTTTGGAAGCTTGAATCAGTAAAGGACTCCACCTGGAGTTCACCGTTACCATACACCAAGAACATCTCCTTAGTCCTTCTCAAGTACTTGAGAATGTTCTTCACAGCTATCCAGTGACTCTCTCCTAGATCTGCTTGATACCTAATCATTATACTTAGTGAGTATGCTACATCGGGTCTGGTACATAGCATCGCGTACATGATAGAGCCTACCACCGAAGTATAGGATATCCCTTGCATGCAAGCTCTCTCCAAATCAGTTTTGGGAGACATCTCTTTGGAGAGAGTGAGTCCAGAGATCGTGGGTTGGTTCCTTCACTTGGATTCTTCCATACTAAACCTCTTTAGTATGGTGTCAATGTACCTTGATTGGGACAATACCAGTGTCCGTTTAGATCTATCTCTATAGATCTTGATTCCCAAAATGCAGGAGGTATCACCTAGATCTTTCATTGAGAATCGATGTGATAAGAAGAGCTTAACCGAGTGCAGCATAGGAACATTATTTCCTATCAAGAGTATGCCATCCACGTACAATACGAGGAAGACGACCTTACTCTCTGCAACCTTCTTGTATATACAAGGTTCATCTACATTCTTGATGAAGTCAAACTCTTTGACTACAACATCAAAACAGATGTTCCAACTCCGCAATGCCTGCTTTAACACGTAGATGGATTTAAGCAGCATGCTCACCTTTCCACTGCTCCCACTATCTATGAAGCCCTCTGGCTGAGTCATGTACACGCACTCCTCTAAATTACCATTTAGAAAGGCGGTCTTAATATCCATTTGCCAGATTTCGTAGTCATGGTATGCGGCAATGGCAAGTAGGATCCGGATGGACTTAAACATAGCCACTGGAGAAAAGGTTTCGTCATAATCCATACCTGGTCGTTGACAAAAACCCTTTGCAACAAGTCTAGCTTTGAAAGTCTCCACTTTTCCATCTACACCAAGTTTCTTCTTAAAGATCCACTTGCTCCCAATGGGTTTTACCCCTTCAGGAGCAACTTCCAAAGTCCATACTTTGTTGGTGTACATGGATTCCATCTCAGATCCCATTGCATCTAGCCACTTCACAGAGTCCCCACTTATGATGGCCGGCTCGAAGCTAGTCGCGTCATCATCTTCCATGATGCAATCCTCGCTTCCACCATCAATGAGAAAACCGTAGTATCTCTCAGGTGGTTGAGGAACCCTACTAGATCAGCGGAGAGGCTGGGGTTCGTTGGGAACTACTAATTCATCTGGTTCCACTAAATCTTCGGTTGTAGTTTGTGGTACTGGAACTTCTTCCAGCTCTACCGCTTCGCCACTAATTTCTTTTACAAGAAATTCCTTTTCTAAAAAGGTGGCATGTCGAGAAACAAACACCTTTTGTTCCTCCTTGTGGTAGAAAAGATATCCATGTGAATATTTAGGATATCCCACAAATTTACAAAGAACAGACTGTGCCTCGAGTTTGTCCGGATTTTGTGTTTTGACATAGACCGGACAACCCCATATCTTAGCACATTTAAGACATGGTCTCTTCCCACTCCATATCTCATATGGTGTGGTAGATATAGATTTAGACGGAACTTGATTCAATAGGTATGCTGCTATCTCAAGCGCATGACCCCAAAAGGAAATAGGCAACTCAGCAGTGCTCATTATAGAGCGCACCATATTTAATAGGGTGCGATTCCTCCGCTCCGATACACCGTTGTGCTGTGGTGTATAGGGAGGACTAAGCTGAGAGAGAATCCCATTCTCTTTTAGATAGTCTAGGAACCTAGCGCTCAAGTATTCTCCTCCTCGATCTGATCGAAAGATCTTAATACTTTTATCCGTTTGGTTTTCTACTTCGTTCTTATATTCTCTGAATTTCTCAAAAGCTTCAGACTTGTGTTTTATCAGGAACACATGTCCATATCTTGAGAGGTCATCAGTGAATGTAATAAAGTAGGAAGAACTGTTCCTGGCATGTGTAGACATGGGACCACATACATCATTATGTATCAGCCCTAAGAGTTCCGTAACTCTTTCTCCGTATCCACTAAACGGAGTTTTGGTCATCTTGCCTTTGAGACATGACTGGCATGTAGCATAAGATGAAAATTCGAATGGATTCAAATATCCATCCTTATATAAATTAGCTAGCCGTGTCGCATTGATATGACCTAGTCTACAATGCCACAAGAAGGATTCGTTCATTTCTGAACTCTTCCTCTTGTGTGTGTTTTGTATATTAAGTACTGTAGTTTGGTTGAGAATGTATATGCCATTATTTAACGATCCTGATCCAATCAACTTTTGATTCTGGAATATGTTCATAACATTATCCTTTACTATAAAATTATATCCTTCTTTGCTCAATAAAGAAACTAATATAAGATTGCATATCAGGGTCGGAATGTAATAACATTCGTTCAGAACCAATGTATTACCATTTGGTAACACAAGGTGATATTCGCCAACTGCTTTGGCTGCAACATTTGCACCATTCCCAACTCTTACGGAATGAACTCCCTCTCCCAGTTCCCTACCTTTATGCAGTCCATGTAATATATTACATATATGGGATCCCGATCCGGTATCTAATACTCAGGACGTAGAGTGAACTGAGAAACAGTTCTCGATAACAAACACACCTGAAGAAGATACATCAATATGCTTATTCTTCGTTTGGACGGCGTGAGAATCCAGATATTCTCCTATTCCCTACTCGGACTTATAACAATTATAAGTGGGAGCGGGAGCAACGTTCGCTTGCTCAGTATAATAAGCGGGTTCAGTCAATACATCCATATTATTATCTTGATTAAGGCCTGAAATGGTCGCTACCTGGAGAAAGAGAGAGAAGAAAACACTTTAGCATATGCTCTTGCAAGATTAGATTGGTTATTATCTTATCTAATCAGGATGGCTCCTACTGCTTTTTATCAAATCTTCTTTCAAACCATAAAAGGTAAGACTAGCCGGGATTAATTATACCTTACAAATTCGCCAATCTTTCGGCCTGGCCAGTGTTGGTACTTTGAGGGAGGTTTCCATGCTTTTGCACGGACCTAATAAGAATAAACATCATTTTCCCAGAGGCATAACCCCGTTAACACCTTTCTAGACACCTACTTGATCGGCTAATTGTCCTGTGTAAAATTCTCCCAGGAGTAACTCTTACTCGCAGTGGGTATCGGGATCCAACTATCTCATAGGAGGTATGCAATCTCATTTCAAATTTCAACACTTGAAATTCTCGATAAAGCTTTTACCCCTAACCCCCTATGACCTTGACAAAGGCCAACAAGCCATGGGAAACTAGTCAAGTTCAACCCGTCATTTCTTGATTGAAATAAACCCACCCGCACGACCCATGACAAAGGCCAACAAGGTCGTACAACTACCCTAATCCAATCGCATCACATGCTTAAGCAGATAAGTACTAGTCAGCTACCGCATACTATACCCTGACAAAGGCCAACAAACGTAGCACGAATACTAAATAGTCTTTATCTGAAATGACGGAGGGCTACGCAGGTTTTTCAGAAAACCATGAGCGTAATGAACTTGATATCGTTGTAGAAACAAGTGATTTTTAAAAAGAGTGTTTTTAGGATTTTCTAGTTTTGCTAAAGAGGTCACTCCCGGTGAAAGGATCTCGGCTCTTTCCTTATCGAATAAGGTGCAGGATATTTCACAAATACCGCGGTGCAAAGCAAGAACTATAGAAGCGATCAAAAACTAAACCATGAGTTTGTAGCATCTGCCAGTTTTTCTAAAGAGGTCACTCCTGGTGAAGGGATCTCGGCTCTTTCCTCATCGAATAAGGTGCAGGGTATATCACATATAACACTATGCAAAGCAAAAACTGCAGCTACCCTTTTTGAAAATTTGATTCTACAACATCTTTTAGGTTTATTTTCTTTTTTTAATCTCATTAATAAATCCCATCATTTATGCTTCCTAAGCATCACAGAAGAAACGAAAACAGTAATATTTATATATCATATATATATATATATATATAGTATAAGCATTCGTCTCAGGCTTTAATATGATATCATCACAGAACATTGCAGCAGAAGATAACATATGAAATATTGGATATACTAGGACGTCCGTGTTTTATATCGAGCCAGTATAAAACACGGATTCCACGGTCGCGATGAATAGCCAAACCCACATCCCTTGACCCTTATGAGAGTGGCAAGTAACACTGCCAATTCTAAGGTTAGGAAACCCTGTCTCGACTCCTCGAGATGGCCTCCAACTAGACCCTAGAACCCGGTTGCTTGTTCTCCCCTCCTTGGGTCTACCTAATGCGGAAAAGTAAATAATATACAATGGTGACATCAACCTCAACCCGGAAGTGCCCCAATAAAAGAATATTACATACAATTGAATTTTACATGAATGAAAATAAAAACCCCCATCTCACATAAAAACCCGGGCTATTCAGAACACGACGATCCAATATAACATATCACAGAAACACATAATATCTCATATCATCAACGTAAGTAAGTATGCGTATCCCGATTGTCGTTGATGTATAGTAACGAAGACGGCAATACCCCACATACTACACTTACGGTCGCAGAAAAGAAAGTGAAAAACCACAACATTTGGAATCCAATAACTCCTTAGACATCGTAAACCCGAAACATCACATATTACGGATTTCATGCCAAACAATTTGAATTCCATATATTGTATCACAATCACAGAATATCAAGACGATGTTTAACGTTTCGATCGAATCAACATACACACACAAATTACACCCGTGAGCTCAACACTTGAGCAAGCTTAAAACACTCAAAAACCGTGCCACGGTGTCTATGGACCAGCCGTAGAAGGAGTTAACCAACGCCTCAGCTATGACACCATGGAACTACGGCAAACCCGATGGTTCGAACGCGGTTCCATGGGCATAGAATCGAGTTAAGGTTATTATAGTCTTCTACGGGGTCCATAGGGGTACTTGCACGATTTTACGAATATAATCAACTTCGGAAAATTACAACACTTGGAAATTTCAACGGGGCACAAAATGTGGTGTGCGAAGTTCGATCGAACTGCTAAAAATACTCAAGGTTAACAATAAAGTGTTAAGTTATATGACTATGAAGCACTACGAATTAGCCTCAGGTCAAACAAATCAACAAAAGAAAATTGGGCTAAATAAACAATAGTAGGAAACCCAAACCGGAGACATGAGAACACAGGAGGAATACGAGGGACAGAGGAGGCTTCAGGGCCATCCAGGCCGGAATTTGGCCTATGGGGATCGGCCAAAAACTGAGCACCCCCCCCCCCCGTATTTCACCCATGTTCATATATTGTCCCAAAGATCATTCTGCACCTGTTTGAAAAATTTTTAAATGACCTTTTTGAAAATTTCCAGAGAGCAAAATGGGGTGTTCATAATATCGTATTTCGGAGTGGATTTCGTTTTCGTAATTGTTATAATACCGTATCTAGAATTCTAGTTTGGCTCAGATACCACTGTTGGGCTTCTCTTGCACCTAGTCTAGGGTTTGGTAGCATCACTCATGCCACTATAAAATTTAGAAAGGTGCAAAGCAAGCAAACCATGAATCTTTACTAGAAATTCTAGGGTAACAAGTTTATATCATATACAAAGAAGCAAAGAGAGTAGGATTACAACCTTTGTAGTCCGTTCCTTCACTTCATAAGCTCCGTGTTGAGGTCCCTTCACTGCGATCATCAAGAACTCCGACTGTCGTGAGGCTCCAAGAGATGAATGATGCATCTTGTTTGGAGTCTTCTTGATCTAAGATGATCTACCTTGAAGAATCTCTAACCCAACCTTACACTTCACTAATTAACTTATTAGAGAAGTGAACACCCTAATCTAAGTGGGTAGAATAGATAAGGATGATAAAGTAGGAATTTTACACTCTTTTATTTTCAATTTCTCACTGTTAATCACCACAACTCAAAAAGCTAGCAAGCTTTTTTTTAAGTGCAAGAAGAAGAAGAAGAAGCAAAATCTTTTGTGATGAATAATAAATTATTGTTGTGGTTACGATTGCAACCATAGGTTGAAAATGAAAGGCTTAACCCTTGTAGAGAATAAACAATAGGTTAAGGGTTTGGGTTTGGTTAACAAATATCTTCACAAAATATCAAAGCAAGATGACAAAATGAAAGCTTCATGAAGCTTCCTTAACTCTCATCCACATAGCTAACCCTAATCCAAACCCTAACTTGGTTTAAACTCAAAATCCATGTTGCATTTGTAAGCCTAACATGTTACAATATTATATATCACATATATAATATATTTTGTAACAAAAGAAAATAATACAATTAACATATATCGCATATACATCAATGTATTATCCAGTGAGAAAATAAATCAATAAAGCGAGCTTATATTAGTTAACGTAATGTAATATATCACATATATAATTATACATTAAATTATCGAATCAACTCATGATCCAACAATCGGGCTATATTGCATATAACCGACTAATATAACATGTACCAATGTATCGAATAAACACTTGATCCGATGACCCGGCTATATCACATATACCCGGCCGATATCACATATCGCGAGAATAGAATAAAGTATCTCATATTGTATTATTCTCGGTCCCACACATATTGCATATGTGCTCCGACTCCGTTTTGCCTGAACCAGGAAACCTCTGTATAGGACTCTAAAGAATTGTCAATACGCCGGCAGTAGGTGATGATCATATCAAACACCCACAAGCTGCAAGCGGTCAGCTAAACGTAACAGCTATCCAGGTATTGAGCGATCAGAAGATCAACAAGCAAGTCTGTACATTCTCCTGTGAATCCATTCGGTAACACTACCGTATAGTCCGATCTCTTCGTCTGATATGTCGCATATCTAGTCTAGTGGTGGTAAACGTCAGACCCCAGTAACCGATAAGTCGTGTCGATGTGGGGCTCATAACAAGTCGAGAAACTACTGATAAATCTTGCCAGTAGCACTCTATATCAGCCCTAGCCAGGGACTTCCAGTTATAGCCAATCGAACACAGCACAACATCAACTCCTTATACCGGGTGAGACGAAACCCCTCCTATCGCTCATTGCCTCCATGTGATTCGGGACTATACCCAAAAGCCACCATTTTTCACGCCCTCTAGGATATGGTAAGGTGGAAATCAAAGTACTGTGGGAATCACACAAGACTCTATGACGATCTCAGGTCTACAGACTAACCTATACCAGTGTCACCGGAGAACTACTGTCTGACGATAGGTATAATACCATCTAGGAGTTCTCGGCTAGTCCGTTCAGTGTACCCAGTCTCCAATGAGCACCCGCAAACCATCTTTGATGTCAAACACCAATGGATATGGGATCATCCATCGCCCATCATATGGGTCAAGATGCGTATACGCTAGACTACTCTGGTGTATCGATGCCCTGTCTCGATACACCCTCGACTAGGAACAGTTATAGGATGTACTCGTTGACTACCCTGACCCAACTAGTATGATCTCATCATAGTTCTAGTAGTCAAGTACATATCCTAAGGGCTTCATCAACATGTGACTGCAAGACAGTAAACCAATACAAGTCAACATGTTAAGACAAAGTGAAACCAGATAGCATACTATCATATCGAGCAAGAAAGTCCTCACTATATATATCCAAATATTCACTATAATATACATCATATGTACGACAATGGCCTTTAGGCCATATATACAACTAACACGCACAACACCTATACATATGTCATACTGTATTTCTTAAGGACATTAAGACATGATCATTATTTTCCTTCGTGCGTATGACATATACCATACCTGTTGTTCATATCAGATTTTTGAATTTTTATATCGCCCATTCTTAATCACATTACATATAAATAGGTTCTTTTGATCCATGTCTGCTACATAGTTGCAGGTTACAGGTTCTCAGCTCTTTACAGTGAAATTCATGAAAAGTTGCAACAAATGTGGGACTACGACGAACAAACAGAGAAATACGGGTTTCCGCACACTATCCGTATAATACCGCCTACCAGTTCAAGGAACAAATGGAAAATCATTGGGCATTTCCATCCACAAAGCACAAGGGCAGCACAAGATCCAAGACTTCAAACGCGGAGCTCAAGGCAAAAGTCCACTGTTGAATATCTGGAAAAGAACTGATGAGCTTTTGAGAAACCAAGTGATCCAAACAGAAAACAAAAATAACATGAAGAAGCCCTGAAAAAATAAACCACCAAGTCTACCAATAGCCGCGGAACCGCGGCCAAACAAGTATATCTGCCGCGGTTCTGCGGCCGTGCTCTACACGTGTCGGTGGGGTGCCAGTGTTTGATTCGGTTTTTGTGGTTGTTTTGTAATTTCATGTATGGATCAGAATGTAAACCTAGGGTTTTTCCTATCTATAAATAGGAAAGCTCAAGGCCTTTCTTAGTGTGCCTCTTTTAGGGTGCCTCTTTGGAGGATGCCTCTCTTTACTTTTATGCATTTTTTTATTTCTAGATCTAAATTTCAAATTCAATTGTAATGCGTTCTTGTGAGGTCATCAATAAATTAAGTCTTTTATTTTATTTTATCTCACATTCTTCTTATCTGCAATTTATTATCTGCACTTTTATTTGTTCTTTATTTATCTGCAATTTAGGCCATCAATTAAAATAAAAAAATTGAATTTTATTGTTATCTTCCTAATGAGTGAGTAATTCCTCACTTGTTAAGGTAGGAAAGGGAATGTTTGAGAGAAGGAAATCTCACTCTTTTCTTTGGCTAAATAATTTTAATACGGACTCCCTTTAAATCAACCATAATCCGCTCACTACGGCACCCTATCCTACATGATAGCGGTGATTCTCTAGTTAGACCGGTTGTGGTTTAATTAACCAGAGGTTAGGGCTAAGAGCCAAGGACGGACGGACAAGGACCAAAAGGAAGAAACCAAGTTTCTTCCCAGTCGTGCTAATCCCCGTTGTTGCCAATTACCCTAACACCTTTATTCATAACTAAGGCATTAAAAGAAGCGCGAAGATCCCTATTTCGAACTGACCTAATCCTAACCATAGCAAGCCTTTTTATAAACTTGTTCTCATTTATAGATCTTAAAACAAAACTCTACCAAATTTTGGACTTAACTCGTTAGAACATAAAGAAAAGGATTTCTCCTCCCTGTGGATCGACCCGTACTCAACCGGCTAGCTGCCAAGCGACACCGTCTTGATTGCGGTAAATTTAAACACAGAAAAATTCATACCAATCAAATGGCGCCGTTGCCGGGGAGACGGTAGTTTAATACTTTGTGTAATTTCGGGTTAAAAAAATTAATAATTTAAAAATATAAAAATTGAAAAAACCAAAAAAATAAATAAATATATAAAATAAATTAATTAATTAAAAAAAACTCATTTTGTTATTTTTGAAAGGTTTTTGTGCAAGTGTGCAGACTTGGAGAAAACTCTGTTTCAGATCTGGAGCAAATTCAGTAAATAAATCAATATTCAGGAGATCTAAACTGGTAGAGGAAAACCAACTCAACACAGAGACAAAATTTGAAGCAGTCAACCTTCTGTTAGGCCGCGGAACCGCGGCAGAAGAAAGGGTTTGACAGCGGAACCGCGGTCAACGGGTGACGTCAGCAACCAAAAATCTCTGTGAGTATTTCATTTCTCATCTCCTTTCCTCTGCACTCTACCGAAAAAAAATTCCCGCAGGTTTCTTTGCACAGATTCTCTTTCTCCTATCCAATAAATTATTTTTGTGCAGGATTCTTTGCGCTGCCAAATAAAAAAAAATTTGCAAGTGTTTTAGATTTTGGTGTGTTACTGCTTTACATAATTAATACGGAATCTATGAGGCTATAACACCAATTAAAATTGGGTGGGGATTTCATTACCCTTTCTAAGACCCCAAAAATCACTAAAAAGCATATGCATCATTCTTGAGTTAATTAAAAAATATCTAGACTCAGCCAATTAAGGACTGCCGTGCTCATTAGGACAGAGGAAGGTTGTGGGCATTCATTCGTTTATCTAAACCTGACATTATGGTACCTAGGCTAGACAAGTGAGAAAGGTAATTTTAAAAGGCCCGTCTCACGGTGATTCGTGAACGGAACCCTCCTTTCTTTATTTGTGCTTACTAGGCCACAAATAGCAGTGAAGAGGCGATTTGAGGGATATCTCACAACTTATCACTTTGGAACAGTTAGGAGCAGTCTAGTGGACTTAGAAGACCATAGCTCTAGTTTTGATTGTGCATGTTTGAACTGTGATTGTTTGAAGTAAGTCCGTATACATTCTTGCAAAACTCTTTTAAAAATTTCTAAACTCCAAAAAAACAAACAATTATGTTTTACAAAAATAAAAAAAATTTAAAAAAAATTTAAAAAAAAAAATTTTTCTTCTCCTTTCTCTCACCACATCATGGGTACCCCACCTCGCAAAACTCTTGCCGAACTTTGGTACCCACAACCAGACATTACTTCCTACGGTTCTTGTTTTGATCGAATTTCGAACGACCCCTCCATGCCTAAATTTTTTTTGAAAGATCGGATAGATGCGACTAGAACAACCAATTGGACTCCGCAATCCACCCTGTATCAACCATTTCAACCATCACCACCTTCTTACATTGATACTCCTTTTTCAAGTCCTGTTGTAACTCTGAAACACATGTCTATTGCTGAACATATTGAACAATCTCATAACCGAATTTTCACTCCTTCCACCAATGTGAATTTTTTGGATCAACAATTCCATTCACCTTCTTATCCGTATTTTGATCATACCCGTGTCCAACCATTCTATTCCTATCCATCCTACACAACTTTTACACCTTCCCTGGACATTACTTCTACACAGCCATTAGGGAGTTTTCAGTATTCAAACAAATTTAAATCTTTTACTGACACTTCTTCACAACCCATGTCTAGTCTGGAACAGGCGTTGGAAGACTTTAGGGTAGCGTCATGCCAACAGATGATAGATTTAAATGCGTCCATGGCCGCCCTCATACAACCTAGTGACCCGGTAGCTAGTTTCCAACTAGCTCCAAATTTTTCAAAGTATGATGAGGCGGTTGGACAGATTGAGAATTTGAATAGAGTGAGTGAGCTGTGCACCCTTCCAAATCAAACCTACCCATCCCCTATTGAATCCCACAACTCCGGTTTTGAATGTCTATCAAGTGTCCCAAATGATTCACCTGTTGAAGATAGAACGATTAATGAGTTGTGCGACTTTGTAGTGTTTGATTTACCTGATTGTAAAGGGTCCCTTTCAAGTGAAACCATCACCAATCCTTTTGACCTCTACGCCTCCACTCTAGAACCTGAATTGATTAATATCCATGCTTTTGATGAGGTGTCTAAGAAAATTGATTTTCACTTGATTGAGGATATGGATGCTGGGAATATTTTGGATGATGAACCCGCAGATTTGACTGAATTTTTCTCTCCAATTCATCATCCTGAGTCATTAAATATTTCTCCCGAACCTCAAAAGCGTCTTGATTTTGATGAGAATTGCATGGAGAGTATTGAGGAAATTATTGAGGATGAAACAGTTTTACTTGAGGAGTCGGATTTTCCAATTCATTCTATCCCTTTCATTAACTGCACACACCCTCCTGAATCTTCAACCGATACCCTTCCTCAATCACTTCCCTCCATCCTCGCTCCAACCTTACAAGAAACCGTTACACTTCCATTTTCAATGTCTGGTTTACCAAGTTCAACGTACTCATGTTTTCTCACGAATCTTGAGGGATTTGACCTCATTTCTCAGTGGGTTGATAGATTAGCACAATCGCTTTTTACACATCGGTCATTACAAATTGTGCTAATTTATACACTCCATCTCCACCCTCAAGTTCGTATTCAACTTCTTTCTCCCACTTTCTCCGGTTCTTCTTCTAATCTTCTTTTAATTATAGCGAGTGTTAATGAATCACAATCCGATATTTTGAGTTCGATAATTCTAGAAAAACAACTTGATTTAGACACTTTTGAGAATAAGGTAGATGAGCCTTACGAGTCTCCTACTTCCGTAATTTTTGAAAAATCAAGTGTGCTAAATTCTGGCGTGACCCTTATTGACATTGAAACGTTAAATCGGACCATCGATGAAAGTTTCGAAGATATTTTCGCCGACGAACTCGCATTCCTAAATGACACGAATTTTGTGATTAATCAACCTCCATCTGAAGAAATCGAACCATCACCATTTCTTCTTATCCCATACGAGAATGTGACCATTCTTCCCATTCCTAATCTTCCACATTCTCGTTTCCGTTCATCATTATTGTTTCGTCTCTACAAATCAAGACGTAAACCTTTTCCATTACACCATTTATCTTTTCCCCATTTCTCCCTGACTCTATACAACATGTTCTTCCACAAACAAGTGTGCTTCACTGATAAATTCTATGAATGGATGGTGCTAACCTTTGGCCTGTGTAAGGCCTTGTATAGCTTGATACTGTATTTTTCTCCCCCTAACTCTGAACTTTAACGCTTAAACAAGGGAAACATTGTTTCACTTAAGTTTTGAGGGACCTTTTTGTATATATATATTTTGTTTTCTTTTAATAAAAAAATTAAATTAATAAATTAATAATAAATAAACAAACAAGGGAGTGCCGACAATTTTGACCCTCTTAGTGTAGCCTGACAGTGAGGGCACTGTCAAGTTTAAGTTTGGGGGTGTGCTCGGTAAGCTTTCTACCTTCGCATTCATGTGTATATTTTGCATACTTATTAAAACCCACAAAAATCGAAAAAATTTCAGAAAATATAAAAACTTTTTGTACTTATTTGTTTGCATATTTAATTCCGTATCTTATTTTTCTACCTTGCATCTTTATAAAATAAATAAATAAATAAATAAATAATATGAAAAAATTGAAAAAAATTGAAATTTTTTTTTTTAAAAAATTGAAAATTTCAATTTTTACCATATTTGACTCAAGTTCAACATGACGGTTGACTAGTTAGGAAAAACTAGATCCTAAACTTGGTAAATTAAAAACCCTAAAATAACCTTTCTTAAAGTTTAACTTTAAAAAATATACGTCCTTGTAATTTATTTAGAAATAGGCAGATTTTGAGTTCAGTTCTTGGGCTAAATCGAAATAAGGGAAGAGTATTGTAAGCTCTATTTGAAGTATAAATCTGAAAAATAATTCTGAACCCTAAGTCCAAATTCTGAAAATATATACCCTATTATACGCACTTACATGCATCTTGAAACTTTGGATAGTAGAGAATACCTTGAAATGCTCATGTCTAAAGTCCTTAGTATGAAGGAAAAAAAAGTATAAGTGGTGAATAAAGAGATAAAAAATGAACACTGGTTTTGTAATTACTTAAGGCAGTATAAAGAAAAAATATAGCGAGGGTGCTTTATCACCTGGTGCCTTAGACCAACTGGTTTAGGAGTCATTGCTAAGCCTTAGGTATTGCAAGACGAGGAATTACGCCTAAATGTGCAAGCACATTTTGTAATCGGTCGTTTAGTACCTCAAGAAGTATTAAAGGTCGCATGAAGGATATGTGAGCAATTTCATCTAAAATTCACCAACTAAAAGTATTTTGGAAGATGGACAAGAGGATGATAGCTTGAATTGAATTCTAAGTGTAGGGGTGATAATTACACACACGTAGGGGTATATAATTAGAGTTTGGAGAAGAGATAGGAATAAAAGATAGGGCTTATATCTTCAGTAGAGATGATAAAAATTCCTGACTTAAGATTGCACCTTAGAAGGAAAAATTAGGAGATGCTGAAAGCTTTATATACTTCCAAAACGTATATGATTTTAAGTTAAATGAAAAGGAAGCATGAAAAATACGGGTTAATGATTTCTAAGTTGAACATAATAAAATTTCTTGCTAAAATATTGAATTGAAGAATTAGATCAATGGCCAAATTGATCAGATTTTATGGGTAGTATCAGCTGAAAACCCTCAGGAGACAACACTCCTCCTACTAGGGACACTTAGAGGTTTAACGGCTTGTTGCACGAGCTCAGTGCAATCGCGTTTCCCTGCGAAAGTCCACTATTGAATATCTGGAAGAGAACTGATGATCTTTTGAGAAACCAAGTGTTCCAAACAGAAGAAAAAAATAACATGAAGAAGCCCTGAAAAAATGAACCACCAAGTCTACCAAATGGCCGTGGAACCGCGGCCAAATAGGCATATCTGCTGCGGTTCTGCGGCCGTGCTATACACGTGTCGGTGGGGTGTCGGTGCTTTGCCTCGGTTTTTGGGGTTGTTTTGTAATTTCATGTATGGATCAGAATATAAATATAGGGTTTTTCCTATCTATAAATAGGAGAGCTCAAGGCCTTTCTTTGTGTACCTCTTTTAGGGTGCCTCTTTAGAGGATGCCTCTCTTTACTTTTATGCATTTTTTTGATTTCTAGATCTAAAATTTAAATTCAATTGTAATGCGTTCTTGAGAGGTCATCAATAAAGTAAGTTTTTTATTTTATTTTATCTCGCATTCTTCTTATCTGCAATTTATTATCTGCACTTTTATTTGTTCTTTATTTATCTGCAATTTAGGTCATCAATTAAAATAAAAAAATTAATTTTATTTTTATCTTCCTAATGAGTGAGTAATTCCTCACTTGTTAAAGGTAGGAAAGGGAAAGTTTGAGAGAATGAATTCTCTCTCACTCCTTTTTTTCCCCAAATAATTTCATTACGGACTCCCTTTAAATCAACCATAATCCGCTCACTACGGCACCCTATCCTACATGATAGCGGTGATTCCCTAGTTAGACCGGTTGTGGTTGAATTAACCGGAGGTTAGGGCTAAGAGCCAAGAACGGACAAACTATGACCAAAAGGAAGAAACCAAGTTTCTTCCTTTTGGTCCTAGTCCCCGTTGTTACCGATTACCCTAACACCTTTATTCACAACTAAGGCATTGAAAGAAGCGAGAAGATCCCTATTTCGAACTGACCTAATCCTAAACCTTGGAAGACTTTTTATAAACTTATTCTCATTCATAGATCTTAAAACAAAACCCTACCAAATTTGGACTTAACTCGTTAGAACATAAAGAAAAGGATTCCTTCTCCCTGTGGATCGACCCGTACTCAACCGGCTAGCTACCAAGCGACACCGTCTTGATTGCGGTAAATTAAACACAGAAAATCTCTGACAATCACCTGTATACCTACATGCTTACACATATGCCTTTCTATGCACACATACTTACATGTACACCGTGCATACATACTTACATGTATACTCACTTACCTAGTTAGGGCTACACTTACCTATGTGGTACTGTTTTGTCATTGACGTGGGGTCATTGATTCTTATGCGTTGGCGCATATGATAGGTAGTATACCTTGACATGCATACATGCTAGTTACCCACATACCTATATGGTATTGTACTATTAGTGATAGGTATATACATATATGGGTCATAGCTAAATGTACATCCTGCATACATACTTATGCATATACCTGGAGGGTATTACATCATTACTGATAGGTAGATACATATACCTTGCTATACATACATGTTTACACATATATCTGGCTATAGCTATATGTTCACCTTTATTTGATATTATATGGACTTGGAGAAATTAGGAACAGTATGATATATATATTAACTTGTTGCAGTTAAATAGCGGCTCTTCCTTTATATGCTAACATTACAGTTTTCTGTTGCATATATTATATTCATGGACTTTCGCATTGAGTTATGGATTTTTCATGATGTTTTCTGGATTTGAGGACCGTGGTAGTTTCATGAAATTATGCATTATTTTGAAAAACCCGGTTTCTCTTGATATGATATTTCAGCAGCCACCATGAGATTTATCGGTTCTGATATATATATATACCCCATGCGAGGAACGGAGGGGGCCGTGTGCGGGTACATGGTGGGGCCCGGGGGTACCCCGGGGCAAGAATTTCGTGGAGAAGAGAATGAGTTAGTGGGGGAACCAAACCTACCGGTGACAGTACCTATGACTCGGCGTTCATCGTGGGGATACCGACCGGAGTCATGTACATATGGATATGTTGAATTTCGAGAGTCAGAGCTAGGCACTCAAGTTTTCGGGATAGCGTATGATACGTACCTATCAGGAGGGTCAGTCGTGGTGACAGCTTTTGATAGATCAGTATTTATATGTCGATGTTAGACACTTGTTTTCATGTTATTTTTACTCCTAAATATATATAACAGTGGAATGGGACGCTGTTATATATATATATATATATATATATATATATATTAGTGGAATGGGACGCTAATATATATGTATACATATCTAATTTATATACATCATCATAATGATCTTGCAATATACTCACTCAGGATATATGAGATATACTTGATATTGTATACTGGATATATGAGATTTACTTGATATTAGACACTCAGGATATATGAGACTTACTGGATATAAAGACCAATTTGCGGGCTGATTGAGGAAATTTGGGATTTAGATTGTCATGATGGACTTTGGTCCTCCCACGAGGTCAGGATTCCGTGAGGATGACATGTTTTATCCCATACTCCGCATTTATTATTCATGTATTAGTAGTACCTGATAGAGTACCTTACATGACTGTTGCATACATATTGCTATTTATTGCTATTAGCTTGCATGCATTAGATTCGCGCTGTACGTGCATACTTGCGATTACCTACATACGTTATTTACTATTCACGAGTTGGCAACTCACCCCTGTTGTGCCACAGTGTTTTGCAGGTAGTCCCTCAGGACAGTCGCGACAGGCTTTTCATCTTTCGTATCATCTTTTGCAGCGGATATCGCATCGGTTGACTGTGCGCAGTTTTGCTATAGGTGGATTTTGCGGCTATCTGATATTGTTTATCGTTATCTTTGTACCATGTACTTTCCATCTGCTACTTTCATGTATGACTTAGAGACTTGATGTGTGGACGATATTGTATGTTATTTTGTGACTTGGAGGTCTTTTATGCAGTTTGTATTTATATCGTCTTTTATTTCTTCGCTGCGGCGTCGTAAATCTGTTGTGGTTGTTGTTTCCTCCTTTGGGTGTGGATTTTGCTCCCGTTGGGGATGCTTTACTTATATTTATGTTGTACCAATTTTTGGGGTCAGTTTTTATAAAGGAGGTGCTGCAAAAATTTTTAAGAAACTAAATTGGACTTTAAAGAATTTGTACTCGAGATTTTCAAAAGTTTTAACAATGTTCTTATCACTTACTATTTTTGATGGTTTAGACTGATGGGTTTTTGGATTACTTAAATTGTGTTACGCCTATAGACGTTGCGTAGTTTAAGGGCCGTCACGTGCCAATTTCGGGTCGTGACATCAAGTACTCATCCTAAGGGCTTTATCAACATGTAATAGAGAGATAATAAGTGTACATGTTAAGATAAAGTGCAACCAGATATCATACTATCGTGTCGAGCAAGAAAGTCCTCCCTATATATGTCCAAGCATCCACTACAATATACATCGCATGTATAGTAATGATCTCTAGGGCATACATATAACTAACAGTTTGCACACCCTGCGGGCTTACGGTTTGAATAGAGAAGCTGCGGGGTGGAGCATGCGCACCCCGGAGACCCTCCGGAGGGCCGAACGGCTTGGCCCACTCCCCAAGACCACCAGGTGGTCTTGGCGGTGGGTACTCGAAACTGCCCCACCTTGGGTAGTTTCGGGTCTGCCTTACCCCCCGGCCACCTCGTGGTGGCCGTGGGGGTGGGGTTCCCCCTCTAGGCCCCCCGACTCGAAGTTAATTTCGTGCTCTAACTTCCCATGAAGGTTCGGGAGCATTTCATTTTGATTCGGACTTCTGAATTGGCTCAAAATGATCGGTTTTGGAACTTTAGCTCACTGGATTTTCATTTCTTGGAAAATTGTTTAAGTTTGCTAATTGCGTGCGAAATTCTAATGTCGTAGTTACTTTACAAGCTTTGTGATGTATAAATGTGTTTGGAAACGTCGACTAATTGCTATACGTCGATTAGTCGGGGTTGCACATATTAGTGTTTATGCCCTAGAGGCCATTATTGTATCATACTAGATTGTATATTACTTAATGGAAGTTTGGGATATTCACAATTGTATTGACAGTTTTGTTAAAAATGGTAGTATGCTATTTGGTTTGTTTCTACTTTAATATGTGCATATGTTACTTTTAACATATCGCTTATACATATTAGTAGAGCCCATAGGATCTTTGCTTGATTACCAGCGTTGTGATGGCAGTCACACTAGTGGGGGCTGGGTAGTCTATAAGCAACATCTAGTACAGGTCCCTGGTCATAGGATTATCGAAACAGGGTATCGATACTCCAGAGTAGACTGGTGTATACGCTTCTCATCCCAGCATGGGGAGATGGTTTATCCCACAGCCATCAGTACGTCGTACTGGAGATAGTATACAGGTGCTCGTTAGGTTACGAGTACACTGGAAAGACTCTCCGGGAAATGCAGGTTGGTACTATACCTATCATCAGATTGCAGTTCCCATGTGACATGAGTACAGCTTAGTCCATCGACTTGACATTGATACTTCGCCTCGAGTGTGTTCCCACCGTACTTAGATTACTACCCTACCAAGGCTCAAAGGATTCGTGCAAACAGGTAGTAGTTGGGTGCAATCCCGAAGAACTTGGAGGTAGTGGCGGTTAGACAGGATTCGTCTCTCCCGGTATTGGGGGTTGATATCGCGCTGTGTATGGAGAGCCATTACACACGCTCCCTGACCAGGGCAAGCGAGATTTACTGGTAAGTGCTCCAGTAGTTTCTCAACGTGTAATGGGCTTCACTCCGACATGACTTATACCGCTATTAGGGGACTGACGTTTAACGCCCCCTATGCCCGATATGCGATAGTCCTAGACCAACAGACCGGACTGTATGGAGATTGTCACATACTGGCTCAGTAGGAGTTCGGATGGGTTTCCAAATCGTCCTTCTTATCGACATCTACCTGGGGACCGTTACGTACAGCTAGTACCACTTGCGGCCTATGGTTAAACCCACTGCCAGCGTAGTGTCGAGTCCTTAGAGTCCCACACAGAGAGTTTCCCTGCACCAGGAAAAAGGTGTAGAGGCCGTATGGTTTTACGGCAGGACCACAATCACTTACGTACACTTGTGCACCTACTATGATCGGGCAGATAATACTAGTAGGCTTTGGTTTAAGCCGGATCCTAGTATTATACAGATGGATTTATTCGGTCTCAGTTTATCCGTGTTTTTCGGAAATACGGATGGGAGGGGCAGTCTCGTAATTTGTCGGGAAGCTTCTAGAAGGAGGTGACTCATTTGTGTTTATTTCTTTTTAGATTTAAACTAAATGAGGTGGAGGAGATGAGGTGTAGTTTCATTAAATGATCCATGACTTATTAGGTGACTCATTAGATGATTCACCTTATGAATTAAATGAAGCATGATGAATATTAGCTAGATATTTATTTTGATGATATTATTATACTTCATGATATTCACAAATGAGAATAGTTCATTCATTATCACAATGCACTTCTCTCTCCTCAAGTCTTCATCTTCTTCCTCAAACCCTAAAAGCTCTCATGAGTTGAGAATCTTAGGGTTTAAAGTGACCAAGTAATCCATCTAAATAATCTACACCCTCTAGGACTTCTAGATTAGCAAACTATAAGCCGTAGTTATCTCAGATTCGAGATAGGAGCTTGGACTATAGACTCTCGGGTGGATCGTCTTTGACTCGAGGAGGCCGTTGAGGTACCCATGTTCTATAGAGCCGACGAGGTGTGGAGGACAGCGATGAAGACCTGAAGGATAAGTAACGTAAGGTATAACTTCGAATCAGAGTTGTTAAACCTCTCGTAGTTTGCTAGTAATGATTTAGACACGATCCATGTGCTCAAGTCTATGTTACGAAGCTTTGATAATTGTTTTTCATATATTCCGCCTCCCCGCGAACACATGGTGTGCGTGACATGGACTTACAGTGGTATCAGAGCCTACTAAACCTTAACCAGCTTGTTAGCAACTAATTAGAACATCGATCATCGAAAAAACATGAAAACATAACCCCGCTTCCCTAAAGTGTCTGTTGATTTTAAACTTGTCGAAAAAATTATTTCAGAAGTATGAAAATTCACAGCAGGGAATTCTAAGAATACTGGAGAAATACGAGTTGCTAACTCGGTGAGATGACCGCGGAAGCGCGGCGGATTGGGGCAATACGCCGCGGATCCGCGGCCGAGTCGACTCCGAGTTGACTCGTATTTACACAGTTTGTCTTTTTTTGGGTGTTCTGTTTTCCTGTATATTTTGTTTCTGCCGAGGTCTTTTCAGTGCTGGCTTGCATTTGGGGTAGACACGGAAAAAGGTTGTCGATCGAAATTCTAAGTTATTTGCTAATTGGGTTTTTTGATGTGTTCGTAATCCTCCGCTAATTGCTAGTATGTCGATTATTTGGGGGTTGCACATTTCTGTAATGGATATTGGTTTGTGGATATGAACTTCATTAGATTGTCGTGGATGAAAAGACGAGGATGTGAGATGAGAGTTTTTATCTTTCATTCGATGTAAATTGTAATATATTGTAATATTCTTTTGTGGGGCACATCCGGGTTTAGGTTGTAGCCACCGTTGTATTATTTCATTTACTGTTTTATGCTCCTAGGATAGACCCAAGATGGGATACACAAACTACCGGGTACTTTGAAGTGTTTAATGGCCTACTCACGTCATTGAGGGAGACTGTTTCATTTCTGGTACTAGGTGGGTAGTTTGCCGCACCAGTAGGGGTCTAGGGTGGGGTTTGGTTATTCATCACGGCCGTGTAATCTGTTTTTAGTTGATGGATCGAACAAAACACGGATTCCTAGTATTTTCAATATGTTCATCTATGATCTGGAATGCCTATTATTGCGTATGACGAATGTACAATATCTACATATGATATTTAGTAGGCGTTGCTTATGTTTTGCATCCGCGCTAGCCCAGCCCCCGCTCTGTCGTTAGTTAAGTAACCTAACGGGTGAATGACGGGGCCTAGTGGCGAATGCGGATGGTATAAGCAGACGTTGTATTTTTGTTGTTTTCTGCAATGATAGGATAAATGATGGGACGCATTATTTTAATGCAAAGAAAATAAACCAAAGATGAATCGTTGGAACAGATTTAAAAGAAACCACTCAGTTATTTTAAAAGAGCAGAATTTTTAATTGTGGAGCTTTAACCACTCCTTTTAAAAAAGCTATTAGGTTCCTTCGATTATATCAAGTTCACTACGTTCACGGTTTCGCCAAAACCATTTGTAGCCCTCCGTCATTTCATATGGATGGTCAGTAGTATTCAAGCTATGTTTGTTGGTCTTCGTCAAGGCATAGTGTTTGGTAGCTGCTGGGGTATCATATATAGCATAGATAGATGCGTTGGTTTGGGACAGTCGTATTACTTTGTTGGGCATCGTCAAGGGTATGTACGGATGGGTTCAAATTAATAAGGATAATGATAGGAAGAACTTGACATGTGACTTATGATTTGTTGGCCTTCGTCAAGGTCATAAGAGCATGGAGAAAAAATCCACATCAGGAGTTTCTAAAGAAACTGAAACTTGCTAGTGTTGCATACCATTTGATGTTTGATAATGTTGGTAAGATTCCTTCAACATTATCACACGATGATATCTGGATCCCGATCCGACTATGAGTATATGCTACTCATCAGGAGATTCATCACTTAACGATCAATGCTATAAACCAAGTAGGTGTCTAGAACGGTGTCAGCGGGGCTACGCCTCCAAGGAAAAGAGGTTATTTAATTAAGGAACTTCACGAAAGTGTCATAAAACCTCCCTCGAAGTACTGACACTAGCCTGGCTAAACGGTTAAGCAAGTATTGTACGGTGAGATCAGTCCTAGCTAATTCTTATTTTATGCTTTGAGGAAGGATTCGAGAAACAGTGGGAGCCATCCTGTTTAGATAAACTAAAAACCAATCTAAACTTGCAAGTGCATCTGCTAAAGTGTTATCTTCTCTCTCTCAACTGCAGCGACCCTGTGGCCATGATTAGGTTACATCTAGATAATAAGTTGACTGAATCTGACTTTTATGGATGGCAAACGTCTGTCCAGATGTCTATTTCCTAGGACAAGTTGGACCACCCTATTACTACTCAAGCCCCCGCCATCCCAGGTCCAGTTTCCACCGTCACGGATATGGATATCCGTCAGACAATGGAAATGGACAGTGCGAATGCCAAGTGCCTCATGTTGGCTTCAGTTGATGGTGTAAAACATAACCAGCACGAGAAGATGGACTTAGTTTCCATCTTCCTCCATAACAAAGATTTATATGGAGAGCAATCTTGTATCGCAAGATATGAGACCTCGAACGAATTGCTTCAAGAGAGGTTGGCTGTCGGGTCATCTGTAAGGGACGGCGTCCTTATGATGACTAGCTATATTGATGAGCTCATGGACCTGGAGACCACGTTAGGAAACATGTCATATGCTGACTTATTTCCACAGTCCCTACCCTCTACTTACACCCTGAAAGTAACCAGGGAGACACTCGCTCTGCTTAATGGGGGTCCTTCTTCTTTTGCATCCAGGGCGAAAGAAAAGGTTGAAAAGAAGAAAACCTCCACAAAGCCGATATACGGTGTCAGTGAAGTAGAAGGAAAGGGAAGAGCAAAAGTTTCGGGACTTGGTGTAGGGAAGGAGGGATGTTCCTATTGTTATGGGAAGGGGCATTGGCAGAAAGATTGCTGGGCTTTGGAAGCCAGTAGCCAGGATTCGAAGCATGTTGTGGCTTCGGCCTCGGGTGTGTTTTTAATTAAGAACTGTTTGTCAATTAACTCTACTTCCTGGGTACTAGATACCCGATCAGGATCTCATATTTGTAATTCGTTACATGCTTTGAGAAACTGTAGAGTTATCAGGGTAGGTGATATGTCTCTCAGAGTTGTGAATGGAATAAGCATGGATGCTGAATCCGTGGGGGAATATCGCCTAGGACTGACAAGTGGGCAGATATTGATTCTACATAACTGTTTGTATGTACCTAGTTTGAATTATAATATCATATCAGTATCCTCACTTTCTAGAGAGGGATATGATTTTCATTCATAAGCGATGTGGTAAATATCCACCTAAATCATGTTCTGATTGGGTTCGGTACATTAGATAATGGTATATACGTATTAAATCAAGCTCAGGTTTTCAATGTCCAGAACACACTTAAAAGAAAGTCTCCGGAAGTTAATCAGGCTTTCTTATGGCATTGTAGACTAGGTCACATCAATGAAACACGATTGACTAAGTTACATAGAGAAGGATATTTGAATCCGTTTGAATATCAATCTTATACTACTTGTGAATCTTGTCTCATGGGAAAGATAACAAAGACTCCGTTTACTGGACACGGAGTAAGAGCGAGCGAGCTCTTGGGACTCGTACACAGTGACGTGTGCGGTCCAATGTCTACACGTGCAAGAGGTGGTCATTCCTACTTCATTACTTTTAAGGATGATTTCTCTAGGTATGAACATATCTTCTTAATGAAGCATAAATCCGAGGCCTTTGAGAAATTCCGGGAATACAAGAATGAAGTGGAAAACCAAACAGGAAAAAGTATCAAGACACTGAGATCTGATCGAGGTGTTGAATACTTAAGTGCCGAGTTCCTGGGATACTTAAAAGAGAATGGAATTCTCTCTCAGCTTACTCCTCCATACACACCACAACACAATGGTGTATCGGAAAGGCGGAATCGAACACTATTGGATATGGTTCGTTCCATAATGAGTGAGGCTGAGTTATCGCGGTCTTTCTGGAGTTATGCACTAGAATCAGCTGCATATCTTTTGAACAAGGTTCTAAACAAGACTGTGCCTACTACACCATATCAGATGTGGAGTGGGAAGAAACCCTATCTTCATTACTTGAAGACATGGGGATGTCCATCTTTTGTTAAAAAGAAGCATGCAGACAAGCTCGAGGCACGCTCAGTACAGTGTAAGATTGTGGGATATCCAAAGAACTCCAAGGGGTATTATTTCTATTACGCAGAGGAACAAAAGGTTTTTGTTTCTCGTCATGCCCACTTCTTGGAAGCTGAATTTTTAGAAAATCAGAAGAGTGGGAGAGCAATAGAACTGGAAGAAATTCCAAAACCACAAGCTGTTACTGAAAGTATGGTAGAACCAGAAGTTTCAGAAGAAAGGGGCATCCCAGCGTCTATCCGCAGAAGTAGTAGGCAGTCTCATTCGCCCAAGAGATACTACGGTTTTCTCATAGACGGGGATCGAGAGGATTGCATCATTGACAATGATGACCCTACTAGCTTCCAGCAAGCCATTCAGATCGGGGAATCAGTAAGATGGATGGATGCAATGCGGACCGAAATGGAATCCATGTACACTAACAAAGTTTGGACTTTGGAAATTGCTCCAGATGGGGTAAAACCCGTAGGATGCAAATGGATCTTCAGAAGGAAGATTGGTGTAGATGGACAGGATGAAACCTATAAGGCTAGACTAGTTGCAAGAGGGTTTTGTCAAAGATCTGGTTTGGACTATGACAAAACCTTTTCTCCAGTGGCTATACTCAAATCCATTTGGGTCCTTCTTGCCATTTCTGCCTTCCATGATTATGAGATCTGGAAGATGGACGTAAAGACAGTTTTTCTAAATGGTAATTTAGAAGAGTGCGTCTATATGGATCAGCCAGAGGGATTCATTCAGAGTAGGAGCAGTGGTAAAGTGTGCAAGTTGCTTAAGTCCATTTATGGACTAAAGCAGGCATCGCGGGGTTGGAACATCTGTTTTGATGATACTGTTAAAGAATTAAACTTAATCAAAAATCCAGATGAACCATGCATATATAGTAAGATTTTAGAAAGAAATGTAGTATTCCTCGTCTTGTACGTGGATGACATTCTCTTAATAGGAAATGATATTCCTATGATACAGCCAGTTAAAGGATTCTTGTCACAGAAGTTCTCCATGAAGGACCTGGGTGATGCTTCCTACATTCTGGGGAGCCAGATCTATCGTGATAAATCAAAGAGGATGTTAGGACTTTCGCAGTCCAGGTACATAGACACCATATTGAAAAGATTTAGTATGGAAGATTCTAAGCGCGATAACCTGCCGGCTTATCACGGAATCACCCTCTCCGAATACATGTCTCCCAAGACTGATTTAGAAAGGGCTCGCATGTCGATTATACTTTATACTTCTGTGGTAGGCTTTATAATGTATGCGATGTTATGTACCAGACCAGATGTAGCATACGCATTGAGCGTTGTAAGCCGGTATCAGGCAAACCCAGGGGAGAAGCACTGGATAGTAGTAAAGAACATTCTCAAGTACCTGAGGAAGACTAAGGAGATGTTCTTGGTGTATGGCGGAAAGGACCTCCAGATCGAGTCCATTGTTGACTCCAGCTTCTAGAGTGACAAGGATGACTCCAAGTCCATGTCGGGTTATGTCTTTACCCTCAAGAGAGGGGCGGTCTGTTGGAAGAGTTCCAAGCAGGACACCGTCGCTAACTCGACAATGGAAGCGGAGTACATAGCTGCTTGTGATGCCGCAAAAGAAGCTGTCTAGATGAAGAAGTTTCTCATGGAACTTCAGGTGGTTCCTACCAGTGTCGATCCAATACCTCTGTATTGCGACAACAACGACGTTATAGCTTTAGCAAAGGAACCCAAGTCCCATAAGAAGTCCAGAAACATCTTAAGGTGGTATCACCTGATCAGGAAGATCGTAGATAGTCGGGAGATTGAGGTGAAGAGGGTAAATACGGAGAATAACACTGCTGCTCCATTCACAAAGGCCATTCTTCATACGCAGTTCGAGAGGCTATTCGACATGATAGGTCTGCGATATGCCAGTACATGGCCCTAGTGCAAGTGGGAGATTGTTAGTGTTTATGCCCTAGAGGCCATTATTGTATCATACTAGATTGTATATTACTTAATGGAAGCTTGGGATATTCACAGTTGTATTGACAGTCTTGCTAAAAATGGTAATATACCACTTGGTTTGTTTCTACTTTAATATGTGAATATGTTTCTTTTAACATATCGCTTATACATATTAAAAGACCCCTTAGGATCTTTGCTTGATTACCAGCGTTGTGGTGGCAGTCACACTAGTGGGGGCTGGGTAGTCTATAAGCAACATCCTATACAGGTCCCTGGTCGTAGGATTATCGAGACAGGGAATCTATACTACGAAGTAGACTGGTGTATACGCTTATCATCCCAGCATGGGGAGATGGTCTGTCCCACAGCCATCAGTACGTCGTACTGGAGATAGTACGCAGGTGCTCGTTAGGTTACGAGTACACCGGACAGGATTCGCCGGGAACTGCAGGTTGGTACTATACCTATCGTCAGATTTCAGTTCCCAGGTGACATGAGAACAGCTTAGTCCGTCGACTTGACATTGCTACTTCGCCTTGAGTGTGTTCCCACTGTACTTAGATTACTACCCTACCACGGCTCAAAGGATTCGTGCAAATAGGTAGTAGTTGGGTGCAGTCCCGAAGCACTTGGAGGCAGTGGCAGTTAGACAGGTTTCGTCTCTCCAGGTATTGGGGGTTGATATCGCGCTGTGTATGGAGAGCCATTACGCAAGGTCCCTGGCAAGGGCAAGCGAGATTTACTGGTAGGTGCTCCAGTAGTTTCTCAAGGTATAATGGGCTTCACTCCGACATGACTTATACCGCTATTAGGGATCTGACGTTTACCGCCCCCTAGGCCCGATATACGATAGTCCTAGACGAACAGACCGGACTTTACGGAGATTGTCACATACTGGCTCAGTAGGAGTTCGGATGGGTTTCTTCATCGTCCTTCTTATCGATATCTACCTGGGGACCGTTACGTACAGCTAGTACCGCTTGCGGCCTGTGGTTAAACCCACTGCCAGCGTAGTGTCGAGTCTTTAGAGTCCTACACAGAGAGTTTCCCTGCACCAGGCAAAAGGTGTAGAGGCCGTATGGTTTTACGGCAGGGCCACGATCACTTACGTACACTTGTGCACGTACTATGATCGGGCAGATAATACTAGTGGGCTTTGGTTTAAGCCGAATCCTAGTATTATACAGATGGATTTATTCAGTCTCAGTTTATCCATGGTTTTCGGAAATACGGATGGGAGGGGCAGTCTCGTAATTTGTCGGAAAGCTTCTAGAAGGAGGTGACTCATTTGTGTTTATTTCTTTTTAGATTTAAACTAAATGAGGTGGAGGAGATGAGGTGTAGTTTCATTAAATGATCCATGACTCATTAGGTGACTCATTAGATGATTCACCTTGTGAATTAAATGAAGCTTGATGAATATTAACTAGATATTTATTTTGATGATATTATTATGCTTCATGATATTCACAAATGAGAATAGTTCATTCATTATCACAAAACACTTCTCTCTTCTCAAGTCTTCATCTTCTTACTCAAACCATAAAAGCTCTCATGAGTTGAGAATCCTAGGGTTTAAAGTGACTAAGTAATCCATCTAAATACTCTACACCCTCTAGGACTTCTAGATTAGCAAACTTGAAGCCGTAGTTATCTCAGATTCGAGATAGGAGCTCAGACTATAGACTCTCGGGTGGATCGTCTTTGACTCGAGGAGGCCGTTGAGGTACCCATGTTCTATAGAGCCGACGATGTGTGGAGGACAGCGATGATGACCCGATGGACAAGTAACGTAAAGTATAACTTCGAATCAGAGTACTTAAACCTCTCGTAGTTTCCTAGTAATGGTTTCGACACGATCTGTATTCTCAAGTCCATGTTACGAAGCTTTGATAATTGTTTTTCATATATTCCGCCTCCTCGCGAACACGTAGGGTGCATGACATGGACTTACAGCACATATTTGTGATGTTGTTGTGATGGTTTGTGTACATGAACTTGTTGGATCGTCGTGGATGATTAGCCGGGGATGTGAGATCAGGGTTTTCATTCATTCATTCGATGTAAATTTGTAAAGTGATGTAATATTATATTTGCGGCGCACATCCATGTTGAGGTTGTAGACACCGTTGTAATATTTCTTTTACTGTTTTTGCTCCTAAGATAGACCCAAGGTGTGGTGCACAAACTACCGGGTACTTTGAAGCGCCGAGTGGCCTACTCACTTTGTTAAGGAAGCTTGCTTCACTTCGGCTATTTGGCGGGTAGTTTGCCGCACCCATAGGGGTCTAGGATGGGGTTTTGGCTATTCATCACGACCATGGAATCCGTCTTTCGTTACAGGCTCAAATGAAACGAGGAATTCCTAGTATATCCAATGTGTTCATCTGTAATTTGGAATGCCTATCATTGCGTCTGACGAATGGATATTATTATATATGTATTATATAATAGACGTTGCTTATGTTTTGCATCCGTGCTAGTCCACCCCCGGCTCTGTCGTTAGTTAAGTAACCTAATGGGTGATAACGGAGCCCAGTAGCGAATGCGGATGGCATAAGCATACGTTGTATTTTCATTGTTTTCTACAATGGTAGGTTAATTGATAGGACTGCATTAAATTAATGCAAAGAAAACAAACTAAAACTGAATCGTTGGAACAAATTTTAAAACCACTCAGTTATTTTAAAACAGCGGACTTTTAAATGCGGAGCTTAAACCACTCCTTTTTAAAAGCTATCGGGTTCCTTCGATTATATCAAGTTCACTACGTTCACGGTTTCGCCAAAACCATCCGTAGCCCTCCGTCATTTCATATGATTATTCATTAGTATTCAAGCTATGTTTGTTGACCTTCGTCAAGGCATAATGATTGGTAGCTGCTGGGTGTTCATATGTACCATAGATAGATGCGTTGGTTTAGGACAGTCGTATTAACTTGTTGACCTTCGTCAAGGGTATATACGGGTGGGTTCAAATTAACTTAGACAATGATGGGTAGAACTTGACATGTGACTTATGATTTGTTGACCTTCGTCAAGGTCATAAGAGCATGGCGCAAAAATCCACATCGGGAGTTTCTAAAGAAACTGAAACTTGCTAGTGCTGCATACCATTTGGAGTTTGATAATGTTGGTAGGATTCTTTCAGCATTATCACACAATGATATTTGGGTCTCGATCCTACTGTGAGTATCCGCTACTCCTCGGGAGAATTTTTCACTTAACGATCAATGCTATAAACCAAGTAGGTGTCTAGAATAGTGTTAGCGGGGCTACGCCTCCTGGGAAAAGAGGTTATTTAATTAAGGAACTTCGTGAAAGCGTCGTAAAACCTCCCTCGAAGTACCGAAACTAGCCTGGCCGAACGGTTAAGCAAGAATTCTACGGTGAGATCAATACTGACTAATTCTTCTTTCTTGGTTTGAGGAAGGATTGGAGAGACAGTGGGTGACATCCTGTTTAGATAAATTAAAAACCAATCTAAACTTGCAAGAGCATCATACTGAGTGTATTCATCTCTCTCTCCTAATTGCAGCGACCAGGTGACCAGATTAGGTTACAGATAGATAATAAAATTATTGAGTTATACTATAATGACCGGTAAAGGTTTGTCCAGATGTCCATTACCTATGGCAAGCTGGACCACCTCATTACTACTTAAACCCCCGCCGTCCCAGGTCCAGTTTCCACTGTCACGGATAAGGATATCCGTAAGACAAGGGAAAAGGACAGTGCGAATGCCAAGTGCCTCGTGTTGGCCTTAGTTGATGGTGTATACCCGAGGCAGCACGAGAAGATGGACTTAGTTTCCATCTTCCTCCATAACTATGTTTTATATATAGAGCAATCTCATATCACAAGATATGATACCTCGAAGGAATTGCTTCAACCGAGGTTGGCTGTCGGATCATCTGTAGGGGACCACGTCCCTACAATGATTAGCTATATTAAAAAGCTCACAGACCGGGAGACCACGTTGGAGAACGAGTCATATGCTAACATGATTCTACAGTCCCTAATTCCTACTTACGCCCAGGGGAATAAAGTTATACTTCCAACTTAGGGCACCCCTGAAGGAATCCAGGGAGACACCCGCTCTGCTTATTGGGGAATCTTCCTCTTCTGGATCTAAGGCGGATGCCAAGGGTGAGAAGAAGAAGAACTCCACAAAGCCGATAGGCGGTGTCGATAAGGTAGAAGAAAAGGGAAGGGCAAAAGTTTCGGGGTTAACAGTAGGGAAGGAGGGATGTTCCTATTGTTACAAGAAAGGGCAATGGCAGAAGGGATGCAGGGCTTGGAAAGACAGAATTCAGGATCTGAAGCATGTTGTGGCTTCGACTTTAGGTGTGTTTGTGATTGAAAACGGTCTGTCAATTAACTCCACTTCCTGGGTACTAGATACCGGATCAGGATCTCATATCTATAATTTATTACAGACTTTGAGAAACCGTAGAGTTATCAGGGTAGGTGATATGACTCCCAGGGTTGCTAACGGAATGAGCGTGGACGCTGTATCCGTAGGGTATATCACCTAGAATTGACAAGTGGGCAGATATTGATTCTACGTAACTGTTTGTGTGTACCAAGTCTAGTTTGTAAGCGATGTGGTCCACATCCACCTAAATCAAAGTTTGATTGGGTTAGGTACACTAGAGGAAAATATTTATTGAATCAAGCTCAGGTTTTCAAATGTCCAGAACACACTTAAAAGAAAGTCTCCAGAATTAAATAAGGCTCTTTTAAGGCATTGTAGACTGGGTCACATCAATGAAACACGGTTGATGAAGTTACATAGAGAGGGATATTTGGATCTGTTCGAATATCAGTCTTATGCAACTTGTCAATCTTGTCTCATAGGAAAGATGACAAAGACTCCGTTCACTGGACACGGAGTAAGAGCGAGCGAGCATTTGGGACTCATACACAGCGACGTATGTAGTCCAATATCTACAGATGCACAAAGTGGTTATTCCTATTTCATTACTTTTACGGATGATTTCTCTAGCTATGGACATGTCTTCTTGATGAATCATAAATCCGAACCCTTTGAAAAATTCCAGGAATATAAGAATGAATTAGAAAAAACAAACAGGCAAAAGTATCAAGACACTGAGATCTGATCAACGTGGTTAATACTTAAATTGCCGAGTTCCTGGATTACCTAAAAGTGAATAGAATTCTCTCTCAGCTTACTCCTCCATACACACTACAACACAACGGTATATAGGAAAGGAGGAATAGAACCCTATTGGATATTGTTCGTTCCATGATGAATAATGCTGAGTTGTCATGATCCTTCTGAAGTTATGCACTAGAATCAGCTACTTATCTTTTGAAAAAGGTTCCTACCAAGACTGTGCCTACCACAGCATATCAGATATGGAGTGGGAAGAAACCTTATCTTCAGTATCTGAAGATATAGGGGGTGTCCAGCTTTTGTTGAAATGCAGTATGCGGATAAGCTCGAGGCACGCTCAATACTGTGTAAGTTTGTGGGATACCCAAAGAACTCCAGGGGGTATCTTTCCTATTACGCAGAGGAACAAAAGGTTTTCGTTCCTCGTCATGCCCATTTTTTAGAAAATCATTTTTTTGTAAAAGAAAATAGAGGGAGCGCAATAGAACTGGAAGAAATTCCAGAACCACAAAGTATTACTGAAATTATGGTAGAACCAGAGGTTTCAAAAGAACTGGACATCCCTACGCCAATCCGCAGGACTAGTAGGCAGTCTCATCCGCCTGAGAGATACTACGGATTTCTCATAGACGGGGATCGAGAGGATTGCATCATTAAAAATGATGAGCCAACTAGCTTCCAGTAAGCCATTCAGAGCGGCGACTCGGTAAAATGGCCGGATGCAATACGGACCGAAATGGAGTTCATGTACACCAACAAAGTATGCACTTTGAACATTGCTCCAGAAGGGGTAAAACCCATAGGCTGCAAATGGATCTTCAGAAAGAAGATTGGTATAGGTGGATAGGTTGAAACCTATAAAGCTAGATTTGTTTTAAAAGGTTTTCGTCAAAGACCTGGTTTGGACCATGATAAAACCTTTTCTCCAGTGTCTATGCTCAAATCCATTTGGATCTTTCTTGCCATTGTTGCCTTCCAAGATTTTGAGATCCGGCAGATGGACGTAGAGACGGCTTTGCTAAATGGTAATTTGGAAGAGTGCATTTATATGGATCAGCCAGAGGGTTTCAATCAGAGTGGGAGCTGTTGGCTATAGTGTCCTCAAGTCAATTATTGGATCGTAGGCACGTGACTGCAATGATTGAGGGAGGACCTATACTGGTAGAACAGTCTTACTCAAGATGATAGTATGCTATCTGGTTTGTCTTTATCATCATGTACATACTTCAGGTGACATTATAGATCACTATTACATGTTGATAGAGCCTATAGGATTCTGACTTGACTATCAGCAGTGTGATGGCGATCATATACGTAGGAGCTGGGGTCTATAAGCACATCCTTAAAATGTCCCTAGTCATGGGAGTTTCGAGACTGGGCATCGATACTCCAGAGTAGACTAATGTATACGGATCGAGACCCCGACGAGGGGCGATGGCCAGTCTCACAAGCCATTGGTGTTAGGTGGTTCACCTAAGGTGTATACAGGTGCTCTTTGGGTTATGAGTACACCGGACGGACTTGCCGGGAACATGCTAGTTGGTATTATACCTATTGTCAGATAGCAGTTCCCAGATGACATGTGTACAGGTTAGTCTATCGACCTGAGATCATCATTTGTCTCTTGTGAGTTCCCATTATGCTTTGATTACTACCCTACCATGGCTTAAAGGAGTCGTGCAAACAGGTTTTAGTTCGGTACAATCCCGAACCACATGGATGCAGTGAGCGGATCGTCATGGGAATCGTCTCTCCTAATATATTGGGGGTTGATGTCGCGGAGTGCACGGGTGGCCATCACTAGAAATCCTCGGCCGGGGTAGACGAGAATTACTGATTCAGATCAGTAGTTTCTCAGTTGGTGATAGGCTTCATACCGACACTAAATGTCGCGTTATTAGGGTTCTGACTTTATCCACCCCTAGACTCGATATGCGATACTCATAGACGAACGGACCGGACTGTATGGATATTGTCACTGTCAGGCTCAGCAGGGTTTCAGGATGAGTTCGCTTGTTGGCCTTCCTTTCGCTCAATACCTAGACAGCCGTTACGTACAGCTAGTGTCACTGACGTGCTTGTGGTTAAACCCACTGCCAACGTATTGACGAGTCTTTAGAGTCCCACACAGAGGGTTTCCCTGGTTCGGGCGAAACGTTGTAGAGGCCGTATGGTTTTATGGCATGGTTCGATCATATACGTGCACTTGTGCACGGATCATGATCGGACGGATAATACTAGTGGGCTTTGGTTTAAGCCGGATCCTAGTATTTATTGTTGGATTATTTTCGTCTCGTTATATTCGTATTCATTCGCAATACGGACGCGGGTATGTATATACAAATGTGGGGTATTCTTGTAATTCATTACAAGATAACTTTAGGGTTTCCATTTCTTTTCTTTCATTTTGTATTAAACATTTAAAGTTTTTAAATGTTTAATATTTTTGTGAGGTGGAAAGTGTGAGCATGGGTTTTGGCTTGGACATTGATAAGGCATGGGCTCTTGGTTTTGTTTAATGGTGAGATATTTGTTGTGGCAAAATGGTGGCTGTTGATTTTTTTGGGTGACGGAATTTAGTGGCTATTGATTTTGGTTAGGGATTTTTAGTGGTTGTTGATTTTTAGTGTGCAGGGAATTTTGTGGCCTTTTTGTTTGTGCTGGGGAAATTTCTTTTCTTGCTTTTGGAACACAAAAAAAAACAGCCACTTCATCACTTATAACCACAGCCACTTCATTCAACGTTCACTTCACTTCACTACAACAGCCACTTCTTTTTCTTTGAAGTCTTGGACAAAATTCTTGAGCTCATTTTCTTTACTCGAATGGTAACTCTTTCACCTCTATCCATACCCTCTCATGAGTTGAGAATCCATGGATGTATTGAGACAAAATGATCACACACTCTCTCTACTTCAACTTATGCATCTAGGTTAGCAAACTGGATGCCTGAGTTGCTTCAGTTTCGAAGCGGGAGCCCGTATTAAGAATCCTTGACGTGGATCGTCTTCGACGAGAGAGACCGGAGAGCAAACTTGTTCGAGGAAACCGCGAGGATCTTGGACAGAGGTTGAAGACCGAAGGACACGGATCGATCGGTATAACCTCTCTAAACACTTTACAGTTAACTAGTATAGGGTTAATGGTTCGATCCGGGAATCGGGTTCCGTTAGCGCCGGGTTTTAAAAGATTTTTGTTCAGCGTTTGGCCACGGATTGATGGCCGGGGCGCTGGCGTAACCTTATGTAACACCTTAGAATGTGTTTTGTGGCTAATTATATTTTAATGTATGGTTTTTAATAAAAGTTTACCAAACTAAGTTTTAAATATTTTTATCCTATTTAATGAGTATTTTATTAGATTTTTCCTAGGCTTGCACACACTTGTGCATGATAACTAGAGTTGTTTTTGGGGTTTAACCATGAATGGAAACCATGGTGGACTAAACATTTCCTTAAGCCATTTTAAGTTTTGTATTAAGTCATTTTGGGTTTTAATTATGGTTGTTGTTTTCTTTTTATTTTGTTTATGGAAATGGTTGTTTTTGTGTTGACTTGGTGAGAGAGAGAGAGAGAGTGCATTATGAGGTATGATGGCTTGCCCATGCCTTCATTTAATGAACAGAGAGAGAGAGAGAGGAGGGGGTTGACTTGTTGGTGTTCTCTCATTCTCACTCATTACTCTCATTCTCTCACACAAACACATACACACACACCCCTGCTTCAGCTCTAGCAGCAGCAGAGAAGCAAGTAGCAGCACCAGAAACAACATCAGCACCATTAGCAACAGCAACACCATTAGCGATGTATTGTCTTTCTATGATCTGCTATTAACCCAGACCCTTCAGGACAAAATTGAGCAAACTGGAGCATGTACACTAGGTATAGATACCACCACCAGAATACGAACCCACCATTCACAAAGCTGGCCGCAGATTTAATCTTTTTGGCCGCAAATTGTGGCCAGGGTAGGGTGTTGGGTCTTGGGGTTTTGGGTAGTGTTGTCTGCAGTGTATTGTAGTGTTTTGGCATGTATAGTTTTGTAAGATTTGACCTGTAGGAAAATCTGAGATCAAATATTGTTTTGCATGTCCGTTGTGTTTGCGCGATACGCGCGATACGTGAGTGGGCTCTGTGATCCAGCGTATCGCGGCGTGTCGCTATAGTTTTAGACGCGTATACACACGTTTTAGCGTATCGTGCACGCGCGCGTTTAGTTCGCAACGCGAGTTTCTCGTTTGGGTTCGATATCGCGTTTTGCGGAATATTTGACTTATATATGATTTCCTTGTCTCATTTTCAGGTTTGCAGGCGGGGGCTATGAACTCGGCTACAGAGGGAGACAGGTAGTGGGATTCACCTAGCGCGGAGCGTAGGTGAGTAGATTTAACATCTACAGGGGAATCGCCCGCATGGCGTTATGCGTCTGGGCTAGGATTCCAATACCTGTCGCATATTCTACGTCATCGTTAGAATTGCGCCTTTACTTTATTTCCTTATTATAGTTGTACTGTGACTAGCAGCCGTAGGACACTGCACATATTATTGACGGTTCATGTTGCACGAGCACGGATCGTATGCTACACACACAACGTCAATAATTGCCATGTCACACACAACCCCTTATAGATACTATATTGCTTATCATACATGACATCTAGCTTATCGGTATACCTATAGTGTATCTTACCATTAGTGATAGATACATCTACACCTTGCGATACAGCTACAAGTATACCTTGCACATATTTTACTTATACCCAGGGGGTATACGACATCTTTTACTTCTAGGTAGACATCTATACTTAGCTGTACCTTATTGATTTCGCATACATCTGGTTTCAGCTACATATTCTCTTTTATATGCTCGCATTTCAGATATATCGCATATCTTTATTCCTAGATTTGCGCATTGTTTATTTGGATTTTACATGATGTTTTCTGGATTTAGGAACCGCGGGAGTTCATGAAATGATGCATACATTGAAAAACCCGGTTTCCTTGATATGATATTTGCGCAGCCACCATGAGATTTATCGGTTCTGATTATATGCTCCATACGAGGTGTGCTTGCCGCATGAGGGTACATGGTGGGCCCGGTATGGTTCCCCTCGGCAAGAAGATCGATGGATGTTGCCGATTGAGCCTGGAGGCAGGCGAGTACCTTCCGGTGACAGTACTGATGACTCGGCGGGGATCATGGAGATACCGTTGGGAGTCATGTACGTATGCATACGTCGAAAGGCGAGGGTCAGAGCTAGACACTCGTGCTTTCAGGATAGCGTATGATACGTGATCAGGATTTCTGTGTCAATGCTTGGCACATGGTTTTCGTGATATTTCTTTAACACCTTTGTATATATAACAGGGGATTTAGCCGTTGTTATATATACCCTTACACCAATATTATTGGAATGGGACGCTAATATATGTGTATTGCCCCCATCATATTTATTTCTGCAAATATATATTTTGGATGCTAGAATATTACTTGAGATGTGATTTGGGATATTAGGTGATTCATTGAGATTGGATACAGGATACCTATGAGATTGTTGAGTTGTACATTCGGGATATAGGAGATCTATTCGAAATTGTACATTGAGGAGATGTGAGACTCATATGATATGAGAGCCCAACTTGGGGGCTGATTTGAGGATTTGGGATTTGAGTGTCTTGATGGATTGTGATCCTACCACGATGTCAGGCTTCCATGGAAATGACATATTCCACCCCCTACCTCACACTTATCTATTTTATGCACGGTTTCATATATTGGTAGTACCTGTTAGTGTACCCTTATGATAGTTGCATATCTACTTTCTCATATCCCTATTGCATAGTTATTGCATACTATTATCATGTCATTATTGCTTCACATATTGATTGTACCTGCTAGTGTACTTTCCATTACTTTGCATTCACATGACATGTTATTACTGTAATCGCATATCTTAGATTCATGTTGTACGTATATTCCTGCGATTACCTGCATATGTTATCTACTATTCACGAGTTGGCAACTCACCCCCGTTGTGCCACAGGTGTTTCAGGTTGTTCCCCAGAGTAGTCGAGGCAGGCTATTCAGCTATTCATCTATCATCTTTTGCTACAGATACCGCATCGGCTCACAGTGTGCTATTTTGCTTAGGTGGGTTTTGGTGGTTATCTGTATTTTGTATTGTACCTTCGTTGTATTTGTACTCTCCGTCTACTATCATGTTGTTGACCTAGAGACTTTGTGAGGACGATATTGTATATTATTTGTGGATTTGTTGTCTTTTATATACAGCTTTCTCTCCATTGTCTTTATTTCTTCGCTACGGCGTCCTATATTTGTGTTGTATTCATCTTGGCTAGCTTTAACAAAAAGGGGGTGTTGCCAAAATTTTAAAGAAAGAAAGTAAGACTTTTTAAAGAATTTGTGTTGTGATTTCAAATGTTTCAAATTACTTTTATTATCTTTTCCGTATTTTTATGGTTTAGATTTCTGGGTTTTTGCTTTCTTTTACTGCGTTACGTCTTTAGGCGTTGCGTAGTATTAGGGCCGTCACGGGCCAATTTCAGGTCGTGACAAAGTTGGTATCAGAGGGCTAGGTTTTACCTTTCGGAGTGTAGGATGACCTTAGTATGATAGAGTAGGTAGCTTAAGCAGAATAACGTAGTGTGTGTATGTCTGCAGCATACCCACGATGCGGCACTTCGCCTTAAGTGACCTAAGTACAAATTGCTTGAATTTCCTTCCTTGACGATTCATATCCTTGATATTAGATTCCATATTCTTATCGAATCTTATATCTATTTATAGCCTTGCCGCCGATGACTATGGGGACTCAGAGTGATGCAGCGAGGGTCGAGGTCAGAGTTGGCTCGGGTGAGACGAGTACTGACCAGGATGGCACTCTAGTTGCACAGGTGCAGACGGATCAGCCTACGACATATACTATTGATAGACTTTTGGCAGAGATGCAGGACTTCCGCCAGACTATGAGTTCATTGGTTGATGTCGTTCGGGAGCTACGACAGGAGGTTGTCACCCCTGTTACTCAGTTGTCACTTACGATCAGCATGCAGCAGTCCGTCACCTACATAGCGCCAGTGGTTGCAGCTCCAGTTGACGAGGCACATATTCCAGGACAGTGGAGGACTCGTACCAGTGTACCAGCCCAGAGACAGAGGTTTGGTCATCGAGACAGATTTCGTGACTGTCGCGGGAGTAGCAGAGGCTTAGGACGAGGACAGTCGTTCAGCTCTCATCCCCAGGATTGTTAGCAGTCAGCGCGTGGATGTTTTCGATGCGAAAGCCTTCAGCACTTCGTCAGGGATTGTTCCTTAGCACCTCTTCAGGATCGTTTCCAGAGAGGCCGTGGATGTGGAAGGTTCGCTCAGAGGGCTCAGCCTACCAGAGAAGTTCAGCCAGCTGCGGGTAGAGGGCAGACACAGGAGTTTGCTTCTACTCATCGGGACGCGCAAGCGTCCAATGTGGAGTTTTCAGGTATCTTTAATTCGCTTATTCTTTTGATGTATTTGTTGTTTTTCATACTTGTACCGTGGTTGGGTAGATTAGTCGTAATTGTGTTAATTTCTGTCTGCGATTCTTTTATTGCACGACACGTATTTCAGTTGTGTGCCAATCGGATAGGAGATAGAGATTCGTCCGTCGTTTTGATCCTTCTAGAGATGTTGGATTTGACGTTCTCCTGGGCACGGACTGGTTAACTTCGTGGTAGGTGTTTGTGAACTACCATGAGGAAACAGTCAGGTTGTCACGGGCCAATTTCGGGTCGTGACACCTTACAGGAGCAGCGGGACAATGTGCAAGTTGCTTAAGTCCATTTATGGACTAAAGTAGGGATCGCGGAGTTGGAACATCTGTTTTTATTGAGGCAGTCAAAGAATTCGACTTTATAAAAAAATCCAGATGAACTATGCATTTATAGTAAGATTGTAGAAAGAACTGTGGAATTCCTCGTTGAGTACGTGGATGACATTCTCTTGATAGGAAATGACATTCCTATGCTACAATCAGTCAAAGGATTCTTGTCACAGAGGTTATCCATGAAAGACCTGGGTGATACCAACTACATTCTGGGGATCCATATCTATCGTGATAGATCAAAGAGGATGGTGGGACTTTTACAGTCAAGGTACAACAACACCATACTAAAATATTTAGTATGGATGATTCTAAGCGCGGTAAACTACCGGCTTGTCATGGAATCACCCTCTCCAAAGAGATGTCTTCGAAGACTGATTTGGAAAGGGCTCGCATGTCGATTAAGCCCTACTCTTCTGCAGTAGGCTCTATAATGTATGTGATGTTGTGTACCAGAACAGATGTAGCTTACGCACTGAGCGTGGTATGCTGGTATCAGTCAAACCCAGGGGAGAAGCACTGGGAAGCAGTAAAGAACATTCTCAAGTGCCTGAGAAGGACTAAGGAGATGTTCTTGGTGTATGGCAGAAAAGGACCTCCAGATCAAGGCTTTTGCTAACTTCAGCTTCCAGAGTGATAAGAATGACTCCAAGTCCATATTAGGTTATGGTTTTACCCTCAATGCAGGGGCGGTCTATTGGAAGAGCTCCAAGCTGGACACCGTTGCAGACTCGACGATGGAAACGGAGTAGTTCGCTGCATGAGACACCGCAAAAGAGGCAGTCTGAGTGAGGAAGTTCTTAATTGAATTTCAGGCGGTTCCTTCTATTGTTGGTCCAATACTTTAGTATTATGACAACATACGGCGCTATAGGTTTAGGGAAAGAACCCATGTCCCATCAGAGATCCAGACATATCTTGAGGCGACACCACCTGATCAGGGAGATCGTTGATCCCAGGAGATCGAGCTGAGGAGAGTAGATACGAAGAACAACACTGCAGATCCACTCACAGAGGCCATCCCTCAGACAGTGTTCGAGAAGGCTATTCAAGATCTTCGGTCTGCGATATGCCAGTATATGGCCTTAGTGCAAATGAAAGATTGTTAGTGATATATGCCCTAGAGGCCATTATTGTATCATACTGGATTGTATATTACTTAATGGGAGCTTGGGATATACACGGATATAGTTACAATCTTGCTCAAAATGGTAGTATGCTACCTGGTTTTTCTTCACCTCAATATGTGCATGTGTTTTCTTAGCATATCGTTTATACATATTAGAAGAGCCCTTAGGATCTTTGCTTGATTACCAGCGTTGTGATGGCAATCACACTGGTGGGGGCTGGGTAGTCTATAAGCACATCCTATACAGGTCCCTAGTCATAGGATTATCGAGACGGGGCATCGATACTCCGGAGTAGACTAATGTATACGTTCCTCATCCCAGCAGGGTGTTGGTTATGTATATGCCCTAGAGGCCATTGGTGTACATATGATGTATATTATAATGGATGATTGGATATATATATAGAGGACTTTCTTGCTCGTCATGATAGTATGCTATTTGGTTTCCCTTTAACTTAACATGTTGACTTATATTAGTTTACTGTCTTACTCTCACATGTTGATAAAGCCCTTAGGATCTGTACTCGACTACTAGGACTATGATGAGATCATACTAGTGGGGCCACGGTAGTCGATGAGTACATCCTATAACGGTTCCTAGTCGAGGGTGTGTCGAGACAGGGCATCGATACACCAAAGTAGACTAGCGTATACGCGTCTTGACCCATATGATGGGCGATGGATGATCCTATATCCATCGGTGTTTGACATCAAGGATGGTGTACGGGTGCTCAGTGGAGACTGGGTACACTGGACGGACTCGCCGAGAACTCCCAGATGGTGATATACCACACGTCAGATAGCAGTTCTCCGGTGACACTGGTACAGGGTAGTCTGTAGACCCGAGATCGCCATAGAGTCTTGTGTGATTCCCACTGTGCTTTGATTTCCACCTTACCACGTCCAAGATGGCGTGCAAAACGGTGGCTTTTGGGTGTAGTCCCGAATCACATAGAGGCAATGAGCGATAGGAGGGGATTCGTCTCTCTCGGTATAGAGAGTTGATGTTGTGCTGTGTTCGATTGGCTATAACTGGAAGTCCCTGGCCAGTTCTGATATAGAGATTTACTGGTAAGTGTTACCAGTAGTTTCTCAACCCGTTATGAGCCTCACATCGACACGACTTATCGGTTACTGGGGTCTGACGTATACCACCCCTAGACTAGATATGCAACATATCAGACGAAGAGACCGGACTGTACGGGAGTGTTACTGATTGGATTCACAGAAGAATGTACAGGCTAGCTTGTTGATCTTCTGATCGCTCAATACCTTGGTGGCTGTTACGTTTAGCTGACCGCTTGCAGCTTGTGGGTGTTTGATATGATCATCACCTGCTACCGGCGTATTGACGATTCTTTAGAGTCCTATAAAGAGGTTTCTTGACTCAGGCAAAACGGAGTAGGGGCACATATGTGTTATGTGCACGACCGAGGATAATGCGATATGAGATACCGTATTATATTCTCGTGATATTTAGATATGAGCCGGGTCATCGGATCAAGTGTTGATTTGACGAATCGGTATATCAGATATTAGTCGGTTATATTCGATATAGCCGAATTGTCGGATCAAGTGTTGATTCGATAATTTAATATATAATAATATATATGTTATATTGCATTACATTATCTAATAATGGCTCGCTTTATTGATTCATTTTCTCACCGGATAATACATTGATATATATGCGATATATGTTAATTGTATTATTTTCTTTTGTTACAAAATATATTATATATGTGTTATATAATATTGTAACATAATATGATTACTAATGCAGCATGTTTAGTGGAGATTAAACAAGGTTAGGGTTTGAATTGGGTTAGTTCTTTCATGAACCTTCTAGAAGGTTTTCTTTTGTCATGAGCTAAGATATTATGGTTGATATTTTCTAGTGACTCATTCTTAACCCAACCCAAACCCTTAGCCTTAGTTAATTCTCTACATGGGTTAGTCTTGTCATAGTTGACCATGGTTATATTATTAATCATATATCATTTCATTATTCATCACAAAAGGAATTTGATTCATTATTCTTCTTCTTCTTCAACCTTGAGCTTTGAGAAAGCTTTCTAGGTTTTCTTTATGTGATGATTTTGTGTGAGAATTTGATATAAAAAGAAAGCATAAATACTACTCCATCATCCTCATCTAATCTAGCCAATTCGATTAGGGTGTTCACCTCATTAGAGAGAGAGCTTGAGTTATAGAAACTTCGAGGTAGATCATCGGAGAAAAGGAAGACTACAAGCTAGCATGGATCGTTCGAGTTGTGGAGCCTCTCTTGAGTTCGGGAGATCGTGGATCGCGGCGAAGGGACTTCTACTCGGAGCTTATAAAGTAAAGGAGCGGACTACAAAGGTTGTAATCCCTCACTCTTAGTTGTAAAGATATTTACTTGCATGCTAAACCCTAATAATCTAGCAAAGATCCCGGCTTTGGGTTGTTTCGACACGTCTAAATTTTAAATCGGGCATGGTTGATGCCTTATAGACCCTTGAATGGCTGCCTAGGAATCCTACAGTGCTATCAGAGCCAAGCTAGAGTATTAAGCGACGTGTATACGAAGTTAAAACTCCGTTCGAACCCCAAAACATCAAAAATGACCCCCTCTCTGGAAATTTTGTAAAAATGTGATTTTTTCTGCATTAAAAATACTCAAAAAAATCAGTAGGAAAATATAAGTATTACTGTGGAAAACGAGACAGTAAGTCTTACGGACAGCCGCGGAACCGCTGCAATAACTTGCTTGTGCCGCGGATCCGCGGCCGTACAGGAGAATTATTCTTTATTTTTGGCACAGTAATATCAATAGGTCCTTGTATATGATTCTGGGTATTTTTCATCTTACTCAAGTGTTGAGTGTTCTGGGGATTATTTTGTATTCGTTGATTCGATCGGAAAGTTTAATTTCGTTCTATTTTTCGGATAATTTAGAAACTGTTAAAAATGTTCGAACGGATATCATTAACTCATTTTTTCCCGGCACGAAAAACTTTCAAGTGTTGAATTTTTCTTGAGTTTAAATCTTTGGGAAAAACGTGCAAGTAACGTCGTGGACCCTCTAGAAGAACATAATGCTTAACTCGATTATGTGACCGTCTGAACCGCCTCTAAACCTTACGGTTTGGGGCAGTACGGCGTGCCACATGTGAGGCGTTGGCTTGACCCTTCTACGGCTACACCATTGGTACTGTGACATATTCTGGGATTATTTGAACTCCGCTCAAGTGTTGAGCTATTTAGGAAATCTTGGGTATTTGATTATTCGATAGGAAAGTTTAATATTGTCTATTTATCTGAAATGTGATACAATATGTGGAATTCATATAGTTAGGCATGAAATGCGAAGTATGTGATATTTTGGATTTACAATGTCTAAAGTGATTGTGGATTCCAAATGTTGTAGTTTTATAATTTCTTTTCTATGACCATAAGTGTGGTATGTAGTTGTATTGCCGGTTTTCGTTGTTGTACATCAATGACGATCGGTGTATGCATACTTACTTACGTTGATGATATGAGATATTATGTGTTGCTGTGATATGTTATATTGGATCGTCGTGTTCTGAATAGCCGGGGGCTTTATGTGAGATAAGGTTTTTTATTTTCATTCATGTAAAATTCATTTGTATGTAATATTCTTTTATTGGGGCACTTCTGGGATGAGGTTGATGTCACCAGTGTATATTATTTACTTTTCAGCATTAGGTAGACCCAAAGAGGGGAGCATAAGTAACCAGGTTCTAGAATCCAGTGGGAGGCCATCTCGAAGAGTCGAGACCGGGTCTCCTAACCCTAGAATTAGCAGTGTTGCTTGCCGCTCTCGAATGGGTTTTGGCTATTCATCATGACCGTGGAATCCGTGTTTTATACAGGCTCGTATTAAAAACACGGACATCCTAGTATATCTAATATTTCATATATGTTCTTCTGCTACAATATTCTATGATGAGATCATATTACTGCCTGAGACGAATGCTTATATTATATTATATATATATATATATGCTGATATATAAATATTACTGCTTTCGTTTCTTCTGTGATGCTTAGGAAGCATTAATTGATGGGATTTTTATTAATGAGATTAATAAAAGAAATGAAGCCTAAAAGATGTTGTAGAATCAAAACTTTATAAAAAGGTAGCTACAGTCTTGCTTTGCATAGCGGTATATATGATATATCCTGCACCTTATTCGATGAGGAAAGAGCCGAGATCCCTTCACCGGGAGTGACCTCTTTAGCTAAACTGGCATATGCTACAAACTCACGGATTAGTTTTTGACAGCTTATATAGTTTTTTCTTTGCACCGCGGTATATATGATATACCCTGCACCTTATTCGATGGGGAAAGAGCCGAGATCCCTTCACCGGGAATGACCACTTTAGCGAAACTAGAAAAGCCTCATAAACACCCCTTTTTCAAAATCACCAGATTCGACGACGATATCAAGTTCATTACGCTCATGCTTTTCTGAAAAACCTGCATAGCCCTCCGTCATTTCAGATAGAGACTAGTTAGTATTCGTGCTACGTTTGTTGACTATGTTAAGGCGTAGTGTACGGTAGCTAATTAGTACTTATCTGCTGAAACATGAGATGTGATTGGATTAGGGTAGTTGTACGACTTTGTTGAATATGTTAAGGGTCGTGCAGGTGGGTTTTATTCAATCGGGAAATGACGGGTTGAACTTGGCTAGCAATTATGATTTGTTGACTATGTTAAGGTCATAAGTTGCTAGGGGCAAAAGCATTATCGGGAATTTTAAGTGTTGAAATTTGCAATGAGATTGCATACCTTCTATGAGATAGATGGATCCTGATACCCACTACGAGTAAGAGTTACCCCTGGGAGAGTTTTACACAGGACAATTAACCGATCAAGTAGGTGTCTAGAAAGGTGTTAACAGGGTTATGCCTCTGGGAAGACGACGTTTATTTTATTTAGGTCCGTGCAAAAGCACGGGGAACCTCTTTCAACTACCGACACTGATCTGGCTGAAAGATTGACGAAATTTTAGGGTGTAATTAATCTCGGCTAATCTTACCTTTTAGGGTTTGAAGGAAGATTTGATAATGTAAGTGCATGGCGGCGCCCCGGCCGTCGATCCGACGCCGGAAATACGGAAACGAAAAATTTTGCAAACTAGCAAACCGGCACCACCGCGCACTTTTAACCCGGATCGGGCCATTAATCTAGCTACTAGCAAAATACAAGATGGGTAGAGAAGTATACCAAGCGATCCGTGTCCTTCGGTCTTCGTCTCCACTCCGATCTCCCGCGGAATCTCCATCCGTCACCTCCTCGTCGGAAAGGGCACCACATAGTCGGATTCTTTTACGGGCCCCCACCTCTGGACCGAGGCAACTCGGGCGCGAAGTTGGCTAGCCGACGCGTCCAAGAAGTGCTGTAGACTAGTATAGGAACTTGTCTCTTTTGGGGTATATGAAGTTGCCTTGCATGGATGGAGGTGGAGGAAAAATGACTTAGAAAAAATGGTGATGTATCAATTTGCAAGCAAATGAGATGATCAATATATCCTCACTCAAAATGAAACCTCTCTCCATCTCACTCCCAAGTGGCCGGCCTCTCACAAGAAATGGGTGGTGGAAAAGATTGCTAACCAATCCAAGTGGAGAAAAAGAAAAGATAATGCTAAATTAAAGTCACACCATTTCTAATCCAAATCAACTCCTCATCTAATCTCATAAATGCAAAGGATGAGACCATAATGGAATCTCATGATTATGAAGGCACAAATGCAAGAAACCCATCCACAAATAAGTTATTTGCAAACTGCAAATAACCCCCTCCATCGAAAAGTCCGGCCTGGAAGGAACAAAGAAAAACCGGCCGGAACGGAATGCAAACTGGCAACTTCAGAAAACTGATCCCGTAATAAATTACAGGAAAACCCCACTACTGCATATACATGCCCGCATTTGTATTCCCACTGAACACAAATGCAAAGAGACAAAACTACACTGTCTAATACTAGGATCCGGCTTAAGCCAAAGCCGGCCAGTAAAATCCGTCCGATCACGATCCGTGCAATACCGCACGTATCTGAAGAAACCCTGCCATATCTCCATACGGCCTCTACAGAGTTTCGCCCGAAACCCGAGTAACTGTGTGTGGTGGACTCTAAAGACTCGTCAATACTATGGCTGTGGATTTAACCACTAGCACGTCAGAGGTATTAGCCATACGTGACGGGCCACCAGCTATTGACAAAAAGGGACGTCGATAAGCGAACTCATCCTGACACCCTACTGAGCCTGTCAGTGACAATATCCGTACAGTCCAGTCCGTTCGTCTATGAGCATCGCATGGCGGGCCTAGAGGGTTGGTAAGAGTCAGACCCCCAAAAGTGGTACAAGCCGTGTCGGAGTGTAACCCAGAACACCCTGAGATACTACTGGAATACCTACCAGCAAATCTCCTGCCTTGGCCAAGGACTTTCCATGTTCTGGCTCTCCTAGACACAGCGCGACCTCACCCCCAAAACCGGGAGAGACGAACCCCTGCAGATCCGCTCACTGCCTCCATGTGGCTCGGGACTGTACCCAACTAAAACCTGTTTGCACATCTCCTTTGAGCGTGGTAGGGTAGTAATCAAAGCACAGTGGGAACTCACACGAGACAAATGACGATCTCAGGTCGATGAACTAACCTGTACACATGTCACCAGGGAACTGCTATCTGACGTCTGGTATAATCCCAACTAGCAGGTTCCCGGCGAGTCCTGTCCGGTGTACTCATAACCCAATGAGCACCTGTATACATCTTAGGTGAACCAACTGACACCAGTGGCTTGTGAGACCGGCCACCGCCCCTCGTCGGGGTCTCGACTGTATACACTAGTCTACTCTGGAGAATCGATGCCCTGTCTCGAAACTCCCACGACTAGGGACCTTATAAGGATGTGCTTATAGACTCCAGCTCTCACGTATATGATCGCCCTCACACTGCTGGTAGTCAAGCAAGAATCCTAGGGGCTCTATCAACATGCAATAGTAACTCGTAAGGTCGCCTAAAGCAGTATACGATGATAAAGATAAACCAGATAGCATACTATCATCTTGAGTAAGACTGTCCTACCGGGATAGGTCCTCCCTCAATCATTGCAATCACGTGCCTGTTACTCAATAATTGACTCTGAGGGCACTATCTCCAACAATCTCCCACTTGCACTCAAGGCTAATTATTGCGATGTCGCATACTCACAACCCGTGTGATACCGAACACCCAACTCCTCTACTAGTCAGTCTTACAAAGCTCGTTTGCGAAACTATTGCGTTCGAGGAATAGCCTCAGTGAGTGGATCCGCTCCGATGTTTCTTTCTATGTCTCTCTATATCTCAAGTTCGCGGAGAAAGCCATCTCCCGAAATGAGCAATATCTGTCTTAGAATGTGTCTGGATGTCTGATGGGACCTAACTCATAAATGAACTCCAAATCCAAACTTCTTAGACTGTATCGTCAACAGAACTTAATCAGTATCCTGCGCCATACCTTCCCTCAGCATGCACCTGGACCATCTGTCCATAATACTGCCCCTCGTCAGAGGGAAAACTATAACACTGACAACCTCTCTGTCATGCAGGTCACCTTGGAAGCCTGGAATGATAACTGTCTCCCGAAGGAGAATGCTGTTATCATATCCCTAGAACATCAACTTATGTTCTAAAACTGCTTCCGATTGTTTCTCCCGGATTGGATTAATATCAACTTATTGCATCTACTGCAAGAACAACATCTGGTGTGGTACTTGACATCTCATGATTGACTCAATTGCCTACGCAAGTGATCTGCCAATCATGCGCATCCCACTCCTCTTTAGTCTGTAAGACACTTTTAGAGAGGGGGACTCCATCACCTGCAGGTATCTTACCATGCCAGGAGTCGTCCATTCTAAATACTCTTAGAATGCTGTCTATGTACCCTGATTGGGAAACCACCCAAATCTAGATCTAAAACCATAGATCTAGTGACCAGAATGTCTGATATAATATCCAAGTCCTATGTGGAGAAACCACTGTGTGACGACCAACGTATAACCGATCGTAGTATAGGAATATTACTTCCTACTCTGTGTATGTCATCAAATACCAAGACATCACACCCTACTACCTTCTTAACAGATCCATCCCCTATTCTGATGAAGTCAAACCGATGACTGTCACATCAGAAATAGATGATCTATCTCCGCTATATCTGCTTTAGTCTATAAATAGACATAAGCCACCTGTGCACCAATGCTTCCGCTGCTCCCACTGACATGACAATCCTCTGGCAAAGTCATATAGACGTACACTTCTAAAGATAGTTTAGAACGACGCTATACTCATCCTCCTGCCGGGTCTCTCAGTCTGGAACAACAGCAATGGAAAGTTTGGCTAAACAAGAACATCCCTACCACCGTCCTTGAGCATACCGAAGTACCTCTCGAGTGCCTGATGTTACCCACTTTATCTGCGGAGTGGCTATTGGAATGTCAAACCAGATTGAATCTTTAGGTTCTTATCAAATCTTCAGTAATCGTTTGCGGTTCTGGAATCACTTCCAGTTCTACCATACTCCCACTACTGTTTTCTAAAAAAATCCATTTTTATTAAAACTGTGGCGAGTCAAGAACAATATCACTATTGATCTTCCAGATGGTAGAAAGTCAACCCTCGTCATAGCTCGGGTCAACCCACAAACAGGAATTACAGAAACGTGCCTTGAGTTATCCGGAGTCTGGTTTTAAGCATAAGCCGGACAACTCCCCGTATCTTAACAATGTCAAGATATGAACTGTTCTATATCCAATATAGAAATAGAGGCACTGATTTAATTGAACCAGATTCAAATTATGCAGCTGTCTCCAGTGCATGTTAACTAAATGGAAGGAGGCCGATCAGCGTTACTCAACTTAGGAATGCTTCCAATTATGAGTAACCTGAAAGAGAAGCAAGTTCTCTTATCCATTACTATTAACTGAATACCTCACACAAGTATCTACATCTTCGATCTCCTTGAAGAATCGCGATACTTGCAACACCTGGTTCTCTACTTTATCCATATACCTATAACTTCTCAAAACTTGGACCCAGTGTTTCTACGAAACACCTGTCTAAAAACCAGAGAAGTCATAAGTAAACCGAATATAGTACGAGGACCAACCCCTCTGTCCTATTGGACACTGGACAATATACAATACTCTGTATAAGTCCCTTGAGTCTAATAACTCATTCCCTGTGTGTCGTAGGTTGAAAACTGTACTTATGGTTAAGAAGAATTACACCGCTGTTCAATGCTCCTTACCTAACCATCCACTGATATAGGTAAATGTCATAGACATAATTTTAAAAAGGTATATCTCACTCTATGATAATAGATGTACAGATATATCAATTTGAAATTGGTGCATAACAATGGATATTCAAAACCAAATATTTGTCGTCCGGCAAACAACCCAGGTGACTTCCTCAAATATCACCAATTACAACGAATTCCGATATAATGAGGACGATCACCTAATTCCTAATAACTCACTCCCACTCATCATCTGTAAAACCATACAGATGTGAGAATCATACCTAGTAAATACATACCCTGGAGCAAGTGTCTAATTAGGAAATCAGTTTTTTTTAACAGTACACAGTGAAACTGAAACATTGAAATTTTTCGATGAGGTATCCCGGTATTCCTTGTAATGCCTCTTCCATTATCCAGAATCACAACTATAACCGTATAATTCTTTGCCACCTCTCCAAATCCCTTTTTATGTCTTTAGTCATTACCTTCTGCACACCCCTTTAAGCCAAATGGTTTTCTTCCTTCCCTACCGTTCGGCACCAGCCTATGGTTTGGAAGAAGACTATCCAATAAGCATAATAGGTATACTGTCCTAATCCTAGGAGCACTCGCAATGCGAGAGAAGGTGAAGATAAAAGACAACCGAATAAACCTTATTCCTATTTCTCCTGAACCAGGATCCATCCCCGAACTGAAACAAGTTCCTTTCGAGTTCGTATATAACCATACGGTGGATTATCCAATAAACTTGGGATCTTCGTAGTGATACGTAGTGTCCTGGAGAAATACAATGGTGATTTAGGATTGGCGAAGAAATACTTGGTTTGGTCGTGAATAGAAGTCACAATTTACTTTGCCGTCTTACTAATCCCTTTCTTTGTCTTAACTTAATACCTTCTGTACACCATCATTATGCTAATTGGTTTTCTTCATTCCCCACCGTTCGGCACCAGCCTAAGGTTTGGAAGAAGACTATCCAATTTGCGTAATAGGTGTACTATCTCCTAAACCAAGGAGTACTCGCAACCTGAGAGAAGGTAAAAGGAAAAGACAACTGAATAGTCCTATTCGTTTTCTCCAGAACCAGAAACCATCCTCGAATAAATTCCTTCGAGTTCGTATATAACCAGATGATGGTTTTGTCCAATGGAAGTGGACGTTCGTAGTAATACGGGGTGTCCTGGAGAAAAGGGTAAAAATAGGAGTGGCAATGAGGTTTGCTACTCTGACAATCCAAAAGCCAGTGTTAAGAAGGTTCGGTCAACTTGGTCACAGAGTCATAGTCTAGGGTCGGGTCAATGGTCGCTGCCAAAGAGAGAGAGAAAAGAAACACTCAGCGTGCACTCTAACCTAGATCAGAATGGTTATCACTTTATCTAATCTGTAAACCTCCCACTGTAACGTCAAATTCTTCCCCAAACCTGAAAGAAGAATTAGCCGGGATCACCCGAGGAGTAAACCAACTCATCAGTGGGAATCGGGATCCAACTCTCATCGCAGATAACGTGACGGAATCTGCTCACGTTATCACTCTCCAGAAGGTATGTGCATATCTGGCAAGTTTCAGTTTCTTTAGAAACTCCCGATGTGGATTTTTGCCCCATGCTCTTATGACCTTGACTAAGGCCAACAAATCATAAGTCACATGTCAAGTTCTACCCGTCATTGTCCAGGTTGATTTGAACCCACCCGTACAAGCCCTTGACCAGGGCCAACAAGGCTATACGACTGTCCCAAACCAACGCATCTATCTATGCAGCATATGAACACCCAATAGCTACCAAACACTGTGCCTTGACTATGGCCAACAAACACAGCTTGAATACTATTGACTATCAATATGAAACGACAGAGGGCTACGAATGGTTTCTGGCGAAAACCTTTAACGTAATAAACTTGATATCGTTGAAGGAACGGATAGCTTTTTAGAAAAATATAGTGACGAAAACCTTCGCTAAAGAGGTCACTCCCGGTGAAGGGATCTCGGCTCTTTCTCCGTAGAATGAGGTGCAGGATATTCCAACTGAATACCACGATGCAAAGCAAAAGTAATCGGCTATAGTAAAGTTATTTCCCTGACGCAAACTTTTGTCCAAGGGGTCACTCCCGGTGAAGGGATCTCGGCCCTTGCCTCGTCGACTGAGGAGCAGGATATTCCAACTGAATACCACGATGCAAAACAAAAGAGAACGCCCTTGTAATAACAGCTTTTTGAAAAATGTTCCAACAACATCAGAATAGGTTTGTTTATCTTGTATTGATCCGAATCAACGCAGTCCCATCAATTGATCACACTATAAAAGAACGAAAATAATGATGTACGTATATGCCATCCGTATTCGCCACTGGGTCCCGTCATCACCCGTTAGGTTACTTAACTAACGACAGAGCGGGGACTGGACTAGCGTGAATGCAAAACATATACAACATCTACTAGTATATATATCAATATATAATATTTCGCTCAAGGCGTGATAAAATGCAACATCACAGAAATGTACAGCATCACAGAACAATACAGATATCTGGGATCCCCGGGTTTCATAGAGCCGCTACTAAAACCCGACGTTCCCCTGGTCATGTGGATAGCCTGTGCAATGAAATCCTAGACCCCTACGGGCGCGGCACGTCACCCGCCAAAACCTGAAGCGAGGCAGCCCCCTTCAGCAACGTGAATGGACCACCCAGCACTTCACGGAATTCGGTAACTTGGGCACCCCTCCTAGGTCAACCTGTACCCCCTACGAGTGCGGCGAATAGCCCGCCAATTCTAGAGTAAAGCCCCCTCCGTCTCAATGCCATGAGATGCGGGCTCGTTGCCCTCTAGAACCCGGCTACCCGTGCACCCCTCCGCGGGGTAAACCTAGTACAGAAAGTAAAATATACATACAACGGGTACATCGACCGCAACCTGGTCGTGCCCCAAAAGAATAATACAAACAGGCAGTGACGGCAGTCCATATGTCGGACGCTCACCCCGCAATATCAAATGTACATATAAAATAAAACTGTACTACCATTGCATCCAGGCTATCCCCACGACCAATCCGCAACATCACAGCAAAACACAGAACATCAACATGAATGTCACGTTCGCAAATCCGTCTAACCGGGCTATAGCAGTTAGACAGGATTTACCGATCAAGTAACATTCACGGTCGCAGATATAATGTAAATACTGTGAACTAGCATGTTTAAAATATCCGATCGAACAAATTTACCGAAGTGGTCCCCAAGCACTACTGTAGCACTCACAGAAAATCTGGGCCCAAAAAGAATATCCCAAAACCCCTATTTCCAACCCAGAAGCCCTCTGTAGAATTTTGATGCACTGAAAAGTAAATACTACGGCGGAACCGCGGCCCAAGCATGGGTTTGGCCGCGGTTCCGCGGTCGTATAGTGCGTTCACGTGATTAAATTTCTACAGAGGTCTTAGAATTCTCTGCACATCATTCTGAAACAAGCTGAAAAATTTTTGGAGCCAAAAAAAATTCAACAGAAACCTGTGCTTTTGAAAATACGGTTTTTGGGACGTTTTGTTCGATCGAGTTCTAAACATGTTAGAGCAAGCTAGGCATGGTTAATGGCTTGGCTCTGATACCAATGTAAGTGCACGGCAGCGCCCCGGTCGTCGATCCGACGCCGGAAATGCGGAAACGAAAACTTTGAAAAGTAGTAAACCGGCACCACCGCGCACTTTTAACCCGGATCAGGCCATTAATCTAGCTACTAGCAAAATACAAGATGGGTAGAGAAGTATACCAAGCGATCCGTGTCCTTCAGTCTTCGTCTCCACTCCGATTTAATCTCCATCCATCACCTCCTCGTCGGAAAAAACACCACGTAGCCGGATTCTTTTACGGGCTCCCACCTCTGGACCGAGGCAACTCGGGCACGAAGTTGGCTAGCCAACACGTCCAAGAAGTGCTGTAGACTAGTGTAGGAACTTGTCTCTTTTGGGGTATATGAAGTTGCCTTGAATAGATGGAGGTAGAGAAAAAATGACTTAGGAAAAATGGTGATGTATCAATTTGTAAGAAAATGAGATGATCAATATATCCTCACCCAAAATGAAACCTCTCTCCATCTTACTCCCAAGTGGCCGGCCTCTCACAAGAAATGGGTGGTGGAAAAAATTGCTAACCAATCCAAGTGGAGAAAAAGAAAAGATAATGCTAAATTAAAGTCACACCATTTCTAATCCAAATCAACTCCTCATCTAATCTCATAAATGCAAAGGATGAGACCATAATGGAATCTCATGATTATGAAGGCACAAATGCAAGAAACCCATCCACAAATAAGTTATTTGGAAACTGCAAATAACCCCCTCCATCGAAAAGTCCGGCCTGGAAGGAACAAAGAAAAACCGGCCGGAACGGAATGCAAACTGGCAACTTCAGAAAACTGATCCCGTAATAAATTACAGGAAAACCCCACTACTGCATATACATGCACGCATTTGTATTCCCACTGAACACAAATGCAAAGAGACAAAACTACACTGTCTAATACTAGGATCCGGCTTACGCCAAAGCCGGCCAGTAAAATCCATCCGATCACGATCCGTGCAATACCGCACGTATCTGATCAAACCCTGCCATATCTCCATACGGCCTCTACAGCGTTTCGCCCGAAACCTGAGTAACCGTGTGTGGTGGACTCTAAAGACTCGTCAATACTAAGGCTGTGGATTTAACCACTAGCACGTCAGAGGTATTAGCCATACGTGACGGCCCACCAGCTATTGACAAAAAGGGACATCGATGAGCGAACTCATCCTGACACCCTACTGAGCCTGTCAGTGACAATATTCGTACAGTCCGGTCCGTTCGTCTATGAGCATCGCATGGCGGGCCTAGGGGGTTGGTAAAAGTCAGACCCCCAAAAGCGGTACAAATCGTGTCGAAGTGTAGCCCAGAACACCCTGAGATACTACTGGAATACCTACCAGCAAATCTCCTGCCTTAGCCAAGGACTTTCCATGTTCTGGCTCTCCTAGACACAGCGCGACCTTACCCCCAATACCGGGAGAGAGAACCCCTGCAGATCCGCTCACTGCCTCCATGTGGCTCGGGACTGTACCCAACTAAAACCTGTTTGCACGTCTCCTTTGAGCGTGGTAGGGAAGTAATCAAAGCACAGTGGGAACTCACACGATACAAATGACGATCTCAGGTCGATGAACTAACCTGTACACATGTCACCAGGGAACTACTAGCTGACGTCTGGTATAATCCCAACTAGCAGGTTCCCGGCGAGTCCTTTCCGGTGTACTCATAACCCAATGAGCACCTGTATACATCTTAGGTGAACCAACTGACACCAGTGGCTTGTGAGACTGGCTACCGCCCCTCGTCGGGGTCTCGACTGTATACACTAGTCTACTCTGGAGAATCGATGCCCTGTCTCGAAACTCCCATGACTAGGGACCTTTTAAGGATGTGCTTATAGACTCCAGCTCTCACGTATATGATCGCCCTCATACTGCTGATAGTCAAGCAAGAATCCTAGGGGCTCTATCAACGTGCAATAGCGACTCGTAAGGTCACCTAAAGCAGTACACGATGATAAAGATAGACCAGATAGCATACTATCATCTTGAGTAAGACTGTCCTACCGGGATAGGTCCTCCCTCAATCATTGCAATCACGTGCCTGTGACCCAATAATTGACTCTGAGGGCACTATCTCCAACAGATAAAAACAGTGGGAGACATCCTTATTAGATAAGATAATAACCAATCTAATCTTGCAAGAGCATACGCTAAAGTGTTTCCTTCTCTCTCTCTCCAGGTAGCGACCATGTCAGGACTTAATCAAGATAATAAAATGGTTGTATTGACTGAACCCACTTATTATACTGAGCAGGGGATCGTTGGTCCCGTTCTTTCTTATAAGAGTTATAAGACTGATCAGGAAACAGGAGAATATCTGGATTCTCATACTGCCCAAACGAAGAACATGCATGCTGATGCATCTTCTTCAGGTGTGTTAGTTATTGAGAACTGTTTCTCAGTTCACCCTACGTCCTGGGTATTAGATACCGGATCGGCATCCCACATATGTAAATTGTTACGTGGGCTACGTAAAGGTAGGGAACTGGGAAAGGGTGATCATTCTGTACAAGTAGGGAATGGTGCAAGTATTGCAGCCAAAGCAGTTGGCGAATATCACCTTGTATTACCAACTAGTAATACACTGATTCTGAATGAGTGCTATTATATACCGAATATGATGTGCAACGTTATATCAGTTTCTTTATTAAGTAAAAAAGGATATAATTTTGTAGTACAGGATAATTTTATGAACATATTCCTAGATCAAAAGTTGATTGGATCAGGCTCGTTACATAATGGCATATTCATTCTCAATCAAAATACAGTCCTTAATATACAAAACACACACAAGAGGAAAAGTTCAGAAATGAACGAATCCTTCTTATGGCATTGTAGACTTGGTCATATCAATGCGACACGACTACCTAAGTTACATAAGGATGGATATTTGAATCCGTTCGAATTATCATCTCATGAAACTTGCCATTCATGTCTCAAATGCAAAATGACCAAAACTCCGTTTAGTGGACACGGAGATAGAGTTACCGAACTCTTAGGGCTGGTACATAGTGATATATGCAGTCCTATGTCTACACATGCCAGGAACGGCTCTTCCTACTTCATTACATTCACTGACGATCTCTCAAGATTTGGACATGTGTTCCTGATGAAACACAAGTCTGAAGCTTTTGAGAAATTCAGAGAATATAAGCACGAAGTAGAGAACCAAACGGGCAAAAGTATTAAGATCCTTCGATCTGATCGAGGAGGAGAATACTTGAGCAATGAGTTCCGGGATTATCTAAAAGAGAATGGAATTCTCTCTCAGCTTACTCCTCCTTATACACCACAGCACAACGGTGTATCGGAGCGGAGGAATCGCACCCTATTAGATATGGTACGCTCTATGATGAGCACTGCTGAGTTGCCTATTTCCTTCTGGGGTTATGCACTTGAGACAGCAGCATACCTATTGAATCAAATTCCATCTAAATTTGTACCGACCACACCATATGAGATATGGAGTGGGAAGACACTGTATCTTAAACGAGTTAAGATATGGGGTTATCCGGCCTATATCAAAAGGCAAAATCCGGACAAACTCGAGGCACGATCAGTTCTTTGTAAGTTTGTGGGATATCCCAAGAATTCCCAAGGATATTTTTTCTATCACGCTGAAGAACAAAAGTGTTTGTTTCTCAATATGCCACCTTTTTAGAAAAGGAATTTCTTGCAAAAGAAATTAGTGGCAAAGAGGTAGAGCTGGAAGAAGTTCCAGCGACACAAACTGCAACTGAAGATTTAGTGGAACCAGAGAATTCAGTAGTTCCCGACGAACCCCAGCCTCTCCGCCGATCTAGTTGGGTTTCTCATCCACCTGAGAGATACTACGGTTTTCTCATTGATGGTGGGAGCGAGGATTGCATCATGGAAGTTGATGACCCAACTAGTTTCGAGCAGGCCATCACGAGTGGTGACTCTGTGAAATGGCTGGATGCAATGCGATCTGAGATGGAATCCATGTACACCAACAAAGTATGGACTTTGGAAGTTGCTCCTGAAGGGGTAAAACCCATTGGGAGCTAATGGATCTTTAAAAAGAAAATTGGTGTAGTTGGAAAAGTTGAGACTTTCAAAGCTAGACTTGTTGCAAATGGCTTTCGTCAACAACCAAGTGTGGATTATGACGAAACCTTTTCCCCAGTGGCTATGCTTAAGTTCATTCGGATCTTACTTGCCATTGCTGCATACCATGACTACGAAATCTGGCAAATGGATGTTAAGACCGCCTTTCTAAACGGTGATTTAGAAGAGTGCGTGTACATGATTCAACCAGAGGGCTTCGTAGATAGTGGGAGCAGAGGAAAGGTGTGCAAACTGCTTAAATCCATTTATGGGTTAAAGCAAGCATTGCGGAGTTAGAACATCTGTTTTGATGTTGTAGTCAAAGAGTTTGACTTCATCAAAAACATAGATGAACCTTGTATCTATAAGAAGGTTGCAGAGAGTAAGGTAGTCTTTCTCGTATTGTACGTCGATGACATACTCTTGATAGGAAATGATGTTCCTATGCTGCAACCAGTCAAGCTCTTCTTATCAAAAAGATTCTTAATGAAAGATCTAGGAGATGCCTCCTGCATACTGGGAATTATGATCTATAGAGATAGATCTAAGAGGATACTGGGATTGTCCCAATCCAGGTACATTGACACCATACTAAAGAGGTTTAGTATGGAAGAATCCAAGCATGGGAACATACCCACGATCTCTGGACTCACTCTCTCCAGAGAGATGTCTCCCAAGACGGATTTGGAGAGAGCTCTCATGCAAGGGATACCCTATGCTTCGGCAGTAGGCTCTATCATGTATGCGATGCAATGTACCAGACCCGATGTAGCATACTCACTAAGTGTAGTGAGTAGGTATCAAGCATATCCTGGAGAGAGTCACTGGATAGCTGTGAGGAACATTCTTAAGTACTTGAGAAGAACTAAAGAGATGTTCTTGGTGTATGGTAACGGAGAACTCCAGGTGGAGTCCTTTACAGATTCGAGCTTCCAAAGTGATAAGGACGACTCTAAGTCGCACTCGGGATTTGTCTTTACCCTCAATGGAGCGAAGGTATTTTAGAAGAGTTCTAAACAGGATACCGTTGCAGACTCGTCGATAGAGGCTGAATACATCGCTGCTAACGATGCTGCCAAAGAGGCTGTCTGGATAAAGAAGTTCATTAGTGAACTTGGTGTGGTTCTATCCACTGAACATCCACTACCTCTGTATTGCGATAAAAATGGAGTTGTGGCTTTGGCCAAGGAATCCAGGTCCCATCAGAAGTCCAGACATATTCTGAGGCGGTATCACCTGATCAGGGAGATAGTTGATCGCCGGGAGGTCGAGGTCAGGAGAGTTGATACGAAAGACAACACTGCGGATCCACTCACGAAGGCCATTCCCCAGATACAGTTTGAGAGATTATTCGGGATGCTAGGTATGAGATACTACAGCAGCTGGACTTAGTGCAAGTGGGAGATTGTTAGTTATGTATATGCCCTAGAGGCCATTGTTGTACATATGATGTATATTATAATGGATGCTTGGATATATATAGAGAGGACTTTCTTGCTCGCCATGATAGTATGCTATTTGGTTTCCCTTTATCTTAACATGTTGACTTATATTAGTTTACTGTCTTACTCTCACATGTTGATAAAGCCTTTAGGATCTGTACTCGACTACTAGGACTATGATGAGATCATACTAGTAGGGCCACGGTAGTCGATGAGTACATCCTATAACGGCTCCTAGTCGAGGGTGTGTCGAGACAGGGCATCGATACACCAGAGTAGACTAGCGTATACGCATCTTGACCCATATGATGGGCGATGGATGATCCCATATCCATCGGTGTTTGACATCAAGGATGGTTTACGGGTACTCAGTGGAGACTGGGTACACTGGACGGACTCGCCGAGAACTCCCAGATGGTGATATACCATACGTCAGATGGCAGTTCTCCGGTGACACTGGTACAGGGTAGTCTGTAGACCCGAGATCGTCATAGAGTCTTGTGTGATTCCCACTGTGCTTTGATTTCCACCTTACCACGTCCATGAGAGCGTGAAAAACGGTGGCTTTTGGGTGCAGTCCCGAATCACATAGAGGCAATGAGCGATAAGGAGAGGATTCGTCTCTCCTGGTAAAGGGAGTTGATGTTGTGCTGTGTTCGATTGGCTATAACTGGAAGTTCCTGGCCAGGGATGATATAGAGATTTACTGGTAAGTGTTACCAGTAGTTTCTCGACCCGTTATGAGCCTCATTGACACAACTTATCGGTTACTGTGGTCTGACGTATACCACCCCTAGACTAGATATGCAACATATCAGAGGAAGAGACCGGACTGTACGGGAGTGTTACTGATTGGATTCACAGGAGAATGTACAGGCTAGCTTGTTGATCTTCTGATCGCTCCATACCTGGGTGGCTGTTACGTTTAGATGACCGCTTGCAGCTTATGGGTGTTTAATATGATCATCACCTGCTAATACCGGCGTATTGACGATTCTTTAGAGTCCTACATAGAGGTTTCTTGACTCAGGCAAAACAGAGTAGGGGCACATATGTGATATGTGCACGTCCGAGGATAATGCGATATGAGATACCGTATTATATTCTCGCGATATTTAGATATGAGCCGGGTTATTGGATCAAGTGTTGATTCGGCGAATCGGTACATAAGATATTAGTCGTTTATATTCGATATAGCCGGATTGTCCGATCAAGTGTTGATTCGATAATTTAATATATAATAATATATATGATATATTGCATTACATTATCTAATATTAGCTCGCTTTATTGATTCATTTTCTCACCGGATAATACATTGATATATATGCGATATATGTTAATTGTATTATTTTCTTTTGTTACAAAATATATTATATATGTGATATATAATATTGTAACATAATATGATTACTAATGTAACATGTTTAGTGGAGATTAAACAAGGTTAGGGTTTGAATTGGGTTAGTTCTTTCATGAACCTTCTAGAAGGTTTTCTTTTGTCATAAGCTAAGATATTGTGGTTGATATTTTCTAGTGACTCATTATTAACCCAACCCAAACCCTTAGACTTAGTTAATTCTCTACATGGGTTAGCCTTGTCAAAGTTGACCATGGTTACATTATTAATCATATATCATTTCATTATTCATCACAAAAGGAATTTGATTCATTATTCTTCTTCTTCTTCAACCTTGAGCTTTGAGAAAGCTTTCTAGGTTTTCTTTATGTGATGATTTTGTATGAGAACTTGATATAAAAAGAAAGCATAAATACTACTCCATCATCCTCATCTAATCTAGCCAATTTGATTAGGGTGTTCACCTCAATTGAGAGAGAGAGAGCTTGAGTTATAGAAACTTCGAGGTAGATCATTGGAGAAAAGGAAGACTACAAGCTAGCATGGATCGTTCAAGTTGTGGAGCCTCTCTTGAGTCCGGGAGATCGTGGATCATGGCGAAGTGACTTCTACTCGGAGCTTATGAAGCAAAGGAGCGGACTACAAAGGTTGTAATCCCTCACTCTTAGTTTTAAAGATGTTTACTTGCATGTTAAACCCTAATAATCTAGCAAAGATCCCGGCTTTGGGTTATTTCGGCATGTCTAAATTTTAAATCGGGCATGGTTGATGCCTTATAGACCCTTATATGACTGCCTAGGAACCCTACAAAGGGGAGATGGTCTGTCCCACAGCCATTAGTACGTAGTACTGGAGATAGTATGCAGGTGCTCGTTAGGTTACGAGTACACTGGACAGGACTCATCGGGAACTGTTGGTTGGTATTATACCTATCGTCAGGTAGCAGTTCCCAGGTGACATGAGTACAACTTAGTTCGTCGACTTGACACTGCTACTTCGCCTCGAGTGTATTCCAACTGTACTTTGATTACTACCCTACCACGGCTCAAAGGAGTCTTGCAAACAGGTAGTAGTTGGGTGCAGTCCCGAAACACTTGGAAGCAGTGGCGGTTAGATAGGATTCATCTCTCCCGGTATTGGGGATTGATATCGTGCTGTGTTCGGAGAGCCATTCCACAAAGTCCCTGGCCAGGGCAAGCGAGATTTACTGGTAGGTATTCCAGTAGTTTCTCAGGGTGTTTTGGGCTACACTCCGGCACGACTTGTTGCACTATTTGGGGTCTGACGATTACCGCCCCGTAGGCCCGATATGCGATACTCTTAGACGAACAGACCGGACTGTATGGAGATTGTCACATTCAGGATCAGTAAGAGTTCGGATGGGTTTCCCTCATCGGCCTTCTTATCGACATCTACCTAGTGACCGTTACGTGCAGCTAGTACCGCTTACGGCCTGTGGTTAAATCCACTGCCAGCATAGTGTCGAGTCTTTAGAGTCCCACATAGAGAGTTTCCCTGCACCAGGCAAAAGGTGTAGAGGCCGTATGGTTTTACGGCAGGGCTTCGATCACTTACGTGCACTTGTGCGCGTATGATGTTCGGGCGGATAATACTATTAGGGTTTGGTTTAAGCCGGATCCTAGTATTATATTGATGGATCAGTTTCGTCTTTTTGTATTCATGTTTCTCGGAACACGAATGCGGGTATGTATATATGGATGAGAGGGGCATAGAAGGAAACACCTCATTAGGGTTTTGACCATTTACTTGATTAAAACAATTATAAGGTGGAGGAAAGTATTTGTTATTTTTGTAAATGATAATTGAGGCATGGCTACATGGTTTGACCATTTGACTTGGTTTGACTGTTTGACTAGATATTTCTTGTGAGATATTTTGTGGCACTAGATATTTTGGGTGAGATATTTTCTTGCCATGCTTGTAGTCAAGTCAAGAGAGCCATCTCATTTTATCATTATCATTATCATAAACCATTTCTCTTTCCTCATGTTAGCTATCTTCTTCTTCCTCACAACTAAAACCCTTAAGTTCTCATGAGTTGAGTAAACTAGGATTTCAATAGACAAATAAATCCATCTTCATTCTCTACATCACCTATGCCATCAAGTTTAGCAAGATTGTTTCCCTAATTACCTCGAATTTGAGATTGGAGCTCGAACTATAGACTCTCAGGTGGATCGTCTTTGATTAGAGGAAGCCGACGAGGAAGTTACGATTCGGATCAATCCTCGGAGCCTACGATGACGAGGAAGATAGCGGAGAAGACCCGAAGGACTTGTATCATGAGGTATAACATTCTTTCCGAGTAGTTAATCTCATGTAGTGTCACGACCCGAAGTATTAGCTCATGACCAGCACTTGAATCACGCAACATCTAAAGGCGTAACGGAATTCAAATAAACTGAAACCCAGAAATCTAAACCTTTTTAGAAAAATAAAGGAGGTGAGGTTTTGAAATAAAGGTGTAATGAAATCCAGTTTTCTTAATGCATAAAAAAAGGAACATGAATGATGCAAGTGAAATGTACTAGTTTGAAAACTTGTTTCGTCTTTTAAAAATTTTGGCAGCACCTCCTTTGTATATTTTGATCCTGTAAGTCTATGTAACCCACCCCGGTACTAACGGGGAGGCAGAAAGAGTAAAAATCAAATTTTTATCACAAGGGTACATAGACTAACCATGAAGGATCTTTGCTAAACAAAAACTAACAAAGTAACTACAAGTTCTAGCTACTAGGTAAGATAGTTATACTTAGTTCTTGAACTCCTTCTCTTCTTGTTGTGGTCCTCTTTGTTGCTAGCTCCTTGGAGTGGTGTAGACGGCTCCTCCTCGTTGTCTTCTCTTTGCCGAAGAAAGATCCACTCGAAGACCTCTACCTTAAGCTCCTACCTCAACCAAGAAGTAACCAGAGTGCTTGGCTTGCTAGGTTAAGAATCCTAGAATGAGTAGAGAGGTGTTTTGATGGTTTTATCTCACAAAGCTTGAATTTTCAACACATGAAACACTTAAGCTTTTGAGAGAGAGGAAGAGGGAGAGTAATGCAAGAGAGAGAATGAGCAAGAGAGAATGAGAGAATAAATCCCAACCTTGCTCTCATATGAGAGAATATGAAAATAATAATAATAATTAGGAAAATTGTGATGGTTAGTTGATTTGACCATTATCATTTCACATTAAATGCTAATGCAAGCTTCAAGAAGCATCTTTGCAAAAGAAATCATCATGGTCAACAAAAGTCAACAAGTCAAATGGTCAACCCAACCATAACCATGGCACAATTATCCTTAATTAATATTATTAATCATATTTCTCATTCTCATTAGGGTTTAGAAAAAGTCAACGGTCAAAAACCCTAATGCGGTTCCTATGCCTCTGTCAACTGTGCATACACACCCACATCCGTCTTCCGAGGAACATGAATACAATGAGACAAAACCAATCCCAAAACAAATACTAGGATCTGGCTTAAACCAAAGCCCGCTAGTAATAACTGCCCGGACACCAAACATGCACAAGTGCGCGTATGTGAACGAACCCCGTCGCAAAATCATGCAACCTCTACTCTGTTTTGCCCAAAGGTGAACAACCCTCTGTGTGGGATTCTAAAGACTCGACACTATGCTGGCAGTGGGTTTAACCATAGGCCGCAAGCGGTACTAGCTGTACGTAACGGTCCCCAGGTAGATGCCGATAAGAAGACCGATGAAGTGAACCCATCCGAACTCCTAATGAGCCTGAATGTGACAATCTCCATACAGTCCAGTCTGTTCGTCTGAGAGTATCGCATGTCGGGCCTAGGGGGCGGTAAACGTCAGTCCCCTAATAGCGGTACAAGTCATATCGGAGTGTAGCCCAGAACACCCTAAGAAACTACTGGAAACACTACCGGCAAATCTCGCTTGCCCTGGCCAGGGACTTTGTGTAATGGCTCTCCTAGACACAGCGCGATATCAACTCCCAATACCGGGAGAGACGAATCCTGTCTAACCGTCACTGCATCCAAGTGCTTCGGGACTGAACCCAACTACTACCTGTTTGTATGACTCATTTGAGCCGTGGTAGGGTAGTAATCTAAGAACAGTGAGAACACACTCGAGGCGAAGTGACAGTGTCAAGTCAACGGACTAAGCTGTACTCATGTCACCTGGGAACTGATAACTGACGATAGGTATAATACCAACCAACAATTCCCAGCGAGTCCTGTCTAGTGTACTCGTAACCTAATGAGCACCCGCATACTATCTCCAGTATGACATACTAATGGTTGTGGGACAGACCATCTCTCCTGCTGGGATGAGAAGCGCATACGCTAGTCTACTCCGGGGTATCGATGCCCTGTCTCAATAATCCTACGACCAGGGACCTGTATAAGGATGTGCTTTTAGATTACCCAGCCCCCACTAGTGTGACTGTCATCACAACGCTGGTAATCAAGCAAAGATCCTAAGGGCTCCACTAATATGTATAGGCGATATGCTAAAAGAAACACATGCACATATTAAAGTAGAAACAAACCAAGTAGCATACTACCATTTTGAGCAAGATTGTCTATACAACTGTGAATATCCCAAGCTTCCATTAAGTCATATACAAACTAGTATGATACAATAATGGCCTCTAGGGCATATACACTAAAAATCTCCCACTTGCACTAGGGCCATGTACTGGCGTATCGAAGGCCTATCTTCTCGATCAGCCGCTCGAACTGAGTCTGGGATATGGCCTTCGTGAATGGATCTGCAGTGTTATCTTTTGTAGCAACCCTCCGAACCTCGATCTCCTGGCGATCCACGATCTCCCTGATCAGGTGATACCGCCTCAAGATATGTCTGGACTTCTGATGGGACATGGGTTCCTTTGCTAAAGCTATAGCCCCATTGTTGTCACAATACAGAGGTATTAGATCAACAATGGACGGAACCACCTGAAGTTATGTCAAGAACTTCTTCATCCAGACGGCTTCTTTTGCGGCATTAGATGCTGTGATATATTCCGCTTCCATCGTCGAGTCAGTAACGGTTTCCTGCTTGGAATTCTTCCGACATACCGCCCCTCCATTGAGGGTAAAGACATAACCCGACATGGATTTGGAGTCATCCATGTCACTCTGGAATCTGGAGTCAGCAAAGGCCTCAATCTAGTGGTCTTTTCCGCCGTAAACCAAAAACATATCCTTAGCCCTTCTCAGGTACTTCAGAATGTTCTTTACCGCTATCCATTGCTTCTCCCCAGGGTTTGACTGATACCGGCTTACTACACTCGATGCATAAGCTACATCTGGTCTAGTACATAACATTGCATACATTATAGAGCCTACCGCAGAGGCGTAGGGTATAATAGACATGTGATCCCTTTCCAAATCAGTCTTGGGAGACATCTCTTTGGAGAGGATGATCCCGTGACAAGCCGGTAAATTACCGCTCTTGGAATCTTCCATACTGAATCTTTTCAGTATGGTGTCGATGTACCTAGACTGTAAAAGTCCAAATATCCTCTTGGACTTATCACGATAGATCCGGATCCCAAGAATGTAAGAGGCATCACCTAGGTCTTTCATGGAGAATCTGTGTGACAAGAACCCTTTGACAGATTGTAGCATAGGAATGTCATTTCCTATCAAGAAAATGTCATCCACGTATAAAACGAGGAATACGACAGTTCGTTCTACAATTTTACTATAAATACATGGTTCATCTGGATTTTTGATAAAGCCAAATTCTTTGACCGTCTCATCAAAACAGATGTTCCAACTCCGCGATGCCTGCTTCAGTCCATAAATAGACTTAAGCAACTTGCACACCTTCTCGCTGCTCCCAATCTGAATGAAACCCTCTGGCTAGTCCATATAGACACACTCCTCTAAATTACCATTTAGAAAAGCGGTTTTTACGCCCATCTGCCAAATCTCATAATCGTGGAAGGCAGCAATGGCAAGAAGGATCCGAATGGATTTGAGCATAGCCACTGGAGAAAATGTTTCGTCATAGTCCAAACCAGGTCTTTGACGAAAACCCTTTGTAACAAGTCTAGCCTTATAGGTCTCAACCTGTCCATCTACAGCAATCTTCCTTTTGAAGATCCATTTGCAGCCTACGGGTTTTATCCCTTCTGGTGCAACGTCCAAAGTCCACACTTTGTTGGTGTACATGGACTCCATCTCGGTCCGCATTGCATCCAGCCATTTTACCGAGTCAGTGCTCTGAATGGCCTGCTGGAAGCTAGTCGGCTCATCATTATCAATGATGCAATCCTCTCTATCCCCGTCTATGAGAAAGCCATAGTATCTCTCGGGCGGATGAAACTGCCTACTACTCCTACGGAGTGGCGCAGGAATGTCCTGTCCTTTCGAACCTTCTGGTTCTACTATGCTTTCAGTAATAACTCGTGGTTCTGGAATTTCTTCCAGTTCTATTGCGCTCCTACTTATCTGATTTTCTAAAAATTCAGTTTCTAAGAAGCAGGCATGACGAAAAACAAATACCTTTTGTTCCTCTGCGTAATATAAGAAATATCCCTTAGAGTTCTTTGGATATCCCACAAACTTGCACTGTACTGAGCGTGCCTCAAGTTTGTCCGTATGCTGCTTTTTGACAAAAGCTGGACATCCCCATGTCTTAATGTGTTTAAGATAGGGTTTCTTCCCACTCCACATCTGATATGGTGTGGTAGGCACTGACTTAGTTGGAACTCGGTTCAAAAGATATGCAGCTGATTCTAGTGTATATCCCTAGAAAGATCGCGGTAACTCAGCGTTACTCATCATAGAACGTACCATATCCAATAGGGTTCGGTTCCGTCTCTCCGATACACCGTTATGTTGTGGAGTGTATGGAGGAGTAAGCTGAGAGAGAATTCCATTCTCTTTTAAGTAATCCAGGAACTCAACACTCAAGTATTCACCACCTCGATCAGATCTCAGTATCCTGATACTTTTGCCTGTTTGTTTTTCTACTTCATTCTTGTATTCCTGGAATTTTTCAAAGGCTTCAAATTTATGCTTCATTAAGAAGACATGTCCATACCTTGAAAAATCATCCGTAAAAGTAATGAAGTAAGAATAAGCACTTCGCGCATGTGTAGACATTGGACCACATACATCGCTGTGTACGAGTCCCAAGAGCTCGCTCGCTCTTACTCCATATCCAGTGAACAGAGTCTTTGCCATCTTTCCTTTGAGACATGATTGACAAGTTGCATATGATTGATATTCGAACGGGTCCAAATATCCTTCTTTATGCAACTTAGTTAACCTAGTCTCGTTGATGTGACCCAGTCTACAATGCCATAAGAAAGCATGATTTATTTCTGGAGACTTTCTTTTGTGTGTATTCTGGATATTGAAAATCTGTGGTTGGTTCAATACGTATATATTGTTGCTTAATGTACCCGACCCAATCAAAATATGATTAAGGTGAATGTCTACAACATTGCTTACAAATGCAAAGTCATAATCTTCTTTAGACATTAAAGATACAGATATGATATTACAAGTCGCACTGGGTACAAAATAACAGTTGCACAAAACCAAAACATGTCCATCTGTCAACCCTAAGTGATAGTCCCCCACGGACTCAGCATCCATGCTTGCTCCGTTTGCAACTCTGAGGGTCATATCACCTGCCTTCAAATCTCTACGCCTTCTCAGTGCCTGCAAAGAATTAGAGATATGAGATCCCGATCCGGTATCCAATACCCAGGAAGTAGAGTTGATTGACAGACAGTTTTCAATAACATTCACACCTGAAGCCGAAGCCACAACATGCTTCGGGTCCTGGTTCTTGGCCTTCCAAGCCCTGCAATCTTTCTTCCAGTGTCCTTTCTTGTCACAATAAAAGCATTCTTCCTTCCCCACAATCTATCCCGCTACCTTTGCTACCTTTGCCTTTCCCTTGGCATCCACCTTAATAACACCACCCCTTGGTTTGGTGGGGGCCTTCTTCTTCTTTTCTTTGGCTTTCGCCTTGGACCTAGAAAAGGAAGCTCCTCCAACAGACAAAGTGGGTATTTCCCTGACTTTCTGTAGGGTGCCCTCTGCACTCCTCAACATGTTGAGGAGTTCCGGAAGTTCAACTTCTTTTCCTTGCATGTTGAAGTTCAGGATAAACTGAGCATAAGTGGAAGGAAAGGACTGGAGAATCAAGTCAGTGTAGAGCTCATTCTCTAATGTGGTCCCGAGGTCCGTGAGCTCATCAATGTAGCCAATCATCTTAAGCACGTGTTCCGCTACAGATGATCCGACGGCCAACCTCGCTGAAAACAACTTTTTCGAGGTTTTGTATCTGGTGATACGGGATTGCTCTCCATATAGTTCCTTAGTATGGAGAAATATGGATTCAAGGTCCATATTCTCGTGCCTCCTCTGATGTTCATTGTCTATAGAGGAAAGCACGAGGCACTTGGCCTTCGCGCAGTCAGTCTCCCAGGTCTTACGGATTTCCTTATCCGCGACGCTGGATTGTGGACCTGGGACTGCGGGGGCTTTGGTGGTAAGGAGATACCTCAACTTGTCATAAGTGATTGCCATTTTGACATTCGTGAGCCAATCTTTGTAGTTTGGCCCTGTCAGTATATTTTTATCTAGTAGTAACTTAAGGCCGGTCATGATGTTTGGTCGCTGCAATTAGGAGAGAGAGAAGAAACACTTTAGCATGATGCTCTTGCAAGTTTAGAGTGGTTTTTAGTTTGTCTAAACAGGATGGCTCCCACTGTTTCTCAAATCCTTTCTCAAACCATAAAAGAAGAATTAGTCGGGATCAATCTCACCGTACAATACTTGCTTAACCGTTCAGCCAGGCCAGTGTCGATACTTCGAGGGAGGTTTTACGGGGCTTTCGTTAAGTTCCTTAATTCAATAACCTCTTTTCCCTGTGGGCGTAGCCCCGCCCAACACCTTTCTAGACACCTACTTGGTTTATAGCATTGATCGTTAAGTGAGAAAGTTTCCCGAGGAGTAGCATATACTCACAGTAGGATCGGGATCCAAATATCATCGTGTGATAAAGCTGAAGGAATCCTACCAAAATCATCACACTTCAAATGGTATGCAACACTAGCAAGTTTCAGTTTCTTTAGAAACTTCCGATGTGGATTTTTGCCCCATGCTTTTATGACCTTGACTTTGGCCAACAAATCATAAGTCACATGTCAAGTTTTACCCGTCATTTTCCAGGTTAATTTGAACCCACCCGTACCTACCCTTGACTTTGGCCAACAAGGCAGTACGATTGTCCCAAACCAACGCATCTATCTATGCTACATATGAATATCCAATAGCTACCAATCACTATGCCTTGACTTTGGCCAACAAATACAGCTTGAATACTATTGACTATCCATATGAAATGACGGAAGGCTACGAATGGTTTTGGCGAAACTGTGAACGTAGTAAACTTGATATAATAGAAGGAACCTGATAGCTTTTAAAAGGAGTGGTTTAAGCTCCACGTTTTTAAAAGTTTTCTGTTTTGGAAAAAACAGAGTGGTTTTGAAATTGTTCCAACGATTTAAATTTGGTTTTTTTCTTTGCATTAATTTAATGTGTCCCATCAATTAATCCTACCATTGCAGAAAACAACGAAAATATGACGTACGCTTATGCCATCCGCATTCGCCACGGGGCCCCGTCATCACCCATTAGGTTACTTAACTAACGACAGAGCAGGGGCAGGACTAGCGCAGATGCAAAATATAAGCAACGCGTACTAGATATCATATATAGATATATACATTCGTCAGATGCTATGATAGCCATTCTAGATCACAAATGAACACATTGGATATGCTAAGAATCCGCGTTTCGTTCGAGCCTGCAACGAAAAACCGATTACACGGTCGCGATGAATAGCCAAACACCACCCTAGACCCCTACGGGTGCGGCAAACTACCTGCCAAGTACCCGAAGTGAAGCAACCTCCCTCAACAACGTGAGTAAGCCACTCGGCACTTCAAAATACCCGGTAGTTTGTGCACCCCTTCTTGAGTCTATCCTAGGAGCAAAAACAGTAAAAGAAATAATATACAATGGCGGCTACAACCTCAACCCGGATGTGCGGACATAAAAATAATATTACATCAATTTACAATTTACATCAAATGAAAGATAAATAAACTCTCATCTCACAACCCCGGCTATTCATCCACGACAATCCAACAAGTTTATATACACAAACCAACATCACAGATCACAGATATGTACAACCCCCACTAATCGACGTATAGCGATTAGTCGACGTTCAGTACATATATCACATCACAGATATAATCAATTAGGTAAAGTTTATAGAATTTCGATCAATATTTCAATTTGAAACTACCCCAAATACAATACTGTTCTCAGAAGAATCTGGGCAGAAACAAAGTATCTTAAAAATCACAAAACCAACACAACCCCAGAAGAAATTTGGTGAGCGGCCGAGTTGACTCAGCCGCGGATCCGTGACGGATCGCTTAGATCGGCCGCGGATCCGCGGTCTTCTGAGCGACTCAGGCGCCCAAATTTCTACAATTTTCTCTAAAAAGCCTGCTTCTATTTTTCAGGTCTCCGGAAATATTTTTAGACCTGTTTTAAAAAACAACAGAAAACACTAAATTTTGATGTATTTTGCTATTTTTTTCAGATCGAAGTTCTAAACACTTTGCTAACATGTTAGTTGTTGTTTAGCTAGGCTCTAATACCACTGTAAATCTATGTAACCCACCCTAGTACTTACAGGGAAGCGGAAAGAGTAAAAATCAAATATTTATCACAAGGGTAGATAGACTAACCATGAAGGATCTTTACTAAACAAAAACTAACAAAGTAACTACAAGTTCTAGCTACTAGGTAAGATGGTTATACCTAGTTCTTGAACTCCTTCTCTTCTTGTTGTGGTCCTCTTTGTTGCAAGCTCCTTGGAGTGGTGTAGACGGATCCTCCTCGTCGTCTTCTCTTTGCCGAAGAAAGATCCACCTGAAGGCATCTACCTTGAGCTCCTACCTCAACCAAGAAGTAACTAGAATGCTTGGCTTGCTAGGCTAAGAATCCTAGAATGAGTAGAGAGGTGTTTTGATAGTTTTATCTCACAAAGCTTAGATTTTCAACACATGAAACACTTAAGCTTTTGAGAGAGAGGAAGAGGGAGAGCAATGCAAGAGAGAGAATGAGCAAGAGAGAATGAGAGAATAAATCCCAACCTTGCTCTCATATGAGAGAATATGAGAATAATAATAATAATTAGGAAAATTGTGATGGTTAGTTGATTTGACCATTATCATTTCACATTAAATGCTAATGCAAGCTTCAAAAAGCATCTTTGCAAAAGAAATCATCATGGTCAACAAAAGTCAACAAGTCAAATGGTCAACCAAACCATAACCATGGCATAATTATCCTTAATTAATATTATTAATCATATTTCTCATTCTCATTAGGGTTTAGAAAAAGTCAACGGTCAAAAACCGTAATGAGGTTCCTCTGCCTCTGTCAACTGTGCATACACACCGTATCCGTGTTCCGAGGAACATGAATACTATGAGACAAAACCAATCCCAAAACAAATACTAGGATCTGGCTTAAACCAAAGCCCGCTAGTAATAACTGCCCGGACACCAAACGTGCACAAGTGCGCGTATGTGAACGAACCCCGTCGCAAAACCTTGCGACCTCTACTCTGTTTTGTCCAAAGGTGAACAACCCTCTGTGTGGGACTCTAAAGACTCGACACTACGCTGGCAGTGGGTTTAACCATAGGCCACAAACGGTACTAGCTGTACGTAACGGTCCTCGGGTAGATGCCGATAAGAAGACCAATGAGGTAAACCCATCCGAACTCCTACTGAGCCTGAATGTGACAATCACCGTACAGTCCGTTCTGTTCGTCTGAGAGTATCGCATGTCGGGCCTAGGGGGCGGTAAATGTCAGTCCCCTAATAGCGGTACAAGTCATGTCGGAGTGTAGCCCAGAACACCCTAAGAAACTACTGGAAACACTACCAGCAAATCTCACTTGCCCTGGCCAGGGACTTTGTGTAATGGCTCTCTTAGACACAGCGCGATATCAACTCCCAATACCGGGAGAGACGAATCCTGTCTAACCGTCACTGCCTCCAAGTGCTTCGGGACTGCACCCAACTACTACCTGTTTGCATGACTCATTTGAGCCATGGTAGGGTAGTAATCTAAGAACAGTGGGAACACACTCGAGGCGAAGTGACAGTGTCAAGTCAACGGACTAAGCTGTACTCATGTCACCTGGGAACTAATAACTGACGATATGTATAATACCAACCAACAGTTCCCAGCGAGTCCTGTCCAGTGTACTCGTAACCTAACGAACACCCGCATACTATCTCCAGTACGACGTACTAATGGCTGTGGGACAGACCATCTCCCCTGCTGGGATGAGAAGCGCATACGCTAGTCTACTCCGGAGTATCGATGCCCCGTCTCGATAATCCTACGACCTGGGACCTGTATATGGATGTGCCTGTAGATTACCCAGCCCCCACTCGTGTGACTGCCATCACAACGCTGGTAATCAAGCAATGATCCTAAGGGCTCCACTAATATGTATAGGCGATATGCTAAAAGAAACACATGCACATATTAAAGTAGAAACAAACCAAGTAGCATACTACCATTTTGAGCAAGATTGTCTATATAACTATGAATATCCCAAGCTTCCATTAAGTAATATACAAACCAGGTTGATACAATAATGGCATTTAGGGCATATACACTAACAGATCCAAAACCACACATACATAATAATGATAAAGGCATCCCCAAGCGGGAGCTAGCTCTTCGCCAAACAGCGGATCACAACCACGCAAGATAATATATAAGTATACGACGCCTAATGGCGAAGTTCACCACAAAAGATAAAGAAATGAGCAGGACATAACCCCAAAAGTGAATATAAAACCCATCGCTCAAATCTCGCAACTACAATTCTCACTAAGTCTCATTACTTATACAATTTACTAACTTCGATTGATTGAGATAACTAGATACAATATGAATATAGATACAAGAGTGGGTACGATACAAATGTCCCACCTACCAATGCAAAACACCCGAATGCAACTGTATACCAGCTAAGCCGCTACTGATCCAAGCGGTCAACCTGCAAGAACTGTGGCACAACGGGGGTGAGTTGTCAACTCGTGAGTAGAAAATATCAACAGATAGAAATCGAATAAACAACGACTCTTAGGTCAACTATATCATAAATATAATACTATGATATCTAGGGTGACCGGGTCTGTATATGTGCCAACAAGGTAGTCAATACCTATATGCATGTGGATAACATCCAACAGTAATAATCAATGCATGTATGCATGTGGATCTCGTCCACCTATATAATCAATGTATGTATGCATGTGGATCTCGCCCACCCATATAATCAATGTATTATGCATGTGGATCTCGTCCACCCATATAATCAATGTCTGTATGCAGGTAAATATCATAAAAGAGCGTGCATGAAAGTATGAGGATATATATCAACGGTGTCCCTCACGACACATCAAAATCATGGAACCTGAGTGCCTAGCATCGACACTCGAAAACATCATGAAAACCGTGCCCAGCATCGGCACGTAAATCCTCATATATCGGGCTCCGTCAGTCCGGATCGGCCCATAGGCTCCGTCAGTCCAGATCGGCCCCTATCATCTCTCGACTCCGGTCAGTATCCTCCGGATATCCGCTGAGCCCAAATACTATCACAGGTAGGTAGTAGTCCCTCCACCAGGCTCACCGTCTAACTATACGAGTCTTCTTGCCCCGGGGTACAATACCGGGTCCACCATGTACCCGCAGACGGTGCCTACCACTCCTCGAATCGGGTATACTCACACAAGCTCTCAAGAACCGAGAAAACTGATGGTGGACGCACTGAAATATCATATCAAGAGAAACCGGGTTTTAAAACAACACATAATCTCTTTTGAAATGTCCACGGTTCTCAAATCCAAAAATCTCATGAAAACAGCATATCTCAATGCGTAAAATAATAGAGCATGATGTATGCGACATATAAGAGAAATGCGATCATATCCGTGTATCATGCAACATGGAACGGTGATATGATATATTAAGGGGAAACCGCTCTTTCAAAATGATTCCATTTTTTAAAATACCACATGCGGTTCCTAATTTCCCAATAAAACCGGTTATCTATAGAGGTACAATATGTATATGCGCAAGTATAAATGTACCAATGTATGTGTGCACAAATATGTATATACAATGTGTATATGCACAAGTATAGGTGTATCAAGGTATATGTGCACCAATATAGATATACGAATGTGTATATCCGCAAGTATGGATGTATCAATGTATATGTGCACCAATATGGATATACGAATGTGTATATCCGCAAGTATGGATGTATCAATTTATATGTGCACGAATATGGATATACAAATGTGTATATCCGCAAGTATGGATATATCAATGTATATGTGCATCAACATGGATATACAAATGGGTATATCCGCAAGTATGGATGTATCAATATATATGTGCACCAATATGGATATACGAATGTGTATATCCGCAGGTCTGGATGTATCAATGTATATGTGCACTAATATGGATATACAAATGTGTATATCCGCAAGTATGGATGTATCAATGTATATGTGCACCAACATGGATATACAAATGGGTATATCCGCAAGTATGGATGTATTAATGTATATATTCACCAATATGGATATACAAATGGGTATATCTGCAAGTATGGATGTATCAATGTATATGTGCACCAATATGGATATACAAATGGGTATATCCGCAAGTATCGATGTATCAATGTATATGTGCACCAATATGGATATACAAATGTGTATATCCGCAAGTATGGATGTATCAATGTATATGTCATGATGCAGCAACCCTACTGTGTAGTGGCATGGCAATTATCGATGATGAAGTGTGTGAGCCGGCAAATCTGTGTACGTGTAACATACGCATCATCGATAATGGTGAAAGTGTACTAGCACAGGTATAAGTAATGCAATGGAAATAGTATGAATGCAGCATAAGGTAAATCATATGCAAATGCTGACGGGTATACGTAGCTAATATGACCGAGTCGGGGAATCTATCAATCGGTATCCAGCCTAACAACATCGCGTACGGTATGATCCATCGTACGGCAACCTCTAGTCAAGGGTAAGGATCAATCATCAAGACAAACTCATCAAACACGGAAAATCATCGTACGGCGGCATTAAGCTAATAAGGATCCTATCATCCTATAAGACAAATGAGGGTACGGCTTAATATCACGTACGACCTATCATCCATGATTCAAAACATTCTATATATATATATATACACACACACACACACCTATGTCCTAGGTCACATCCACAATAATCTCATATCAGGGGACCGGCAGGGTATAAATCATCTCGATCGACTCGCATCCGTATACCAACATATCATCAGATCATCATATCATCTGTCACCACCCGAAAGAGCACGTGACTGGCCCTTGAACCATATGAAGTCTATAGGACCCCATCTGATCCAAGTAAGCCAAAAGCCCAGAAATCTAAAACCATTTTAAGGAGTAAATAAGGAAAAATGGTTTTAGGAAGTAAAGAAATCATGTTTTGGAAATCAAAGTTTTTAAATAACTAAGCCGAATATGCATTTTTAAAATGTGTAACCTTTCCTGAAAATTTCGGCAGAGTTTCCTTTGTAAAAACTGGCCCCGAACGGGGTACAACAAGAATAATATATATGAAATGATAAAAGGCATCCCAAGCGGGAGCTAGCTCTTCGTTAATCGACGGTCACAACCACGCAAGAAATAATAATAATATACAACGCCAAAGGGCGAGGATCAAAACCCAAAAAAAAACTCAAAACAGCCAGAAAACCATAATACTACAAGCGCGACTCTAAGGTCGAAATAAAACATCACTGTGTCTATGTCTGAAATAATATACAAGTTTTGGTTGATGGAATGACTAGATACAACTGAAAGTACATGTATAAGGGTGGTTCTGATGCAAAAGAACCCACCTACCAACGCAAGTCACCCATATGGAAGCAGTGTGCCGGAATTGCCGCTATGGAATCTGTACGGCAAAAACCGGCAAGGACTGTGGCACAACGAGGGTGAGTTGCCAACTCGTGAATAGAAAATATCTATAAGCAGATATCGAATGTATGACCCATCCTAGGTCAATACGATCAGATATATATAAAGCTCAATATGAATAAGCCTGCAGTATGCTAAACTGGCAATGTAATCTCTATACATGAGTGTAGTGCCAAGTGCTCGTGCCAGTGCCTCAAGTAATAGCATATCATAAATGTGAGGTATGATCAATGAAATCAATCTGCATGTACGTGGATCCCGTCCACTCGTCACCCAATGACAATAACCATCATGCATGTAAAAATCATCGGCATATGCATGGAAATATGAGGATATAAACCACATGTGTCCCTCGCGACACGTCAAAACCATGGAACCAGAGTGCCCAGCATCGACACTCGAAAACATCATGAAAACTGTGCCCTGCATCGGCACGTAAATCCTCATATATCGGGCTCCATCTGCGGAATCGGCCCTCGGCCCTAGCAGTACGCCCATATCCAACTATCGACTCTGGCCGGTATCCTCCGGATAACCGCCAGGTCCAACCAATCACCGGTAGGTACTCGCCCGCCTCCAGGCTCAATCGGCAAAATCCTTCGATTATCTTGCCGAGGGGAACCATACCGGGTCCACCATGTACCCGCAATCGGCTCGTCCACTCCTCGAATCGGGTTTCACATGTCGCTCTCAGCACCGAGAAAACACATGGTGGACGCACTGAAATATCATATCAAGGGTAATCGGGTTTTTAAAGCAATGACATATTCTCTTTTGAAATACCCACGGTTCCCAAAATCCAGAAATATCATGGAAACAACAACTCTCAATGCGTATAATCAGAAAGCATGATGTATATGACATGTAAAAGAAATGTAAGCACGTCAGTCTATCATGCAAGAAACATATCCTGAATGCAACAGTAGTACAGTGTAGTGACATGGCAATTATCGATGATGAAGTGTGTGAGCCGACAAACAAGTGTACGTGGAACATACGCATCATCGATAATAGTGCTGGTGTCCTAGCAGCATGACTGTAATATATCAATAAACACAAGCAATGTAATGCAAATAGCATGAATATGCGGAATCGAATAATCAACGCAACAGTACAGACTCTATCTTAATAAATATATTATGCAGCCTTGCCTTTTGAAATAAAACGAATCGGGGTTTTTGTTAAAATAAGGGCTACGGTGTTTTAAGAAAAGGTGCGTCGTTTGAAAATATCCGTAGAATCCCTTTAGCCTATCTTTAAAATATCCCCGATTCGTTAGTTTTGAATTAGGTATGACTCGGGTCTAGTCTAACGCCTACTATGTGAACTACGGACCCAACAATCATTCAATCGTGAGGGGTATGAAAACCACCTAAATCTGAGTCAATATCCCATTATCTCATCACATAACAGGTATCACTACCATCATATCACATCTCAAATATGAACTCTATCATATCGCCGAATCTCACGGCTTCCATTAAACCTCATCGACTCATCTCAATCCCACGTATCATCCTCAATCCCGTATATGAACACATAGTCCCATACCCATATGTAGATATACACACCTCCATATGCGCACATATAAATGAAAGAATGTATGCAAGTATATGTGTACGTGTATGTTTGAGTGCGACCACTACTCTAGGGTTTCGCACTATACTAAACCAATACATCCTTATCATCAATAATTCCATTATCACCATCAATAATGCTAACAACACATAATAAATATATGTGTGTATACGTATTCGTATACATCACCATGGACTGCGGGGGTGCTATACGCCATCCACCCGACTACTCCCCGTAGATATAAACCTACTCACCTTGCTTCTCGTGTGCCGATGCCGATGTCGCCATCTTCATCTTCTTCGCCTCAACGTCACGTCGGGTACCTACACGTATATTGCAAACGCTAAAGCATATTAAAATCACATCGGAAAGCCAAAACAGCACACGCTACTCGCATAGGGAAAAACCTATCGTCCCGCATGTAGACACGATCAATATCCACTTGTCGTTGACGTCCAAACGCCACCCGACAGGAATGAATCACCAAATACCAAAATCCATGCTAAAACAAGTCGTAAATCATGCGCCAACATAAGAAAATCAACCCAGATTTTACCCTAGATGGAATCAGACAAAATCGCATATGCCATGGGTCAAGATTACTGGAAATAGGGCCATGCACAAAAATCAAGACAATTCCCTCCTGTTCTTGCCGCAATTTGCGGCCAGAAGGAATAAATCTGCGGCCGAAATTTGGAGTTGGGGCTAGGGTTTGGTGTGGTGGTTCTAGGGTGCCTGCACATCTCACTGTCAACTTAATTTTATTTTAAGATTCTCGGGGTGATAGCAGATTCCTAAATACGATCACAGATTCACAGTTTTTCCCCCGACATCGTCTCATAAATCCGTATTCTGTGTTCTAGTCACTAGTTGATCCAAAATAACATCACACCATGGTTTCTAAGGTCACCACAATCCTCAATTTCATCTTAAATTTCAGATCTCACATAAACCCTAACTTGAAGTTTCACAAATCCACCAAACGACACAATATCGACATGAAACTAGAATTGATGCACAAGAAATGAAATACTACTCTAATAGGTGCAGAATTTTCCTCCTTTGGCAACTCAAGAAAATTCTTGAGTTGCTCAAAGTCCTCCAAATCCAATCTTGTTAGGTTCAATGTGTAGCTAGTGAGCTCGGGAACACTTTTTGTGAATTGGGAATAGGGTTTTGGGGTTGATTTCATTGTGGATCTAGGGTTGAAGAGAGAGGAGGAAGAAGAGGGAGCAGGAGCAGCAGCAGCTCATGTTCGAAGAGGGGAGAGAAAATGAGAAGGGAATGATGGGAGTATGGTTCAAAAAGGTGAAGGTTGACTTGGTCTCTCTCTCTCTCATCATGAAGCCTTTTCTTTTCGTATTTTTTCTTTTCTCCTTTCCTTCTCACTCAATGGCAAGCCCTAAGCAACCATACACCCAAAACATGTAACAAGTGTAACAAGTGTGGAAAATGATATGTGCACATTTTTGCACAAAAAAAGCTAAAAACCCGATTAGCGATTTTTAATCGCGATTAGCACTAAATTTGCATATAACTAATCATAAAAACTTTAAAATGGCATAATTCCATAAAATACCCTGTTTTAGAATTTTCCATAATTTTTCCCCATTTATTTGTATTTAATTATACCAGAATATTAAAATATTCATTAAAATAATATTAAATTATAAAAATTCCCAAAATCATATTTAATTATTTTGAAACGTTACAATCTGCCCCCCTTAAAGAAATTCGGTCCCCGAATTTAAATTTAAACCCCTAAATACTAAAATATTTCAATACAAATTCCAAGCCGTCGGGGCTCCGAATCGTCAATACATAAAACATCATAGCGCAATGCATGCGCATGAGTACTGAGCAGATAACTCAAAAGAAGAACTCCGTCAAGCATCCCGCAATCATCAGAGTCAAGGTAAAGACACAAATGTCAAATCCAATACAAAACCAATATGATATGGATCAGAACTATACATGTAGACATCCAATCTATACATGTGAATAGCTGATGTAAATGCATGACAAATCTTTTTAAATCGCCGTGCGACGCGCGCAACACTGCACAGTGGCGGACGTTTTTCTTAAGAAAATAACCATATATGTATATATCTTTTGTTTACTATGTACGTTCCGCCGTTTTGAAAACAATTTAAAAGGGTTCCATGTTGTTTTTTTTTTAAACGTTCGTATCATATCGGACACGTAGGTATATATGCTGAGACTATAGCTCGCTCTTTGGAAATCTCTTCGATAATTATCAATGTATGCAAAATATATCCAGGTACTGTCCTCTGACTAGTCCTGCTCAGTATGAAAACAAATATCCAATATCATAAAAATGTACTGCTCCAAAAGGAATAAATCCCAAAAATGCACATGACACCACCCTGTGTGTCTGGTGCGCACGGAAATCAAAATACATATATGTGCCATACAGGTGCACAAAACAATATCTAGGTGCAACGGGTGTGCACGAAGTATTTGTCATAGGCAATGTGTGTGCCGACAGCCAAAACAGGTGCATCTGACATGCACGAAGAATCTCGATTTAGTGCATCTGGTGTGCACCAAAATCGTATATCAAAACGTGCACCCAACATGCGCGAAAATCCAAATCGGTGCATCCATCGTGCAAGAATGAAAATCTAAATCCTGCACACTCAACATGCACGGAATCACGAAATCCAATAGCAAACGCTGAACATGCGTAAGTCCAGCCAAAAGCACGGAGTGCAAGAATCAACATCAATATCAGAATCAAAATCGACATATCGAATGACATCAAATCGAAGTCAGGTGCAACCGTAGTGCACAAAATATAAATCCGGTACAACAAATGCACGAAATATAAATCTGATGCGATAAACGCAAGAAACATAAAACTGGTGCGACAAACGCACGAAATATAGAACTGGTGCATCCCATGCACAAATATCAAGCAATAACTCAAATGCGTAAGCAGCAACACCAAGTGTACCCAGGTATAAAGAAAATCATAAACGTGTACAACTGCGTGCACAAAACACATATCAATGCACGACAAGCACATATAAGCTATACCGAGTGCAAAATCAAATCGTGTGCATAACATATGCACAACATCAAATCAACCGTATGAAATCCATGAAGTCACAAGCAGGTGCAGCCAAGGCACGAAACGATATACAATGCGGCTTAATCAAAATCAGGTGTACCTCGATGGAAAATCTCACAACCGCGTGCATCAGCGAGCACAAATCAAATCAAAACACTAAAAGTACATGAAAACTATACTGGAAGCGTAAATCAAATTACCAACATAAAATAGGCATGAAATCACAATCAATACCTCAAGAGTAATAACTATGCACAAGGTACAAATATCCAGTAGGCGCAACTATGGTGCAAGAAAACAAATACCATGAAACTCAGTCATCAAGACTAAATCATGCGAATATATCGCCCAAAATACCGAAATCCAAAGTGACGGATACGTGATAGTCAAATCAAAAAATCACAAATCATAAATACCGTCGTCGGTATATCCTCCTTCGAAGTTGAGAAGGTACCGGTACATCCATTGCTAGCGGCGCAAGATATCAACTTTCCTCTTGCTCGCGGCTGGCGTCCTCTGCCTCTGGTTCCTTATCTTCCCTGTGGATTACCAATCTCGCAATCCATCGGCTCATCGGCCCGGTCAGGTGTGCTAACAGGAACGATTCCGTTCTGGCACTTTTCTGGTCATCTCTCGGTCTATCCTCACGACCGCTCGTAAAGTAGCACATCTCTGGCGCCGACCTCTGGTCCTCTGAATGCACATCACACATCTGCTCCTAGTGCAAATCTTATTGCAGCAGTATACTAGAAGGAATCCTGCTCAAGGTCTTTTCTGATCTCGCCTAAGCCAAACTGTACGGAGGCTGGTACTCTGGCGTAATCTTTCCTCGTTCTTTGGACATCTGCGTCCTTAGTACAACATCTACTCGAAAGCTGGTCGCATCCCTGCGCCTCTGTATGCATATCCGACCTTTAATCTTAACGGGGTGTAATAACAGCTCGTCGGCATCTCGCACGAACTTCTTGTCTCTCTTGTCTGTACCATCGACCATTTCGACGTCGCGTCTCTATCTGCGCACTGCAATGCCCTCGGCTACGGTCCATCCGAAGTCCCTCACACAGACTCGAAATCACGAACTCGATATCTTCATCACTCAGTAGAAGATATCTAGCCGAACACTTCCTCAACGTGCATATCGCATCTCTGATGTCAGTGGAGTGGAACGTCATCTCGTCGAAATCTCATGCGAACTCTTTACTCCACTCTGCTTCAATATCGACTGATTCGGACTCATCTCATTGTGGCTGCATGGACTGCGCTCCAACGGCTCTGCTCGTATTTGGTGTCTCCCAAGCAGTGTCCCATCACATGATATCCAAATGATGTCGAATCGTCCGATCGACTCGTCAGAACCTCATAATCCCCCAAGAGCGCAACATCTCGGGTACAGTTTAATAGTATCGAGTACATACCACAGCATCGGTGGTCCAGCCGTAGAAGGGCAAACCCAAGCCTCCCTAATGGCGCCGCGGAACTGCCGCAAACCCTAAGGTTCAAAGGCTTTCACACGGTCATTATGTCGAGTTAGGCTTTCATTCTTCTAGAGGGTCCATAGAATCGCTTGCATGTCTTTCCGAATACTTTAAACTTGGAAAATGGTTTCCTGACATTCGATCGTCTCAATCGACTCTCAACGAATCTGCGTGAAGTCGCCTTTAGCTGGAATCAATCTACCTGATGACCTCACATCGAGGTAAGCGAACGAACCACATGTCCTAATCATTCATCCTCGGTGACTAGCGACTCACCATCATATCTCGAAGTATATGCTCATGCTGCAGTAGCTCCAATCATCTGGACGATATCTCATCATTCGCAGCAGCAACTGGCTCATCGGTCCGTACGCTGAACATCGCCTCAATTGTCCTGGATAAGCGATATATCAATGGTCATCACATTCTAGCTGGCCTCTATCAATGGCTCAATCCTCTGGTACCGATCGGTACGTCCGAGAAATCTCGCAAAACCGATCAGTCCAACGCTCATGGCGCGAAAACACAATAAGACGACGCCTCCATATGCAGTCGTATGTCTCTGGAATCATGCCCTGGTCAGTCTTCGTCCACGATGAGCTCATGCTGACGCAACTCGAGCCATAGCTCACTCTGCCCGTGCAACCGTGGCAGCAAAACCATAACCAGTATCGATAAGGATAGATCATACGAATGAATATAATACGATGCAAGGAAATGTACATCCTAAGGTTTCTTAAGCGGAGTGTCGTGTCGCAAGTATGAAGCGGAACATACGTACGGTACGTCACTCTACTCAAGCTACCTACTCCATCAACCAAGGGTCATCCTATGCGACGAAAGTTCGGGTATAATACCCTCTCGACTAAGTCTAAGTTCCGTAAGGTCAAGCCTAAGTTCCGTATATAGATAACGCCCTAGGCTCCACATAGTCAAACTTAGACTCGAACCAAGGTCAACCTAGCTCTGATACCAACTTTGTCATGACCCAAAAGAGCACGTGACTGGCCCTTGAACCATATGAAGTCTATAGGACCCCATCTGATCCAAGTAAGCCAAAAGACCAGAAATCTAAAACCATTTTAAGGAGTAAATAAGGAAAACTGGTTTTAGGAAGTAAAGAAATCATGTTTTGGAAATCAAAGTTTTTAAATAACTAAGCCGGATATGCATTTTTAAAATGTGTAACCTTTCCTGAAAATTTCGGCAGAGTTTCCTTTGTAAAAACTGGCCCCGAACGGGGTACAACAAGAATAATATATATGAAATGATAAAAGACATCCCCAAGCGGGAGGTAGCTCTTCGCCAATCGACGGTCACAACCACACAAGCAATAATAATAATATACAACGCTAAAGGGCGAGGATCAAAACCCAAAAAGAAACTCAAAACAGCCAGAAAACCATAATACTACAGGCACGACTCTAAGGTCGAAATAAAACATCACTGTGTCTAAGTCTGAAATAATATACAAGTTTTGGTTGATGTAATGACTAGATACAACTGAAAGTACATGTACAAGGGTGGTTCTGATGCAAAAGAACCTACCTACCAACGCAAGTCACCCATATGGAAGTAGTGTGCCGGAAATGCCGCTATGGAATCTGTACGGCAAAAACCTGCAAGGACTGTGGCACAACGGGGGTGAGTTGCCAACTCGTGAATAGAAAATATCTACAAGCAGAGATCGAATGTATGACCCATCCTAGGTCAATACGATCAGATATATAAACCTCAAAATGAATAAGCCTGCAGTATGCTAAACTGGCAATGTAATCTCCATACATGAGTGTAAAGCCAAGTGCTCGTGCCAGTGCCTCAAGTAATAGCATATCATAAATGTGAGGTATGATCAATGAAATCAATCTGCATGTACGTGGATCCCGTCCACTCGTCACCCAATGACAGTAACCATCATGCATGTAAATATCATCAGCATATGCATGGAAATATGAGGATATAAACCACCTGTGTCCCTCGCGACACGTCAACACCATGGAACCAGAGTGCCCAGCATCGACACTCGAAAACATCATGAAAACTGTGCCCAGCATCGGCACGTAAATCCTCATATATCGGGCTCCATCTATGGAATCGGCCCTCGGCCCCAGCAGTACGCCTATATCCATCTATCGACTCTGGCCGGTATCCTCCGGATAACCTCCAGGTCTAACCAATCACTGATAGGTACTCGCCCGCCTCCAGGCTCAATTGGCAAAATCCTTCGATCATCTTGCCGAGGGGAACCATACCGGGTCCACCATGTACCCGCAATCGGCTCGTCCACTCCTCGAATCGGGTTTCACATGTCGCTCTCAACACCAAGAAAACACATGGTGGACGCACTGAAATATCATATCAAGGGTAACCGGGTTTTTAAAGCAATGACATATTCTCTTTTGAAATACCCACGGTTCCCAAAATCCAGAAATATCATGGAACCAGCAACTCTCAATGCGTATAATCAGAAAGCATGATGTATGTGACATGTAAAAGAAATGTAAGCACATCAGTCTATCATGCAAGAAACATATCCTGAATGCAACAGTACTATAGTGTAGTGACATGGCAATTATCGATGATGAAGTGTGTGAGCTGGCAAACAAGTGTACGTGGAACATACGCATCATCGATAATGGTGCTGGTATCCTAGCAGCATGACTGTAATATATGAATAAACACAAGTAATGCAATGCAAATAGCATGAATATGCGGAATCGAATAATCAACGCAACAGTACAGACTCTATCTTAATAAATATATTATGCAGCCTTGCCTTTTGAAATAAGACGAATAGGGGTTTTTTGTAAAATAAGGGCTACGGTGTTTTACGAAAAGGTGCGTCGTTTGAAAATATCCGTAGAATCCCTTTAGCCTATCTTTAAAATATCCTCGATTCGTTAGTTTTGAATTAGGTATGACTCGGGTCTAGTCTAACGCTTACTATGCGAACTACGGACCCAACAATCATTCAATCGGGAGGGGTATGAAAACCACCTAAATCTGAGTCAATATCCCATTATCTCATCACATAACAGGTATCACTACCATCATATAACATCTCAAATACGAACTCTATCATATCGCCGAATCTCACGACCTCAATCAAACCTCATCGACTCATCTCAATCCAATGTATCATCATCAATCCCGTATATGAACACATAGTCCCATACCCATGTGTAAATATACACACCTCCATATGCGCACATATAAATGAAAGAATGTATGCAAGTATATGTGTACGTGTATGTTTGAGTGCGACCACTACTCTAGGGTTTCGCACTATACTAAACCAATACATCCTTATCATCAATATATCCATTATCACCATCAATAATGCTAATAACTCATAATAAATATATGTGTGTATACGAATTCGTATACATCACCACGGACTGCGGGGGTGCTATACGCCATCCACCCGACATTTCCCCATAGATATAAATCTACTCACTTTGCTTCTCGTGTGCCGATGCCGATGTTGCCATCTTCATCTTCTTCGCCTCAACATCACGTCGGGTACCTACACGTATATCACAAACGCTAAAGCACATGAAAATCACATCGGAAAGCCAAAACAGCACACGCTACTCGCATAGGTAAAAACCTATCGTCTCGCATGTAGACACGATCAATATCCACTTTTCGTTGACGTCCAAACGCCACCCGACAGGAATGAATCACCAAATACCAAAATCCATGCTAGAACAAGTCATAAATCATGCGCCAACATAGGAAAATCAACCCAGATTTTACCCTAGATGGAATCAGACAAAATTGCACATGCCATGGGTCAAGACTACTGGAAATAGGGCCATGCACAAAAATCGAGACAATTCCCTCCTGTTCTGGCCACAATTTGCGGCCAGAAGGAATAAATCTGCGACCTGAATTTGGATTTGGGGGCTAGGGTTTGGTGTGGTGGTTCTAGGGTGCCTGCACATCTCACAGTCAACTCAATTTTATTTTAGGATTCTCTGGGTAATAGCAGATTCCTAAATACGATCACAGATTCACAGTTTTCCCCCGACATCGTCTCATAAATCCGTATTCTGTGTTCTAGTCCCTAGTTGATCCAAAATAACATCACACCAGGGTTTCTAAGGTCACCACAATCCTTAATTTCATCTTAAATTTCAGATCTCGCATAAACCCTAACTTGAAGTTTCACAAATCCACCAAACGACACCATATCCACATAAAACTAGAATTGATGCACAAGAAATGAAATACTGCTCTAATAGGTGCAGAATTTACCTCCTTTGGCAACTCAAGAAAATTCTTGAGTTGCTCAAAGTCCTCCAAATCCAATCTTGCTAGGTTCAATGTGTAGCTAGTGAGCTCGGGAACACTTTTTGTGAAATGGGAATAGGGTTTTGGTGTTGATTCCATTGTGGATCTAAGGTTGAAGAGAGAGGAGGAAGAAGAGGGAGCAGGAGTAGCAGCAGCTCATGTTTGAAGAGGGGAGAGAAAATGAGAAGGGAATGATGGGAGTATGGTTCAAAAAGGTGAAGGTTGACTTGGTCTCTCTCTCTCATCATGAAGCCTTTTCTTTTCTTTTCTTTTCTTTTCTTTTCTCCTTTCCTTCTCACTCAATGGCAAGCCCTAAGCAACCATACACCAAAAATATGTAACAAGTGTAACAAGTGTGGAAAATGATATGTGCACATTTTTGCACCCAAAAAGCTAAAAACCCTATTAGCGATTTTTAATCGCGATTAGCACTAAATTTGCATATAACTAATCATAAAAACTTTAAAATGGCATAATTCCATAAAATACCATATTTTAGAATTTTCCATAATTTTTCCCCATTTATTTGTATTTAATTATACCAGAATATTAAAATATTCATTAAAATAATATTAAATTATAAAAATTCCCAAAATCCTATTTTATTATTTTGAAACGTTACATCATCATATCCGTCTTATATTATTTCTTCGCATTTATATCACACATTAAATTGAATTTACATAAACATTATATCTCTACTGAGTATAAGTATCTAATCTAACATACACACCCGAACCATACAATCAGATTTTTAAAGAAGTGAATCGTAGTTTTGAAAATAGGGGTTACGGTGTTTTTAAGAAAAAGATATCATTTGAAAATCCGTAACATTCCTCAAGGTATATATTTAAAAGATACATACGATTCTTCGGTTTAGAAAAAGGTATGGTTCGGATGACGCATGTATATCGACTATGTAGTCATACAGTACCCTAAACGGCAATATCGCTAAACGTCATCCTATGATAGTAGTAACATATCACTTCTAACTATCCTCTAGTTTCTAATATTGTTTCATAGCTATCTCATTCTAACCCTAGTTTCCTAATCTAGGTTTCCTAACCATATTCTATAAATCAGCCCTCCATCATAACTTTGCGGGGGCGCTATACGCCATTCAACCGACTTCTCCTGTGGATATAGATCCACTCACCTGCTCTTCGCTTGCCAAAATCGATGACGCCATGCTCCGTCACCTCAGAATCCATGCGAAGGTACCTACAATAATAAACAATCGCGATGCGTATTAAAAATCAAGGCGGAAAAACCAAAACGGCACACGTTTCGCTTATAGGTCAAAACCTATAGCTTTGCGTGCAAAACACGACAATTAATCCTGGTCGTTGACGTACAAATGCCACACGATGGAAACACAATACCAAATACCAAAATCAAGTCAAAACGAAGTCGTAAAACCAACCATCAACTCATGGAAATGGTCCCAGATTTTACCCTAAGCCAAATTGGTCAATTCTGCATATATGGAGGGTCAAATTTACTGAAGATACGGCCCTGGAACCATACTGAAACAATTCTACCCTACTCTGGCCGCAAATTGCGGCCAGATTGAATTTATCTGTGGCCTGGGGTTTGAATTAGGGGCTCGGGTCTTAGTGGTAGCTTCCTAGGTGCCTGCACGACTTCCAGTAATTGCAAAATCATTTCTAGTGTCCCCAGGTTGCTCCAGATTCCAAAATACCCTCACAGTTGGCACATTTATCCGATGTTGGGATTTCTAAATCCGTGTTTGGGTTTCTAAGCTCTGGTCCATGTCATTAAAACAGCACCCAAGTCTAGTTAACAGCCACTAGGCATCACCCAATTTCAAACAACACTCAAACCCTTTACTAGGGTTTTCTAAGGTTCACTAAACATCACAATTTCACCTCTAAACTTGCATGAAAGGTAAAGTGAATGAAATACTATGCTAAGGCTGATGAAATTACCTCACTTGGGCAACCCAAGAAAAACCTTAGCTCCTCAAGATGGTCAAAATCTCACTTTTCTTGGTCCAATGTGTAGAGGGTGTAGAGGGGATCAATTTTTGTGACAGGGGATTAGGGTTTTGATGGAGTTTTTGAGGTGGATCTTGGGGTTGATGGTGGAGGGAAGAGAGGAAGAAGAAGATGCAAGAAATAAAGGGGAAGTGAATTGTTGCTGCCCCTCTCTCTCCTCTCTCTTTTATTCTCACCCACTCTCACTAATTACCCTTTTGCTATTACCTTTTCTTTTCTTTTCTCCTATAAACTTTAAAACCAATACACAAAATACCCGAACCAACACAAGAAAATAACATGTAACCAAAATCAATATGACATGGTGCACTAGCCACGAAAAACTGTAGAAATGCGGATTTGGCTTAATCGCGATTAGAAGTGCACTAATCGGGTTTTTAACAAAACTGCATATAATAAATTTTAAAAATGCCAAATCCTAAAATTATATAATTAAATGAATAAATCATTTTAATTTCCATTTATTTAACAGTTATTGGTATATATTTATACCCTTTTTCGAAAACCCTAATTTCGCAAATCGGGCAGTTTTCGGGAAATATATTATTTTAATATTAAATTGCGAAAATAATATTTTATATTTTCTGAAATGTTACATGTAGTTTGCTAGCTAGGGTTTATAGACAATCCTTGGTTCTAGTCGGTGTTGCGAAGCCCGTAAAAATCATTTTTTGCAAATTCCGCCTCCCCGCGATCACGTGGGGTGCGCGACATCGACTTACATAAAGTGTTCATTTATGAACTTGGTCACATCATCTATTTAGACAAATTCTAAGCCAAATATCACTCAGTCTGGGGGTTAGTTGATCTCCATGAAGTTGAGAAATAGATAGATAAAGTAATGAACATTGTAGCGGATCCGCTCACTGAAGTTATTTCTCGAATACAGTTGTTTCTCAAACACGGTTTGCGAAACTGATTAGTAGAGAAGTTGAGTATTCGATAGCATACAACGCTGTGAATATGCGATACCATAATAATTGGCCTTAAGTACAAGTGGGAGATTGTTGGATATAGCGCCCTCAAGGCAATTATTGTAGTTGCAGGTAGGCAATTATGGTAATTGAGAGAGGACCTATATGGGTAGAACAGTCTTGCTCGAGATGATACTATATTATCTGGTTTGTCCTTATCATTCATGTGTATACGTTTTACTTAATATTATGTGTCGCTAATACATTTGATAAAACCCGTAGGATTCTTACTTGACTACCAGTATTATGATGGCGATCATACTTGTGGGAACTTGGTAGTCCATAAGCATATCCTTAAATGTTCATAATCGTGGGATTCTTGAGACTGGACATCAATATTCTGGAGTAAACTAGTGTATACGTTTCTAGACCCCGACGAAGGGCGATGGACGGTCTCACAGGTATTTGTGTGTAGCACCTAAGATTGTATACATGTGCTCACTTGATGTGAGTACTCCAAACGAACTTTCTAAGAACTCCTAGATGGTTTTATTCCTATCGTCGGATAGTAGTTCTCTGGTGACATGCGTATAGGGTAGTCTTTAGACCTGTGATCGTCATTTTTCTCGTGTCAGTTCCCACTGTACTTAGATTACTACCCTACCACGGCTTAAAAGATTTATACAAATAGGCTTTAGTGGGTACAGTTCTGAGCCACATGGAGGCAGTGAGTGATCGGAAGGGATTCGTCTCTCCCAATATAAAGAGTCGATGTCGCTGTGCTCGGTTGGCCATCACAATAATTCCCTGCCCTGGGCGGATGAGATTTACATATAAGAGATCAGTAATTTCTCAGTTGATTGTGAGCCTGACACCGGCATGATTTATCGGGTTATTAGGGGTCTGACATTATCCACCCCCTAGAACCGGTAAGCAATACTCTTAAATGAAAAGACCGGAATGTACGAAGATTGTCACTTACAGACTCAGTAGGGTACGGACGGACTTAATTGTGGACCTCCCTTTCGACATATACCTGGGATGCCATTACGTACAGCTAGTATCGCTGACGTGCTTGTGGTTATGGATTTATCTAGTAACTCACTGCCGGTGTATTGTCGAGTTTTTAGAGTTTTACACAGAGATTTTTTCCGGTTCAGTCGATACGATGTAGAGGACGTATGTTGATACATCCAGGGGCCCGATTAAATACGTATACTAGTTACACGGATTTTAGTCGAACATTTGATAATTCTAGTTGGCTTAGGTTTAAACCAGATTATTAAATTAAGTATTGATTATATATATATATATATATATATATTCTAGCATTATGTTCGCTATTCATTTTCTCATTATATATGTTGTAGGGTTGCTAGACACACGCACAAGGGTCTACGAGGCATCAACCATGCCCGATTTAAAAATTAGTCGTGCCGAACAACCCGATACGAGATCTTTAAACTAGAGATTAGGCGAAAACAAGCATGTTAAACTCTTTAACACTAAGTGAGAGGGATTACAACCTTTGTAGATCTGGCCCTTCACTTATTAAGCTCTGTGTTGAGGTCCCTTCACTGCGATCATCGTGTCCCGGACTCTCGAGAGGCTCCACGAAGAGAAAGATGCAGTCTTGCTTCCGATCTTCGATAACAAAGATGACCTACCTTGAAGTTTCATTAACACAAGGTAACACTCACTAAATGAAGTGAACACCCTCATCTAAAGGGCAAAGATAGATGAGGATGATGAAGTAGGATTTTTGCACTCATTTGTTTTCATATTCTCACACACTTTCATCACTTAGCAAAAAGCTAGAAAGCTTTTTCCAAGAAGGAACTCAAGAAAGAAGATGATAGAAAATGCTTTTGTGATGAACAATGAAAAGATTAATATGATGAATAATGCAACCATAGTCAACCAAACCCATGTAGAGAATTAACTAGGGTTAGGGTTTGGGTTTGGGTTAAAGCATGAGTCATAACAAAATATCTTTCACATAACAAAACTAAACCTTCTAGAATCATCTAGAAAGCATTAACCCAAATCAAACCCTAATCTTGTTTAATCTCTACTAAACATGTTGTATTAGTTATCATATCATGTTACAATATTATATATCACATATATAATATTTATTGTATCCAAATAAATTAATACAATTAACATATATCTCATATATATCAATGTATTACCCGTGTGAGACAAAGAATATTTTTGTCATGACCCGATAGTTTGGCCCGTGACCGGCACTTAACCACGTAACGTCTAAAGGCGTAACATGACTAAGTAAGCCGAAACCCAGAAATCAAAACCATTAAATATAGAGTGTTTAAGACATTTTTGTAAAAACAGTTGTAAATGTTTAGAAAACTTTAATTAATTTAGTAGAAATCCTATATAAGTTCAAGTGTTTTTTAATAGTAGGCAACATTTCCTTTATAAAAAATTTGTCCCGAAAAGCGGGTAAAAGACAAGATGTAAGTAAAATGACATGTGGAATAAATAGAGCATCACAATGATAAAGTACGACTGAGTAAAAATGAAATGAAGACAGCAAGAAATATAGAACTATAAAAATAAGTCGGCTCACAACAAGCTCGACACCAGGATACAAAATAACATACATCGTCCTCACAACTGTTTCTAAGTCAATACATAAAGGTAGATGGAGAATACTAAATACATCAATATACAACTAAAAGGTCAACAGATACCGTACAAAACCCACCTAATAGCAAAAGGGCTAACACGCCTCGGTAATGGTATCTGTGTCAAAAGATGCGGTAAACAGCCAGCCGCGACTACTCCAAAGGGCAACCTGCAAGCACTGTGGCACAACGGGGGTGAGTTGCCAACTCGTGAGTAGTAGATAACATATAAAGGTAATCGCGAGTATGCACGTGCTGCGATACTCTAACCTATGCCAACAGATAACATCTACATGATGAACTGGATGCTCACATCATGCAACAAGTACGATCTAATAGTCTCACCATATGATGTGCAAGGTATACAATAATCATGTCAAATGATGAAATCTAACAATCCTATATAGCATAAGCTAGGTATGCAATGATCGTGCAAGCATGTGTACTATATCAAGTACAATAGATAAAGGATGAGATGTCAAATACTAAATGCTGAGCATGGGAATAATAATATCTACACGGAGTATCACGTGGAAAAAAAATAGTCGGTGTCCAACAATACACCCAAATCCCAGTAAAAACTCAGGCGCCGTCATCCACATCGGCCCTCAAATCCTGTGAATCTCATAAAACCGGGAGTGCCCACCATCGGCACTCAAAATATCATAAAATCAGTCGTGTTCAGCATAGACACGCAAATCCTCTAATATGGGGCGTCCGTCCATCGGATCTGCCCACGGGCTCCGTCTGCGGAATTGGCCCTCGGCCCCGGCAGTACGCATCGTCCCGTATCCATCAATCGACTCTGGTCAGTATCCTCCGGATAACCGCCAAGTCCAACCAATCACCGGTAGGTAGTAGTCCCTCCGCCGGGCTCACCGTCTAACAATACGAGTCTTCTCACCCCGGGGTACCGTACCGGGTCCACCATGTACCCGCAATCGGTGCCTACCTCTCCTAGAATCGGGTATACTCACACAAGCTCTCTGAAACCGAGAAAACTCATGGTGGACGCACTAAAATATCATATCAAGAGAAACCGGGTTTTTAAACAGTGCGTGTTTTCTTAAAATAGTACTCCGGTTCCCAAATCTAGAAATCACATAAATCAAATCCAATGCGTAAATCCATGCAATGTGTCGTATGACACTAGGGGTAAAAGAAAGGGAGAATCGCTCTTTTAAAAGATCCCGTTTTGAAAATACCGCTTGCGGTCCCTTAGTTTCAAATCAAGTCAATATCATCCATGTATGTAACATATGGATATGGGTATAAGTATGGATGCGCGAATGGATAAGTACGCAAAGTGAATATAGCATTGTACATGTGCACTATTGTAGACACATGATGTATATGCGCCCAAGTACGAATATATGTGATGTATGTGGCACAAGTATGGATATGTGATGTATATGTGCCTAAGCATGAATATATGTGATGTATGTGGCACAAGTATGGATATGTGATGTATATATGCCCAAGTATGAATATATGTGATGTATGTGGCACAAGTATGGACATGTGATGTATATGTGCCCAAGTATGAATATATGTGATGTATGTGGCACAAGTATGGATATGTGATGTATATGTGCCCAAGTATGAATATATGTGATGTATGTGGCACTGTTGGAGATAGTGCCCTCAGAGTCAATTATTGGATCAAAGGCACGTGATTGCAATGATTGAGGGGAGGACCGGTCCCAGTAGGACAGTCTTACTCGAGATGATAGTATGCTATCTGGTTTATCTTTATCATCGTGTACTGCTTTAGGTGACCTTACGAGTCGCTATTACACGTTGATAGAGCCCCTAGGATTCTTGCTTGACTACCAGCAGTATGAGGGCGATCATATACGTGAGAGCTGGAGTCTATAAGCACATCCTTAAAAGGTCCCTAGTCGTGGGAGTTCCGAGACAGGGCATCGATACTCCGGAGTAGACTAGTGTATACAGTCGAGACCCCGACGAAGGGCAGTGGCCGGTTTCATAAGCCACTGGTGTCAGTTGGTTCACCTAAGATGTATACACGTGCTCATTGGGTTATGAGTACACCGGACAGGACTCGCCGGGAACCTGCTAGTTGGGATTATACCAGACGTCAGATAGCAGTTCCCTGGTGACATGTGTACAGGTTAGTTCATCGACCTAAGATCGTCATTTGTCTCGTGTGAGTTCCCACTGTGCTTTGATTACTACCCTACCACGGCTCAAAGGAGTCGTGCAAACAGGTTTTTGTTGGGTACAGTCCCGAGCCACATGGAGGCAGTGAGCGGATCTGCAGGGTTTCGTCTCTCCCGGTATTGGGGGTGAGGTCGCACTGTGTCTAGGAGAGCCAGAACATGAAAAGTCCTTGGCCAAGGCAGGAGATTTGCTGGTAGGTATAACAATAGTATCTCAGGGTGTTCTGGGCTACACTCCGACACGACTTGTACCGCTATTGGAGGTCTGACTTTTACCAACCCCCTAGGCCCGCCATGCGATGCTCATAGACGAACGGACCGGACTGTACGGATATTGTCACTGACAGGCTCAGTAGGGTGTCAGGATGAGTGCGCTCATCGACGTCCCTTTTGGTCAATACATGGTAGCCCGTCACGTATTGGCTTATACCTCTGACGTGCTAGTGGTTAAATCCACAGCCATAGTATTGACGAGTCTTTAGAGTCCACCACACACACAGTTACTCAAGTTTCGGGCGAAACGCTGTAGAGGCCGTATGGAGATATGGCACGGTTCGATCAGATACGTGCGGTATTGCACGGATCGTGATCGGACGGATTTTACTAGCCGGCTTTGGCTTAAGCCGGATCCTAGTATTAGATAGTGTAGTTTTGTCTCTTTGCATTTGTGTTCAGTGGGAATACAAATGCGGGCATGTATTTGCAGTAGCGGGGTTTTCCTGTAATTTATTACGGGATCACTTTTCTGAAGTTGCCAGTTTGCATTCCGTTCCGGCCGGTTTTCTTTTATTCCTTCACGGCCGGACTTTTCGTTGGAGGGGGTTATTTGCAAGTTTGCAATTAACTTATTTGATGAGGGGTTTCTTGCATTTGTGTGGCTTCATGTCAATTCCTTCATGATGAGATTCTTTTTGAGTCTTGTCTTTTGCACTTATGAGAAAAGGGATTGATTAGGTTTTGAGTGGATTGGGATTAGATATTTGGTGTAACCTTTTTCCTTGCATGATCTTTTCTTTTTTCATTGGATTATTCATTCCATAATCTTTTTTTGGAGATGAGGGGGCCGGCCACTTGAGTGAGATGAGAGGATTGATTTTGTGGTGGTGGGATTTTTATTCATCTCATTTTCTCTTTGGCTTGCTTGCAAAAATTCCACACAACTCTCCATAGCTCATTTTCTTCCTCCACCTCCATACATGGCAACTCCTAACCCTCAAGAGACATAGCCTACTACACTAGTCTACAGCATCCCTTGGACGCGTCGGCTAGCCAACTTCGTGCCCGAGTTGCCTCGGTCTAGAGGCGGGAGCCCGTAAAAGATTCCGGCTACGTGGTGCCCTTTCCGACGAGGAGTTGACAGACGGAGATTCCGCGGGAGATCGAAGTGGAGACGAAGACCGAAGGTCACGGATCGCTTGGTATAGCTTCTCTACTCTTTTCTAGTTTGCTAGTAGCTAGGTTTATGGCCCGATCCGGGTTAAAAGTGCGCGGCGGTGCCAGTTCAATAGTCTTTTGAAAGTTTTTGTTTCCGCGTTTCCGGCGTCGGATCGACGGCGGGGGCGCCGCCGCGGACTTACATTGGTATCAGAGCCTCGCCATTAACCATGCCTAGCTTGCACTAGTATGTTTAGAACTCGATCGAACAAAAATCCCCAAAAACCGTATTTTCAATGCATTGTGTTTTCTGTCGAAATTTTTTCTGCTCCAAAAATTTTTCAGGTTGTTTCAGAATACTGTGCATGAAAATCTAAGAATTTTGTGAAAATTTGGTCGCGTGATCACTCTATACCGCCGCGGAACCGCGGCCAAACCCATGCTTGGCCCGCGGTTCCGCCGCGCTTTGAACTGATCAGCTCACCAAATTTTTCCAGATTGTCTTAGACTTAGAACTAGGGGTTTTGGGATATTATTTTTTGGGCCCAGATTTTCTGTAAGTGCTACAGTACTGCTTGGGGCCCACTTGGATAAAATTTGTTCGATCGGATATTTTAAACATGCTAGTTCACAGTATTTACATTATATTTGCGACCGTGAAGGTCACTTGATCGGTAAATCCAGTCTATCTGCTATACCCCTATTAGACGGATTTGCGAACGTGACATTCACGTTGATGTTCTGTGTTTTGCTGTGATGTTGCGGATCGGTCGTGGGGATAGCCTGGCTGCAATGGTAGTACAGTTTTGTTTTACATGTACATTTGATATTGCGGGGCGAGCGTCCGACATGTGGACTGCCGTCACTGCCTGTTTGTATTATTCTTTTGGGGAACGACCAGGTTGCGGTCGATGTACCCATTGTATGTATATTTTACTTTCTGTACTAGGATTACCCCACGGAGGGATGCACGGATAGCCGGATTCTAGACGGCAACGAGCCCGCATCTCATGGCATTGAGACGGAGGGGGCTTCACTCTAGAATTGGCGGGCTATTCGCCGCACTCGTAGGGGGTATAGGTTGACCCAGGAAGGGTGCCCAAGTTACCGGATTCCGTGAAGTGCTGGGTGGTCCATTCACGTTGCTGAAGGGGGCTGCCTCGCTTCAGGTTTTGGCGGGTAACTTGCCGCGCCCGTAGGGGTCTAGGTTTTCATTGCACAGGCTATCCACACGACCAGGGGAACGTCGGGTTTCAGTAGAGGCTCTGTGAAACCCGGGGATCCCAGATATCTGTATTGTTCTGTGATGCTGTACATTTCTGTGCTGTTACTTTTTATCATGCCTTGAGCGAAAATTATATATATTATATATATACTAGTAGATGTTGTATATGTTTTGCATCCACGCTAGTCCAGTCCCCGCTCCGTCGTTAGTTAGCTAACCTAACGGGTGATGACGGGACCCAGTGGCGAATGCGGATGGCATAGACGTACGTCATTATTTTCGTTCTTTTTGGTGTGATCAATTGATGGGACGGCGTTGATTCGGATCAATGCAAGATAAACAAACCTATTCTGATGTTGTTGGAACACTTTTTCAAAAAGCTATTATTGCAAGGGCGTTCTCTTTTGTTTTGCATCATGGTATTCAGTTGGAATATCCTGCTTCTCAGTCGACGAGGCAAGGGCCGAGATCCCTTCACCGGGAGTGACCCCTTGGACAAAAGTTTGCGTCAGGGCAATAACTTCACTATAGCCGTTTACTTTTGCTTTGCATGGTGGTATTCAGTTGGAATATCCTGCACCTCATTCTACGGGGAAAGAGACGAGATCCCTTCACCGGGAGTGACCTCTTTAGCAAAGGTTTTCGTTACTATATTTTTTTAAAGCTATCAGTTCCTTCAACGATGTCAAGTTCATTACGTTAAAGGTTTTCGCCAGAAACCATTCGTAGCCCTCCGTCATTTCAAACGGGTAGCACGTAGTATTCATGCTATGTTTGTTGGCCTTCGTCAAGGCATAGTGTATGGTAGCTGCTTGTTACCTTTCTGCTGCATAGATAGATGCGTTGGTTTGGGACAGTCGTATAGCCTTGTTGACCTTCGTCAAGGGCTTTTACGGATGGGTTCAAATTAACCTGGACAATGACGGGTAGAACTTGACATGTGACTTATGATTTGTTGACCTTCGCCAAGGTCATAAGAGCATGGGGCAAAAATCCACATCGGGAGTTTCAAAAGAACTGAAACTTGCCAGATATGCGCATACCTTCTGGAGTGTGATAACGTGAGCGGATTCTGTCACGTTATCTTGCGATGAGAGTTGGATCCCGATTCCCACTGATGAGTTGGTTTACTCCTCGGGTGATCCCGGCTAATTCTTCTTTCAGGTTTGGGGAAGTATTTGACGTTACAGTGGGAGGTTTCCAGATTAGATAAAGTGATAACCATTCTGATCTAGGTTAGAGTGCACGTTGAGTGTTACTTTTCTCTCTCTCTTTGGCAGCGACCATTGACCCGACCCTAGACTATGACTCAGTGACCAAGTTGACCGAACCTTCTTAACACTGGCTTTTGGATTGTCAAAGTTGCAAACCTCATTGCCACTCCTACTTTTACCATTTTCTCCAGGACACCCCGTATTACTACGAACGTCCACTTCCATTGGACAAAACCATCGTATGGTTATATACGAACTCGAAGGAATTCGAGGATGGTTTCAGGTTCTGGAGAAAACGAATAGGACTATTCAGTTGTCTTTTCCTTTTTCCTTCTCTCAGATTGCGAGTACTTCTTGGTTTAGGAGATAGTACACCTATTACGCAAATTGGATAGTCTTCTTCCAAACCATAGGCAGGTGCCGACCGGTAGGGAATGAAGAAAACCAATCAGCATAACGATGGTGTACAGAAGGTATTAAGTTCAGACAAAGAAAGGGATTAGTAGGAGGGCAAAGTAAATTGCGACTGCTATTCACGACCAAACCAAGTATTTCTTCGCCAATCCTAAATCACCTTTGTATTTCTCCAGGACACTTCGTATCACTACGAAGATCCCAAGTTTATTGGATAATCCATCGTATGGTTATATACGAACTCGAAAGGAACTTGTTCCAGTTCGGGGATGGATCCTGGTTCAGGAGAAATACGAGAATAGGAATAAAGTTCATTCGGTTGTCTTTTATCTTCACCTTCTCTCGCATTGCGAGTGCTCCTAGGATTAGGACAGTACACCCATTATGCTTATTGGATAGTCTTCTTCCAAACCATAGGCTGGTGCCGAACGGTAGGGAAGGAAGAAAACCATTTGGCCTAAAGGGGTGTGCAGAAGGTAATGACTAAAGACATATAAAGGGATTTAGAGAGGTGGCAAAGAATTATACGTTTATAGTTGTGAATCTGGATAATGGAAAAGGCATTACTGGGAATACCCGGATACCCCATCGAAACATTTTAATGTTTCATTTTCACTGTGTACTGTTAAAAGAAAACTGATTTCCCAATTAGGCACTTACTCCAGGGTATGTATTTACCAGGTATGAATCTCACATCTGCATGGTTTTACAGATGATGAGTGGGAGTAAGTTATTGGGAATTGGGTGATCATCCTCATTATATCGGGATTCGTTGTAATCGGTGATATTTGAGGAAGTCACCTGGGTTGTTTGCCGGTCGGCAAATATCTGGTTTTGAATATCCGTTGTTATGCACCAATTTCAAATTGATATATCTGTACGTCTATTTTTATAGAGTGAGATATACCTTTTTGAAATTATGTCTATGACATTTACCTATATCAGTGGATGGTTAAGTAAGGAGCATTGAACAGCGGTGTAATTCTTCTTAACCATAAGTACAGTCTTCAACCTACGACACACAGTGAATGGGTTATTAGACTCAAGGGACTTGTACAAAGTATTGTATATTGTCCAGTGTCCATTAGGACAGAGGGGTTGGTTCTCGTACTATATTCGGTTTACTTATGACTTCTCTGGTTCTTAGACAAGTGTTTCGTATAAACACAAGGTCCAAGTTTTGAAAAGTTATGGGTATATGAATAAAGTAGAGAACCAGGTATTGCAAGTATCGGGATTCTTCAAGGTGATCGAAGATATAGATACTTGTGAAAGGTATTCAGTTGATAGTAATGGTTGAGAGAACTTGCTTCTTTTTCAGGTAACTCATAATTGGAAGCATTCCTAAGTTGAGTAACGCTGATCGGCCTCTTTCCATTTAGTTGACATGCACTGGAGACAGCTGCATGATTTGAATCTGGTTCAATTAAATCAGTGCCTCTGTTTCTATATTGGATATAGAACAGTTCATATCTTGACATTGTTAAGATACGGGGAGTTGTCCGGCTTATGCTTAAAACCAGACACTGGACAACTCAAGGCACGTTTCTGTAATGGTTGTTTGTGGGTTGACCCGGGCTATGACGAGGGTTGACTTTCTACCATCTGGAAGATCAATAGTGATATTGTTCTTGACTCACCACAGTTTTAATAAAAATGGGCTTTTTCAGAAAACAGTAGTGGGAGTATGGTAGAACTGGAAGTGATTCCAGAACCGCAAACAATTACTGAAAATTTGATAAGAACCTAAAGATTCGATCTCGTTTGACATTCCATTGGCCACTCCGCAGATATGGTGGGTAACCTCAGGCACCCGAGAGGTACTTCGGTATGCTCAAGGACGGTGGCAGGGAGGTTCTTGTTTACCCAGACTTGCCATTGCTGTTGTTCCAGACTGTGAGACCCAGCAGGAGGATGAGTATTGCGTCGTTCTAAACTAGCTTTAGAAGCGTACGTGTATATGACTCTGCCAGAGGGTTGTCGTAGTCAGTGGGAGCAGCGGAAGCATTGGTGGACATCAGGCTTATGTCTATTTATAGACTAGAGCAGATATAGCAGAGATAGATCATCTATTTCTGATGTGACAGTCATAGGTTTGACTTCATCAGAATAGGGGATGGATCTGTTAAGAAGGTAGTAGAGTGTGATGTCCTGGTATTTGATGACATACACAGAGTAGGAAGTGATATTCCTATACTACGATCGGTTATACTTTGGTCGTCACACAGTGGTTTCTCCACATAGGACTTGGATATTATATCAGACATTCTGGTCACTAGATCTATGGTTTTAGATCTAGATTTGGGTAGTTTCCCAATCAGGGTACTTAGACAGCATTCTAAGAGTATTTAGAATGGACGACTCCTGGCACGGTAGAATACCTGCAGATGATGGAGTCACCCTCTCTAAAGGTGTCTTACAGACTAAAGTAAAGAGGGATGTGTATGATTGGCAGATCACTTGCTTAGGCAATTGAGTCAATCATGAGATGTCAAGTACCACACCAGATGTTGTTCTTGCAGTAGGTGCAATAAGTTGATATTCATCCAATCCTGGAAAAACAATCGGAAGCAGCTTTAGAACATAAGTTGATGTTCTAGGGATTTGATAACGGCAGCCTCCTTTAGGAGACGGTTATCATTCCAGGCTTCCATGGTGACCTGGATGGCAGAGTGGCTGTCAGAGTTATAGTTTTCCCTCTGTCGAGGGGCAGTATTTTGGACAGGTGGTCCAGGTGGATGCTGAGGGAAGGCATGGCGCAGGATACTGATTAAGTTCAGTTGACGATACAGTCTAAAAAGTTTGGATTTGGAGTTCATTTTTGGGCTAGGTCCCATCAGACATCCAGACATTCTAAGATAGGTATTGTTCATTTCGGGAGATGGCTTTCTCCGCGAACTTGAGATAAAGAGAGACATAGAAAGAAGCACCATAGCGGATCCACTCACTGAGGCTATTCCTCGAACGCAATAGTTTCGCAAACGAGCTTTGTGACACTGACTAGTAGAGGAGTTGGGTGTTCGGTATCACACGGGCTGTGAGTATGCGACATCGCAATAATTAGCCTCGAGTGCAAGTGGGAGATTGTTGGAGATAGTGCCCTCAGAGTCAATTATTGGATCACAGGCACGTGATTGCAATGATTGAGGGGAGGACCTGTCCCAGTAGGACAGTCTTACTCGAGATGATAGTATGCTATCTGGTTTATCTTTATCATCGTGTACTGCTTTAGGTGACCTTACGAGTCGCTATTACACGTTGATAGAGCCCCTAGGATTCTTGCTTGACTACCAGCAGTATGAGGACGATCATATGTTAGTTGTATGTATGCCCTAGAGGCCAGTATTGTACTGATGATGTATATTATATTGGATGCTTGGACATATATAGAGATGACTTTCTTGCTCAATATGATAGTATGCTATCGGGTTACTCTTTATCTTAACATGTACACTAGTCTCTTTAAACTGTCTTATAGTTACATGTTGGTAAAGCCCTTAGGATTTGTACTTGACTACCTGGACTGTGATACGGATCATACTAGTGGGGACATGGTAGTCTATAGGTACATCCTTCAAGGTCCCTAGTCGTGGGTGTATCAAGACGGGGCATCGATATACCAGAGTAGACTAGCGTATACGCTTCTCGACCCATGAGATGGGCGATGGATGATCCCATATCCATTGGTATTTGACATCAGAGATGATATACGAGTGCTCAGTGGAGACTAGGTACACTGGACGGACTCGCCGAGAACTCCCAGATGGTATTATACCTCACGTCAGATGGCAGTTCTCAGGTGACACTTGTGCAGGTTAGTCTGTAGACCTGAGATCGTCATAGAGTCTTGTGTGATTCCCACTGTGCTTTGATCTCCACCTTACCACGTCCATGAGGGCATGCAAAACGGTGGTCTTTGGGTACAGTCCCGAGTCACATGGAGGCAATGAGCGATAGGAGGGGTTTCGTCTCTCCCGGCATTGGGGGTTGATGTTGCGCTGTGCTCGATTGGCCGTAACAGGGAAGTCCCTGGCCAGGGCTGATCAGAGATTTGCTGGTAAGTGTTACCAGTAGTTTCTCGACCCGTTATGAGCCTCACATCGGCACGACTTATCGGTTATTGGGGTCTGACGTTTACCACCCGTAGACTTGATATGCGACATATCAGGCGAACAGACCGGACTGTACGGTAAGTGTTACTGGTTGGATTCAAAGGAGTGTGAGCGGACTTGCTCGTCGATCTTCTGATCGTTCAATACCCGGATGGCCATTATGTTTAGAAGACCGCTTGCGGCTTGTGGGTGCTTGATATGATCATCATCTGCTACCGGCGTATTGACGAGTCTTTAGAGTCCTACACAGAGGTTTCCTGGCTCAAGCGAAACGAAATAGGAGCGCATATGAGATATGTGCAGGACCGAGAATAATGCGTGTATGTGATACCGTATTCCATTCTCACGATGAATGTTTCAATTGGTTATATGCGATATAACCTAGTTATCGAATCAAAGATTGATTCGATAAGTCGATGCATTGTATACTAGTCGGTTATGTGCGACATGACCGGATCATTGAATCAAGTGTTGATTTAATGATTTGATGTATAATTATATATATATTTGATATATTACTTTGCATTAACTAGTATTGGTTTATTTTAAAAGGATTTTCTCACTTGATGTGCACATTGTATATGTGATATATTTTTGTGTATACATGTTTGTATCATGTTTGATGATACATGTTAACTTGTGCTTGTGTAAAGATTAAACCATGGTTATATGAATGGTTAGGGTTTTATTTACTTGTTCATTTATTTATATTGATTATTCATTTTGGAAAGGAAAAGAAAAATGGTGGCTTTATTTGTTTCTTTCATGAAGCTTCATGAAGAGTTGAATAATTGACCATTTTTGTTTTCTTCTCTTAACCTAACCATGCACCTAACCCTAGTTTGCTCTCTACACTTCACCATGGTTAGTATATGATAAGTAATGATATTATTCTCATTTTTAATCAAACACTTATCATATTCTATCTTCATCTTCTTCTTCTTCTTCAAAGAAAAAGCTTGACACCATTAATGGCACCTTGAGCTAAAGAGTGAGAAATCCAATTCTAAAGTGAACCCACCTCCTATTTCTTCATCCTTTACCTCTTGCCAAGTGGTTTTGGGTGTTTTCTTCACAAGTTTCATAACTTGGCGAAGTTGGAGCTTGAACTTGTGATGCCTCGACGTAGATCATCTTCGGCACGGAGCCGACGACCGAGCCCGCCCATTTCTCCGATGAAGCCGACGATTGAGTTCGGGATTCGAGATGGACAGCGAGAGGACACCTACGTGGAGCTAAGGAAGTGGAGAAACGGATCTACAAAGGTTGTAGCCTATCTCCTTTAGTTAAGTCGTTAACTAGTTTAATGTTTCGCCTAGAATTCTAGTCGACGATCCGTATTAGGGTTTCTCGGCACCGATAATTTTTAAAATTGGCATGGTTGATGCCTTGTGAGACCTCTTGTGAGTGCCCAGGAACCCTACAATGGTATCAGAGCTTAGCTAGAGCCTTAGGCGAAGTGTAGACGACGTTTGAAACCCGATCGAACCGAAACCCTAATTCCCGATGTGCTCTCTGGACTTTTTTCAAAAACTGGGATTTTTTCGGATTAAAAATGCTTAAAAAATTCAGCAGGGAATTCTAAGAATTACGGTGCAAATTTTTTCAAATGAACAGTATAGTGTGCGGCGGAACCGCGGCAGAAGCATGGCTTCTGCGGCGGTTCCGCGGCCTAATGATGACGTCAGCCCTCCTACTTTGCACAGTAATTCCTATTTCACAGTGCTGAGTTTTCTGGGAATTTTTAAATTGACTCAAGAGTTGAGTGTTCTGGGGTTGCATTGGGAATCGAAGATTCGATCGGATTATCAAGTTTTGTCTATGTGTTTTTCCGGATAATTTTTGAATATGTTAAAAAGTTCGACCGGATATAAATACCCAACTTTTCCCCTGCCGGAAAATTTCCAAGTGTTGGATTTTTCTGTGGTTTAAGGACGTTCTGAGTAGTGCAAGTAACGCGATTGTCCCTCTAGAAGACAACAAACCTTAACTCGATTATGTGAACGTCTTGAACTGCCCTTTGAACCTTCGGGTTTGGGGCAGTACGGCGTGCCACATGTGAGGCGTTGGCTTGACCCTTCTACGGCTGGACCGTTGGTACTGAGGCATGAAGTGAATGTCTTTGAACTTATTTCATGGGTTGAACGGTTTCGGGAAAACTTGGGTGTTCGAATGTTCGATCGGAAAGTTTAATATTTTCTATTTATCCGGAATGGGATACAATAATTGGAATTCACAAGCAGTTATGAGATAACTGAATGAATGTTATAAATCTAGCGGTTTAGTCTCATTTGATATTGGAAAGAGTTTTCGATAATGAGACTAAAATGCGGGGTTTATAACTGTTAGGCATGTGATGTCTAAGTATTTCATTTGATTAGGCATGTGATGTCTAAAGGGGTTGCGGATTCCAACTGTTGTAGTTTTACACTTTCTTTTCTGTGACCGTAAGTGTAATATGTGATATCGCCGGTTTCGTTGCTATATGTCAACGACAATTGGGATGCGCATATTTACTTACGTTGATGACATGTGATGTTATGTGTTGCTGGATATGTTATATTGGATCGTCGTGTTTGAATAGCCGGGGGTTTTTATGTGAGATGAGCGTTTTTCATTTTCATTCATGTAAAAACTTGTATATAATATTCTTTATTGGGGCACTTCCAGGTTGCGGAAGTTGTCACCTTTTGTATATTATTTACTTTTCCGCATTAGGATAGACGCAAGGAGGGGAGCACGAGTAACCGGGTTCTAGGGTCCAGTGGGAGACCATCTCGAGGAGTCGAGTCCGGGTCTCCTAACCCTAGAATTGGTAGGGTTGCTTGCCGTTCTCGTAGGGGTCTAGGGATGTGGGATTGGCTATTCATCACGACCGTGGAATCCGTGTTTTATACTGGCTCGTATTGAAAACACGGACGTCCTAGTATATCCAATGTTTCATATGTTTCTTCTGCTGCGATATATGTGATGTGATCATGTGATGTTCTGTGATAGATACTTTATATAGTATATATGATATGTTATATAGACGTTACTTATGTTTTGCACCCGCACTAGCCCTGCCCTGCTCTGTCGTTAGTTACCTAACCTAACGGTGCACGAGGGGACATCGAGGCGAATGCGGATGGCATAAGTGTACGTCATATTTATCTGTGATGTTTTAGGTGACTTAAATGATGGGACTTCATTAATGTGATTAATGAAAGAAAAGAAACCTAAGATGTTGTAGAATCAAATTTTAAACAAAAACAGGTAGCTACAGTTCTTGCTTTGCATAGCGGTATATATGATATACCCTGCACCTTATTCGATGAGGAAAGGACCGAGATCCCTTCACCGGGAGTGACTCCTTTAGCAATAACTGGCAGATGCTACATACTCGTTCTGCTTTTGATTGCTTCTATAGTTTCTGCTTTGCACAGTGATATATATGATATATCCCGCACCTCATTCGACGAGGAAAGGGCCGACGATCCCTTCACCGGGAGTGACCCCTTTAGCAAAACTAGAAAAGCCTCAAAATCACTCCATTTCAAAACTTCATTTGATTCTACAACGATATCAAGTTCATTACGCAATAGGTTTTCAGAAAAACCTGTCGTAGCCCTCCGTCATTTCAGATAAGTCCTGTTTAGTATTCGTGCTGGGTTTGTTGACCTTTGTCAAGGCGTAGTGTGCGGTAGCTGAATAGTACTTATCTGCTTATGCATGTGATGCAGATTGTTTCAGGGTAGTCGTACGACCTTGTTGGCCTTTGTCAAGGGCCGTGCGGGTGGGTTTGATTCAATCAAGAAATGACGGGTTGAACTTGACTAGCAGACTATGATTTGTTGGCCTTTGTCAAGGTCATAGGACGCTAGGGGCAAAATATTATCGGGAATTTCAAGTGTTGAAATTTGCAATGAGATTGCATACCTTCTATGAGATAGTTGGATCCTGATACCCACTGCGAGTAAGAGTTACTCCTGGGAGAGTTTTACACATTACAATTAGCCGATCAAGTAGGTGTCTAGAAAGGTGTCAATGGGGTTACGCCTCTGGGAAAACGAGGTTTACATTAATTAGGCTCGTGCGAAAGCACGGGGGACCTCCCTCAAAGTACCGACACTGGCCTGGCTGAAAGATTGGCGAACTTGTAATGTGTAATTAATCCCGGCTAGTCTATCCTTTTAGGGTTTGAAGGAAGATTTGATAAAAACCAGTGGGAGCCATCCTGATTAGATAAGATAATAACCAATCTGATCTTCCAAGAGCATACGCTAAAGTGTTTTCTTCTCTCTCTCTTCAGGTAGCGACCATGTCATGCCCTAATAAAGATAATAATATGGATGTATTGACTGAACCTGCATGTTATACTGTGCTGGGGAACGTTGGTTCCGTTCTTTCTTATAAGAGTTATAGGAATGAACAGGACATAGGGGAATACCAGGATTCCTATGCCACCCGAGAGAAGAAAGTACATGTTGATGCATTTTCTTCGGGTGTGTTCGTTACTGAGAACTGTTTCTCCATTTGCTCCACATCCTGGGTATTAGATACCGGGTCAGGATCCCATATATGTAATCAGTTACATGGGCTCAGGAAAGGTAGAGAACTTGGAGAAGGTGATAAAGACATTAGAGTTGGAAATGGTGCAATTGTTGCAGCTAAGACTGTCGGGGAATATCACCTTGTGCTACCAACTGGTAATACATTGGTTCTGAACGAATGCTATTACATGCCGAACCTGATATGCAACATTATATCGGTTTCTTTATTGAGTAAAGAGGGATATAATTTTGTATTACAGGACAATGTTATGAACATTTTGCGTAACCAAAAGTTGGTTGGATCAGGCATGTTGTGCAATGGCATTTATGTTCTAAATCAATCAACAGTTCTGAGCATAACTAACACACACAAGAGGAAGAGTTCTGAACTGAACGAAACCTTCTTGTGGCATTGTAGACTGGGTCACATCAATGCGACACGACTGGCTAAGTTGCATAAGGATGGATATTTAAATCCGTTTGAATTTTCATCTTATGACACTTGCCAGTCATGTCTCAAAGGCAAGATGACCAAAACTCCGTTTACGGGACACGGAGAAAGAGTTACGGAACTCTTGGGACTAATACATAGTGATGTATGCGGTCCCATGTCTACACATGCCAGGGATGGTTCTTCATACTTCATTACATTCACTGATGATCTCTCTAGGTTCGGGTATGTGTTCCTGATGGAACACAAATCAGAAGCTTTTGAGAAATTTAGAGAATATAAACAAGAAGTTGAGAACCAAACCGGAAAAAGTATTAAAATCCTTCGATCTGATCGAGGAGGTGATTACTTGAGCAATGAATTCCTGGACTTCCTAAAAAAGAATGGGATTCTCTCTCAGCTCACTCCTCCATATACACCACAGCACAACGGTGTATCAGAATGGAGGAACCGCACCCTATTAGATATGGTGCGCTCTATGATGAGCACAGCTGAGTTACCTATTTCCTTCTGGGGATATGCGCTGGAGACAGCAGCATACCTATTGAATCAAGTTCCATCTAAATCTGTACCTACCACACCATATGAGATATGGAGTGGGAAGAGACCATGTCTTAAACGAGTTAAGATATGGGGTTGCCCGGCCTATGTCAAAAGGCAAAATCCGGACAAACTCGAGGCACGCTCAGTTCTATGCAAGTTTGTGGGATATCCCAAACATTCACATGGATATCTTTTCTACCATACAGAGGAACAAAAAGTGTTTGTTTCTCGACATGCCACCTTTTTAGAAAAGGAATTCCTTGAAAAAGAAATTAGTGGCAAAGTGGTAGAGCTGGAAGAAGTTTCAGATACACAAACCGTAACTGAAGATTTAGTGTAACCAGAAGATTTAGTAGCTCCCGATGAACCTCAGCCTCTCCGCCGATCTAGTAGGGTTCCTCGCCAACCTGAGAGATACTACGGTTTTCTCATGGATGGTGGGAGCGAGGATTGCATCATGGAGGATAATGACCCAACTAGCTTCGGGCAGGCCATCACGAGTAGGGACTCAGTGAAATGGCTGGATGCTATGCGGTCCGAGATGGAATCCATGTACACCAACAAAGTATGGACTTTGGATGTTGCTCCTGAAGGGGTAAAACCCACCGGGAGCAAGTGGATCTTCAAGAAGAAACTTGGTGTAGATGGGAAAGTGGAGACTTTCAAAGCTAGACTTGTTGCAAAAGGTTTTCGTCAAAGACCAGGTGTGGACTATGACGAAACCTTTTCTCCAGTGGCTATGCTTAAATCCATCCGAATCATGCTTGCCATCGCTGCATATCATGACTACGAAATCTGGCAAATGGATATTAAGACCGCCTTTCTAAACGGTGATTTAGAAGAGTGCGTGTACATGACTCAGCCAGAGGGCTTCGTAGACAGTGGGAGCAGCGGGAAGGTGTGCAAGCTGCTTAAATCCATTTATGGATTAAAGCAAGCATCGCGGAGTTGGAAAATCTGCTTTGACGTCGTTATCAAAGAGTTTGATTTCGTCAAAAACCCAGATGAACCTTGTATCTACAAGAAGGTGGCAGAGAGTAAGGTTGTCTTCCTTGTATTGTACGTGGACGACATACTCTTGATAGGAAATGATATTCCTATGCTGCAATCGGTCAAGCTCTTCTTATCAAAAAGATTCTCAATGAAAGATCTTGGTGATGCCTCCTGCATATTGGGAATAAGGATCTATAGAGATAGATCCAAACGGATATTGGGATTGTCCCAATCCAGGTACATTGACACCATACTAAAGAGGTTTAGTATGGAAGAATCCAAGCGTGGGAACTTGCCCACGATCTCTGGAGTCACTCTCTCCAAAGAGATGTCTCCCAAGACTGATTTGGAGAGAGCTCGCATGCAAGGGATACCCTATGCTTCGGCTGTAGGCTCTATCATGTATGCGATGCTATGTACCAGACCCGATGTAGCATACTCACTAAGTATAGTGAGCAGGTACCAAGCTGATCCTGGAGAGAGTCACTGGACAGCTGTGAAGAGCATTCTCAAGTACTTACGAAGGACTAAAGAGATGCTCTTGGTGTATGGTAATGGAGAACTCCAAGTGGAGTCCTTTACCGATTCGAGCTTCCAGAGTGATAAGGACGACTCTAAGTCGCAGTCGGGATTTGTCTTTACCCTTTACGGAGGGGCGGTTAGCTGGAAGAGTTCCAAGCAGGAAACCGTGGCAGACTCGACGATGGAGGCTGAATACATCGTTGCCAACGATGCTGCCAAAGAGGCTGTCTGGATCAAGAAGTTCATTATTGAACTTGGAGTGGTTCCATCCATTGAGCATCCAATACCTTTGTATTGCGATAACAATGGAGCAGTGGCTTTAGCCAAGGAACCCAGGTCCCATCAGCGATCCAGGCATATTCTGAGGCGATATCACCTGATCCGGGAGATAGTTGATCGCCGGGAGATCGAGGTCAGGAGAGTTGACACGAAGAACAACACGGCGGATCCACTCACGAAGGCCATTCCCCAGATATAGTTTGAGAGACTCTTCGGGATGCTCGGTATGCGATACTACAGCAGCTGGCCCTAGTGCAAGTGGGAGATTGTTAGTTGTATGTAGGCCCTAGAGGCCAGTATTGTACTGATGATGTATATTATATTGGATGCTTGGACATATATAGAGATGACTTTCTTGCTCGATATGATAGTATGCTATCTGGTTACTCTTTATCTTAACATGTACACTGGTCTCTTTAAACTGTCTTATTGTTACATGTTGGTAAAGCCCTTAGGATTTGTACTTGACTACCTGGACTGCGATACGGATCATACTAGTGAGGACATGGTAGTCTATAGGTACATCCTTCAATGTCCCTAGTCGTGGGTGTATCGAGACGGGGCATCGATATACCAGAGTAGACTAGCGTATACGCTTCTCGACCCATGAGATGGGCGATGGATGATCCCATATCCATTGGTGTTTGACATCAGAGATGATATACGGGTGCTCAGTGGAGACTGGGTACACTGGACGGACTCGCCGAGAATTCCCAGATGGTATTATACCTCACGTCAGATGGCAGTTCTCAGGTGACACTTGTGCAGGTTAGTCTGTAGACCCAAGATCGTCATAGATTCTTGTTTGATTCCCACTGTGCTTTGATCTCCACCTTACCACGTCCATGAGGGCGTGCAAAACGGTGGTCTTTGGGTACAGTCCTGAGTCATATGGAGGCAATGAGCGATAGGAGGGGTTTCGTCTCTCCCGGTATTGGGGGTTGATGTTGCGCTGTGCTCGATTGGCCGTAACAGGGAAGTCCCTGGCCAGGGCTGATCAGAGATTTGCTGGTAAGTGTTACCAGTAGTTTCTCGACCAGTTATGAGCCTCACATCGGCATGACTTATCGGTTATTGGGGTCTGACGTTTACCACCCCTAGACTTGATATGCGACATATCAGGCGAACAGACCGGACAGTACGGTAAGTGTTACTGGTTGGATTCACAGGAGTGTGAGCGAGCTTGCTCGTCGATCTTCTTATCGTTCAATACCCTGATGGCCGTTACGTTTAGCAGACCGCTTGCGGCTTGTGGGTGCTTGATATGATCATCATCTCCTACCGGCGTATTGACAAGTCTTTAGAGTCCTACACAGAGGTTTCCTGGTTCAAGCGAAACGAAATAGGAGCGCATATGAGATATGTGCAGGACCGAGAATAATGCGTGTATGTGATACCGTATTCCATTCTCGCGATGAATGTTTCGATTGGTTATATGCGATATAACCTAGTTATCGAATCAAAGATTGATTCGATAAGTCGATGCATTGTATACTAGTCGGTTATGTGCGACATGACCGGATCATTGAATCAAGTGTTGATTTAATGATTTGATGTATAATTATATATATATTTGATATATTACTTTGCATTAACTAGTATTGGTTCATTTTAAAAGGATTTTCTCACTTGATGTGCACATTGTATATGTGATATATTTTTGTGTACACATGTTTGTATCCTGTTTGATGATACATGTTAACTTGTGCTTGTGTAAAGATTAAACCATGGTTATATGAATGGTTAGGGTTTTATTTACTTGTTCATTTATTTATATTGATTATTCATTTTGGAAAGGAAAAGAAAAATGGTGGCTTTATTTGTTTCTTTCATGAAGCTTCATGAAGAGTTGAATAATTGACCATTTTTGTTTTCTTCTCTTAACCTAACCATGCACCTAACCCTAGTTTGCTCTCTACACTTCACCATGGTTAGTATATGATAAGTAATGATTTTATTCTCATTTTTAATCTAACACTTATCATATTCTATCTTCATCTTCTTCTTCTTCTTCAAAGAAAAAGCTTGACACCATTAATGGCACCTTGAGCTAAAGAGTGAGAAATCCAATTCTAAAGTGAACCCACCTCCTATTTCTTCATCCTCTACCTCTTGCTAAGTGGTTTTGGATGTTTTCTTCACAAGTTTCACAACTTGGCGAAGTTGGAGCTTGAACTTGTGATGCCTCGACGTAGATCATCTTCGGCACGAAGCCGACGACCGAGCCCGCCCATTTCACCGATGAAGCCGACGATTGAGTTCGGGATTCGAGATGGAAAGCGAGAGGACGCCTACGTGAAGCTAAGGAAGTGGAGAAACGGATCTAAAAAGGTTGTAGCCTCTCTCCTTTAGTTAAGTCGTTAACTAGTTTAATGTTTCGCCTAGAATTCTAGTCGACGATCCGTATTAGGGTTTCTCGGCACTGATAATTTTTGAAATTGGCATGGTTGATGCCTTGTGAGACCTCTTGTGAGTGCCCAGGAACCCTACATCATATACGTGAGAGCTGGAGTCTATAAGCACATCCTTAAAAGGTCCCTAGTCATAGGAGTTTCGAGACAGGGCATCGATACTCCGGAGTAGACTAGTGTATACAGTCGAGACCCCGACGAGGGGCAGTGGCCGGTCTCACAAGCCACTGGTGTCAGTTGGTTCACCTAAGATGTATACAGGTGCTCATTGGGTTATGAGTACACCGGACAGGACTCGCCGGGAACCTGCTAGTTGGGATTATACCAGACGTCAGATAGCAGTTCCCTGGTGACATGTGTACAGGTTAGTTCATCGACCTGAGATCGTCATTTGTCTCATGTGAGTTCCCACTGTGCTTTGATTACTACCCTACCACGGCTCAAAGGAGTCGTGCAAACAGGGTTTTGTTGGGTACAGTCCCGAGCTATATGGAGGCAGTGAGCGGATCTGCAGGGGTTCGTCTCTCCCGGTATTGGGGGTGAGGTCGCACTGTGTCTAGGAGAGCCAGAACATGGAAAGTCCTTGGCCAAGGCAGGAGATTTGCTAGTATATATTCCAGTAGTATCTCAGGGTGTTCTGGGCTACAATCCGACACGACTTGTACCGCTATTGGGGGTCTGACTTTTACCAACCCCCTAGGCCCGCCATGCGATGCTCATAGACGAACGGACCGGACTGTACGGATATTGTCACTGACAGGCTCAGTAGGGTGTCAGGATGAGTGCGCTCATCGACGTCCCTTTTGGTCAATACATGGTAGCCCGTCACGTATTGGCTTATACATCTGGCGTGCTAGTGGTTAAATCCACAGCCATAGTATTGACGAGTCTTTAGAGTCCACCATACACACAGTTACTCAAGTTTCGGGCGAAACGCTGTAGAGGCCGTATGGAGATATGGCACGGTTCGATCAGATACTTGCGGTATTGCACGGATTGTGATCGGACGGATTTTACTAGCCGGCTTTGGCTTAAGCCGGATCCTAGTATTAGATAGTGTAGTTTTGTCTCTTTGCATATGTGTTCAGTGGGAATACAAATGCGGGCATGTATTTGCAGTAGCGGGGTTTTCCTGTAATTTATTACGGGATCACTTTTCTGAAGTTGCCAGTTTGCATTCCGTTCCGGCCGGTTTTCTTTTTTTCCTTCACGGCCGGACTTTTCGTTGGAGGGGGTTATTTGCAAGTTTGCAATTAACTTATTTGATGAGGGGTTTCTTGCATTTGTGTGGCTTCATGTCAATTCCTTCATGATGAGATTCTTTTTAAGTCTTGTCTTTTGCACTTATGAGAAAAGGGATTGATTAGGTTTTGAGTGGATTGGGATTAGATATTTGGTGTAACCTTTTTCCTTGCATGATCTTTTCTTTTTTCATTGGATTATTCATTCCATAATCTTTTTTTTGGAGATGAGGGGGCCGGCCACTTGAGTGAGATGAGAGGATTGATTTTGTGGTGGTGGGATTTTTATTCATCTCATTTTCTCTTTGGCTTGCTTGCAAAAATTCCACACAACTCTCCATAGCTCATTTTTTTCCTCCACCTCCATACATGGCAACTCCTAACCCTCAAAAGACATAGCCTACTACACTAGTCTACAGCATCCCTTCGACGCGTCGGCTAGCCAACTTCAGGCCCGAGTTGCCTCGGTATAGAGGTGGGAGCCCATAAAAGATTCCGGCTACGTGGTGCCCTCTCCGACGAGGAGTTGACAGACGGAGATTCCGCGGGAGATCGGAGTGGAGACGAAGACCGAAGGACACGGATCGCTTGGTATAGCTTCTCTACTCTTTTCTAGTTTGCTAATAGCTAGGTTAATGGCCCGATCCAGGTTAAAAGTGCGCGGCGGTGCCAGTTCAATAGTCTTTTGAAATTTTTTGTTTCCGCGTTTCCGGCGTCGGATCGACGGCCGGGGCGCCGCCGCAGACTTACAGGCACAAGTATTGATATGTGATGTATATGTGCCCAAGTATGAATATATGTGATGTATGTGGCACAAGTATGGATATGTGATGTATATGTGCCTATGTATGAATATATGTGATGTATGTGGCACAAGTATGGATATGTGATGTATATGTGCCCAAGTATGAATATATGTGATGTATGTGGCGCAAGTATGGATATGTGATGTATATGTGCCCAAGTATGAACATATGTGATGTATGTAGCATAAGTATGGATATGTGATGTATATGCGCCCAAGTATGAATATATGTGATGTATGTGGCACAAGTATAGACATGTGATGTAGGTACGCACAAAAGTGCGTATACAGTGTGCATGGTCTGAATATACATATGCTAGTATGTGGCAAATCCTGACAACGTCAAATAAGCAGAATCAATATGATATGCGGTTTATAGCAATCCTATAATGTGAGTGTCATGACAATCACTAATGGTGTGAGTGTAGCATATAAATCGTGCTCGTGCAACTTGGACCGTTAGTGACAGTGCAGTGTTCTATACTACCAGTATATCTATATGGACACTCATGACTACAAATCCTATTACGCCCTGACGCTTAACGCCATGCGGGCAATTTTCCCGTAGATGTTAAATCTACTCACCTGGTCGCGTGCTACACGTAGCCGACCACTTTCTTTCCTTTCTTGGCGGAGTCAGACGTACCTGCCTGCGAACCTGGAATTTCACAGAATATCACACATGAGCTCAAATCTATGAAAACGCGATATTAAGGTCAAACTAGTGACCCGCGTCGCGAACCAACCGCGCGTGTGCGCGATACGCTAAAACGTGTGATTACGCGCCTGAATCTACCCCGTCGCGTCACGATACGCAGAAACCCCAAACCCATACGCGTATCACGTGTGTCGCGAAGGTTTAAAAATACGAGAAACAGGTATTTAGCTCCAGATTTTTCTACAGCAACAATTAAATAAAATTGTACATGCCATGAGTCTAAGGATACCAGCAGACACCTACAGAGCCAAAACCCAAACCCATGCCCCCCCATCTGGCCTCAAATTGCGGGCAGAATCAATATTTCGGCGGCCATACTGTGGAGTCTGGGGGTCGTGTTCTACACATGGGACCAGCACCCTACAACCATACTGCAGTCAACTCAGATTTATTCTGAACTCACTGGGTAGATAGTAGATTGCAGAAAGCTAGAATTTGCATAAAAACGACGAGTTTTGCATCAAACAGAAATCTGGTGGTATTTTTGTCAAATTGGGGGATAAGCTAGGTTAATATGGCCCTAACAACACTTAATCAACTTAGTCCAACCAAAACTAACCTTACCTAAGCAAAGTTTACACTAAACACCACAATATCACTAAAAGCACACAATCTAGCACTAACAACTACCAATTTACACTAATTAAGCTAAACCGACACACAAGTCTAGCATACAAGCAAGTGGAGCTCAGAGATTATACCTTACTTGACCCTACGAGGCTGGGTCAGGGGAAGAAGAGAAGAAGAAGAAGCTGCTGCTGCTGTTGCTGCTCCAGATGTTGTTGCTGTTGTTACTGCTACTGCTGATGCTGCTGCTTGTTGTTGTTGTTGATGTTGTTGTTGATGTTGTTATTGCTGATGTTGCTGTTGTTGATGTTGTTGATGTGGTGCTGGGGCTGCAGCTACATGTGTTGCTGCTGCTGCAAGGAGCTGCTACTGTTGCTGGGGCTGAAGCTGATGCTGATGTTGTTGTTGTTGCAGCTGCTGCTTGTTCTGCTGGGGCTGAGTGTGTGTGTGAGAAAGAGAGAGTGAGAGAGTGAGAAATGAGAGTATGCAACAAAGAAAATGATAACACAAGAGGGTCAACCCTCATCTTCTCTCTTGCTCTATTAACTGCAAGAATCGGCTTGCCATGATGCACTCCCTCTCTCTCTCCTATTTAATGCAAGCATGGCTTAGCCATGATGCATTCTCTCTCTCTCATTCTCTCAAGTCAACCAAAAAACATTTTAAATCCCATTTCATAAAAAAAATACCGTTAATTAAAATCATGTAAACTTAGTAAGGAGGATTTAATCTAACATGGTTGTTAAACATGGTTTAACCTCATTTTTAACCCTAGTTTACATGCATAAGTTTGTGCAAGCCTAGGAAAATTCTAGAAAAATATTTATTAAATTTGAAAAATTATTTGAAAACCAATTTGGTAAACTTTTTATTAAAAACCCTTTATTTAAATATAATTTGCCACTAAACACATCCTAGGGTCTTACAATCTTCCCTCCTTAAGGAAATTCGTCCTCGAATTTAAAATATAAAGCAACGCATACCTTCAAAGAGATGAGGGAACCTCTTCTGCATCTCGCCCTCGACCTCCCAAGTGATCTCATCGCCATTCGGGCTGCGCCAAAGCACCTTCACTGATGGCAAGACCTTCGATTTATGTTTCTTCACCTGCCGGTCCAAGATCACGACTGGCTGCTCGGTGAACGTAAGATCCCGCTCGAGCTGAACGGTCTGATGCTGAATCATGTGCGAAGGGTCATGTAGGTATCTGCGAAGCATCGATACGTAGAATACGGGGTGAACATATGGGATGTCGGGTGGAAGAGCCAAACGATAAGCTACTGCGCCCACACGCTCGAGGATCTCGAAGGGACCTATGAATCTGGGGCTAAGCTTCCCCTTTCGTCCAAACCTCATCACTCCCTTCATCGGAGAGACCCTCAGAAACACGTGATCTCCAACTGCGAACTCTAATCTGCGGCGGCACCTGTCAGCATACGATCTCTGCCTACTCTGAGCTGTCCTCATCCTGTCTCGAATCAGTTGTATCTTCTCAGTCGTCTCCTGTACAATCTGTGGCCCTAAAATACTGCCCTCGCTGAGCTCTGTCCAACAGACAGGCGATCTACATCTCCTCCCATACAAAGCCTCGAAAGGTGCCATCTGAATAGTTTCCTGGAAGCTATTGTTGTAGGAGAACTCTATCAAGGGTAAATGATGATCCCAGCTACCACCGAAATCTAAAACGCACGCTCGGAGCATGTCTTTGAGAGTCTGAATGGTCCGCTCTGACTGTCCGTCGGTCTGTGGATGAAATGCTGTGCTGAAACTCAAGCGCGTGCCCAAAGCCTCCTGAAGCCTCTGCCATAGTCGGCTGGTAAACTGGGTGCCTCTGTCAGACACAATACACGTCGGGACACCATGCAGTCGTACAATCTCGTCGATGTACATCTGGGCATACTGAGAAAATCCGAAAGTCGTCTTCACTGGCAAGAAGTGAACCGCTTTCGTCAAACAATCCACGATCACCCAAACGGAGTCATACCCTCGCCTAGTCCTGGGTAGACCCACAACGAAATCCATCGAAATCTGTTCCCATTTCTACTCCGGAATGGGTAACGGCTGTAGCTCTCCCGCCGGCCTCTGGTGCTCGGCCTTGACTTGCTGACAAGTCAGGCATCTAGACACGAAATCTGCAATGTCCCTCTTCATTCCGTCCCACCAGTAAATATCTCTCATATCATGGTATATCTTGGTGGAACCCGGATGAACGTTGTATGTCGATCTATGCGCCTTCTCAAGAATCTCACGCCGCAGTCCCTCAGCATCTGGTACGCACAGTCTAGTCCCAAATCGCAGTATCCCTTGATCATCGATCGCGAACTCGGAAAATCTGCCATGTCCAATCTGTGCCATGATCTCTGAACATCGGTCATCACTGTGCTGTGCCTCATGTATACGGTCAAGTAACTGCGAGCGTGCACGAACATGCGCAAGTTGTCCCCCGATCGGTGTGAACTCGAACTGCACTCGGCTGTCGCATAATATCTGCCAATCTGCCGATGACTGCCTCTGCACTGCGCTTAAACAAGATAGACTGCCCCCGGGCCTCCTGCTCAGAGCATCTGCCACTACATTCACCTTGCCCGGGTGATACAAGATCTCGCAGTCATAGTCCTTTACCAGTTCCATCCAACGGCGCTATCAAAGATTCAGGTCCCGCTGCTGTAATATATACTTTAAGCTCTTGAGATCAGTGAATATCCGGCACGACTCACCATAGAGGTAATGTCGCCATATCTTAAGTGCAAAGACCACTGCGGCTATCTCCAAATCGTGAGTAGGGTAGTTCCGTTCATGTCTTTTCAACTGCCGCGAAGCATACACGATCACCCTGTCATGCTGCATCAATACGCACCCTAACCCCACTCGTGAAGCGTCACAATAGACTACAAATCCGCCTGATCCTGAAGGCAACAATAATACTGGCGCCGTAGTCAAATAAGTCCATAGCTGCTGAAAACTGTGCTCGCAATCCTCTGTCCAATCGAAGGAAACTCCCTTCCGGTCAATCCAGTCAAGGGTGCAACAATACGGGAGAAATCCTGTACAAATCTCCTGTAGTAACCGGCCAATCCTAAAAAACTGCGTATCTCAGTGACGGATGTAGGTCTGGGCCAACTCTGAACGGCTTCGATCTTTCTCGGGTCCACACATATACCATCCCATGTAATCACGTGACCCAAGAAGTCTACGCTGTCGATCCAGAATGCGCACTTGGAGAATTTTGCATAAAGTTGGTGCTCCCTTAAAGTCTGCAGTGTGATCCGCAGGTGCTGATTGTGCTCCTCTCTGCTCCGGGAATACACCAATATGTCGTTAATGAACACGATGATGAACAAGTTAAGGTACGGCCTGAATATATGGTTCATCAAGTCCATAAACGCTGCTGGGGCGTTGGTGAGTCCAAATGACATCACCAAAAACTCATAGTGGCCGTAACGCGTGCGGAAAGCTGTCCTCGGTATGTCCTCCTATCGAACTCGCAGCTGATGATAGTCGGATCATAAATCGATCCTCGAAAAATATCCTGCCCCTGAAGCTGGTCGAACAAGTCGTCGATGCATAGGAACGGATATCTGTTCCGCACGGTAATCCTGTTCAGCTGCCGGTAGTCGATATACAAACGTAAGCTCCCGTCCTTCTTCTTGACAAACAGGACCAGAGCACCCCAAGGAGAAACACTGGGTCGAATAAGTCCCTTGTCAAGCAAATCTTGCAACTGACTCTTCAGCTCACTAAGCTCCACCGGGGCCATCCGGTATGGCGGTATAGAAATAGACCCCGTGCCGGGAATCAAATCAATACAAAAAGTAATGTCGCGCTCAGGCGGTAGCCCAGGAAGCTCGTCAGGGAACACATCAGGGAACTCGCATACGATCGGAACCTGGTCCAATGGAACATCTGTAGCTCTAGTGTCGCAAACATAGGCTAGAAATCCCTGACATCCCTTCCTCAACAGCTGTCCAGTGCGAGTAGAAGAAATCAAAAGGTGATGGGTGGCACCACGGTCCCCCTGCACGACAAAAGCCGACTCGCCGGGAAAATAAAATCTCACTGTCTTCTCGCGGCAGTCCACAGACGCACAGCACGTGGCTAACCAATCCATGCCCAAAAGAACGTCGAAGTCCAACATCTCAAGAAGGATCAAATCGACAGGCAGATCTCTATCGCCAATACGGACGATGCAGGATCGGAACACGTGCCTAGCAACAAACGACTCTCCTACGGTAGTGGTCACAACAAGCGGCTGATCAAGAAGACCGGACACTCTACCCAAACTCGGCATGAAGTGTGTGGTTACGTACGAGTGCGTGGATCCGGGATCAAACAACACGTGTGCATCAACAGAACATACTGATAAGTACCTGAGACCACCGCATTGGGCGCCTGTGTGTCCTGATGCGTCAACATGAAAACTCATACCTGTCCTCCACCTGCAACTGGCGGTCCCCTACTAGCAACCGGCTGTACTCTGCCGGTGGCTGGCTATCCTCTTCCTCGACCGCCTCGCCCTCTAGGAACAAACCCTCCACGACTACGGCCTCTCTGTGCATAGGTCTGACGCGGAGCAACTGCGGGTACAACAGGTAACGCCCTCTGGGGTGAAGAAGGTGTAAATGTAACATGCGGTACGGCTAGCTCCCTCCTGCGTGTCTCGGTACAATCTCTGACGCGGTGACGAAGACTACCACATCCAAAACATCTACGAGACGACTGCTGACCCTCCTGGGGGTATGAGCTAAACATCTGACCTCGCCCTGAGTCTCTGCCACCTGTACGACGTCTATCACGGCGTATGAATGGATGTCTCTGAGCTGCTGTATCAGTACGAACCCTCTTCGGCACTGGAACTACCGAAGTCTCTGCAAGGCGCTCCTCAACCAATAGGGCTGCGTCTACCGCTGCGGCATAGGTCTCATAATGCTGGGAGCTGATCGCAAGGAATAGCGGGGTAAGCAAGCCTCGGACAAATCTCTTGACTCGCATCTCCTCAGTCGCCACTAGGTACGGAGCATAAATAGATAGCTCGGTGAACAGCACATCGTACTCTGCCACTGTCATCTCTGGCGTCTCGCGCAAGGACTCAAATATGCGTGCTCGGGCATCCCTAACACTCTGGGGAAGGAAGCGGGCAGGGAATACCGTCACGAAATCCGTCCAGATCATAGGAGGAAGACCTGCTGCTCTGCCCTTCTTAACTGATTCGCACCATTTCTGCGCAAGACCTTCCAGGCGAAAACTCGCGAACTCGACCCATCTCGCATCTGCGCATCTGAGGGAATGGCATATCCGGGCCATCCTATCAATGAAAGATTACGGGTCCTCGGCTGCATCTGTGCCTGTGAAGATCGGAGGCTTCTGTTAGTGTATATGCCCTAGAGGCCATTACTGTATCATACTAGTTTGTATATTACTTAATGGAAGCTTGGGATATTCACCTTGTATAAACAATCTTGCTCAATATAGTAGTATGCTACTTGGTTTGTTTCTACTTCAATGTGTACTTGTGTTTATTTCAGTATATCACTTATACGCATTAGTGGAGCCCTTAGGATCTTTGCTTGATTACCAGCGTTGTGATGGCAGTCACACTAGTGGGGGCTGGGTAATCTATAGGCACATCCTTATACAGGTCCCTAGTCGTAGGACTATCGAGACAGGGCATCGATACTCCGGAGTAGACTAGCGTATGCACTTCTCATCCCAGTGTGGGAGATGGTCTGTCCCACAGCCATCAGTACGTCATACTGGAGATAGTATACGGGTGCTCGTTGGGTTACGAGTACACTGGACAGGACTCGTCGGGAACTGACAGGTTGGTATTATACCTATCGTCAGTTATCAGTTCCCAGGTGACATGAGTACAGCTTAGTCCGCTGACTTGACACTGACACTTCGCCTCGAGTGTGTTCCCACTGCACTTTGATCACTACCCTACCACGGCTCAAAGGAGTCGTGCAAACAGGTGGTGGTTGGGTGCAGTCCCGAAGCACTTGGAGGCAGTGACGGTTAGACTGGATTCGTCTCTCCCGGTATTGGGGGTTGACATCGCGCTGTGTCTAGGAGAGCCATTACACGTGTAGTCCCTGGCCAGGGCAAGCGAGATCTACTGGTAGGTTTCCAGTGTTATCTCAGGGTGTTTTGGGCTTCACTCCGACACGACTTGTACCGCTATTAGGGGACTGACGTTTACCGCCCCCTAGGCCCGCCATGCGATGTATCAGACGAACAGACCGGACTGTACGGAGAATGTCACATTCAGACTCAGTAGGAGTTCAGATGGGGTTTCACCTCGTCAGCCTTCTTGTCGGCATGTACCTGGGGACCGTTACGCACAGCTAGTGCCGCTTGCGGTCTGTGGTTAAACCCACTGCCAGCGTAGTGTCGAGTCTTTAGAGTCCCACACAGAGGGTATTCGCCTCTGGGCAAAACAGAGTAGAGGTTGCATGGTTTTGCGACAGGGTTCGTTCTCATCCGCGCACTTGTGCACGTTTGGAGTCCGGACGGATTTTACCAGCGGGCTCTGGTTTGAGCCGGATACTGGTATAGCATTTGGGGTTGCTTTTATCTCTCAGTATTCATGTTCCTCGGAACAAGAATGCAGGTGTGTATGCACAGTTCTTTTTGAGGAGGAGGAAGATGATTTTTCATTAGGGTTTCGGAACGGGTGCGTATGCACAGTTGACAGTTGTATTTTTCCAAACCCTAATGGATTTGTATTATATCATTTAATAATATATAATAAAATGAAATTGTGTCATGGTTAGTTTTTGTTGACTTGTTGACCATGGTTGACTTGTTGACCATGGTTGAACATTTGACCATTATCATTACAAGAGAAAGATGCTCTTGATTCTTGCATTTTCATTTAATGCTTGTAATGATATTAGTCATTCTAAAACTTTCCATCAACCTTTTCATTTTGATTATTATTATTTGATAATTCATTTTCTTTTTGCATTATGGTTGCAAGAAAGGAAATGAGAGCTCATTCTATTCTATTCACTCTCTCTCTTCATTTCATCTTCTTCTTCCTCTAGCAAAGAGAAACCTTCTCATGTGTTGAGAATCCTTCTCTTTAAAAAGAAAAGCAAACCCTAATCACTCTCTACTCATTCTAGGATGAAGGTTTAGCAAGCCGGAAACCCTAGTTCACTCAAAGATCGAGGAAGAGCCCAAAGGTCGAACCTTCGAGGTGGATCCATCTTCGACGGAAGAAGGCGACGAAAAGAGAACCATCAACCTCTACAAGGTTTGAAGAAGAAGGAGTTCAAGTTTAGGTATAACCATCTTCCATAGTAGCTAACTCTCTTTAGCAAGTATACTAGTTTTAGTTTAGACAACGATCCCGACCTTGTTTAGTCCATGTTGCCTCTTGCGATAAAAATTCGTTTTTTATACCGTTTCCGCCTCCCCGTAAGCACCGGGGGTCGCAATATGGACTTACAGTGGTATCAGAGCCTAACTAAACTTAAACTAGCTTGGTAGTGAAGTGTAACGAAGTTCGGAAACGAAAAATCACAAAACCGGAAATATTACAAAACCTGAGTTTCTGTTGAATTTTTTTTGGCTCAAAATGAAAAACTTTATACTTGTAAAATCATCTCAGGGTTTTGTAAGTGCACCCATGAAAAACGATGACCTAATTCCCTCAAACCGCCGCCCTTCCGCCGCATGAGGTAGGCATGTGCGGCGGAAGCGCCGCGATTTGTCTTCTTCTGTCCATCGATTTTCGTGCAGAGTGTTTGTGTGTTGGTTTTGGGATTTTTAAAATATATTATATGTGCCCAGATTTTCCAGAACAGAAATTCACTTTTGGGGTCCTATAATTCCGTATTTTTTTTCCGAACTTCACTGCACTTTGGCTATGTTGGTTATATCTGTGATGTTTGCATGTATTGAACGTCGGCTAATCGCTATAAGTCGATTAGTCGGGGTTATACATGATCTGTAATGTGCTGGAATGTGTATATGAATGTGTTGGACTGTCGCGGGTGAATAGCCGGGGTGGATGTGAGATGAGCTTTTGTTTTTTCTTTCATTCATTGTAAATGTAAATTGATGTAATAATATTAATTGTTTGGCCGCACAACCGGGTCGGGGTTGTAGCCGTCATTGTATAATTCTTTTTACTGTTTTTGCTCCTAGGATAGACCCATGGAGGGGTGCACAAACTACCGAGTACTTGGCGGGTAGTTTGCCGCACCCGTAGGGGTCTTGGGTGGGGTATTTGGCTATTCACCGCGACCGTGTTATCCGCTTTTCGTTTCAGGCTCGAAAGGATTGCGGATTGCTAGTATATCCAATGTATTCATCTGTGATCTGTAATGTCTATCATTGCTTTCTATTTAGGCGTTGCTTATGTTTTACAGCCGCGCTAGCCCAGCCCCCGCTCTGTCGTTAGTTAAGTAACCTAACGAGTGATGACGGGACCCCGTGGCGAATGCGAATGGCATAAGCGTACGTCATATTTTGGTTGTTTTCTGCAATGGTAGGATTAAATGATGGGACGCATTAAAAGAACTAATGCAAGAATATCACGCATTAAAAGAACTAATGCAAGATAATAAACCAAGTTTAAGTCGATGGAACACTTTCGAAAAACCACTCGGTTCTTTTCAAAAACTAACTTTTAAATGCGGAGCTTGAGCCACTCCTTCTAAAAGCTATCTCGTTCCATCGATTATATCAAGTTCACTACGTTCACGGTTTCGCCAAAACCATTCGTAGCCCTCCATCATTTCAGTTAAATATACGGTAGTATTCAAGCTATGTATTTTGACCTCACGCCAAGGCATAGTGATTGGTAGCTACCGGATATTTATCTGTTGCATAGATAGAATGCGTTGTTTTGAGACAGTCGTACCACCATTTTGGCCTACGTCAAGGGTAGGTACGGGTGGATTCAAATCAACCGGGATAATGATGGGAAGAACTTGACATGTGACTTATGACATTTTGACCTCACGCCAAGGTCATAAGAGCATGGGGCAAAAAATCCACATCGGGAGTTTCATAAGTACTGAAACTTGCTAGATTTGCATACCATTTGGAGTGTGATGATTATGGTAGGATTCCTTCATTTTCGTCACGCGATGATATTTGGATCCCGATCCTACTGTGAGTATATGCTACTCCTCAGGAAATTTCTCACTAAACGATCAATGCTATAAACCTAGTAGGTGCCTAGAAAGGTGTTAGAGGGGCTACGCCCCCAGGGAAAAGAGGTTCTTAAATTAAGGAACTTCGCGAAAGCGTTGGAAAACCTCCCTCGAAGTACCGACACTGGCCTGGCTGAACGGTTAAGCAAGTATTGTACGGTGGGATTGATCCCGGCTAATTCTTCCTTTGTGGTTTGAGGAGGGATTCGAGAGACAGTGGGAGCCATCCTGTTTAGACAAATTAAAAACCATTCTAAACTTGCAAGAGCATCGTGCTAAGTGTTTCTTCTCTCCCCCTGCAGCGACCAAATCGAAATGACTGGACTTAAGTTACTTCTAGATAAAAACATATTGACAGGGCCAAACTACAAAGATTGGCTCAGGAATGTCAAATTGGCAATCTCTTACGACAAGCTGGGGTATCTTCTTACCACCAAAGCTCCCCCCGTCCCAGGTCCCACCTCCAGCGTCGCGGATAAGGAAATCCGTAAGACTTGGGAGATTGACAGCGCGAAGGCCAGATGCCTCGTACTTGCCTCGATGGACAACGACCATCAGAGGAGGCACGAGAATATGGATTTGGAATCCATATTTCTTCATACAAAAGAACTGTATGGAGAGCAGTCTCGTATCGCAAGATACGAAGTGTCGAAGAAGTTATTTTCGACTAAGTTGGCCGTCAGATTATCGGTAGCGGACCACGTGCTTAAGATGATTGGCTACACTGAGGAGCTCGCGGAACTTGGGACCACGTTGGACAGTGAACTTTATACGGATATAATTCTCCAGTCCCTTCCATCCACTTACGCCCAGTTCATACTGAATTTCAACTTGCAAGAAAAGGAAGTTGAACTTTCAGAACTCCTCAACCTGCTGAGGAGCACAGAGGGCACCCTACAGAAAGGTAGGGATACATCCACTTTGTTTGTAGGAGGATCTTCTTCTTCTAGGTCCAAGGCGAAAGCCAAGGGAAAGAGGAAGAAAGCCCCCGCCAAACCAAGAGGCGGTGTTAGTAAAGTGGGTACGAAAGGAAAAGAAAAGGCAACAAAGATTGCGGGGAAGCTTGTTGGTAAAGAGGAATGCTTCTATTGTCACAAGAGTGGACACTGGAAGAAAGATTGCAGGGCTTGGAAAGCCAGGACACAGGAACTGAAGCAGGTTGCGGCTTCAGCTTCAGGTGTGTATGTTATTGAAAACTGTCTTTCTATAAACTCTACTTCCTGGGTATTGGATACCGGATCAGGATCTCATATCTGTAATTCTTTGCAGGCGTTGAGAAACCGTAGGGTTTTGAAGGCAGGTGACATGACCCTCAGAGTTGCGAACGGAGCTAGCATGGATGCTAAAGCCGTGGGGGACTATCACCTGGAAATGTCAGATGGGCATGTTTTGGTTTTGCGTAATTGCTTTTTTGTACCCAACGCAACTTGTAATATCATTTCTGTATCTTTGGTTTCTAAAGAAGGTTATGAATTTGCGTTTGTAAGTAATGTTGTTAACATTCACCTTAATCAAGTTCTGATTGGGTCAGGTACATTGAGCAATGGTATATACGTATTAAACCAACCACAGATTTTCAATGTCCAGAATACACACAAAAGAAAGTCTCCAGATATCAATCAGACTTTCTTATGGCATTGTAGACTGGGTCACATCAATGAGAGAAGGTTGACTAAGTTACATACAGAAGGATATTTGGATCCGTTCGAATATCAATCGTATGCCACTTGTCAATCCTGTCTCAAAGGAAAGATGACAAAGACTCCGTTCACTGGACACGGAGTAAGAGCGAGCGAGCTCTTGGGACTCGTACACAGCGACGTGTGCGGTCCAATGTCTACACATGCGCGAAGCGGTTATTCTTACTTCATTACTTTTACGGATGATTTTTCAAGATACGGTTATGTCTTCTTAATGAAACATAAGTCAGAATCTTTTGAAAAATTCCAGGAATTTAAGAATGAAGTAGAGAAACAAACCGGCAAAAGTATCAAGATTCTAAGATCGGATCGAGGTGGAGAATACTTAAGTGCCGAGTTCCTGAATTACTTAAAAGAGAATGGGATTCTCTCTCAGCTTACTTCTCCATACACCCCGCAACATAACGGTGTATCGGAGAGACGGAATCGGACCCTATTGGATATGGTACGGTCCATGATGAGTAACGCTGAGTTACCGCGATCATTCTGGGGGTATGCGCTAGAAACAGCTGCATACCTATTGAACCGAGTTCCTACTAAGACTGTGCCTACCACACCATATGAGTTATGGAGTGGGAAGAAACCCTATCTTCAGTACCTGAAGATTTGGGGATGTCCAGCTTATGTCAAAAAGCAGCATACGGACAAGCTCGAGGCGCGCTCAGTACTGTGCAAGTTTGTGGGATACCCAAAGAACTCCAGGGGGTATCTTTTCTATTACGCAGAGGAGCAAAAAGTCCTTGTTTCTCGTAATGCCCATTTTCTGGAACATCAGTTCTTAGAAAAAGAAGTAAGTGGAAGCGCAATAGAACTGGAAGAAATTCCAGAACCACAGACTATTACTGAAAGCTTAATGGAACCAGAGGGTTCAAATGAACAGGACATTCCTATGCCGCTCCGCAGAAGTAGTAGGCAGTCTCATCCGCCCGAGAGATACTACGGTTTTCTCATAGACGGGGATAGAGAGGATTGCATCATAGACTATGATGAGCCTACAAGCTTCCAGCAGGCCGTTCAGAGCATTGACTCGGTAAAATGGCTGGATGCAATGCGGACCGAAATGGAGTCCATGTACACCAACAAAGTATGGACGTTGGACATTGCTCCAGACGGGGTAAAACCCGTAGGATGCAAGTGGATCTTCAAAAGGAAGATTGGTGTAGATGGACAGGTTGAGACCTATAAAGCTAGACTTGTAGCAAAGGGTTTCCGTCAAAGACCTGGCTTGGACTATGACGAAACCTTTTCTCCAGTGGCTATGCTGAAATCCATTCGGATCCTTCTTGCCATTGCTGCCTTCCATGATTATGAGATTTGGCAGATGGACGTAAAAACCGCTTTTCTAAATGGAAGTTTAGAGGAGTGTGTCTATATGGATCAGCCAGAGGGTTTCATTCAGAGTGGGAGCAGCGGAAAGGTGTGCAAGTTGCTTAAGTCCATCTATGGACTGAAGCAGGCGTCGCGGAGTTGGAACATCTGTTTTGATGAGACGGTCAAGAAATTTGACTTTATCAAAAATCCAGATGAACCATGCATCTATAGTAGATTTGTAGCGAGAACTGTAGTATTCCTTGTTTTATACGTGGATGACATTCTCTTAATAGGAAATGACATTCCTATGCTACAATCTGTCAAGGGTTTCTTGTCACACAGGTTCTCCATGAAAGACCTGGGTGATGCCTCTTACATCCTGGGGATCCGGATCCATCGTGATAGATCCAAGAGGATATTAGGACTTTCACAGTCCAGGTACATCGACACCGTACTGAAAAGATTCAGTATGGAAGATTCCAAGCGCGGTAACCTACCGGCTTGTCACGGGATCACCCTCTCTAAAGAGATGTCTCCCAAGACTGATTTGGAGAGGGATCGCATGTCTATTATACCCTACGCTTCTGCGGTAGGCTCTATAATGTATGCGATGTTGTGTACCAGACCGGATGTAGCTTATGCACTGAGTGTAGTAAGCCGGTATCAGTCAAACCCTGGGGAGAAACATTGGATAGCGGTAAAGAACATTCTCAAGTACCTGAGGAGGACTAAGGAGATGTTCTTGGTGTATGGCGGAAAAGACCTCCAGATTGAGGCCTTTACTGACTCCAGCTTCCAGAGTGACAAGGATGATTCCAAGTCCATGTCGGGTTTTGTCTTTACCCTCAATGGAGGGGCGGTGTGTTGGAAGAGTTCCAAACAGGAAACCGTTGCAGACTCGACTATGGAAGCGGAATACATCGCTGCATCTGATGCCGCAAAAGAAGCTGTCTGGATAAGGAAGTTCTTAAAAGAACTTCAGGTGGTTCCGTCTATTGTTGACCCAGTACCTCTGTATTGCGACAACAACGGGGCTATAGCTTTAGCAAAGGAACCCAGGTCCCATCAGAGATCCAGGCACATCTTGAGGCGGTATCACCTGATCAGGGAGATCGTGGATCGCAAGGAGATCGAGGTTCGGAGGGTTGCTTCAGAAGAGAACACTGCAGATCCATTCACCAAGGCCCTACCCCAGACTCAGTTCGAGCGGCTGATCGAGATGATAGGTCTTCGATACGCCAGTACATGGCCTTAGTGCAAGTGGGAGATTGTTAGTGTATATGCCCTAGAGGCCATTACTGTATCATACTAGTTTGTATATTACTTAATGGAAGCTTGGGATATTCACCTTGTATAAACAATCTTGCTCAATATAGTAGTATGCTACTTGGTTTATTTCTACTTCAATGTGTACTTGTGTTTATTTCAGTATATCACTTATACGCATTAGTGGAGCCCTTAGGATCTTTGCTTGATTACCAGCGTTGTGATGGCAGTCACACTAGTGGGGGCTGGGTAATCTATAGGCACATCCTTATACAGGTCCCTAGTCGTAGGACTATCGAGACAGGGCATCGATACTCCGGAGTAGACTAGCGTATGCGCTTCTCATCCCAGTGTGGGAGATGGTCTGTCCCACAGCCATCAGTACGTCGTACTGGAGATAGTATACGGGTGCTCGTTGGGTTACGAGTACACTGGACAGGACTCGTCGGGAACTGACAGGTTGGTATTATACCTATCGTCAGTTATCAGTTCCCAGGTGACATGAGTACAGCTTAGTCCGCTGACTTGACACTGACACTTCGCCTCGAGTGTGTTCCCACTGCACTTTGATCACTACCCTACCACGGCTCAAAGGAGTCGTGCAAACAGGTGGTGGTTGGGTGCAGTCCCGAAGCACTTGGAGGCAGTGACGGTTAGACTGGATTCGTCTCTCCCGGTATTGGGGGTTGACATCGCGCTGTGTCTAGGAGAGCCATTACACGTGTAGTCCCTGGCCAGGGCAAGCAAGATCTACTGGTAGGTTTCCAGTGTTATCTCAGGGTGTTTTGGGCTTCACTCCGACACGACTTGTACCGCTATTAGGGGACTGACGTTTACCGCCCCCTGGGCCCGCCATGCGATGTATCAGACGAACAGACCGGACTGTACGGAGAATGTCACATTCAGACTCAGTAGGAGTTCAGATGGGGTTTCACCTCGTCAGCCTTCTTGTCGGCATGTACCTGGGGACCGTTACGCACAGCTAGTGCCGCTTGCGGTCTGTGGTTAAACCCACTGCCAGCGTAGTGTCGAGTCTTTAGAGTCCCACACAGAGGGTATTCGCCTCTGGGCAAAACAGAGTAGAGGTTGCATGGTTTTGCGACAGGGTTCGTTCTCATCCGCGCACTTGTGCACGTTTGGAGTCCGGACGGATTTTACCAGCGGGCTCTGGTTTGAGCCGGATACTGGTATAGCATTTGGGGTTGCTTTTATCTCTCAGTATTCATGTTCCTCGGAACAAGAATGCAGGTGTGTATGCACAGTTCTTTTTGAGGAGGAGGAAGATGATTTTTCATTAGGGTTTCGGAACGGGTGCGTATGCACAGTTGACAGTTGTATTTTTCCAAACCCTAATGGATTTGTATTATATCATTTAATAATATATAATAAAATGAAATTGTGTCATGGTTAGTTTTTGTTGACTTGTTGACCATGGTTGACTTGTTGACCATGGTTGAACATTTGACCATTATCATTACAAGAGAAAGATGCTCTTGATTCTTGCATTTTCATTTAATGCTTGTAATGATATTAGTCATTCTAAAACTTTCCATCAACCTTTTCATTTTGATTATTATTATTTGATAATTCATTTTCTTTTTGCATTATGGTTGCAAGAAAGGAAATGAGAGCTCATTCTATTCTATTCACTCTCTCTCTTCATTTCATCTTCTTCTTCCTCTAGCAAAGAGAAACCTTCTCATGTGTTGAGAATCCTTCTCTTTAAAAAGAAAAGCAAACCCTAATCACTCTCTACTCATTCTAGGATGAAGGTTTAGCAAGCCGGAAACCCTAGTTCACTCAAAGATCGAGGAAGAGCCCAAAGGTCGAACCTTCGAGGTGGATCCATCTTCGACGGAAGAAGGCGACGAAAAGAGAACCATCAACCTCTACAAGGTTTGAAGAAGAAGGAGTTCAAGTTTAGGTATAACCATCTTCCATAGTAGCTAACTCTCTTTAGCAAGTATACTAGTTTTAGTTTAGACAACGATCCCGACCTTGTTTAGTCCATGTTGCCTCTTGCGATAAAAATTCGTTTTTTATACCGTTTCCGCCTCCCCGTAAGCACCGGGGGTCGCAATATGGACTTACAGCTTCAGCCTCATGAACTCTGATAGCGATACTGTAATTACCTCCGTGGCTGCAGGGGCAACTGGCTGTACGGTAGGTACTATCGCGGTCCCTATGACTGGTGGAGCTACCTCTGGTCGCTGCGCTCGGAGCGTCTCAACTAGCGATCCTTTCATCTGGCGCATCTCCTGCATGCTGGACCCTACCGTCTAGCGCATCTCCTGCATACCAGCCCCTAGCATGGCGATCTGATCTGTCATAGGAGGAACAGTCTGCTCGGGTTCAACGGGTGCACTGCCCGGATCAGTCCTCGTCTCGAACGAGTCAACACGAATCTTGGCCCTCGCAGCCGCTCTCTGCGCCCTCGTAGTCTTTGGCGGCATAGTGGCTGAAACGGAAAATAGGATTCGATAAGGATACGGAAATTGAATCGCAAGAATGTATACAATCATGAAGGAATTTCAATCAATAAGTCATAAGGTCGCGTAGGCGGAGTATCGTGTCATGAGTATGCCGCGGAACATACACACGCTACGCTATCCTGCTGCAGCTACCTACTCCATCTTTCCAGGGTCATCCTACACTCCGAAGGTAAAACCTACGCTCTGATACCAACTTTGTCACGACCCGATAGTTTGGCCCGTGACCGGCACTTAACCACGTAACGTCTACAGGCGTAACACGACTAAGTAAGCCGAAACCCAGAAATCAAAACCATTAAATATAGAGTGTTTAATACATTTTTGTAAAAACAGTTGTAAATATTTAGAAAACTTTAATTAATTTAGTAGAAATCCTTTATAAGTTTAAGTGTTATTTAATAGTTTGGCAACATTTCCTTTATAAAAAATTTGTCCCGAAAAGCGGGTAAAAGACAAGATGTAAGTAAAATGACATGTGGAATAAATAGAGCATCACAATGATAATGTACGACTAAGTAAAAATGAAATGAAGACAGCAAGAAATATAGAACTATAAAAATAAGTCGGCTCACAACAAGCTCGACACCAGGATACAAAATAACATACATCGTCCTCACAACTGTTTCTAAGTCAATACATAAAGGTAAATGGAGAATACTAGATACATCAATATACAACTGAAAGGTAAACAGATACCGTACAAAACCCACCTAATAGCAAAAGGGCTAACACGCCTCGGTAATGGTATCTGTGTCAAAAGATGCGGTAAACAGCCAGCCGCGACTACTCCAAAGGGCAACCTGCAAGCACTGTGGCACAACGGGGGTGAGTTGCCAACTTGTGAGTAGTAGATAACATATAAAGGTAATCGCGAGTATGCACGTACTGCGATACTCTAACCTATGCCAATAGATAACATCTATATGATGAACTGGATGCTCACATCGTGCAACAAGTACGATCTAATAGTCTGACCATATGATGTGCAAGGTATACAATAATCATGTCAAATGATGAAATCTAACAATCCTATATAGCATGAGCTGGGTATGCAATGATCGTGCAAGCATGTGTACTATATCAAGTACAATAGATACAGGATGAGATGTCAAATACTAAATGCTGAGCATGGGAATAATAATATCTACACGGAGTATCACGTGGAAAAAAAATAGTCGGTGTCCAACAATACACCCAAATCCCAGTAAAAACTCAGGCTTCGTCATCCACATCGGCCCTCAAATCCTGTGAATCTCATAAAACCGGGAGTGCCCATCATCGGCACTGAAAATATCATAAAATCAGCCGTGTCCAGCATCGACACGCAAATCCTCCAATATGGGGCGTCCGTCCATCGAATCTGCCCACGGGCTCCGTCTGTGGAATCGGCCCTCGGCGCCGGCAGTACGCATCGTCCCGTATCCATCAATCGACTCTGGTCAGTATCCTTCGGATAACCGCCAGGTCTAACCAATCAGCGGTAGGTAGTAGTCCCTCCGCCGGGTTCACCGTCTAACAATACGAGTCTTCTCGCCCCGGGTACCGTACCGGGTCCACCATGTACCCGCAATCGATGCCTACCTCTCCTCGAAATGGGTATACTCACACAAGCTCTCTGGAACCGAGAAAACTCATGGTGGACGCACTAAAATATCATATCAAGGGAAACCGGGATTTTAAACAGTGCGTGTTTTCTTAAAATAGTACTCCGGTTTCCAAATCCAGAAATCATATAAATCAAATCCAATGCGTAAATCCATGCAATGTGTCGTAGACACTAGGGGTAAAAGAAAGGGAGAACTGCTCTTTTAAAAGATCCCGTTTTGAAAATACCGCTTGCGGTCCCTTAGTTTCAAATCAAGTCAATATCATCCATGTACGTAACATATGAATATGGGTATAGGTATGGATGCGCGAATGGATAAGTACGCAAAGTGAATATAGCATTGTACATGTGCACTAATGCAGACACATGATGTATATACACCCAAGTAGGAATATATGTGATGTATGTGGCAAAAGTATGGATATGTGATGTATATGTGCCCAAGCATGAATATATGTGATGTATGTGGCACAAGTATGGATATGTGATGTATATGTACCCAAGGATGAATATATGTGATGTATGTGGCACAAGTATGGACATGTGATGTAGTTGTGCCCAAGTATGAATATATGTGATGTATGTGGCACAAGTATGGATATGTGATGTATATGTGCCCAAGTATGAATATATGTGATGTAAGTGGCACAAGTATGGATATGTGATGTATATGTGCCCAAGTATGAAGATATGTGATGTATGTGGCACAAGTATGGATATGTGATGTATATGTGCCCAAGTATGAACATATGTGATGTATGTGGCACAAGTATGGATATATGATGTATATGTGCCCAAGTATGAACATATGTGATGTATGCGGCACAAGTATGGATATGTGATGTATATGCGCCTAAGTATGAATATATGTGATATATGTGGCATAAGTATGGATATGTGATGTAGGTACGCACAAAAGTGCGTATACAGTATGCATGGTTTGAATATACATATGCTAGTATGCGGCAAATCATGACAACGTCAAATAAGAAGAATCAATATGATATGCGGTTTATAGCAATCCTATAATGTGAGTGTCATGGCAATCACTAACGGTGTAAGTGTAGCATATAAATCGTGCTCATGCAACTTGGACCGTTAGTGACAGTGCAGTATTCTATACTACCAGTATATCTATATGGACACTCATGACTACAAATCCTATTACGCCCTGACGCTTAACGCCATATGGGCGATTTCCCCCTAGATGTTAAATCTACTCACCTGGTCGCGTGCTACACGTATCCGACCACTTGCTTTCCCTTCTTGGCGGGGTCAGACGTACCTGCCTGTGAACCTGGAATTTCACAGAATATCACACATGAGCTCAAATCTACAAAAACGCGATATTAAGGTCAAACTAGTGACCCGCGTCGTGAACCAAGCGCGCGTGTGCGCGATACGTTAAAACGTGTGATTACGCACCTGAATCTACCCCGACGCGTCGCGATACGCAGAAACCCCAAACCCACACGCGTATCACGTGTGTCGCGAAGGTTTAAAAATACGAGAAACAGGTATTTAGCTCCAGATTTTTCTACAGCAACAATTAAATAAAATTGTACATGCCATGAGTCTAAGGATAGCAGCAGATACCTACAGAGCCAAAACCCAAACCCATGCCCCCCATCTGGCCGCAAATTGCGGCCAGAATCAATATTTCGGCGGCCATACTGTGGAGTCTGGGGGTCGTGTGCTACACATGGGACCAGCACCCTACAACTATACTGCAGTCAACTCAGATTTGTTCTGAACTCACTGGGTCGATAGCAGATTGCAGAAAGCTAGAATTTGCATAAAAACGACGAGATTTGCATCAAACAGAAATCTGGTGGTATTTTTGTGAAATTGGGGGCTAAGCTAGGTTAATATGGCTCTAACAACACTTAATCAACTTAGTCCAACCAAAACTAACCTTACCTAAGCAAAGTTTACACTAAACATCACAATATCACTAAAAACACACAATCTAGCACTAACAACTACCAATTTGCACTAATTAAGCTAAACCGACACACAAGTCTAGCATACAAGCAAGTGGAGCTCAAAGGTTATACCTCACTTGACCTTACGAGGCTGGGTCAGGGGAAGAAGAGAAGAAGAAGAAGAAGCTACTGCTGTTGCTGCTCCAGATGTTGTTGCTGTTGTAACTGCTACTGCTACTGCTCATGCCGATACTTGTTGTTGCTGTTGATGTTGTTATTGCTGATGTTGCTGTTGTTGATGTTGCTGCTGCTGCAGGGGCTGCTGCTACATGTGTTGCTGCTGCTGCAAGGAGCTGCTGCTGTTGCTGGGGCTGAAGCTGATGCTGATGTTGTTGTTGTTGCAGCTGCTGCTTGTTCTGCTGGGGCTGAGTGTGTGTGTGTGTGAGAAAGAGAGAGCGAGAGAGTGAGAAATGAGAGTATGCAACAAAGAAAATGATAACACAAGAGGGTCAACCCTCATCTTCTCTCTTGCTTCATTAAATGCAAGAATGGGCTTGCCATGATGCACTCCCTCTCTCTCTCTCCTATTTAATGCAAGCATGGCTTAGCCATGATGCATTCTCTCTCTCTCATTCTCTCAAGTCAACCAAAATACATTTTAAATCCCATTTCATAAAAAAAAAATACCCTTAATTAAAATCATGTTAACTTTGTAAGGTGGATTTAATCTACCATGGTTGTTAAACATGGTTTAACCTCATTTTTAACCCTAGTTTACATGCACAAGTTTGTGCAAGCCTAGGAAAATTCTAGAAAAATATTTATTAAATTTGAAAAATTATTTGAAAACCAATTTGGCAAACTTTTTATTAAAAACCCTTTATTTAAATATAATTAGCCACTAAACACATCCTAGGGTGTTACACATTTAGTGAGCTAATATTAGTTAATGTAATTTAATATATCATAAATATTATTATACATTAAATTATCGAATCAACACTTGATCCGACAATCCGGCTATATCGCATATAACCGACTAACATTTTTCCGTACCGATTCATCGAATCAACACTTGATCCGATGACCCGGCTGATATCATATATAGCGAGAATAGAATACGGTATCTCATATCGCATTATCCTCGGTCCCGCACATATCACATATGTGCCCCTACTCCGTTTTGCCTGAGTTAAGAAACCTCTGTGTAGGACTCTAAAGAATCGTCAATAAGCCGGCAGTAGGTGATGATCATATCAAACACCCACAAGCTGCAAGCGGTTAGCTAAACGTAACGACCACCCAGGTATTGAGCACTCAGAAGATCAACAAGCAAGCCTGTACATTCTCCTGTGAATCCAAACAGTAACACTCCCGTACAGTCCGGTCTCGTCGTCTGATATGTCGCATATCTCGCCTAGGGGTGGTAAACGTCAGACACGAGTAGCTTGATAAGTCGTGTCGATATGAGGTCTATAACAGTTCGAGAAACTACTGATAACACTTTCCAGTAAATCTCAGCAACCCTGCCAGGGATTTCCAGTTATAGCCAATCAAGCACAGCACAACATCAACTCCCTATACCGGGAGAGAAGAATCCCCTCCTATCGCTCATTGCCTCCATGTGATTCGGAACTGTACCCAAAAGCCACCTTTTTGCACGCCCTCTTGGACGTGGTATGATGGAAATCAAAGCATAGTGGGAATCACACAAGACTCTATGACGATCTCGGGTCAACAGACTACTCTGTACCAGTGTCACCGGAGAAATGCCATCTGACGTGAGGTATAATACCATCTGGGAGTTTTCGGCGAGTCCGTACAGTTTACCCAGTTTCCACTGAGCACCCGTACACCATCCTTAATGTCAAACACCGATGGATATCGGATCATCCATCGCCCATCATATGGGTCAAGATGCGTATACGCTAGTCTACTCTGGTGTATCGATGCCCTGTCTCGATACACCCGCGACTAGGAACAGTTATAGGATATACTCGTCGACTTCCGTGGCCCCACTATTATGATCTCATCATAGTCCCAGTAGTCGAGTACATATCCTAAGAGCTTTATCAACATGTAACATAGAGACAATCAGAGTACATGTTAAGATAAAGTACAACCAGATAGCATACTATCATGTCGAGCAAGAAAGTCCTCCCTATATATGTCCAAGCATCCATTACAATATACATCGTATGTACAGAAATGGCCTCTAGGGTATACATATAACTAACAATCTCCCACTTGCACTAGGGCCATCTGTTGTGGTATCGCATACCCAACAATTGGCTATGGTTGAAGTATCTCATACTCAACCACCCCATAAAAATCTCTACTGGAAAAAAGGCCTTTGTGAGTGGATCCGCGCTGTTGTCGTCTGTGTCTACTCTCATAACCTCGATCTCCCTGGAGATTAACTATCTCCATGATCAGGTGATACTGCCTAAGAATTATATCTGTATTTCTGATGGGACGGGCGGTTCCATGGCAAAAGCCACAACTCTATTGTCACACAATGGTAGGAACGAAGTTCATCTCATGAACTTATATATCCAGACTGTCTCTTTGGTAGCATCCTTGGTAACGATGTATCATGCCTTTAATCGTCTAGTATGTCACGGTATCTAGCTTGGAACTCTTCCAACATACCGTCCCTCCACTGAGGGTAAAGACAATGCCTGCGACTGACATTCAGTCGTCCTTATCACTCTGGAACCTTTCCAGTGATTCTCCCCAAGATCAATTGATACTATCTCATTACAACTAGTAAGAATCCTAACATCCAATTAGATCTATGAGATGGTCGATTGGCGATAACTGGAAATCAAAGCACAGTGGGAATCACACAAGACTCTATGACGATCTCGGGTCAACAGACTACTCTGTACCAGTGTCACCGGAGAACCGCCATCTGACGTGAGGTATAATACCATCTGGAAGTTCTCGGCGAGTCCGTCCAGTGTACTCAGTCTCCACTGAGCACCCGTACACCATCCTTGATGTCAAACACCGATGGATATAGGATCATCCATCGCCCATCATATGGGTCAAGATGCGTATACGCTAGTCTACTCTGGTGTATCGATGCCTTGTCTCGATACACCCGCGACTAGGAACAGTTATAGGATGTACTCGTCGACTACCGTGGCCCCACTAGTATGATCTCATCATAGTCCCAGTAGTCGAGTATATATCCTAAGGGCTTTATCAACATGTAATATAGAGACAATCAGAGTACATGTTAAGATAATGTACAACCAGATAGCAAACTATCATGTCGAGCAAGAAAGTCCTCCCTATATATGTCCAAGCATCCATTACAATATACATCGTATGTACAGTAATGGCCTCTAGGGCATACATATAACTAACATATGTGTATATAGAGACTTTTTAAAGGACACCTCATTTGTAATTTTCTTTTTAGAAAATAAAGGAAATGAGGTGGATGGTGTGGTGCAAAGAGAGTATGGTAGGGAGGGATGGTGAGGGAAATGGGCTTGCATTTTTTTTGCAAAATGTTTTGTTTAAAACTATTATTGTTATATCTCATTCCTCTCTCTAGCTTTTATTCTCTCATTCTCACTCTCTCTCATGCTCTCATGTCCTCCTTCATTCCTCTTCTCATGTGTTGAGAATCAAAAGGGAAAGCGAGAAAGAAAAAAGATAGGGATATTTCTAACATCTCTCATAATCATTTTCTGGCGAGTTTAGGGTGTTAGTTGCTTTCTAAAAATTCACATTGGAATGAAGCTGGATCGTTTCTCTCGGGTGGATCATTTTTGGTAAGGGAGATCGCCTCTCAAGCTCATTCCCGACGGTTTAGAAGCCTAAAAAGGGATTTCCACGATTGAGTGGACACGCTACAAAGGTTATATGCTCGACAATTTGTAGTTAGCTATCTTGGTTTGCTTACTATATAAGTCGACGCTAGACACCCCACAGGATGCGGGGAGGCGGAATAGGTAAAACAATCATTTTGTTCAAGTTAACATCGACTAACTTTACGAATCTTTGCTAAACCCCAACTAACAAACTATCTAGAAGTGCTAAACTACTATGATAGATGATTATACCTCAAGATACTAGTCCTTCTTGTTCTTGTTGTTCACCTCCTCGTCGGCCTCCTCGATGTGATAAAAGATCCACCCGAGAGTTCCTCCTCTAAGGTTTAACCTCTCACTTGAGATAACTAAGTGCCTAAGATTGCTAATCCAAGTGACCTAAAAGATATAGAAGTGGATTATGTTAGTGTATATGCCCTAAGGGCCATTATTATATCATACTAGTTTGTATATTACTTAATGGAAGCTTGGGATATTCACATGTATATAACAGTCTTGCTAAACATGGTAGTATGCTACTTGGTTTTTCTAACTTAATATGTGAGTATACGTATTGATAGAGCTCTTAGGATCTTGCTTGACTACCAACGTTGTGATGGCAGTCACACTAGTGGGGGCTGGGTAGTCTACAAGCACATCCTTATTCAGGTCCCTAGTCATAGGATTATCGAGACAGGGCATCGATACTCCGGAGTAGACTAGTGTGTACGCTTCTCATCCCAGTTGGGGAGATGGTCTGTCCCACAGCCGTCAGTACGTCGTACTAGAGATAGTATGCAGGTGCTCGTTAGGTTACGGGTACACCGGACAGGACTCACAGGGAACTGTTGGTTGGTTTTATACCAGTCGTCAGTTAACAGTTCCCAGGTGACATGAGTACAGCATAGTCCGCAGACTTGACACTGCTACTTCTCCTCGAGTGTGTCCCACTGTTCTTAGATTGCTACCCTACCACGGCTCAAAGGAGTCATGCAAACAGGTAGCAGATGGGTGTGGTACCGAGCGCTTGGAGGCAGTGGCGGTTAGACAGGATTCGTCTCTCCCGGTATTAAGGGTTGATATCGGGCTATGTCAGAGAGCCATTACGCAAAGTCCCTGGCCAGGGCAAGCGAGATTTGCTGGTAGGTTCCAGTAGTTTCTCAGGGTGTAATGGGCTTCACTCCGACACGATTTATACCGCTATTTGGGAACTGACGCTTGCCGCCCCCTAGGCCCGATATGCGATAGTCTTAGACGAATAGACCGGACTGTACGGAGATTGTCACATCAGACTCAGTAGGAGTTCGGATGGGTTTCCTCATCGGCCTTCTTATCGACATCTACCTGGGGACCGTTAAGTACAGCTAGTGCCGCTTGCATTCTATGGTTAAACCCACTGCCAGCGTAGTAGTCGAGTCTCCAGAGTCCCACACAGAGAGTTTCCCTACTCCAGGCGAAACGATATAGAGGTCGTATGGTTTTACGACAAGGGTTCGGACGCATACGTGTGTTTACGCACGTACGACATCCGGACAGTTTTTACTAGCCGGCTTTGGTTTAAGCCAGATTCTAGTATCCGGTTATTGGATTTATACACTCTAAAGTTTTTCCATATTTTCACGGATAGGAGGGGCGTTCTCGTAATTACGCGAGAAGCTTCTAGAAGATGGTGACTTGGGGGTTAAGGTGGCATATGCATTAAATGAGATTAGTGAGTCATATGAGTGATTCATCCATGTCATTAATGCATCATAAATGCTTAATGACTCATGGAGATGAATCACTCTCTTGTATTTATGAAGCATGATTATTAATCCTTTATTTTCTTTTATTGGATAAATGATAATGCTTGATATATATTATGATAGATCATTATCTCATCTTATTCTCTTGCTCACTTTCTCTCTCCTCAAGCTCTCTCTCTTCAAACCCTAATCCTCCCCTCTCATGTATTGAGACCAAGGATTAGAATAGACTACTTAATCCTTAACCATTCACTATATCACCTAGGTTACTTAGATTAGCGATTTAAGAAACCTAGTTACCTCAAGTTAGAGGTGAAGCTTGTAGTAAAGCTCTCGGGTGGATCTTCTACTACATAGAGAAGGCCGGAGAGGACGTGGAGAACGACAAGACGAAGGACTCGGTTCTTTAGGTATAATCACTTAACATAGTATTTAACACTTCTATGGTTTCGTGTTAGTTATTGTTTTAGCAAAGATTCTCGGTTAGTCGATGTTTACGCATAAAACAAGATCGTTTTTCATTATTCCGCCTCCCTGCAAGTCGTGGGGTGTTGTACATCGACTTACAGTGGTATCAGAGCCTCGCTAAACAATAATTAACTCATTAGCAAAGTCGTATGAATTTCGAACGCAAAAGGAACCAAAAACGACATCGATATCACAAGTTTCTATCGAATTTTAAACAGGCTCTAAAAATTTTTCAGGGAGCTGCAGAATAACCTACAGAGAATTGTAAGAACACTGGTGAAAAATAGGTTCCTGAATCAGCCATACAGCCGCGGAACCGCGGCCGATCCCACCGATCCGCCGCGGATCCGCGGCCGATTTGGGGCTGATTCAACCCAATTTCCACCAGTAACTCTTATGTGATATTTGTGTATTTTCTGGAATGTTTTTTTTCTGCTCAAGTCTCAGGTGCACAGAGAAGTTTTGGGAGTAGAATCTGATATGTTTGCTCGATCGAAAATATACGAAGTTTGCTAATTTGATTATATCTGTGATTGTATAATGTGTTCGTAAACCTCCCATAACTGCTAGTATGTTGGTTGGCAGGGGGTTGCACATTTCTGTAATGGTTTTTACTGTTTGTGGTTGTGAACTGTATTGGACTGTTGTGATTATTAGCCGGGGTTTGAGATGGGTTGTTATATTCATTCATTCGATGTAATTGTAATATGTTGTAATATTATTTTGCGGGGCGCATCCAGGTTGCGGTTGTAGCCACCGTTATATTATTTCATTTTACTGTTTTTGCTCCTAGGATAGACCCAAGGTGTGGTGCACAAACTACAGGGTACTTTGAAGTGTTTAGTGGCCTACTCACTTTGTTGAGGGAGACCGCTTCACTTCGGGTATTTGGCGGGTAGTTTGCCGTACCCGTAGGAGTCTAGGGTGGGGTAATGGCTATTCATCACAACTGTGTAATCCGTCTTTTGTTGCAGGCTCTAAACAAACGCAGATTGCTTGCAAATCCAATAAAGTTCATATGAGATCTGGAATGCCAATTATTGCGTCTGACGAATGTACAATATCTATATATGATAGCTATTTAGACGTCACTTATGTTTTACACCCACGCTAGCCCAGCCCCCGCTCTGCCGTTAGTTAAGTAACCTAACGGGTGATGACGGGACCCAGTGGCGAATGCGGATAGCATAAGAGGACGTTGTATTTTCGTTGTTTTCTGCAATGATAGGTTAATGATGGGACGCATTATTATTAATGCAAAGAAAATAAACCAAAAGTTGAATCGTTGGAACAATTTAAAAGAAACCACTCGATTATTTTAAAACAGATGATATTTTTAATTGCGGAGCTTTAACCACTCCTTTTAAAAAGCTATCAGGTTCCTTCGGTCATATCAAGTACACTACGTTCACGGTTTCGCCAAAACAATTCGTAGCCCTCCGTTCAAGCTATGCATTTTGGCCAAAGTCAATGTATAGTGTTTGGTAGCTGCTGGGTATTCATTTGTTGCATAAGATAGATGAGTTAGTTTGGGACAGTCGTATTATCATTTGACCAAAGTCAGGGGTATGTACGGATGGGTTCAAATTGACAAGATAATGATGGGTAGAACTTGACATGTGACTTATGACATTTTGACCAAAGCCAAGGTCATAAGAGCATGGGGCAAAAATATATATCGGGAATTTCTAAAGAAACTGAAATTTGCAAAGAGATGCATACCATTTGGAGTTTGATGAATGTTTGTAGGATTCCTTCAACATTATCATACGATGGTATTTGGATCCCGATCCTACTGTGAGTATATGCTACTCATCAGGAGATTCGTCACTTAACGATCAATGCTATAAACCAAGTAGGTGTCAAGAAAGGTGTTAGCGGGGTTACGCCCCAAGAGAAAAGAGGTTATTTAATTAAGGAACTTCGCGAAAGCGTTGGAAAACCTCCCTCGAAGTACCGACACCAGCCTGGCTGAACGGTTAAGCAAGTATTGTACAGTGAGAATAGTCCTGGCTAATTCTTCTTTTATGGTTTGAGGAAGGATTTGAGAAACAGTGGGAGCCATCCAGTTTAGATAAATTAAAAACCACTCTAAACTTGCAAGAGCATCATGCTAAAGAGTTTTCTTCTCTCTCTCCTAATTGCAGTGACCCTGAAAATGACTGGACTTAAGTTACTTTTAGAGAAAAATATACTGACAGGGCCAAACTATAAAGATTGGTTGCGGAATGTCAAAATGGCTTTGACCTATGACAAATTGGGGTACGTCCTCACCGCTAAGGCACCTGCTATCCCTGGTCCCAAATCCAGTAATACGGATAAGGAAATCCGCAAAACCTAGGATTTCGATTGCGCGAAAGCCAAGTGCATCGTGCTTGCCTCGATGAACAATGAACATCAGAGGAGGCACGAGGATATGGAACTAGATGCCATATTTCTCCATACAAAAGAACTTTATGGAGAGCAATCTCGTATAGCAAGATACGAGACCTCTAAGAACTTGTTTCGAGGGAGGTTGGCTGTCGGATCATCGGTAGGAGAACATGTCCTAAAGATGATTGGCTACATAGAAGTGCTCGCAGACCATGGGACGACTTTGGATAATGAGCTCTTTACAGACCTTATTCTCCAGTCTCTTCCTTCCACCTATGCCCAGTTTATTCTGAACTTCAACATTCAAAGAAAAGAAGTTGAACTTCCGGAACTCCTTAACATGTTAAGGAGTGCAGAGGGCACCTTGCAGAAGGCAAGGGAAACACACGCTATGTTTGTTAGCGGTGCTTCTTCTTCCGGGTCCAAGGCTAGGGCCAAAGGAAGGAAAAAGAAGGCCGCCACCAAACCTAGAGGAGGTGTAAGTAAGGTGGGAGGGAAAGGAAAGAAAAAGTTTGCAGCACCGGTAGTGGGCCAGGATGAGTGCTTCCATTGTCACAGGAAAGGGCACTGGAAAAAGGATTGCAAGGCATGGAACGCCAAGAACCAGGAACCGAAGCAAGCTGTGGCTTCGACTTCAGGTCTGTTTGTAATTGAGAATTGTCTGTCAATCAACTCTACTTCCTGGGTATTGGATACCGGATCAGGATCTCATATTTGCAATTCATTGCAGGCACTGAGAAACCGTAGAGTGCTGAAGGATGGTGATATGACCCTAATGGTTGCTAACGGAGCTAGCGTTGGAGCTGTGTCCGTAGGGGATTATCACCTGGGATTGACGAGTGGACACATTTTCGTTTTACATAACTGTTTTTGTGTACCCAGCTTAACGTGTAATATCATATCTGTTTCCTTGTTATCAAATAAAGGTTATGATTTCACGTTTGTAAGAGATGTTGTTAACATCCACCTTAATCATAGTTTGATTGGGTCCAGTACACTGGGTAACGGTATATATGTCTTAAAGCAACTCCAAATTTTCAATGTCCAGAACACACTAAAAAGAAAGTCTCCAGATTTAAATAAAGCTTTCTTATGGCATTGTAGACTGGGTCACATCAATGAAAGAAGGTTGACTAAGTTACATAGAGAAGGATATTTGGACTCGTTCGAATATCAAACTTATGCCACTTGTCAATCTTGTCTCAAAGAAAAGATGACAAAGACTCCATTTACTGGACATGGAGTAAGAGCAAGAGAGCTCTTAGGACTCATACACAGCGATGTATATGGTCCAATGTCTACACATGCAAGAGGTGGTTTTTCCTATTTCATTACTTTTACGGATGATTACTCAAGGTACGGATTCATTTATCTGATGAAACATAAATCCGAGGCTTTTGAGAAATTCCAAGAGTATAAGAATGAAGTGGAAAACCAAACCGGCAAAAGTATTATGACACTAAGATCTGATCGAGGTGGAGAATACTTAAGTGCCGAGTTCCTAGGTTACCTAAAAGAGAAAGGAATTCTCTCTCAGCTTACTCATCCATACACTCCACAGCATAACGGTGTATCGGAGAGATGGAATCGAACCCTATTGGATATGGTACGTTCCATGATGAGTAATGCTGAGTTACCGCAATCTTTCTGGGGCTATGCGCTAGATTCAGCGGCATATCTTCTGAACAGAGCTCCTACCAAGACTGTGCTTACCACCCCATATCAGATGTGGAGTGGGAAGAAACCCCATCTTCAGCATATGAAGATATGGGGATGTCCAGCTTTTGTTAAAAAGCAGCATGTAGACAAGCTCGAGGCACGATCAGTACAGTGTAAGTTTGTGAGATATCAAAAGAACTCCAAGGGATATTATTTCTATTACGCAGAGGAACAAAAGGTTTTTGTTTCTCGTAATGCCCATTTTCTAGAACAGCAATTTTTAGAAAAGGAAATAAGTGGGAGCGAAATAGAACTGGAAGAAATTCCAAAACCACAAACTACTACTGAAAATTTGGTAGAACCAGTAGTTCAAGAAGAACAAGACATTCCCGCACCCCTCCGCAGGAGTAGTAGGCCGTCTCATCCGCCTGAGAGATACTACGGTTTTCTCATAGATGGGGATAGAGAGGATTGCATCATAGATGATGATGAACCTACTAGCTTCCAGCAGGCCATCCAGAGCAGCGACTCGGTACGATGGTTAGATGCAATGCGGACCGAAATGGAGTCCATGTACACCAACAAAGTATGGACTTTGGACTTTGCTCCAGATGGGGTAAAACCCATAGGATACAAATGGATCTTTAAGAAAAAGATTAGTGTAGATGGACAGGTGGAAACCTATAAGGCTAGACTTGTTGCAAAGGGTTTTCGTCAAAGACCTGGTTTGGACTATGACGAAACTTTTTCTCCAGTGGCTATGCTCAAATCCATTCGGGTCCTTCTTGCTATTGCTGCCTTCCATGATTATGAAATCTGGCAGATGGACGTAAAGACGGCTTTTCTGAATGGAAATTTAGAAGAGTGTGTCTATATGGATCAGCCAGAGGGTTTCAATCAGAGTGGGAGCAGCGGGAAAGTATGCAAGTTGCTTAAGTCCATTTATGGACTAAAACAGGCATCGCGGAGTTGGAACATCTGTTTTGATGAAACAGTCAAAGAATATGACTTTATCAAAAATCCAGATGAACCATGTATATATAGTAAAGTTGTAGCACGAACTGTCGTATTCCTCGTCTTGTACGTGGATGACATTCTATTGATAGGAAATGACATTCCTATGCTACAATCTGTTAAAGGATTCTTGTCACACCGGTTCTCCATGAAATACCTGGGTGATGCCTCTTACATTCTGGGGATCCGGATCTATCGTGATAGATCCAAGAGGATGTTGGGACTTTCGCAGTCCAGGTTTATCGACACTGTACTAAAAAGGTTTAGTATGGAAGATTCTAAGCGCGGTAATCTACCGGCTTATCACGGAATCACCCTATCCAAAGAGATGTCTCCCAAGACTGATTTGGAAAGGGAACGCATGTCTATTATACCCTACGCTTCTGCGGTAGGCTCTATAATGTATGCGATGTTGTGCACTAGACCAGATGTAGTTTACGCACTGAGCATGGTAAGCCGGTATCAATCAGACCCAGGGGAGAAGCACTGGATAGCAGTAAAGAACATTCTCAAGTACCTGAGGAGGACTAAGGAGATGTTCTTGGTTTACGGCGGAAAAGACCTCAAGTTGGAGGCCTTTGCTGATTCCTGCTTCCAGAGTGATAAGGACGATTCCAAGTCCATGTCAGGTTATGTCTTTACCATCAATGGAGGGGCGGTGTGCTGGAAGAGTTCCAAGCAGGACACCGTTGCTGACTCGACGATGGAAGCGGAGTATATTGCTGCTTGCGATGCCGCAAAAGAAGCGGTCTGGATGAAGAAGTTCCTAACAGAACTTCAGGTGGTTCCTACCATTGTTGATCCAATACCTCTGTATTGCGACAACAACGGAACTATAGCTTTAGCAAAGGAACCAAGGTCCCATCAGAAGTCTAGACACATCTTAAGGCGGTATCACCTGATCAGGGAGATCATTGATCGTCGGGAGATCAAGGTTCGGAGAGTTGCTACTGAAGAGAACATTGCTGATCCATTCTCAAAGGCCCTACCTCAGATTCAGTTCGAGAGGCTACTCGAGATCATCGGTCTTCGATATGCCAGTACATGGCCCTAGTGCAAGTGGGAGATTGTTAGTGTATATGCCCTAGGGGCCATTATTGTATCATACTAGTTTGTATATTACTTAATGGAAACTTGTGATATTCACATGTATATAACAGTCTTGCTAAACATGGTAGTAATATGTGAGTATACGTATTGATATAGCTCTTAGGATCTTGCTTGACTACCAGCATTGTGATGGCAGTCACACTAGTGGGGGCTGGGTAGTCTACAAGCACATCCTTATTCAGGTCCCTAGTCGTAGGATTATCGAGACAGGGCATAGATACTCCGGAGTAGACTAGTGTGTACGCTTCTCATCCCAGTTGGGGAGATGGTCTGTCCCACAGCCGTCAGTACGTCGTACAAGAGATAGTATGCAGGTGCTCGTTAGGTTACGGGTACACCGGACAGGACTCACAGGGAACTGTTGGTTGGTTTTATACCAGTCGTCAGTTAACAGTTCCCAGGTGACATGAGTACAGCATAGTCCGCAGACTTGACACTGCTACTTCGCCTCGAGTGTGTCCCACTGTTCTTAGATTGCTACCCTACCACGGCTCAAAGGAGTCGTGCAAACATGTAGCAGTTGGGTGCAGTCCCGAGCACTTGGAGGCAGTGGCGGTTAGACATGATTCGTCTCTCCCGGTATTGGGGGTTGATATCGCGCTGTGTCAGAGAGCCATTACGCAAAGTCCCTGGCCAGGGCAAGCGAGATTTGCTGGTAGATTCCAGTAGTTTCTCAGGGTGTAATGGGCTTCACTCCGACATGACTTATACCGCTATTAGGGGACTGACGCTTGCCGCCCCCCTAGGCCGGATATGCGATAGTCTTAGACAAACAGACCGGACTGTACGGAGATTGTCACATCAGACTCAGTAGGAGTTTGGATGGGTTTCCTCATCGGCCTTCTTATCGATATCTACCTGGGGACCGTTACGTACAGCTAGTGCCGCTTGCGGTCTGTGGTTAAACCTACTGCCAGCGTAGTAGTCGAGTCTCTAGAGTCCCACACAGAGAGTTTCCCTACTCCAGGAGAAACGATATAGAGGTCGTAAGGTTTTACGACAAGGGTTCGGACGCATACGTGTGTTTACGCACGTACGACATCCGGACAGTTTTTACTAGCCGGTTTTTGTTTAAGCCAGTTTCTAGTATCCGGTTATTGGATTTATACAGTCTAAATTTTTTCCGTGTTTTCACGGATAGGAGGAGCGTTCTCGTAGTTACGCGAGAAGCTTCCTGAAGACGGTGACTTGGGGGTTAAGGTGGCATATGCATTAAATGAGATTAGTGAATCATATGAGTGATTCATCCATGTCATTAATGCATCATAAATGCTTAATGACTCATGGAGATGAATCACCCTCTTGTATTTATGAAGCATGATTATTAATCCTTTATTTTCTTTTATTGGATAAATGATAATGCTTGATATATATTATGATAGATCATTATCTCATCTCATTCTCTTGCTCACTTTCTCTCTCCTCAAGCTCTCTCTCTTCAAACCCTAATCCTCCCATCTCATGTGTTGAGACCAAGGATTAGAATAGACTATTTAATCCTTAACCATTCTCTATATCACCTAGGTTACTTAGATTAGCGATTTAAGAAACCTAGTTACCTCAAGTTAGAGGTGAAGCTTGTAGTAAAGCTCTCGGGTGGATCTTCTACTACATAGAGAAGGCCGGAGAGGACGTGGAGAACGACAAGACGAAAGACTCGGTTCTTTAGGAATAATCACTTAACATAGTAGTTAATACTTCTATGGTTTCTTGTTAGTTATTGTTTTAGCAATGATTCTCGGTTAGTCGATGTTTACGCATAAAACAAGATCGTTTTTGATTACCCCCCCCCCCCCCGCGCAAGTCGTGGGGTGTTGTACATCGACTTATGATTGTTAGCGATTCTGCGTGTTCAAGTTTTAGTTAAAATACCGCAATCAAGACGGTTTCGCTTGTAGCTAGCCGGTTGAGTACGGGTCGTCCGCAGGGAGATGGGAGTCTTTTTCTATGTGCATTAACGAGTTAAGTCCGGTTTTTCAGATTTGTTTGTGATTATCTAAGTGTTAAGTTGATATTTAAAGAGAGCTTGTTAGGGTTAGGATTAGGTTAGTTTGAGTTAGGAGTCTCCACATCTTTCGTTGCCCCTCTTAATATCGGTGTTACGGTAATCGGCAACAACGGGGATTAGCATGACTAGGAAGGAACTTGCGAGTATAAGCTAGGCTTTCCAACGCATAAGTCCTTCCTTTTGGTGCTTGTCCGTCCGTTCTTGGCTCTTAGCCATAACCTCCGGTTAATTCAACCACAACCAGTCTCACTACGGAATCACCGCTATCATGTAGGATAGGGTGCCGTAAGGAGCGGATTATGGTTCAATTAACGGGAGTCGATTTAAGCTGTTGGGCAAGGAAAGAGTGAGAGAGATTTCCTTCTCTCAAACTTCCCTTATCCTACCCTAACAAGTATGAACTACTCACACATCATGATATGGAAAAATAAAACAAAGCAAAAAAGGAAGATAGAAAGAAGGAGATTAGAAGAATACGACTAGCTATTTGCGACCTCACCTTGGCGAGGATCGAGCGTAAGCATCATTGTCGAATTAAGGATAAAGAAAAAGAGAGAAGAAAGAAACTACAAGAAAATAACAACAACTACTTAACAAATTAAAATTACAACAATTAACAAGATAAAGAGACAAGCATGATAATAAATGGTTCTTCTTTATTCATCACTCTTCACTCATAAGCTCACTACAAGTTTCAATGGAGAAGAGGTGAGAAGAGGAAGAAAAAACACACTAAACTTAGCAAAATGAAAATACAAGAATAGACCCTTTCCTTCTCAAAGTTCTGGGCTATTTATAGGCTGGAGAATGGAAACCTAGGGCAACCACCAGAACACAAATAAAAAGACCAAAATAACCCTGGAAAATCTTCATCTGCCGCCACCATATAGCCGCGGATCCGCGGCCTAGACCCCCTATTGGCCGTTGATCCGTGGCCCTATAGTAGATTTGGGGTCTCGTTTTTCTTGTGGTCCCCTGGTTTGCTTTTCTCTGTAGTTTGGCATATGTGTTTTCTGAAAATACTTCCACATTTCTTCCAGAATTTCTGTTGAGGGAAAGGTGGACTTTTTGTCAAGATTTGGCATGATTGCCTCGAGCTCCGCGTAGATTTCTTGGAACTTGTTGTTGCCATTGAGCCTTGTGCATGAAGGTGATATTGATTTGACATTTTGTCTTCCTAAACTGATATCTGGCAACATACGGATGAAGAGCGGAGACCGTTTTTTATCTGTGGTTGGCAGGAACCCGGATTTTGTCGTGTTTTTCATGAATTTCACCGTTTTAGAACCGAGAACCTGTATCCTGCAATTGACTAGCAAACACGGCTCAAGAGTATCTACCGATATGCAATGTGATAAAAATTGGGCGGTATGAAAATGCAAAAATCTGATATGAACAAATACCCCCAAACCTATCATTTGCTCGTCCCGAGCAAAGCCAATTTATTCACAAAAAATTTCCTAACTTCACTTTCGCAGGGAACGCAATTGCACTGAGCATGTGCAACAAGCCGTTAAACCTCTAGGTGTCCCTAGTAGGAGGAGTGTTGTCTCCTGAGGGTTTTCAGCGGATACTACCCACAAAATCCGGTCAAGTTGGTTTTGTAAAATAACTAAGATTCAAACCCTAAAGTTTTTGTTTTAGAAAATAACAATTCTATAATCCTAAGTCTAGACCATCGAACCTTTATTTTTCACACCTCGCTGCTTCTTTAACTACAGATTTTATATGTCTTTACGTGCAGTGCAAATAGTGTCGTTAAGTTCCAGAAGGATCGATTAAAGTCATCATGTCGCATAATAAAGCCCAGATAACAATTTTAAAAGGATCACATAAGTTTTATAGAGAGTTAAGCATTTTTCAAGTTTCGTTTTCCAGTAAGGTTTCAACTTCAGAATTTCTATCTTCCATAACAGGAAACTAAGTCGTATTTTTCACTCCACCTTTTTCTTGTTTTCATTTCATACACACCTCTGTGAACGTGCAATAGTCTTTATCATAGAATAAAACCTTCATATCTCCGGTAAAATTTTTTATAAAAGCCTGTCTTTTATCAAGATTATTCTCACACAAAGAACCGTTAGGAATTTTAACTCGGAGAGAACACTTGCTTGACTTTGTTTTAAAACTGGACTTTCTAGGCTTCTTAGCGAGCTTTGGGCCAATGCTCCCAAACCAGTTGGTTTTAGGGCATTAGGTGTAGAAACACCCCAGCGGACTTAATTACTCAAGTTACCTAGGTCCAAAAACAAAAGACAGTTTGGGGTGAAAATCAGATGATTTAATACGAACGGAGATATAACCGGCAGTTCAATTATTTTTTTGGATAAAAGACGTGTTTAGTGGGTTTGGTGTGTAATCATTCCAATCAAGTTTCAGATGGGTTATTTTTCAGACTTAGCTCCAATTACGGCATCAATAACATTCCTTCATATTCGCTTTACTTCATAAACTATTCTTGACATTACTTATTTCAGAACAAATCTATTTGATCCTCAGAAAATCATTTATCTGTTTAAAAGTTTAAACATGAAAGACTCGTCATCTAATTCCCAAAATTCACGACACGTGTAGTGTGATGTAAAGACGTATATCAGCTATAGTTAACTTCAAAGGAGAGTTATCTTTCAGGTTTTCAAAATCCAAACATAAGATTTAGTTATTCCTATTTTTTTTTCAAACAAAAACGTCGAATGTTGAATCAGAGTTCTTCCACAAGCTAACTTGACAAAAAGTTTTTATATTTTTAGAAAATTTTCAGATTTTTATGGATTTTATGGATTTAATATGCAGATGCAAAATATACATATGAATGCGAAGGTAAGAAATGCGTACCGAGCGTACCCCCAAACTTAAACTGGACAGTGTCCGCACTGTCATTGCATGAAGAGATTATTTGAAGGGTCAAAATTGTCGGTTAGCGATACATAAATTTTTATTTGTTTTTGTTTTTAAAGAAAAGAAAAAGAATATATACAAATATATACAAAAATGGTTTGTACATACCCCCAAACTTATTTGGAACAGTGTCCACTGTTCTTGGCTGGATAACCGAAGTTTGGAGGTAGGCAGAGGAAGATCATTCAGGGTAAACCGGCTTCTGTAGGAACAGGAGCTCCTCTGTTGGTTCGGCGCTAAGGTATGGTTTGCATCGGTGTCCGTTTACTTTGAAAAATGAACCGTCCTTTGGATTCTCCAAATCCACAGCGCCCTGCGGATACACATTCCGCACAAAATACGGCCCTTTCCAGCGAGATCTGAGCTTTCCTGGATGGAAGTGAAGTCGGGTGTCGTAAAGCAGTACCTGCTGACCAGGTACGAAGGTTTTGCGCAAAAGGTGTTTATCATGAAACACCTTCGTTCGATTCTTAACGACAACCGCGTTATCGTAAGCCTCATCCCTAAGCTCGTTCAGTTCGTTCAACTGCAGCTTCCGATGGCTGCCCGCATCCTCGAGAGACAGATTCAGCTCCTTTATCGCCCAAAATGCGCGATGCTCTATTTCGACAGGAAGGTGGCAGGCTTTTCCGTACACAAGCCGATAGGGGGACATGCCAAGGTCGGTCTTATAAGCGGTTCTAAATGCCCAAAGGGCATCAGTGAGTTTCAGCGACCAATCCTTACGGTTCTTGGAGACCGTCTTCTCCAGTATCTGCTTGATTTGCCGATTTGAAACTTCGGCCTGCCCGCAGGTTTGGGGGTGGTAGGGCGTAGAATGCTTATGATTAATGGAATATTTCCGCATTAAGGCCTCGAAAGTCCTATTGCAGAAATTACTTCCATTGTCGCTAATGATCGCTCGGGGGTGCCCAAACCGGGAGAAAATGTTTTCTTTAAGGAACCTAACGACAACCTTGTTGTCGTTAGTCCGGCTGGGCACAGCCTCGACCCATTTAGAGACGTAATCAACAGCTAGAAGGATGTACAAGTTCCCGAAAGAGTTGGGAAACGGCCCCATGAAATCTATCCCCCAAACATCGAAAATCTCCACAACCAAGATCGGTTGGAGCGGCATCTCGTTCTTCCGGGATATCCGGCCCATGTGTTGGCACCGGGAGCAAGTCTTGCAATAGTCATGAGCATCTTTGAAAAGTTGTGGCCAGTAGAAACCACATTGCAAGATCTTCTCAGCTGTCTTTCTGGGCCCAAAATGCCCGCCACACGCTTGATCGTGGCAAAATGACAGCACACTCTTGAATTCCTCATCAGGGACACACCGACGAATAATATGGTCGGGACAGTACTTGAACAAGTAGGGTTCGTCCCAGTAAAAGTGTTTTACTTGGGATAAGAAGCGAAGTCTGTCCTGATTTGACCATTCAGTCGGTAGCAATCCCGTGGCCAAATAGTTCACAATATCTGCGAACCAGGGTTCGCAAGATACTGTCAAGAGCTGTTCATCCGGAAAAACGTCGTTGATCGGAATTGGAAGCGAAGGCGAAGAAGGAAGTCGTGAGAGATGGTCGGCAACTACGTTTTCACATCCTCGTTTGTCTTTAATGACAAGGTCAAACTCTTGAAGCAAGAGGATCCAACGTGTTAACCGAGATTTTGCATCTTTCTTCGCAAAAAGATGGCGCGGAGCTGAATGGTCTGTGTAGACAATGACTGGAGAGCCGATGAGGTAGGGCCTGAACTTTTCTAGAGCAAATACAACAGCTAAGAATTCCTTCTCAGTTGTTGTATAGTTGAGTTGGGCGTCGTTCAGGGTTCGGCTTGCGTAATAGATTACGTGCGGCATCTTGTTGATGTGTTGTCCAAGGACAGCACCAATGGCAAAGTCGGATGCATCGCACATAATCTCAAATGGGTGCGTCCAGTCAGGTGAAGAAAGAACGGGAGCAGAAGTGAGTGAGCGTTTCAGTGACTCGAATGCAGTCACACAGCTCGAGTTGAAGTCGAATGGCGTGTCCATGGCCAGCAAAAGCGTCAAGGGCCTAGCAATCTTGCTAAAGTCCTTGATAAACCGTCTATAGAAACCGGCATGGCCAAGGAAGGCTCAGATATCTCTGACGCATCGGGGAGGAGGCAGATTGGAAATGACCTCAATCTTCGCTCTGTCAACCTCTATGCCATTTTGCGAGATGATATGTCCTAAGACAATACCTTCGCGCACCATGAAGTGGCATTTCTCCCAGTTCAAAATGAGATTCTTGTCCTTACATCGGGTAAGGACAGCGTCAAGATGCAGCAAACACTCGTTGAAGGAATCGCCGAAGATGGAGAAATCATCCATGAAAATCTCCAGAAATTTTTCCACCATGTCTGAGAAAATTCCCATCATACACCGCTGGAAGGTAGCGGGCGCATTGCATAACCCAAAGGGCATGCGTCGATATGCAAACGTGCCGAAAGGACAAGTGAATGTGGTCTTGTCCTGGTCTTTTTCGGCGATGGGGATTTGATTATAGCCGGAGTAGCCATCAAGAAAGCAGTAGTACTCGTGTCCGGCCAATCGTTCAAGCATCTGGTCAAAGAAAGGTAGCGGAAAGTAGTCTTTCCGCGTTGCGGCGTTGAGTTTTCTATAATCAATGCAAACTCGTCACCCAGTTTGGTTGCGAGTAGGGATTAACTCATTCGCCTCGTTGGTTATGACCGTGATGCCCGACTTCTTGGGGACAACATGAATGGGGCTAACCCACTGGCTATCAGAGATAGGGTAAATGATACCACTATATAGACATTTGACGATCTCCTTCTTCACAGCCTCTTTCATGACTGGATTGAGATGTCTTTGTGGATCCCGGGCTGGTTTGGCATCATCCATCAGATGAATGTGATGCTCAACGATCAGGGGACTAATCCCCTTGATGTCCGCCATGGACCAGCCAAAAGCTTGCCTGTTGCTGTGCAAGACCGCGAGAAGGGCTTTCTCTTGCTCAGGAGCTAGAGAAGCCGAGATGATGACAGGGAGGGTCTCGTTCTCACCTAAGTAAGCGTACTTAAGGTGAGACGGCAAAGGCTTGAGTTCGAGCGTTGGAGGTGAAACGATGGAAGGCAAGACTGGTGCAAAGGTCTCGAACTCAAAGGACTCCAGCAAAGGTTCAAAGCGAGTGTAGGCAACCGAGTTGGATGGTTCAGGTAACTCATCCGGAAAGTCGAAGGATTCAAACTCGGGTTGTGCGTGGCTAAGATCGTTCGAAAACGTGAAACACTCGTAGTCGTTGTCGGGTGCAGAAACAGCAGCAGGTTCGAAGAGAAACGCACTAGTGGCGTCAAGATTATCATGATCAAACAGAAACTCCTCGAATTCACACTCTTCTGGGGTGATCTCCTGGATCGAGCAGACGTCCAGTATATGAGCATTAGGTTCGGCGGGCTGATTCCCCAACCTAAAAATGTTGAGTTCAATCGTCATATTTCCAAAAGAGAGGTTCATCGAACCATTGCGACAATTGATCACAGCATTTGAGGTTGCGAGAAATGGGCGACCGAGTATCACCGGAATTTGATTCCGGGGGTTAGCTATAGGCTGTGTATCTAATACAATGAAGTCAACAGGGAATATGAAGTCCCCGACTCTTATCAACACATCCTCTAGCTCACCCCTAGGATGGGTGATCGATCGGTCGGCCATTTGGAGAGTGCAGTACGTGGGTTTCAGCTCTCCGACGCCTAATTGCTCGTATACTGAATACGGAAGAAAGTTAACACTGGCACCAAGATCTAATAGTGCGCGGTTGATGTTCTTATCCCCAATAGTAATTGAAATCGTAGGACAGCCAGGGTCCTTCCGTTTTTGTGGTAAAGATTGGGTAAGGGCATCACTCACAGCACTAGCCAAGAAAACTTTCTTGGGTACCTGAGACTTCCTCTTTTTCGTGCACAAGTCCTTTAAGATTTTCGCGTAAGACGGGACTTGTTGGACAGCATCTAAAAGAGGAATGTTAATGTTAACTTGCTTGAATAACTCCAGAATCTTCTCCATTTGTGGATTGTTAGACCTCAACCGGTTTGGAAATGGAACATTTTGAAAATTGGTTGAGTCTAATGCTGGAGGAGGAGATTGTGGAGTTGGAACGGATCCCAGAATAGGTGTCTTCGTGGAGTGAGAAGTGGGTCCGTTCAGAGCAGAAGAAGAGGGAGGGGAGCCTTGTGAAGAACGGAGAATAGGCTCAGAAGACGAAGAAGAAGAAGAAGAAGAAGAAGAAGAAGCGGCCGGGGTGTCATCGTTGATCCGTTTGCCAATGTTGTTTTGCAGCATCCTCCCTGATCTCAGTGTGGTCACGGCACTCACATTATGGTTTTGTTGTTCAAGAGCAACATGTGCATTATGTGGGTGACCGGGATTTGGAAGTGGCTGGGACGGGAGCTTCCCCTTTTCTCGCTCGCTTAAGGCCGCGTTTAGCTGTGCAATCTGGGCCTCGATGGTCTTGATGCTTTGACCGTGTGCGGCAGTGTGTTGCACTAAAGATTGAATGGAAGACTGGATGTTGGCGGTGGACTGAGTCGACTGTTTAACGAACGCCTCCAGACTTCGCTCGAGCGAGGAAACCTTATCGTTGTTTGACGGAACAAAGTTGTTTGGTGGAAAAGAATTGTTGGGTGCAAAGTTGTTCGTCTGATTTTGGAAAGGTTGGGGTTGGAAGGGCTGCTGATATTGATGTTGAGTTTGTTGTTGCGCTTGTTGTTGCGGTGGAGGGGCCCTTTGGAAATTGTTGCCCTGGAATTGATTCTGATTCTGATTCCAGACGAAATTGGGGTGGTTCCTCCAACCGGGATTGTAGGTGGAAGAGTATGGATCATTCCTCGGTCTTTGCTGGAATGCAGCATTAACCTGATCCTGTCCTTGCGAGGGTGGATTGTAAGGACACACTTCGGTCAAGTAGGAAGGATCGGAACAACAAGCGCAGATGGTACGAAGGGGGAGAACAGGGGCAGGGGCAGGAGAAGAAAATTTGCTTTCTATCGCTTCAAGCTTTCTTGTTATTGCAGCCATTTCAGCTTTCATTGCAATAGAGACGTCAAGTTGGTGGATTCCTACCCTAGACTGACCGGTAGAAGTGGAGGTAGAAGAAGAAGAAGTCAGTCTGGTGCTCTCCCACTGTAGCGTTTGCTCCGCAAGGTCGTCAAAGAACTGCCACGCTTCCTCGTCAGATTTCGATAGGAAGTGGCCCTGACAGATGGTTTCCAACAACTGCTTCGTTGCTGGGTTCAGTCCCTCATATAAGGTTTGGCAGAGTTGCCATTTCTCTATACCGTGGTGAGGACACTGAACAAGAAGGTCTTTGTACCGGTCAAAGCACTTCCAGAAGGGTTCAGAAGGAAGCTGGGAGAATTGGTTGATTTCATTTCGAATCCTTGCGGTCTTATGATTCGGATAGAATTTTTTTAGAAACGCTTTAACAAACTCGTCCCAGCTGGTGATTGAGTGGGAAGCGGTGCTATACAGCCATTTTTCAGCGAGATAGCATAAAGTGAACGGAATGACCCGTAGACGTATAGCATCGTCCGACAGCTGGGTGGTTTTCATCATGGCACAGACGTTTTGAAATTTGTTGATGAAGATATAGGCATCTTCAGATTCGAGCCCATGAAAACGTGGAAGCATGTTGATGAAATGGGGCTTAATTTCAAAGTTGTCCCCATTGGCCGGAGGAAGAGAAAGGCAGGTGGGAAGTGCAGAACGGGTGGGATAGAAACGATCCTGGAGCGCGATTCGCTGCGGCGCTACAACTGGCGAAGGTGGTGGGATATTGGTCTCCGTAGGAGGTGGAGCCAATCCAGCGGTGGTCAAAGAGATGTTCGGATTAAATCCCGACATCGCGGAAGAAGAGGTTGGTGAAGGTGAAGGTGAAGGTGAAGATGTATGAACAGAATTCCGGTCAACGTCGGAGTTGGCCGGCAAAGGAAGGGGTGAAAGAGGAGTGGACAGAGTATCGACTTCGGAGTCGATCACGTAGTCGGTAGCGACTAACGTAACGCGGACTAGACGGGCGCTAGTGTCCCGAGTCTAAGCGGACATACACTAAACGAGTTTAGTATAGTCAAAGCGGAGAAGGTGAGGGTAAGAAAACGTCAATGGAGAAAGACGATGGGTGGTGGGTTAAAATGGATTTGGCGACAAAGGGCAAGTTTTTATAAAGGTTTTTGATTTTTTTCTTTTTTTTTTTAGAAAGATTTTTACAGAAATATGTATGGAAATACGGCTTAAGCAATCACAAACAAGATATGCACAATCACACCTAGATCTAGGGTAACCTAGGTCTACTAGACCTGCTCCTGAACTTGATTGTCGAAGTTAAACAATGTCGAGAAACGGGCTTAAAAATACACTGATCACGAGGCCAGGTAAGTGCAGAGATAAGGGGAGGTTGTCCAACGCTTTCGCGAAGTTCCTTAATTAAATAACCCTTTCTCTTTCGGCGGTTGCGCCTTTAACACTTTCCTAGACACCCCGTAAACAATATACCGTTAAGCGAGGTTCTAAACACGGTTTATCTTCTCCTAATGAGCGCGAAGTCCTTAGGGCTGAAGTCTAGTATTTTTTAATTTACAATGGACAATGCATATGCTTTAGTGATTTTTGGGGTCCTGGGAAGGGTGATGAAATCCCCACCCAATCTGGATTGGTTTCAAGCCCCTTAAGTCCGTATTAAAGAAATGCAAAGCAGTAACAAATCAACTGCAAACAATTTTTATTTGCGGCGCAAAGAATCCTGCACAAGAACAGTTTATTGGAAGGGGGAGAAGAATTTACGCAAAGAAGGCTGCAGAAAACACAATTTATTGGAGTCCAGAGGAGTGGAGAGAAGAGAGAGACTCACCAGAAATTTTGGGACCCTGAAGCCACTAAATGGCCACGGTTCCGCGGCCAAACATGTGCTAAGGCCGCGGTTCCACGGCAAGATGGTGGGCTTGGGCTTTGAAATTTTGTGGAGATGCTGGTCTGTGTCTCCTCTGGTTGTCTGGATGTGTGGAATTCTGATTTGCTCACTGTATCTGCTCCAGATTTTTACAGTAGACCGGATGCTTCGTTTTGTCCGTCGCGGTGTAGCCGCGAAATGTGGGTCTATCTTCCCACGTCTTTGGCACTGTACTTGAACTCCGTATTTTCAACTCTTTGGCGTCGATCTTGAACTTCGTATTTTCCTGCACACTTGCACAAAAGCTAATCAAAAAACAACAAGATGGTTTTTTACAAAGTATATATTTTTTTTGTTTTTTGGTTATATTTATACTTACAAATTAACCCGAAATTACACAAGGAAATTAACTACCGTCTCCCCGGCAACGGCGCCATTTGATTGTTAGCGATTCTGCGTGTTCAAGTTTTAGTTAAAATACCGCAATCAAGACGGTTTCGCTTGTAGCTAGCCGGTTGAGTACGGGTCGTCCGCAGGGAGATGGGAGTCTTTTTCTATGTGCTTTAACGAGTTAAGTCCGGTTTTTCAGATTTGTTTGTGATTATCTAAGTGTTAAGTTGATATTTAAAGAGAGCTTGTTAGGGTTAGGATTAGGTTAGTTTGAGTTAGGAGTCTCCACATCTTTCGTTGCCCCTCTTAATATCGGTGTTACGGTAATCGGCAACAACGGGGATTAGCACGACTAGGAAGGAACTTGCGAGTATAAGCTAGGCTTTCCAACGCATAAGTCCTTCCTTTTGGTGTTTGTCCGTCCGTTCTTGGCTCTTAGCCATAACCTCCGGTTAATTCAACCACAACCGGTCTCACTACGGAATCACCGCTATCATGTAGGATAGGGTGCCGTAAGGAGCGGATTGTGGTTGAATTAACGGGAGTCGATTTAAGCTGTTGGGCAAGGAAAGAGTGAGAGAGATTTCCTTCTCTCAAACTTCCCTTATCCTACCCTAACAAGTATGAACTACTCACACATCATGATATGGAAAAATAAAACAAAGCAAAAGAGGAAGATAGAAAGAAGGAGATTAGAAGAATACGACTAGCTATTTGCGACCTCACCTTGGCGAGGATCGAGCGCAAGCATCATTGTCGAATTAAGGATAAAGAAAAAGAGAGAAGAAAGAAACTACAAGAAAATAACAACAACTACTGAACAAATTAAAATTACAACAATTAACAAGATAAAGAGACAAGCATGATAATAAATGGTTCTTCTTTATTCATCACTCTTCACTCATAAGCTCACTACAAGTTTCAATGGAGAAGAAGTGAGAAGAGGAAGAAAAAACACAATAAACTTAGCAAAATGAAAATACAAGAATGGACCCTTTCCTTCTCAAAGTTCTGGGCTATTTATAGGCTGGAGAATGGAAACCTAGGGCAACCACCAGAACAAAAATAAAAAGACCAAAATAAACCTGGAAAATCTTCATCTGCCGCCACCATATAGCCGCGGATCCGCGGCCTAGACCCCCTATTGGCCGCGGATCCGCGGCCCTATAGTAGAGTTGGGGTCTCGTTTTTCTTGTGGTCCCCTGGTTTGCTTTTCTCTGTAGTTTGGCATATGTGTTTTCTGAAAATACTTCCACATTTCTTCCAGAATTTCTGTTGAGGGAAAGGTGGACTTTTTGTCAAGATTTGGCATGATTGCCTCGAGCTCCGCGTAGATTTCTTGGAACTTGTTGTTGCCATTGAGCCTTGTGCATGAAGGTGACATTGATTTGACATTTTGTCTTCCTAAACTGGTATCTGGCAACATACGGATGAAGAGCGGAGACCGTGTTTTATCTGTGGTTGGCAGGAACCCGGATTTTGTCGTGTTTTTCATGAATTTCACCGTTTTAGAACCGAGAACCTGTATCCTGCAATTGACTAGCAAACACGGCTCAAGAGTATCTACCGATATGCAATGTAATAAAAATTGGGCGGTATGAAAATGCAAAAATCTGATTTGAACAACTTATAGATTAAGGATCTATTAGTCTTGCTAACCCTTGGGATCTCAACACATGAGAGGATTAGGATTAGGTTTAAGAAGAGAAGAGCTTGAGGAGAGAGAATGTGTTTTTGAGAATGAAATGAATTATAACTCAATTGTGTATATATTATGAAGCATAAAATATCTTGCACAAATATCTTCATGCTTCATTTAATACAAATGAATGAATCATCTAATGAGTCATTAAAACAATTAATGCTTCATTAACTCATTTGGATGAATCATCTCATGAGTCACTAATTCATTTAATGAAAATTACACATAAGCTCTCCACCTCACCTTTATTCTAGAAGCTTCTCGACTACGAGAATGCCCCTCCCATCCGTAAAACACGGATATTCTGAGACTGCATAAATCCAATAATCCAATACTAGAATCTGGCTTAAACTAAAACCCGCTAGTATAATCTATCCGAACATCATACGTGCACAAGTACACGTATATGTCCGAACCCTGTCGTAAAACCATACGACCTCTATATCATTTCTCCTGAAGCAGGGAAACTCTCTGTGTGGGACTCTAAAGACTCGACACTACGCCGGCAGTGGGTTTAACCACATTCCGCAAGCGACACTAGCTGTACGTAACGGTCCCCAGGTAGATGTCGATAAGAAGGCCGATGAGGAAACCTATCCGAACTCCTACTGAGCTTGATGTGACAATCTCCGTACAGTCCGGTCTGTTCGTCTAAGACTATAGCATATCGGGCCTAGGGGCGACAAGCGTCAGTCCCCTAAAAGCTGTATAAGTCGTGTCGGAGTGAAGCCCATTACACCTTGAGAAGCTACTGGAAATCCTACCAGTAAATCTCGTTTGCTTTGGCTAGGGACTTTGCGTAATGGCTCTCCAAACACAGTGCGATATCAACTCCCAATACCGGAAGAGACGAATCCTATCTAACCGCCACTGCCTCCAAGTGCTTCGGGACTGCACCCAACTGCTACCTGTTTGCACGACTCCTTTGAGCCGTGGTAGGGTAGCAATCTAAGAACAATGGAAACACACTCGAGACGAAGCAGCAGTGTCAAGTTTGCAGACTATGCTATACTCATATCACCTGGGAACTGTTAACTAACGACGGGTATAATACCAACCAACAGTTCCCTGCGAGTCCTGTCCGGTGTACCCGTAACCCAACGAGCACCTACATACTATCTCCAGTACAACGTACTAATGACTGTGGGACAAACCATTTCCCCTTCTGGGATGAGAAGCGTACACACTAGTCTACTCTAGAGTATCGATGCCCTGTCTCGATAATCCTACGAGTAGGGACCTGAAAAAGGATGTGCTTGTAGACTACCTAACCCCCACTAGTGTGACTGCCATCACAACGCTGGTAGTCAAGCAAGATCTATGGGCTCTATCAATATATATTCATGATAAGCTAAAAGAAACATATACATATATTAAGATAGATGTAAACCAAGTAGCATACTAATATGTTGAGCAAGATTGCTAATATAACTGTGAATTTCCCAAGCTTCTATTAAGTAATATACAAGCTAGTATGATACAATAATGGTCCCTAGGGCATATACACAGACAACCTCTCACTTGCACTAGGGCCATGTAATGGCGTATCGAAGACCTATCATCTCGAATAGTGTAACATTTCGAAATAATAAAAATATTATTTTTGGGGAATTAATAATTTAATATTATTTTATTGAATATTTTAATAATTCGGTATAATTAAATACAATTAAATGGGGAAAATTTTGGAAAATTTTGGAAAATTCTAAAATAGGGTAAATTAGAGAACTATGCCATTTCTAAGTTTAATTGATTAGTTATATGCTAATTTAGTGCTAATCGTGATTAAAAATCACTAATTGATTTTTTAGCTTTTTTGTGCAAAACATGCACATATCACTTTTCACACTTGTGCATTTTCTTGCCATGATTCACTTTGGGTTTACTATTCTTGGGAGAAGGATTTTGAGAGAATAAGAAAAAAGAAAAGGAAAAGAAAAGGGGTTTAAATAAAGAATTTAGTAGTAGGTGAGAGAGAGAGAGAGGTATGGTCTCCTTTGACCCAAGGACTTAGCCATCTCCTTCATTCCCTTCACTCATTTCTCTCCCTCTCCTTCAAGTTGCTGCTGCCGCTCCTGCTCCTCACCCCACCTCCCCTCTTCAAGCATCAAATCATCTCAAACACAATTCCAAAACCCAATCTCCATTTCATTAAAAGTGTGCACAAGCTCAAGATCTACACATTGGACTAAAGAAGCAAGGATTTTGGCCACTAGGGGCAACTCTAGAAAATTCTTGAGTTGCCAAATGAGATATTTTCTGGATCATTAACTTAGTTTTAGCATTTCCTTTACCCCCATGTTTAGATTGAACCGATGTTGTGTGATATTGTGGACTTAAAGAAAACCTAGTTAGGGTTTGAGGAAATTATGAATTGTAATGTGAAATTGAGTTCAGTAGAGGCTACACCAACACCCTAGTGCATGAATTGAGACCCTAACCTGAGAGTTGAAACCCGAAATACGGATTTAGAAACCGATATCGGAGAATTTGTGGAATCTGTGAAGGGTATTTTGAATCTGCTATCACCCGAGACATCCTAAATTAAAATTGATTGGGCAATGACATGTGCAGGCACCCAGGAAGCTACCACCAGAACCCTAGCCCCTAGCTCCTATACCCGGCCGCAGATTTATCCATTCTGGCCGCAATTTGCGGCCAGACCATGGTGGATTTGCCTCGTTTTGGTTTTGGTGTTCCCTTATCTGTAGATTAGGCCCCTGGTATGTGTAAATTTGTCTAGTTTGACCTAGGGTGAAATCTGGAGCCTATTTTCTTAGTTGCTATTTTGGATTCGTGTTTCCATAATCCGTATTTATAGTTCTGAAATTGTGTACTGTGTTTTACCTCGACAATTTGGCGTTTATACGACGATATCGAGGATTTGTTGATGGTTTTGAAGGCGTGCCCATAGGTTCTAACCTATAGGCCCCTTATCGTATCGTTTTAGGTTTGGTGTGCCGTTTTAGCTTTGATTTGGTTTTAATACGCATTACGATACTTTGACGTGTAGGTACTGATTAGTCGAAAATATTGCATATTTTAGCCGGCAATTTCCTCATCATTTGCATTCATATAGAAGTGTTCGGCATTCATAATTCACATATTAGCAAAACTGTTGCAAAATATCAGATTACATGTATTAGACTCTAAAACCGACACTATAAAGGAAATTGACTACATTTCATGGCATCGCATCATCCCTATATTTGCGCAACACTTGTTTTGAGATCTGTGCAGGAAAATCCAGAAGAAAGGCCAAAAATTTACAGGTTACAGCTAAAACGTTACGCCAACTCAATGATTTCAGTTCTGGTATCAATTCAAAGGGACAAATACAATTCAACATATCCTATAAAGGCCCATACATCAGTCCAAGCAAGCACCAGAGAGCCCAAGCCCCAAATCTCCAAATGAGCCGCGGAACCGCGGCCGGAGACGTCTTGTGCCGCGGTTCCGCGGCGACTTGATGACATCATGTCTTCAGCTTTGCACCAAAACTCTTATCTCAGGGTCCAGACTTCATAAAGACATGTCAACTTCCAGAAGACTCCAGAGGTTTCTGCCAGATCAGCAAACTAGGATTTCTAATGCTTAATTAATCCTAGCTTAAAACCTAAGCTAGCTCCTAACAAACTCTTTCTAGAAACTCCTCAACAAACTTTTGGAGGGAATTGTAATTTCAAACCTAGACCTAGGGTTTGGGAAGTCTATAAATAGAAGCCTAAACCTAGGGTAAAGAGGATCCCGAATCTAGTATCAAACTAGAGCCATTCTATCTCTTCTTCTTCTTCCACAAGTCTAGTGACAGGGCTTGTGTGAAACCCTAACCCTAAATTCCAATCAAAAGCCAAGATCCCGAGTACCCATCAAGCAAGAAGCCTTGCAACCTTTTATGAGCCGAGACGATCTTCAACAGAGCAAGTGGTCCAAGCCGATCCACGACTCACGGAGCCGAGCGACGCCAAATCGACAATTTAGTTCTTCCTCTTGTAGTTCTTGAGCGACTGTAATCAAATTGTTGACATAAATAAAAGGTGATATTCGTTTATCTTGTTTTCTTTAAATTCTTGCATCATGATTCAATCTAAATTTCTAGTTGTAAATCTTGTTGTGATGTTTGAGTAATACTCCGCTCATCGAGAAGTCGAGACGATCAATAGAATGATGATGTAATATATTTGAAAACGATTCTTGATTCCTACGAGTTTTGTAAACCATAGCAAGTTCAAGAATCGACGACCCAATTCGTTGCGATGCTTTCTTGATTGATATCGCTCGAGATTGGGGAGTTACGATCGTTTCTTGAAATTGTTAGAGGCTAGAATGCAATTGATATCAACGAAAGAACAAGGGTTTAAAAGTTGAAACCCTAGTTTCATCAAGAAAGCCCTAACTCTCGTCGATCATCATCAATCTAGTATCAATCCTTCGAAGGACAAGAACACGAAATCTTGAAATTACATCACGTCTATAGATCCGATCGATTCCTACGAGCCTCATTTAGACTCTTGACATTTTGGTTGGAAATATCATCGAAACACCGATTCTTGTTTTGTTTATCAGTTTCTTGATTCTTGATTAAACTCGTGACACCTAAATCAATCGATAAATTCTTGAATCACGTTTCTTTTCTTTTCGATTAACTTTTCGATTCAAACAAATTAAACATGAAAACGAATCGCACAATCCCTGTGGACGATCCGCACTTGCTAACGAAATCTACACGACACCGTTATTGATTGCGGTCAAATCTAATTCTTTGGTTGTGATTTCTTTACAATTTTCTACATTACACAATCCGGAAAATTACACTCAATCAAAATGGCGTCGTTGCCGGGGATCGCGCGCTAATTCGTTTCATATTATAGTTTGAATTGAAAGAATTATTCCATTGTTGTTTTTGAGATCAAAATTCATGCAAACCCTAAACGATTTGCTGTTGTTCATTGCAAGGAAATCTGGAGCTGTTTGGAAATTGAAGAAAATTTTTGGAAAATACCAGAGAGCTGAGGGAGTCCACAGAAGCTCCCTGAAGAAGTTTGGTTCAGTGATCCCACACGTCGACCGCGGAAGGGCGGCCTGAGCAAGTATATGCGGCGGAACCGCGGCTTGGTTGAGGGTTCTCTGTGAAATTTTTGCTTCAGGTGATTTCTTACCTCCTTCTCTCTCCTCTTTTAGCTCCAACTAACACTTTGTTGCAGGATTCTTTGCAAATAATCGCAGCGCCGCAAAAGCAAAATTAAATTTGTGCGTGATTTTGATTTCTTGGTTGTTTGCATTCTAAATATGGATATTAAGGGGCACGGCCAAATCCAAATTAGGTGGGGATTTCATTACCCTTCCTAGGCCCCGAAAACCACAAAACTTGCATCCGCATTGACCCACATTAACTAAAAGAAATCTAGAGAAGACTCTAAGGACTGTCGCGCTCAATTAGGACAAGAGAAGGTCGTGGGTAATTCATTGCTTATCCGCGTTTTCTTGTGGTGCCTAAGGCGAGTGTGTCTAAGGCTAGTGGTTTTTAATTAGGCCCACTACTTACGTAGTGGAGTACCTTCCCACTTACCTGGCACTTATCTGGCCACAGGGGGACAAAAAGACAGTGGAGGATTCTATCCTGCGACTTGTCTTTTGGCAGTTAAAAGCGGTCTAGAGCCGGACCTAGGTAACCACTAGATTCTAGGGTTGTGTGCTGCATTTGTTTTGTCGCATTATTTTTTCAAAAATCCGTCCCTTTTTCAAAACCAAACACCACATTCATTCATTTACCCCTAATTATAAGTCAACGCTGCCACTTGTACTAACCCATTTTAGTGCAAGATAGGCTGGACACGGGATTCTAGTGCCCGTTTAGTCCGCGTACCCTTTATCGACTCCGAAGTCGATATTTCTCCATTTACCTTTTCTTTACCCACTACCACACCCACACCGATGGATCCGAATCCATCGAACTTCTTTAACCCTAATCTGCCGCCGTCCGTTGGTGCGCAGAATTCACCCCGCATCTCTCTCCAGGAGAGGTGCTATCCTATTCGAGGTCCTCTTTCGACCTGCTTATCCACACCACCAGCCAATGGGGATAACTTTGAGATTAAGCCCCAGTATATCAATCTTTTACCCAAATTCCACGGACTCGAGACTGAGGACGCTTACGTTTTCATTACCAAATTTGAAAACGTATGCGCAATGATGGGTACGTCACAACTTTCAGTGGATGCGATGCGTCTACGACATCTTCCATTTACATTGTGCGATATAGCCGAGAAGTGGCTATATAACACTACCGCACATTCTATTACAAATTGGGAAGAATTCGTCGCTGCATTCCTTAAGAAATTTTGTTAGTTATATGTATGCCCTAGAGGCCATTACTATACATAGGATGTATATTGTAGTGGATGCTGGGACATATATAGGGAGGACTTTCTTGCTCGACATGATAGTATGCAATCTGGTTGCTCTTTACCTTAACGTGTACACTGATTGTCTCCCTGTTACATGTTGGTAAAACCATTAGGATCTGTACTTGACTACCTGGACTATGATGCGGATCATACTAGTGGGGACATGGTAGTCCATAAGTACATCCTTCAAAGTCCCTAGTCGAGGGTGTATCGAGACGGGGCATCGATATACCAGAGTAGACTGGCGTATACCTTCTCGACCCATACAGATGGGCGATGGATGATCCCATATCCATTGGTGTTTGACATCAGAGATGATATACGGGTGCTCAGTAGAGACTGGGTACACTGGACGGACTCGCCGAGAACTCCCAGATGGTATTATACCTTACGTCAGATGGCAGTTCTCTGGTGACACTGGTACAGAGTAGTCTGTTGACCCGAGATCGTCATAGAGTCTTGTGTGGTTCCCACTGTGCTTTGATTTCCATCTTACCACGTCCAAGAGGGCGTGCAAAACGGTGGTTTTTGGGTACAGTCCCGAGTCACATGGAGGCAATGAGCGATAGGAGGGGATTCGTCTCTCCCGGTATAGGGAGTTGATGTTGCGCTGTGTTCGATTGGCTATAACAAGAAATCCCTGGCCAGGGTTGCTGAGATTTACTGGTAAGTGTTACCGGTAGTTTCTCAAATTGTTATAGACCTCATATCGACACGACTTATCGAGCTATTGGGGTCTGACGTTTACCACCCCTAGGCGAGATATGCGACATATCAGACGATCAGACCGGACTGTACGGTAGTGTTACTGGTTGGATTCACTGGAGTGTGAGCGGGCTTGCTCTTCGATCTTCTGATCGCTCAATACCCAGGTGGCCGTTACGTTTAGCAGACCGCTTGCGGCTTGTGGGTGTTTGATATGATCATCATCTGCTGCCGGCGTATTGACGAGTCTTTAGAGTCCTACACAGAGGTTTCCTGGCTCAAGCGAAACGAAATAGGAGCGCATATGAGATATGTGCAGGACCGAGAATAATGCGTGTATGTGATACCGTATTCCATTCTCGCGATGAATGTATCGACTGGTTGTATGCGATATGACCTAGTTATCGATTCAAGGATTGATTCGATAAGCCGATACATTGGATACTAGTTGGTTATATGCGATATGACCGGATCATTGAATCAAGTGTTGATTTAATGATTTAATGTATAATTATATATTTGATATATTACTTTGCATTAACTAGTATTGGTTCACTTTAAATTGATTTTCTCACTTGAAGTTCACAAGTTGTATATGTGATATACTTTTGTGCACTTGATGTATCATGTTTGATGATACATGCTTACTTGTGTTTGTGTAAAGATTGAACCATGGTTATTTAAATGGTTAGGGTTTTTGTTTTTCATTTTCTTATTCATTTATTTATTTGTTTATTCATTTTTGGAAATGAAAAGCATGAAAAGAAAATGGTGGCTAACTTTGTTTGTTGTTGAAGCTTCTTGAAGACTTTGACCAAGTGACCATTTTGTCTCATGCTTAACCCTAACCATTCCATTTAACCATGATTAACTCTCTACACATTACCATGGTTTGAATATGATAAGTATTCATATTTCTTTTGGATTTAAATTAACTTATCATATTTATTTCTTTCATCTTCTTATTCTTCATCACATGAAGAAGCTTGCTTCATCAATGATGATTGATGAAAACAAGTGAGAAATCCAATTCTAAAGTCTACCCACTTCCTATTTCTTCATCCTCTACCTCTTGCCAAGTAGTAGAGTGTGTTTCCTTCACAAGTTTTCTTGAATTGGTGAAGTTGGAGCTTGATCTAGCGATGCCTCGACGTAGATCATCTTCGGCACGTCGTCGATGACCTAGCCCGCTTCTTCTCCGATGAAGCCGACGCTAGAGCCCGGATTTTGATTTGGACAGCGGAGAGGACTTCATCACGGAGCCGTGGAGGTGGAGGACCGGATCTACAAAGGTTGTATTTCCGTTCCTTTAGTTTAGATGTAAACTAGTTTCATTTTCGCCTAGAAATCTAGCCAACGATCCGTTCTAGGGTTTCTCGGCACCGTTTAAATTTGAAATTGGCATGGTTGATGCCTTGTGAGACCTCATTAGGGTGCCTAGGAACCCTACAGTGGTATCAGAGCCTAGCTAGAGCCTTAGGCGAAGTCTAGACGCAATTTGAAGTCCGAACGAACCCGAAACCCAATTCCAAACATGCTCTCTGTCCTTTTTTGAAAATTGTGGATTTTTCCAAATTAAAAATTGCTAAAAAATTCAGCAGGGAAATATTAGAATTACGGCGCAAAAATTTTCTCATGAACAGTCCAAACTGCGGCGGAACAGCGGCAGAAGCCTAGCTTCTGCGGCGGTTCCGCGGCCCATTGATGACGTCAGCTTCTTTTGTTTGCACAGTAATTCCTATTTTCTAGAGTTGGATTTTCTGGGAATTTTTAATATTTATTCAAGAGTTGAATTTTCTGGGATTGTTTTGGGGATTCGGTGTTTCGATCGGAGTATCAGATTTTGTCTATGTGGCTTTCCGGATAAATATTAGAATATGTTAAAAAGTTCGACCGGATATAAATACCCAATTTCTCCCCTGTCGGGAAATTTCCAAGTGTTGGATTTTTCCGTAGTTTAAAGACGTTCTAAGTAGTGCAAGTAACGCGATGGACCCTCTAGAAGACAACAAACCTTAACTCGATTATGTGACCGTCTTGAACTGCCCTTTGAACCTTCGGGTTTGGGGCAGTACGGCGTGCCACATGTGAGGCGTTGGCTTGACCCTTCTACGGCTGGACCGTTGGTACTGAGGCACGAACTGAATGTTTTTAGACTTGTTTCATGTGTTGATCTGTGTCGGGAAAACTTGGGTGTTCGAATGTTCAATCGGAAAGTTTAACATTTTCTGTTTATCCGGAATGTGATACAACAATTGGAATTCACAAAAGTTATGTGATAACTGAATGAATGTTATAAACATAGCACTTTAGTCTCGCTTGATCGGTTGCCACAGAATTTTGATGTGATCAAAAGTCCGTCGCAATCACATAGCGTACGCGGATACTCGCCGGGTAAACTTAATAGACAGCCTCACTCCATAGCCCCGACCAAGTGACTGTAAGAGAACCCCGTCGCCAAAAGCATCCGTTTGGGTGCTCGCGGTAGCGGTGTTCCGCCTTGGTGCACTTCGTCGACGGTATCAGGGGTGCGGCCGCCTACTAAAGTTTGCGACGAGCATTCGATCAGTTTTTCGGGAATCTTGTTGAATTACCCGACTTGATATTGAAAAGTGTTTTCGATTTTGAGACTAAAATGCAGGGTTTATAATTGTTAGGCATGCGATGTCTAAGGAATTCATTTGGTCAGGCATGCGATGTCTGAGGTGGTTGCGGATTCCAACTGTTGTAGTTTTACACTTTCTTTTCTGTGACCGTAAGTGTAATATGTGATATCGCCGGTTTCGTTGCTATATGTCAACGACAATTGGGATGGACATATTTACTTACATTGATGACATGTGATGTTATGTGTTGCTGGATATGTTATATTGGATTGTCGTGTTTGAATAGACGGGGGTTTTATGTGAGATGAGAGTTTTTCATTTTCATTCATGTAAAAACTTGTATGTAATATTCTTTTATTGGGGCGCTTCCGGGTTGCGGAAGTTGTCACCGTTTGTATATTATTTACTTTTCTGTACTAGGATAGACCCAAGGAGGAGGGCACAAGTAACCGGGTTCTGGAGTCCAGTGGGAGACCAACTCGAGGAGTCGAGTCCGGGTCTCCTAACTCCAGAATTGGTAGGGTTGCTTGCCGCTCTCGTAGGGGTCTAGGGGTGTGGGTTTGGCTATTCATCACGACCGTGGAATCCGTGTTTTATACTGGCTCGTATTGAAAACACGGACGTCCTAGTATATCCAATATTTCATATGATTCTTCTGCTGCGATATCTGTGATGTGATCATGTGATGTTCTGTGATAGATACTGTATATAGTATATATGATATATTATATAGACGTTACTTATGTTTTACACCCGCGCTAGCCCTGCCCCGCTCTGCCGTTACTTACCTAACCTGACGGTGCACGAGGGGACATCGAGACGAATGCGGATGGCATAAGTGTACGTCGTATTTATCTGTGATGTTTAGGTAATTTAAATGATGGGACTTCATTAATGTGATTAATGAAATAAAAGAAACCTAAGATGCTGTAGAATCGAATTTCAAAATAAAACAGGTAGCTACAGTTCATGCTTTGCACAGCGGTATATATGATATATCCTGCACCTTATTCGATAAGGAAAGGACCGAGATCCCTTCACCGGGAGTGACTCCTTTAGCAATAACTGGCAGATGCTACACACTCGGTTTGTCTTTTGATTGCTTTTAAGTGTTTTTGCTTTGCACAGTGATATATATGATATATCCCGCACCTCATTCGACGAGGAAAGGACCGACGATCCCTTCACCGGGAGTGACTCCTTTAGCAAAACTAGAAAAGCCTCAAAAACACTCCATTTCAAAATTCATTTGATTCTACAACGATATCAAGTTCATTACGCAATAGGTTTTCAGAAAAACCTGTCGTAGCCCTCCGTCATTTCAGATAAGTACTAGTTAGTATTCGTGCTGCGGTTGTTTGGCATGCGTCAAGGCGTAGTGTACGGTAGCTAACTAGTGCTTATCTGCAAGCATACGATGCGATTGGATTAGGGTATACGTACGGCGTTGTTTGGCATGCGTCAAGGGTCGTGCGGGTGGGTTTAATTCAATCAAGAAATGTACGGGTTGAACTTGACTAGCAGACTATGGGTTGTTTGGCATGCGTCAAGGTCATAGCGAGCTAGGGGCAAAATATTATCGGGAATTTCAAGTGTTGAAATTTGCAATGAGATTGCATACCTTCTATGAGATAGTTGGATCCCGATACCCGCTGCGAGTAAGAGTTACTCCTGGGAGAGTTTTATACATTACAATTAGCCGATCAAGTAGGTGTCTAGAAAGGTGTCAACGGGGTTACGCCTCTGGGAAAACGAGGTTTACATTAATTAGGTTCGTGCGAAAGCACGGGGGACCTCCCTCAAAGTACCGACACTGGCCTGGCTGAAAGATTGGCGAACTTGTAGTGTGTAATTAATCCCGGCTAGTCTTTCCTTTTAGGGTTTGAAGGAAGATTTGATAAAAAGCAGTGGGTGCCATCCTGATTAGATAAAATAATAACCAATCTATTCTTGCAAGAGCGCACGCTGAGTGTTTTCTTCTCTCTCTCTCCTGGTAGCGACCATATCATGCCTTAATCAAGATAATAATACGGAATATTGACCGAACCCGCTTGTTATACTGAGCTGGAGAACGTTGGTCCCGCTCCAACTTATAATTGTTATAAGACAGAGCAGGAAATTGGGGATTACCAGAATTCCCGTGCCACCCAAACGAAGAAAGTGCATGCTGATGCATCATCTTCGGGTATGTTCATTATACAGAACTGTTTCTCAGTATCCTTTATGTCCTGGGTATATGATACCGGATCAGGATCCCGCATATGTAATATGTTACATGGGCTACAGATAGGTAAAGAACTGAGAACGGGTGATAAGTTACATGAGGCAGAAAACGGGGCAAGTGTTGCAGCCAAGTCTGTTGGTCACTGTCACCCTGTATTACCAATACATTGATTCTGAACGAATGTTATTAGATACCGAACCTGATATACAAAATCATATCAGTCTCTTTATAAGTAAAGAAATGATAAAATTTTGTATTGTTGGATAATGTTTTGAACATTTCCTATATCAAAAGTTGATCGGATCAGGCACGTTATCTAAAAGTATTGATGTTCTAAATCAAACTACAGTTCTTAGTATACAGAACACACATAAGAGGAAGAGTTCAGAAATGAACGAATTCTTCTTAAGGTATTGTAGACTAGGTCATATCAATGCGACCCGACTAGCTGAAGTTACATATAGATGCATATTTAAATCAGTTTGAATTTACATCTTATGAAACTCGCCAGTCATGTCACAAAGATAAGATGACCATAGCTCCGTTTACTTGAAACAGAGAAAGAGTTGGTAAACTCTTGGGATAATACATGTTGATGTATGTAGGTCCCCTGTCTACACATGCCAAGACCGGTTCTTTTACTTCATTACATTCTCTGATGATCTCTCAAGATTCAGACATACGTTCCTGTTGAAACATAAGTCCGAACCTTTTGAGATATTCACAGAATATAAGTTAGAAGTAGACAACCAATTGTTGGAGATAGTGCCCTCAGAGTCAATTATTAGGTCACAGGTACGTGATTGTAATGATTGATGGAGGACCTATCCCGGTAGGACAGTCTTACTCGAGATGATAGTATGCTATCTGGTTTACCTTTATCATCGTTTACTGTTTTAAGTGACCTGACACGTCGCTATTACACGTTGATAGAGCCCCTAGGATTCTTGCTTGACCACCAGCAGTATGAGGGCGATCATATAAGTGGGAGCTGGGGGTCTATAAGCATATCCTTAAAAGGTCCCTAGTCGTGAGAGTTTCGAGACAGGGCATCGATTCTCCATAGTAGACTAGTGTATACAGTCGAGACCCCGACGAGGGGCGGTGGCCGGTCTCACAAGCCACTGGTGTCAGTTGGATCACCTAAGATGTATACAGGTGCTCATTGGGTTATGAGTACACCGGACAGGACTCACCGGGAACATGCTAGTTGGTCATATACCAGACGTCAGATGGCAGTTCCCTGATGCCATGTGTTCAGGTTAGTTCATCGACCTGGAGATCGTCATTTGTCTCGTGTGAGTTCCCACTGTACTTTGATTACTACCCTACCACGGCTCAAAGGAGTCGTGCAAACAGGTTTTAGTTGGGTACAGTCCCGAGCCACATGGAGGCAGTGAGTGTATCTTCAGGGGTTCGTCTCTCCCGGTATTGGGGGTGAGGTCGTGCTGTGTCTAGGAGAGCCATTACACGAAGCCCTCGGCCGAGGCAAGGAGATTTACTGGTAGGTATTCCAGTAGTATCTCAGGGTGTTCTGGGCTACACTCCGACACGACTTGTACCGCTTTTGGGGGTCTGACTTTTACCAACCCCCTAGGCCCGCCATGCGATGCTCATAGACGAACGGACCGGACTGTACGGATATTGTCACTGACAGGCTCAGTAGGGAGTCAGGCTGAGTTCGCTCACAGACGTCCCTTTTGGTCAATACCTGGTAGCCCGTTATGTATTGGCTTATACCTCTAACGTGCTAGTGGTTAAATCCACAACCAAGGTGTTGACGAGTCTTTAGAGTCCCCCACATTCAGTTACTCAAGCTTTCGGGCGAAAGGTTGTAGAGGCCGTATGGAGATATGGCAAGGTCCAATCAGATACGTGCGGTATTGCACGGATCAGGATCGGACAGTTTGTACTATAGGCCGTATGGATATATGGCAGGGTTCGATCAGATACGTGCGGTATTGCACGGATCAGGATCGAACAGATATTACTAGCCGGCTTTGGTTTAAGCCGGATCCTAGTATAGTACAGTGTAGATTTTGTCTCATTGCATTTGTATTTCGGTCGAAATACAGATGCGGGTGTGTATGCACAGTATCGGGGTTTTTCCTGTAATTTATTACGGGACCAGTTTTCTGGAGTTGCCAGTTTGCTTTCCGTTTCGGCCGATTTCCATTGTTCCGTTCATTGGCCGAAGATTGGTGGAGGAGGGTTTATTTGCATTGTTGCAAATAGGCATTAGTGGAAGGGGTTCTTTGCTTATATTTGTATCATGATGGTTTTCATGATAAGCACCATCACTTGACTTCTTCTTCTCATGATGGCTTGACTTTTTTAAGCCATCATGCATGAGATGATGGTTGCCTTTGAGTGTTGGATTTGTGGTGATCATTTGATTTTTCCTCATCATCATTTGCTTTCCAACCACCCCCTTGTCTTTGTTCTTTCTCTCTCCAATCACACATGGTAAAGGGGGGGCCGGCCATTACATGATGAAGGGAATTGATATTCATGAGTTGAGAGAAAAATGTTACACTCATTTTTTTGTATGCTCCATTTCTCCCACCTCTCTCCAAGTTCCTTTTCCTCCACCACAAAGGCATCTCCACAACCCCAAATGAGACATGTAATCCACATTATATTCTACAGCAAATCTTGGGCACGTCGAGTAGCCGGCTTCGTGCCCGAGTTGCCTCGGCATAGAGGTGGGAGCCCGTAAAAGAAGTAGGCGATGTGGTGCACTTCCGGCGACGAGGAGGAGACGGGACATTCCGCAGGAGATCGGGACGATGACGAGAATACCGGAGGACTTGGATCGTCGGTATATCTCTATTCCCTTTCTTGTAGATTGCTAGGACTAATTAATGGTTCGATCCGGGTATTAGTGCGCGGCGGTTTGCCAGTTCAAGAAAAATTTAAGTTTATCACCGCTTCCGCACTTGGCCGTCGGATTGACGGCCGGGGCGCCGCCGTGCACTTACAGTGGTATCAGAGCCTCGCCATTAACTTAGTCTTGATTTTTCTAGTGTGTTTGCAATTCGGATCGATCAAAAATTCCAAAACCGTGTTTTTCAAAGTGACAGTTTTCTGTTGAAATTTTTCAGTCTCGAAAAATTTTTCAGGTTGTATAAAAGTACTGTACAGGAAGTTCTATGCTCTCTGGAAAAATTCGACAAAGTGATCTTTTAAGTGGAGCGCGGAACCGCGGCCAAATCCCACTCAGGGCCGCGGTTCCGCCGCAGTTTGGAATCTTCAGTTGGTCGAAATTTTCCAGTGGGCTTCTGGGCTGGAAACAGGGTTTTTGGAATATTAATATTGGGCCCAGAAATTCTTAATGTGCTGCAGTAACACTTGGGCCCCACTTGTTAAAAATTTGATCGGTCGGATATTTTAAACACATTATTTCACAGTATTTACATTATATCTGCGACCGTGAATGTCACTCGATCGGTAAATCCAGTCTAACTGCTATAGCCCGGTTAGACGGATTTGCGAACGTGACTTTCACGTTGATGTTCTGTTTCTGCTGTGATGTTGCGGATCGGTCGTGGAGGATAGCCTGGGTGCAATGCTAGTACAGTTGTGGTTGTATTATGTACATTTGATATTGCGGGGCGAGCGTCCGACATGTGGACTGCCGTCACTGCCTGTTTGTATTATTATTTTGGGGCACGACCTGGTTGCGGTCGATGTACCCGTTGTATGTATATTTTACTTTCTGTACTAGGATTGCCCCGCGGAGGGGTGCACGGATAGCCGGGTTCTAGAGGGCAACAAGCCCGCATCTCATGGCATTGGGACGGAGGGGGCTTCGCTCTAGGATTGGCGGGCTATTCGCCGCACTCGTAGGGGGTACAGGTTGACCCAGGAGGGGTGCCCAAGTTACCGGATTCCGTGAAGTGCTGGGTGGTCCATTCACGGCGCTGAAGGGGGCTGCCTCGCTTCAGGTTTTGGCGGGTGACTTGCCGCGCCCGTAGGGGTCTAGGTTTTCATTGCACAGGCTATCCACACGACCAGGGGAACGTCGGGTTTCAGCAGTGGCTCTGTGAAACCCGGGGATCCTAGATATCTGTATTGTTTCTGTGATGCTGTACATATCTGTAATGTTGCATTTTATTCACGCCTTGAGCGAAATATAATATATTGGTATATATATTAGTAGATGTTGTATATGTTTTGCATCCGCGCTAGTCCAGTCCCCGCTCTGTCGTTAGTTAGCTAACCTAACGGGTAATGACGGGACCCAGTGGCGAATGCGGATGGCATATACGTACATCAGTATATTTTCTTTCTTTGTGGTGTGATCAATTGATGGGACTGCGTTGATTCTGATCAATGCAAGTTGAAAACAAACCTAATCTGATGTTGTTGGAACACTTTTCAAAAAGCTGTTATTGCAAGGACGTTCACTTTTGTTTTGCATCGTGGTATTCAGTTGGAATATCCTGCTCCTCAGTCGACGAGGCAAGGGCCGAGATCCCTTCACCGGGAGTGACCCCTTGGACAAAAAGTTTGCGTCAGGGCAATGACTTCACTATAGCCGATTACTTTTGCTTTGCACCGTGGTATTCAGTTGGAATATCCTGCACCCCATTCTACGGGGAAAGAGCCGAGATCCCTTCACCGGGAGTGACCTCTTTAGCGGAAGTTGTCGTCACTATATTTCTAAAAAGCTATCCGTTCCTTCAACGATATCAAGTTCATTACGTTAAAGGTTTTCGCCAGAAACCATTCGTAGCCCTCCGTCATTTCAGTTAAATATTCGGTAGTATTCAAGCTATGTATTTTGACCTCACGCCAAGGCATAGTGATTGGTAGCTGCCGGGTATTTATCTGTTGCATAGATAGATGCGTTGGTTTGGGACAGTCGTACTACTATTTTGGCCTACGTCAAAGGTATGTACGGGTGGGTTCAGATTAACCTGGATAATGACGGGCAGAACTTGACATGTGACTTATGATATTTTGACCTCACGCCAAGGTCATAAGAGCATGGGGCAGAAATCACATCGGGAGTTTCAAAAGAACTGAAACTTGCCAGATATGCGCATACCTTCTGGAGTGTGATACCGTGAGCGGATTCCGTCACGTTATCATGCGATGATAGTTGGATCCCGATTCCCACTGATGAGTTAGTTTACTCCTCGGGTGACCCCGACTAATTCTTCTTTCAGGTTTGGAGGAGAATTTGAGGTACAGTGGGAGGTTCCAGATTAGATAAATTGGTAACCATTCTGATCTAGGTTAGAGTGCACGCTGAGTGTTTCTTTTCTCTCTCTCTTTGGCAGCGACCATTGACCCGACCCTAAGACTATGACTCAGTGACCAAATTAACCGAACCTTCTTGACACCGGCTTTTGGATTGTCAGAGTTGCGAACCTCATTGCCACTCCTACTTTTACCCTTTTCTCCAGGACACCCCGTTTTACTACGAATGTCCACTTCCATTGGACAAAACCATCGTATGGTTAGATACGAACTCGAAGGGATTTATTCGAGGATGGTTTCAGGTTCTGGAGAAAACGGATAGGATTATTCAGTTGTCTTTTCCTTTTACCTTCTCTCAGGTTGCGAGTACTCCTTGGTTTAGGAGATAGTACACCTATTACGCAAATTGGATAGTCTTCTTCCAAACCTTAGGCTGGTGCCGACCGGTAGGGAACGAAGAAAACCAATTAGCCTAACGATGGTGTACAGAAGGTATTAAGTTCAGACAAAGCAAGGGATTAGTAAGAGGGCAAAGTAAATTGCAACAGATATTCACGACCAAACCAAGTATTCCTTCGCCAATCCTAAAATCACCTTTGTATTTCTCCAGGACACTCCGTATCACTACGAAGATCCACAGTTTATTTGGATAGTCCATCGTATGGTTATATACGAACTCGAATGGAACTTGTTCCAGTTCGGGGATGGATTCTGGTCCAGGAGAAATAGGAATAAGGTTTATTCGGTTGTCTTTTATCTTCACCCTCTCTCATTGCGAGTGTTCCTAGGATTGGGACAGTACACCCATTATGCTTATTGGATAGTCTTCTTCCAAACCATAGGCTGGTGCCGAACGGTAGGGAAGGAAGAAAACCATTTGGCCTAAAGGGGTGTACAGAAGGTAAAGAATAAAGACATATGAAGGGATTTGGAGAGGTGGCAAAGAACTATACGGTTACAGTCGTGAATCTGGAAGAGGCATTACTAGGAATACCAGGATACCCCATCGAAACATTTCAATGTTTCAGTTTCACTGTGTACTGTTAAAAGAGAACTGATTTCCTAATCAGACACTTGCTCCAGGGTATGTATTTACCAGGTACGGTTCTCACATCTGTATGGTTTTACAGATGATGAGTGGGAGTAAGTTATTGGGAATTGGGTGATCATCCTCATTATATCGGGATTCGTTGTAAACGGTGATATTTGAGGAAATCACCTGGGCTGTTTGCCGGTCGGCAAATATTTGGTTTTGAATATCCTCTGTTATGCACCAATTTCAAATTGATATATCTGTACGTCTATTTTCATAGAGTGAGATATACCTTTTGAAATTATGTCTACGACATTTACCTATATCAGTGGATGGTTAGGTAAGGAGCATTAAACAGTGGTGTAATTCTTCTTAACCATAAGTACAGTTTTCAACCTACGACACACAGTGAATGAGTTATCAGACTCAAGGGACTTATACAGAGTATTGTATGTTGTCCAGGGTCCATCAGGACAGAGGGGTTGGTCCTCGTACTATATTCAGTTTACTTATGACTTCTCTAGTTTTTAGACAGGTGTTTCGTGGAAACACAGGGTCCGAATTTTGAGAAGTTATAGGTATTTGAATAGAGTAGAGAACCAGGTGTAGCAAGTATCGGGATTCTTCAAAGAGATCGAAGATGTAGATACTTGTGTATGGTATTAAGTTGATAGTAATGACTAAGAGAACTTGCTTCTTTTTCAGGTTACTCATAATTGGAAGCATTCCTAAGTTGAGTAACGCTGATCGGCCTCCTTCCATTTTGTTGACATGCACTGGAGACAGTTGCATGATTTGAATCTGGTTCAATTAAATCAGTGCCTCTGGTCCTATATTGGATATAGAACAGTTCGTATCTTAACGATGTTAAGGTACGGGGAGTTGTCCGGCTTATGCTTAAAACCAGACACTGGACAACTCAAGGCACGTTTCTGTAATGGCTGTTTGTGGGTTGACCCAGGCTATGACGCGGGTTGACTTTCTACCATCTGGATGAACAATAGCAATATTGTTCTAGACTCGCCACGGTTTTAATAAAAATGAATTTTTTCAGAAAAACAGTAGTGGGAGTATGGTAGAACTGGAAGTGATTCCAGAACCACAAACGATTACTGAAAATTTGATAAGGAACCTAAAGATTCAATCTGATTTGACATTCCATTGGCCACTCCGCAGATATGGTGGGTAACTTCAGGCACCCGAGAGGTACTCCGGTAGCCTCAAGGACGGTGACAGGGAAGTTCTTGTTTACCCACACTTGCCATTGCTGTTGTTCCAGACTGTGAGACCCGGCGGGAGGATGAGTATAGCGTCGTTCTGAACTCGCTTCAGAAGTGTACGTGTATATGACTCTACCAGAGGGTTGTCGTAGTCAGTGGGAGCAGCGGAAGCATTGGTGGACAGGTAGCTTATGTCTATTTATAGACTGAAGCACCAGTAGCGGAGATAGATCATCTATTTCTGACGTGACAGTCATAGATTTGACTTCAACAGAATAGGGGATGGATCTGTTGAGAAGGTAGTAGGGTGTGATATCCTGGTATTTGGATGACATACACAGAATAGGAAAAGAAACTCCTATACTACGATCGGTTATACTTTGGTCGTCACACAGTGGTTTCTCCACAAAGGAAATGGATTTTATATCAGACATACTGGTTACTGGATCTATGGTATTAGATCTAGATTTGGGTGGTTTCCCAATCAGGGTGCTTGACAGCATTCTAAGAGTATTTAGGATGGACGACTCCTGGCACGGTAGTGTACCTGCAGGTGATGGAGTCATCCTCTCTGAAGCTGTCTTACAGACTAAAGGGGAGAGGGATGTGCATGATTGGTAGATCACTTGCCAAGGCAATTGAGTCGATCATGAGATGTCAAGTACCACACCAGATGTTGTTCTTGCACTAGATGCAATAAGCTGACATTGATCCAATCCTGGAGAAACGGTCGGAAGCAGTTTTAGAACATAAGTGGATGTTCTAGGGATATGATAACGACAGCCTCATTCGGGAAACAGTTATCATTCCAGGCTTCCAAGGTGACATGGACGACAAGGAGGTTGTCAGAGCTATAGTTTTTCCTTCTGACGAGGGGCAGTATTTTGGACAGGTGATCCAAGACAATACTGAGGGTGGCATGGCGCAGGATACTGATTAAGTTCAGTTGACGATACAGTCTAAGAAGTTTGGATTTGCAGTTCATTTATGAGCTAAGTCCCATCAGACATCCAGACACATTCTAAGACAGGTATTGCTCATTTCGGGAGATGGCTTTCTCCGCGAACTTGAGATATAGAGAGACATAGAAAGAAACAACAAAGCGGATCCACTCACTGAGGCTATTCCTCGAACGCAATAGTTTCGCAAACGAGCTTTGTGAGACTGACTAGTAGAGGAGTTGGGTGTTCGGTATCACACGGGCTGTGAGTATGCGACATCGCAATAATTAGCCTTGAGTGCAAGTGGGAGATTGTTGGAGATAGTGCCCTCAGAGTCAATTATTAGGTCATAGGTACGTGATTGTAATGATTGATGGAGGACCTAATCCCGGTAGGACAGTCTTACTCGAGATGATAGTATGCTATCTGGTTTACCTTTATCATCGTGTACTGTTTTAAGTGACCTGACACGTCGCTATTACACGTTGATAGAGCCCCTAGGATTCTTGCTTGACCACCAGCAGTATGAGGGCGATCATATAAGTGGGAGCTGGGGGTCTATAAGCATATCCTTAAAAGGTCCCTAGTCGTGAGAGTTTCGAGACAGGGCATCGATTCTCCATAGTAGACTAGTGTATACAGTCGAGACCCCGACGAGGGGCGGTGGCCGGTCTCATAAGCCACTGGTGTCAGTTGGATCACCTAAAATGTATACAGGTGCTCATTGGGTTATGAGTACACCGGACAGGACTCGCCGGGAACATGCTAGTTGGTCATATACCAGACGTCAGATGGCAGTTCCCTGGTGACATGTGTACAGGTTAGTTCATCGACCTGGAGATCGTCATTTGTCTCGTGTGAGTTCCCACTGTACTTTGATTACTACCCTACCACGGCTCAAAGGAGTCGTGCAAACAGGTTTTAGTTGGGTACAGTCCCGAGCCACATGGAGGCAGTGAGCGTATCTTCAGGGGTTCGTCTCTCCCGGTATTGGGGGTGAGGTCGTGCTGTGTCTAGGAGATCCATTACACGAAGCCCTCGGCCGAGGCAAGGAGATTTACTGGTAGGTATTCCAGTAGTATCTCAAGGTGTTCTGGGCTACACTCCGACACGACTTGTACCGCTTTTGGGGGTCTGACTTTTACCAACCCCCTAGGCCCGCCATGCGATGCTCATAGACGAACGGACCGGACTGTACGGATATTGTCACTGACAGGCTCAGTAGGGAGTCAGGCTGAGTTCGCTCACAGACGTCCCTTTTGGTCAATACCTGGTAGCCCGTTATGTATTGGCTTATACCTCTAACGTGCTAGTGGTTAAATCCACAACCAAGGTGTTGACGAGTCTTTAGAGTCCCCCACATTCAGTTACTCAAGCTTTCGGGCGAAAGGTTGTAGAGGCCGTATGGAGATATGGCAAGGTCCGATCAGATACGTGCGGTATTGCACGGATCTGGATCGGACAGTTTGTACTATAGGCCGTATGGATATATGGCAGGGTTCGATCAGATACGTGCGGTATTGCACGGATCAGGATCGAACAGATATTACTAGCCGGCTTTGGTTTAAGCCGGATCCTAGTATAGTACAGTGTAGATTTTGTCTCATTGCATTTGTATTTCGGTCGAAATACAGATGCGGGTGTGTATGCACAGTATCGGGGTTTTTCCTGTAATTTATTACGGGACCAGTTTTCTGGAGTTGCCAGTTTGCTTTCCGTTTCGGCCGATTTCCATTGTTCCGTTCATTGGCCGAAGATTGGTGGAGGAGGGTTTATTTGCATTGTTGCAAATAGGCATTAGTGGAAGGGGTTCTTTGCTTATATTTGTATCATGATGGTTTTCATGATAAGCACCATCACTTGACTTCTTCATCTCATGATGGCTTGACTTTTTGAAGCCATCATGCATGAGATGATGGTTGCCTTTGAGTGTTGGATTTGTGGTGATCATTTGATTTTTCCTCATCATCATTTGCTTTCCAACCACCCCCTTGTCTTTGTTCTTTCTCTCTCCAATCACACATGGTAAAGGGGGGGCCGGCCATTACATGATGAAGGGAATTGATATTCATGAGTTGAGAGAAAAATGTTACACTCATTTTTTTGTATGCTCCATTTCTCCCACCTCTCTCCAAGTTCCTTTTCCTCCACCACAAAGGCATCTCCACAACCCCAAATGAGACATGTAATCCACATTATATTCTACAGCAAATCTTGGGCACGTCGAGTAGCCGGCTTCGTGCCCGAGTTGCCTCGGCATAGAGGTGGGAGCCCGTAAAAGAAGTAGGCGATGTGGTGCGCTTCCGGCGACGAGGAGGAGACGGGACATTCCGCAGGAGATCGGGACGATGACGAGAAGACCGGAGGACTTGGATCGTCGGTATATCTCTATTCCCTTTCTTGTAGATAGCTAGGACTAATTAATGGTTCGATCCGGGTATTAGTGCGCGGCGGTTTGCCAGTTCAAGAAAAATTTAAGTTTATCACCGCTTCCGCATTTGGCCGTCGGATTGACGGCCGGGGCGCCGCCGTGCACTTACACCAATACGGGTAAAAGTGTTATGTCCTTTGATGAGATCAAGGAGGAGAATACTTGAGCACGGAATTCCTGGATTATTCTAAAGGAGAATGAGATTCTCTCTCAGCATTACTCCTCCGAATACACCATAGCACGATGGTATATTGGGGCGGAGCAATAACACCCTATGTGATAAGGTGTGCTCTATGATGAGTACTATTGAGTTACCTATTTCCTTTTGGGAGTTATGCGCTTGAGAAGCTGCAAACCTATTGAACAGGGTTCAAATCAAATCAGTTGCTTACCACTTCATATGTGATATGGAATGGGAAGAGCCCATGTCTTAAGCTAGTTAAGATTTGGGGTTGTCCGGCCTACGTCAAAAAGCAAAATCCGGACAAGCTCGAGGCAAGGTCTGTAATGTAGAACTGGAAAGGTTCCAGCTATACAAACTACAGCAGATGATTTGATAGAACCAAAGGATTCAATAGTTACCAACGAACCTCAGCCTCTCCGCCGATCTAGTGAGGTTCCTCACCCGCCTGAGAGATACTTCGGTTACTCTATGACAGTGGGAGCGAGGATTGCATCATGAGATGATGACCCAACTAGCTTCGAGCAGGCCATCGAGAGTAAGACTCTGTAAGAATGGCTGGATGTTTATCGATCTGAGATGGAATCATTATACACCAACAAAGTATGGACTTTGGTTGCTATATCTGAAGGGTTAAATCCCCATCAGGAGCAAGTATATCTTGAGAAGATTACTTGGTGTACATGGAAAAGTTGAGACTTTCAAAGCTAGACTTGTTAAGGGTTTTCGTCATCGACCAGGCGTGGATAATGATGAAACCTTTTCCAGTGGCTATGCTTAAGTCCATTCAGATCCTACTTACCACGGCTACATACCATGACTACGATATCTGGTGGTTGGGTGTCATGACTGCTTTTCTAAATGATATTTTGGAAGAGAGCGTCTATAAGTACACAGCCAGAGGGCTTCGTAGACAGTGGAAGCAGCGAAAACGTGTGCAAGATGCTTTATAGGATAAAGCAGGCATCGCGGAGTTGGAACATCTGTTTTGATGAACTAGTCAAAGAGTTTGACATCATCAAAATGGTAGATGAACCTTATATAAACAAAAAGGTAGTAGGGAGTATGGTAACGATCCTCGTAGAGTACGTGGATGACATACTCTTGATGGGGAAGGAGTTTCCTATGCTACGCTCGGTCAATCTCCGCTTATCACCATAATTCTCCTTATAGGATCAAAGTGATACCTCCTAAATCCTGGATTTTGGATCTATGAGATAGATCTAAATGGATGTTAGGATACTCACTAGCTGTAGCGAGATGGTATCAATCGACCCTGGGGAGAATCACTGGAATAGTTCCAGGGTGATAAAGACGACTGAATGTCAGTCACAGGCATTGTCTTTACCCTCAGTAAAGGGACGGTATGTTGGAAGAGTTCCAAACAAGATACCGTGACACACTAGACGATAAAGGCTGGATACATCGCTACTCAAGATGCTAACAAGGAGGATGTTTGGGTGTATATTGGTTCATGAGATGAACTACGTTCCAACCATTGTGAGACAATGGAGTTGTGGCTTATGCCAAGGAACGTCCGTCCCATCAGTGATCCAGACATATTCTAAGGCAGTGTCACCTGATCATGGAGATGGTTGATCTCCAGGGAGATCGAGGTTAGGAGAGTAGACTCAGAGGACAACACAGCGGATCCACTCACAAAGGCCTGTTCCCAGAGAGAGATTTTTATGGGATGGATGAGTATGAGATACTACAACCACTGCTATCAGATGGCCCTAGTGCAAGTGGGAGATTGTTAGTTATATGTATGCCCTAGAGGCCATTACTATACATGGGATGTATATTGTAGTGGATGCTGGGACATATATAGGGAGGACTTTCTTGCTCGACATGATAGTATGCTATCTGGTTGCTCTTTACCTTAACGTGTACACTGATTGTCTCCCTGTTACATGTTGGTAAAGCCCTTAGGATCTGTACTTGACTACCTGGACTATGATGCGGATCATACTAGTGGGGACATGGTAGTCCATAAGTACATCCTTCAAAGTCCCTAGTCGAGGGTGTATCGAGACGGGGCATCGATATACCAGAGTAGACTAACGTATACCTTCTCGACCCATACAGATGGGCGATGGATGATCCCATATCCATTGGTGTTTGACATCGGAGATGATATACGGGTGCTCAGTAGAGACTGGGTACACTGGACGGACTCGCCAAGAACTCCCAGATGGTATTATACCTTACGTCAGATGGCAGTTCTCTGGTGACACTGGTACAGAGTAGTCTGTTGACCCGAGATCGTCATAGAGTCTTGTGTGGTTCCCACTGTGCTTTGATTTTCATCTTACCACGTCCAAGAGGGCGTGCAAAACGGTGGTTTTTGGGTACAGTCCCAAGTCACATGGAGGCAATGAGCGATAGGAGGGGATTCGTCTCTCCCGGTATAGGGATTTGATGTTGCGCTGTGTTCGATTGGCTATAACAGGAAATCCCTGGCCAGGGTTGCTGAGATTTGCTGGTAAGTGTTACCGGTAGTTTCTCAAATTGTTATAGACCTCATATCGACACGACTTATCGAGCTATTGGGGTCTGACGTTTACCACCCCTAGGCGAGATATGCGACATATCAGACGATCAGACCGGACTGTACGGTAGTGTTACTGGTTGGATTCACTGGAGTGTGAGCGGGCTTGCTCGTCGATCTTCTGATCGCTCAATACCCGGGTGGCCGTTACGTTTAGAAGACCGCTTGCGGCTTGTGGGTGTTTGATATGATCATCATCTGCTGCCGGCGTATTGACGAGTCTTTAGAGTCCTACACAGAGGTTTCCTGGCTCAAGCGAAACAAAATAGGAGCGCATATGAGATATGTGCAGGACCGAGAATAATGTGTGTTTGTGATACCGTATTCCATTCTCGCGATGAATGTATCGACTGGTTGTATGCGATATGACCTAGTTATCGATTCAAGGATTGATTCGATAAGCCGATACATTGGATACTAGTTGGTTATATGCGATATGACCGGATCATTGAATCAAGTGTTGATTTAATGATTTAATGTATAATTATATATTTGATATATTACTTTGCATTAACTATTATTGGTTCACTTTAAATTGATTTTCTCACTTGAAGTTCACAAGTTGTATATGTGATATACTTTTGTGCACTTGATGTATCATGTTTGATGATACATGCTTACTTGTGTTTGTGTAAAGATTGAACCATGGTTATTTAAATGGTTAGGGTTTTTGTTTTTCATTTTCTTATTCATTTATTTATTTGTTTATTCATTTTTGGAAATGATAAGCATGAAAAGAAAATGGTGGCTAACTTTGTTTGTTGTTGAAGCTTCTTGAAGACTTTGACCAAGTGACCATTTTGTCTCATGCTTAACCCTAACCATTCCATTTAACCATGATTAACTCTCTACACATTACCATGGTTTGAATATGATAAGTATTCATATTTCTTTTGGATTTAAATTAACTTATCATATTCATTTCTTTCATCTTCTTCTTCTTCATCACATGAAGAAGCTTGCTTCATCAATGGTGATTGATGAAAACAAGTGAGAAATCCAATTCTAAAGTCTACCCACTTCCTATTTCTTCATCCTCTACCTCTTGCCAAGTAGTAGAGTGTGTTTCCTTCACAAGTTTTCTTGACTTGGTGAAGTTGGAGCTTGATCTAGCGATGCCTCGACGTAGATCATCTTCGGCACGTCGTCGATGACCTAGCCCGCTTCTTCTCCGATGAAGCCGACGCTAGAGCCCGGATTTTGATTTGGACAGCGGAGAGGACTTCTTCACGGAGCCGTGGAGGTGGAGGACCGGATCTACAAAGGTTGTATTTCCGTTCCTTTAGTTTAGATGTAAACTAGTTTCATTTTCGCCTAGAAATCTAGCCAACGATCCGTTCTAGGGTTTCTCGGCACCGTTTAAATTTGAAATTGGCATGGTTGATGCCTTGTGAGACCTCATTAGGGTGCCTAGGAACCCTACAAATTTTACCCAATACAAAAGACAGCTCGAATCCGTAGCGAACTGAATCAATTTGCCCAGCTCCCTGCTGAACCATTTTCTAAATGCTTTGAACGTTTCAAGGATCTATTGGTTCAGTGTCCTCATCACGGCATCCCGAGATGGGAATTGTGCCGAATCATTTATGAGGGCAGTAACCCTAATACTAAACAGAGCCTTGAAAACATGTGTCAAGGTACTTTTATGTCTAAGGATGATGGGGAAGCTTGGCGATATTTAGAAGAGTTCGCTGAAAAGTCTTTACAGTGGGAAAGTCCATCATTTAGGAGTGGCAACAACCAATCGGATGTTTCCATAGGAGTTAAAGCTGACATTTCAGCTATACACAAAAAACTCGAGACTATGGAAAACAAATTTTTTGCCGCCTCCCTTAATCAAATGTCACTTTCCAAAACTGTATGTGGCTGCTGTTCTGATCCGTCTCACTTGACGGAAAAATGTCCGTTTCAAGGTCGTGAGCATGCCAATGCCACATTTCAAAGACCTAGAAACGATCCATTTTCTTCCACATATAATCAGGGTTGGAGGAATCACCCTAATTTTGCTTGGAACCAATCACAATCTCAAAACACGGTTCCAAACCAAAACAATTTCCAAAGGGTCCCTCCACCACAACAGCAACCACCACTTCAATTGAGTCAGCACCCCTTTCAAGCACATAATTTTCAAAATCCGGTCAACACACCTGCACTGTCTAGTCCTTTACAGTTGACCGGAACTGATGAATCCTCTTCTTTTGCACAATATATGAATTTGGTCTTAACAAATATCATGCAAGTTTCGGCTGAAATGAAGTCTTCTGTCGATAAAATTGAGAAAAACTCTGCATCCCAAAACGAGAGTATTAAATCGATGGAAGAAGAAATTGCACGATTAAAAGCTGAAATTAGTGCAAGAGAGAAAGGGAAACTTCCAGCTCAACCCTTACCCAATCCTGGCTATTCACATCATGTGAATGCAATCACCACGTTGAGATCTGGAAGAGTGCTTGACAATCATGTTGGGGAAGAAGTTGATGATATTGACAATCCTATCAACACCCCGGTTGAGACCTTTCCACCCACACACACTTCTAATTCTGACCCCAGTTCTTCTACCCCACCACCTTCTCACGAGCCTATTCTTCGTTTCCCAAAAGGCTCGCCACTACAGCCCACCTCTTTTACTCCTCCACGGACGATCCCCACTTCTATACTGGGATCGGTTCCACACACACTTCTTTCTCCTATGATGGACCCAGCACTTATTGCTAAAGCACCTTATCCTAATCGGTTAAGGGCTAACACACCAAGTCCATATATGGAGAAGATCACTGAGATGTTTAAACAGGTTAACATCAATATCCCTCTTCTAGATGCTATCCAACAAGTCCCCGCATATGCAAAAGTTCTTAAAGACTTGTGCACTAGAAAGAGGAAGAAGCAATTGCCCAAGAAGATATTCATGGCAAAGACTGTAGATACGGCTTTCCCCCAGCAATTACCGAGAAAACGTAAGGATCCTGGATATCCTACGATTTCCATCTCTATTGGGGAGAAACACATTAACCGTGCTCTAGTAGATCTTGGGGCAAGTGTTAACCTGCTTCCTTTCTCAGTTTATGAGCAGTTAGGGATCGGAGAGTTGAAACCATCTCCTTGCACTCTCCAGATGGCTGACCGATCAATCACCAGACCTAGGGGTGAACTAGAGGATGTGTTAATAAAAATCGGGAAATTTATATTCCCTGTAGACTTTATTGTAATTGATACACAGCCTGTAGAGAACTCACGGAATCAAATTCCGGTGATTTTAGGTCGCCCCTTTTTGGCCACTTCCAACGCTATCATCAACTGTCGTAATGGTTCTATGACCCTATCCTTCGGGAAGAGGACAATTGAGATGAACATTTACAAATTGGGAAGTGTACCCTCCGAACCTACTGCTCAGGTCTGTTCTGTCGACTTAATGGATGTCGACAGCAGCGAATTTAATGACCCTCATAATACTGATCTTGACTCTTTTCATATGTTGTTTGACCCAACTATGTATAATACACATACGGACTCTTCCACTGAGATGTCCGGGTCAACAATTAACACTGATTATGAACCATTCTTAGAGTCTGAAGATCACCCCGCACTGTGTGATGACATTATTCTTCGGGGTATTGATGAAACTTTTGAGGAGATCTTCGCTGATGAACTCGTATTTCTGAATAACATGGGTGTTGAGATGAATCATGTCCCACTCAATGAAATTGAACCTCCACCCCTTCCTCTGAACTGTAAAAAGAATGCGAGTAATCCATCATATTCACTGCATTGTCTCTCCAATATGAGACGCACACACTTTCTATTCCACCACTTACCCTTTCCCCACTTCTTCTTCCACCAACCAGAGCACTGCATTGATAAAATTTTTGAATGGTTGGTGTTAACATTTGGTCTTTGCAAAGCTTGATATCGACCAATGATTTTTGACCCCCTCATATGATTTTCAAAGATTAACATTGCTTAAGTTTGGGGGGGTATTTTTTCCGGCTCTTGAAAAGAAAATTTTTACAAAATGATGAGCCAAAAATAAGTTTGGGAGAGGTTCTTCACCTAAATATTTTGCCCCCACTAATAAATTCCTCCCAAGCTTACAGGTTTTTTGAGATTTAGCAGATGGCAACAGTGAGGACACTGTTGAAAACAAGTTTGGGGGAGGTTTGTGCTTATTTTTGCATCATTTGCATATCATTTGCATAAGCACAAAACATTTTTGAAAACCTATAAAAATTTAAAAATTTTCAAAACTATAAAAATATTTTTGTACATAAATAAAATAATAAAAGTTTAGATAGTGAAAAGTTACATCCATGAGATTAGAAAAATTTAAGAAAACCAAGAAAATTAGAAGTTTTCTTATACGAACTAGTAATAAGTAGTTATGAGCCGATGTCCCAAGGGTTAGTAAGATGAAAGACGTCACTAATCTGAGAATAAAAATAAGTCTGAAAAATAGTTTCTATTCTGGAAGCCAAACATTTTGAACGTTAATACCCTGCTATTCGCACTTACACACGTCTTAAAGCCTGGGAAAGTAGAGGATACCTTGAAATGCTCTTGTCTTAAAGCCAAAAGTATGAAGGAAATAAAAAAAAATTAAAAAAATGAAGAAAATATAAAGTGGTGAGAAAAATGGACACTGGTTTTGTTATCACCAAGGGCAATAAAAAATGTATAGCGAGGGTGCTTCTTCACCTAGTGCCCTAAGGCCAACTGGTCTGGGAGTCACTGCTATGCCTGAGGTGGTGCAAGACGAGGAAAATACACCAAGTAAGCAAGCACAGGAGTAATCGGTCGGTTAGTACCTCAAGAAGTATTAACGGTCGCATGAAAATGTGTGAGCAATCTCATCTAAATATTCATTAATTAAAAAGTACCGAGGCTGATGGGCAAGAGTATGATAGCTTGAATTGAATTCTCCGGGTGTAGGGATGTCTTTACACACACGCAGGGTTATATGATCGATGTTTGGAATAAAGATAGGAATGAAAAATAAGACGATGTTTTATTGAGGGAGGACGTGATTTCTAACATCTTTTCATGACCATTAAGATAGGGCTCTTGACAACCGAAAAGCTAGCTTAGTTGGAAACCCTAATTTTCAAAGCTTTTCTTTTACAATTCTTGTCTTTAAATGTAATATTCATGATCTTTCTTTTATTATTGGATTTTGTGGGTGCAATCCGCTGAAAACCCTCAGGAGACAACACTCCTCCTACTAGGGACACCTAGAGGTTTAAAGGCTTGTTGCACGTGCTCAGTACAATCGTGTTGCCTACGAAAGTGTGCTAGATAGTTTTTCTCTTTCTTTATTTTCTCCTTCTCTTTTTAATAAAACAGTTCGCTTGAGACGATCGAAATTAAGTTTGGGGGAATTTGATTAGTCGAAAATATTGCATATTTTAGCCGGCAATTTCCTCATCATTTGCATTCATATAGAAGTGTTCGGCATTCATAATTCACATATTAGCAAAACTGTCGTAAAATATCAGATTACATGTATTAGACTCTAAAACCGACACTATAAAGGAAATTGACTACATTTCATGGCATCGCATCATCCCTACATTTGCGCAACACTTGTTTTGAGATCTGTGCAGGAAAATCCAGAAGAAAGGCCAAAAATTTATAGGTTACAGCTAAAACGTTACGCCAACTCAATGATTTCAGTTCTGGTATCAATTCAAAGGGACAAATACAATTCAACATATCCTATAAAGGCCCATACATCAGTCCAAGCAAGCACCAGAGAGCCCAAGCCCCAAATCTCCAAATGAGCCGCGGAACCGCGGCCGGAGACGTCTTGTGCCGCGGTTCCGCGGCGACTTGATGACATCATGTCTTCAGCTTTGCACCAAAACTCTTATCTTAGGGTCCAGACTTCATAAAGACATGTCAACTTCCAGAAGACTCCAGAGGTTTCTGCCAGATCAGCAAACTAGGGTTTCTAATGCTTAATTAATCCTAGCTTAAAACCTAAGCTAGCTCCTAACAAACTCTTTCTAGAAACTCCTCAACAAACTTTTGGAGGGAATTGTAATTTCAAACCTAGACCTAGGGTTTGGGAAGTCTATAAATAGAAGCCTAAACCTAGGGTAAAGAGGATCCCGAATCTAGTATCAAACTAGAGCCATTCTATCTCTTATCTCATCTTCTTCTTCCACAAGTCTAGTGACAGGGCTTGTGTGAAACCCTAACCCTAAATTCCAATCAAAAGCCAAGATCCCGAGTACCCATCAAGCAAGAAGCCTTGCAACCTTTTATGAGCCGAGCCGATCTTCAACAGAGCAAGTGGTCCAAGCCGATCCACGACTCACGGAGCCGAGCGACGCCAAATCGACAATTTAGTTCTTCCTCTTGTAGTTCTTGAGCGACTGTAATCAAATTGTTGATATAAATAAAAGGTGATATTCGTTTATCTTGTTTTCTTTAAATTCTTGCATCATGATTCAATCTAAATTTCTAGTTGTAATTCTTGTTGTGATGTTTGAGTAATACTCCGCTCGTCGAGGAGTCGAGACGATCAATAGAATGATGATGTAATATATCTGAAAACGATTCTTGATTCCTACGAGTTTTGTAAACCCTAGCAAGTTCAAGAATCGACGACCCAATTCGTTGCGATGCTTTCTTGATTGATATCGCTCGAGATTGGGGAGTTACGATCGTTTCTTGAAATTGTTAGAGGCTAGAATGCAAATGATATCAACGAAAGAACAAGGGTTTAAAAGATGAAACCCTAGTTTCATCGAGAAAGCCCTAACTCTCGTCGATCATCATCAATCTAGTATCAATCCTTCGAAGGACAAGAACACGAAATCTTGAAATTACATCACGTCTATAGATCCGATCGATTCCTACGAGCCTCATTTAGACTCTTGACATTTTGGTTGGAAATATCATCGAAACACCGATTCTTGTTTTGTTTATCAGTTTCTTGATTCTTGATTAAACTCGTGACACCTGAATCAATCGATAAATTCTTGAATCACGTTTCTTTTCTTTTCGATTAACTTTTCGATTCAAACAAATTAAACATGAAAACGAATCGCACAATCCCTGTGGACGATCCGCACTTGCTAACGAAATCTACACGACACCGTTATTGATTGCGGTCAAATCTAATTCTTTGGTTGTGATTTCTTTACAATTTTCTACATTACACAATCCGGAAAATTACACTCAATCAGGTACCTATGAAGACTTCGGGATGACAAGCGAGCGTGTGGCGACGTCGACAAATGAAGACGCAAGGTGAGTAGATTATATCTACTGGGGGAAGTCGGGTGGATGGCGTATAGCACCCCCGCAGTCCGTAGTTGGTATACTATATATTATACTTGATAGTTATAGTGTGTCATGGATATTGTGTTAGGTGTAGTATGGATAGCTTAGGGTTAGAAGTAAACTAGTATAGTTCATAGTCGCGAACCCTAGAATAGGTTTGCACCACACGCGCACCCTTGCATATTCACTATATTTACACAGTGTTGATGAGGATATTGGATGACATTGGAGATGAGTCGATGATTTTGGGCGTTGTGCCGTGAGATCGGTGATGTGATGTGATTCGTACTTGCGATACGACATGTGATCTTAGCGGGCCGTTGGGCATGTGTTTTACCCCCGCTTTCATACTTATATAGATGGTATTGATTTGTACTAGACTTAGATCTGTACCCCAGATTATGTGATATGATGATAATGATACCTGATATTTGATGAGAGGAATGTGATACTGACCCGTACCCAGCTATTGGGATGCCGTACGACGATTTACCGTACGAGCTTTCTATTGATGTTAGATCCGCACTCATGACTCGAGGATGTTAAATGATATACCGTATCGTACGTGATACTATTAAGGCGAGATCACCGACTATTGTATGTATATATATTTGTATATCGACTCAGATTTAGGTGGTTTCCATACCCCTCTGGATTGACTTGATACTTAGATCTGTAGTTTGCATAGTAGATGTTAAACTAGACCCGAGTCATTCTTATTTCAAATGGCATAACTGCATGGCATATACATATGGGTGTAGATTCTTTACTATTACGTTGATTATTCAATTTCCGCATATTCCTGCTATTCACATTCCTTTGCATATGTTTACTGCTATATTACTATCATGTTGATAGGACACTAGCACCATTATCGATGATGCGTATGTTCCACGTACACTTGCTTGCCGGCTCACACACTTCTTCATCGATAATTGCCATGTCACTACACAGTAGCATTGTTGCATCAGGATATGACCTTGTATGTGCATACTATTAATTCCATGTTGCATGATATACTGTTATACTTACATTTCATTTATATGTCACATACCCACACTTGTACACATATAGTGATATCTTTATACCTGCGCACATGCACACTGTATATTCATACCAGTGCACGCATACATTGATATCTTCATACTTGCTTAGATTACGCATTGAGATATGTTGTTTCCATGTTAATTCTGGATTTGGGGAACCGTGGACATTTCAAAAGAGAATAGTTAATTATTTAAAAACCCGGTTTACCTTGATATGATATTTCGGTGCGTCCACCATGTGTTTTCTCGGTGCTAGAGTGATATATGTGAACCCGAATCGAGGAGTTGGATGAGGCCGATTACGGGTACATGGTGGACCCGGTATGGTACCCGGGGCGAGAACGGTTTCGCTGTGTAGTAGACGGTGAGCCTGGCAAAGGGACTACTACCTACCGGTGATTGGTTGGACCTGGCGGTTATCCAGAGGATACTGACCAGAGTCGATAGATGGATATGGGCGTACTGCCGGGGCAGAGGGCCGATTCCGCAGACATAGCCCGTGGGCTGATCCGGACTGACGGAGCCCGATAAATGAGGATTTACGTGTCGATGCTAGGCACGGGTTTCATGATGTTTTCCATGATTTGATTATATCCTCACATTTACATGCATGATGCTTATTGTCATTGGGTGACGGGTGGACGGGTTCCACATTTATACAGACATTGATTACATACAGACCTTGACTACATTGATCATACTTCATTTGTATATATAACAGGGTACGAGGGCGCTGTTATATATACCCTTACACCAATATTAGTGGAATGGGACGCTAATATATGTGTATTGATATCCATTTGATACTTCATCATGTTTACTTCATGCAGACATACCTTACATTATGACATGTTATTATCTGAGGCACTGGCACGAGTACTTGGCACTACCTACATGATTAGATGTTATACTGCCACATTTTCATGCTTCAGACTTACTCTCGAGGGTTATATTATATACTGATTGTATTGACTTAGGATTATGTCTTGCATTCGATTTCTGCTTGTAGATATTTTCTATTCACGAGTTGGCAACTCACCCCCGTTGTGCCACAGTTCTTGCAGGGCTTGCCGTACAGGTTCCATAGCAGCACTTCTGGCACACTGCTTTCCTTTGCGGGTGATTTGCTTGGTAGGTGGCACTACTACAAATAAGGGTTGCCCCTACGGATTTATCGGTAGGGGCAACCCACTGCCCCTACGGATATATACGTAGGGGCGAAAAAAGACCCCGTAGGTGCAAAGGCCGCAGGTGCAAGTTGAGGCCCTGAACTTGCCCCTACGGACAAATTTATGCCCCTACGGATATATCAGTAGGTGCTATAGCCCCTACGGAGTACCCCGTAGGGGTAATAAAATCATATATGTAATTTTTTTTTTCAATATATTGTATATACCTACGGGATATAAAGTAGCCCCTACGGATAGCTCCGTAGGGGATATAAAGTAGCCCCTACGGTTCAATCCGTAGGGGCCACTCCCAACACACTGCACTGAGATCGGGGGGAAAAATATCAGCAAACCTGATATTTTGCCCCTACGGATAAATTCGTAGGGGATAAACAGTGGCCCCTACGGACATATCCGTAGGGGCACCCCCAACACCCTGCACTGATATCAGGTGGGAAAATATCAGGTTTCCTGATAGTTTGCCCCTACGGATAACTCCGTAGGGGCAACATATGTACCTACGGCGTCCTCCGTAGGTACATATTGTCTGTATTTTTTTTTAAAAAATGGGCTGCTAGATTTTTTCCCGCCCTGTGCACATTACTAAATACATCAATCAAATCATATATTGCAGTATTCATAATCACATCTCACGCATATATATAATATACAAAAGAAACCCAAAAACTGAATATGATATAAATACAAACCAATATCAATATCGTTTCAAAATGTAGTACAATGTGATATAAATAAATACATGTTTCAAAAAATAAGAACCAAAAAGCTACCCTAGTTCGGTCCAGCTCCACCTCCGAATAACGTTAGAATAACGCGCGCCTGCTCCTCGGTAAATACACTCTCCAATGCTACATATAAGGGAGTCTGAGCGGCATGTGGAGCTGGCGATGTGGTCTGCGCAGCCGCCGTCGAGGTAGTCGCTTGCGGAGCCGCGGCTGCGGGAGTCTGAGTGGGCGGTGGAGCTACAGGAGCTGTCTGCGGAACCGCAGCCGATGTAGTAGCTTGCGGAGCCGCAGCCGAAGGAGATGCATGTGGAGGCTCGGCCGATCTACCCTGTCGACATAACGTGTGTAAGAAGCGTGTAAGAACTGTGTATTATTCGAATTCGTTTCATTATTAAGTTATTTCGAAACCCTGTTTGGATATCTAGTTTGGAAAAGCGTTGTTTATTTTAATTACATATGTATGTATGATTAATCAAACTTAAGTCTAAAACCAAATAAGCTCAAGCTACGTACTAATTATGGATATATTGATATGTATATAATATGAAATGATATTTTACTATAAAGTAGTATACATACCAGCATCTCCTTCAACTCCTGAACGGTGGCCCTCAAGCTATCCAGTTCCTGATGGACATGCCGGTCACTGGAGACGGAGGAAGTAACCGCCGGGGTGGAGTCCAACCTCATATGGGCCCTGCTAGGGCCCAATCCCCGGCCTCTCTCCCAACCTCCGTGGTGCCCTCCGTGTGCGGCGTCCAGAACTGGGGTCAGCAGCCTCGGATCGTTCTATCCGGTAAAATCGATCCCCGAGGCCTGGGCCTGCTCAACCACCCGCTCCTACACCCACATTAAGCAGTAAAGTATAAGTATAAAATTTAAACTTGAACCTTCCAAAACTAAAATTTCAAATTTGGGTAGAAAAAATATTAACACTTACGCAGTACTCCTGGGTAGCGACGTCGGGACATCGAAGCTCGCCCGTGGCGGGATCTGTCGAAGTGCCGTGGATGGCAAGATATGCGGACAGCACGCTCGGTGTACCACCTGACGCCACGGTCCGAGATGTCTGCAATATTAGAAAGTAACTCTTAATATTAGAAATATTAGAGAATAACTCTTAATATTGCAGAATATTAGAGAATAACTCTTAATTTACCGATAACTCCATGGCTCGAGTAATGTTCCTCGAGCCACCTGTGTAAGTGGGGCGACCCCTCTTCGCCGACTTCCTGTTCTCCATATTCTGAGCGGCCTGTTTCTGCACAACGCATTAACATTTAGTTTTCTAATTAAGAAACACAAAGAAATAAATTATATCATAAATAATGAATTAAATTTAAAATACATACTTGTTTGCGTTCGGAGTCGAAATAAGCGCACAATAGAGGCCATGTCTCTACGTCGACTCTCGCAAACGCCGGAGTAGATAGGAGGGCCGCTCTCTCTGCCTCGGGGGTCGCTATCCACAGGGAGTAGCAGTCGGCCTTCAGCTCATTCCTGTTGTATCGGACCTTGGCCTGCATGTTCTTCATCAGGCCATTGTACAGAGCATGAAGGTCGAGCACCCTCCCCGAGTGATCAGGGTCGGCTACAGGCTGAAAATCGTAATCCAACTGAAAATACAAAAAAAAACATTGTTATTAGATTGCAAGTGTTAATAACAAATATATTGGATAGATCAAATGAAAATATATATTAATACATACCCGAGCCTGATCAAAGAAGAGGGCGAATGAGCGCTGGTGCTGCTCGCCCCACTCAACGTGAAGTGGATAGTTCTTCACGATCCGGCTCTCGTCTCCCAAATACCGGCCGAACCTCTCGGCATGAGGACCGGTATAGCGATAGTCAAGGGTAAAAAATAGGGGGAATGCTGCCTCCCCCCTAGCTCTATCAGGCCTCAGCCTATGGGACTGATTCGGGCCTCGAGTCCCCCTCTGGGGATGGAGAGGCCCTGCGTCTGCACGAAATATCAAGACAATCAATAATAAGACAAAGTTGTATTAAGAAATCAAGGTTAAACAAAAATTCAAGTGTGATATATACCTCCGGTGATTAGCGCACGAGCCTGGGCCCGAGCAGCAGCACGAGCGGGACGATAGTTCCTCCGGTGAGGAACAACCGGGGTCCCGGACCCGGACGCATCCCCTCCAACTATAAAATAAACATCGATGCTAAATCTCCATGAAGTTCATATTTATTCTATATAGCATATGTAAAATAAATAAATATTTTAAATTTATTCATACTAACCTGCAGACGATGCGGAGGGTACGGAAGCGGCAGGAGTGGCCCCTGTGGAAGGTGTGGACGCACCACCTATAATTAGACAATTAAAAATAGATTTTATAAGTAATTGCAAAAAGAATGTGTAGATCAATAATATAACGTTCTAAATCAATATGCATGAACTATAGGACATATAAACATACCCGCAGGTGCGGTGGTGTCACCACCTACAGCTAGACAATAATAAAAATTGCTAAGTAAGAGCAAAAGGAATGTGTATATTTATGATATAGCATTCTAAATCAATATACATACACTATATGATATATAAACATACCTGGAGGTGCGGGGGTGGCCTCTGTCCCAGATGTGGATGCAGGACCAACAACTAGACAATCAAACATTGACAATATAAGTAATTTTGACATAAACAGGCATGAATATCTGTAATATTAAATTGAAAATGGATATGCGTGCAGTATACCTGGATGTGTGGCAAAATCCACACAGAAGGAGGCATCCGAAGGGGTCTCCGATCTGGGTGCAAGACCGGCCCTCTGAAGCTCCCTACGGAGCTCTCCGGGCGGCAGAACCGCTCTGCCTCTGCCTCTGCCTCTGCCGCGGCTGGAGCTCCTGCCGCCCCTCGCTGCTCCCGACATCGTCATCAAATCTAGATAAACGGTTCGTGGACGCATTAGACAATCATTAAAAGTATTGACTATATATGATCTAGAGCGTAAAATGTGAAGTAATAATATAACATTACTGATAACCTTTTTCGTTTCGTGGGCGCATCATACATATCTACTTGGATTTCATCGTCGATGTCATTTCTAACCCACGTAACTTCATGATCGGTCGAAGACAACCCGTCCTTCGAAACAGACGGTCGGATCACTTTAAGCCTTCTCTCTTCTTCGTCCTCATCGTTGTCCTCGTATTCTGGGACATCGTAGACATCTCTAGGTTTCCATCGGCATACAACACTCCACCCCGGATGCTTCAAACACTGTGAGTAGTATACTTGGAACGCTTGGTTCGGAAAGATAAACGGATCGTCCTGACCGTAAAATCGAAGTGTGTTCACACTGGTCAATCCATATTCAGCTTTCCAAGTCCCAAGACTGCTTCTCCACCTGTCTGTATCGGTTCGCGGATCGTACCAAGTATAGTGGAATATATAAAAGGGTTCTGATCGTCCGGGATAGTGGATGCCGAGTATACAATTTAAGTACCCATAGTAAATCACACCGTCCGATCCTACCGTCGCAATCCTACTATTCTGAGTGATTCTAGATGTTTCTATGTCCTTAACTTCGAATTTGTATCCAAGGACACCAAATCCTTTGTAATGTGCAACCTCCATACTAGGAAATTGAGCTAAACATCTTGAATCACTCTCAAATGATGATGACAAGTTCGGATCGTGGATCTAACAAAACAAATTTTACGATAAATACATAACGATACAAGTTTAGATTAAAACTGATAGCAATAAAATGTAATTCGAATAACTTACATGCTCTGTGACCCAATCACAAAAATTATCCTGATGGTATTTTTCCAAACGCTCTTCGTTCCAATCAGGATGCCCCTCACGTACCTCGTTAAAATGAGTTCTGTTTTCGACAAATAATTGTGACATTAATATTATGTCATTTCATACACACACAAACACAGATATAACAATTAATCCAAAAGAACTTACTCTCTAATTTGTTCAAGACATACGCAATTAAGCAAGATAAACCGGTATATCTTGTTGATAAACATAGTGTCTACCCTCTTATACTCGGCTTTACCATATGGCCCGTCTTGAATTCTTCGTGGTCGGTTAAGCCTTGTCTCAATGTTCTCGTCCAGATAGCGGGAACAAAATGTGGTTGCTTCATCAAGAAGATAACCTTGCATGATAGAACCCTCTGGTCGATTTTTATTGCGTATATACTTCTTAAGAGTGTAAAGGTACCTAATGAGAATATGTTGAATAAATAAACACGGGCATACATGACAAAAATAAATTTATAAATTGCGCGAAACGAAAAATTTAACGTACCTCTCGACGGGATACATCCATCGATATTGTACCGGTCCGGCTAATTTCGCCTCAGTTGCAAGATGAACCGTCAAGTGTATTATGATATCGAAGAATGACGGTGGGAAAATACGCTCAAACTTGCAAAGTATCAACGCAATAGAATTTTCTAGTTTATCCAGCGTCGCAACCTCCAGCGTTTTAGCACACAACTCCCTGAAAAAACAACATAGGTCTTTGATTACTAGACCAACCGAGTCGGGGAGAGAAGTCCTCAGGGCTAATGGAAGAAGGTGCTCCACGATAACATGGTGGTCATGACTTTTCAGCCCATCGATCTTGCCCTTCACAATTTTTATTTTCTTGCTGAATGATCCTGAGAAACCTGTGGGGACTTTCAAATCATGCAACACCTGCAGGAATCTTTTCTTCTCCGGTTGTGACATATGATAAGCGGCATTGGGAAGTACAAACTTGCCCGGTTTACCCGCTACCGGTTTAGGGTGCAGTTCACTTCTTATTCCCCACTCTTGTAGATCCATCCGGGCATTCATGTTGTCTTTCGATTTCCCGTCTTTACACAGAAGCAAGTTAAGTATGTGCTCTGATACTCCCTTCTCTATATGCATGACGTCCAGACAATGACGCACTGAATTTGTAGACCAGTACAGAAGCTCGAAGAAAATGCTTAACTTGTTCCAATATTGTGGTTTGACCTGTCTCGTCGGATCCATCCCGAAGGTCACGTTATTGTAACCATCCCATTTAGCAGTCACGTCCTCTCCGGACAATGGGGATGGAGGCCCAAGAAGCTCCTGATGACCATCAAAGTGAACCGTGTCTAACCTATAGGGGTGGTCTGGAGGCAGAAAACGTCGATGGCCGCAATAACAAACCTTCCTGCTAAAATTCAAAAATTTTGATGTTGTGTGTTCATGGCAATGAGGACATGCTTTGTGACCATGTACGGACCAACCTGAAAGCATTCCATACGCAGGAAAGTCATTAATTGCCCACATTAAAGCCGCAAGCAGTATGAAGGTTGTATTTGTGTTTGAATCATATGTCTCTACACCATCAATGAACAAAGTTTACAGCTCCTCAATCAGAGGTCGGAGATAGACGTCGATATTGTTCCCCGGTGAGTTTGGTCCGTCGATAAGAAGAGGCATCATAAAGTATGATTGGTCCATAGCCAACCAAGGCGACAGATTATAAATTATCATTACAACGGGCCATGTACTGTGACTTCCAGCCATATAGTTGAATGGGCAGAAGCCATCGGCAGCCAGTCCGAGCCGGACATTGCGAGGATCGCTACTGAATATTGCGTGCCTCCTATCGAAATCCTTCCATGCCGGTGAATCTCTTGGATGGCTCATTTTTCCATTTTCGCTTGGAGGAGCACGGTGATGCCAAATCATTGCCTCGGCTGTTTTCTTGCACCTGAATAGCCTCTGTAGCCTCTGTGTTATGGGAAAATATCGTGCTATCTTCACAGGTATATCAGGCTTCTTATCAGAATCTTTCGGCTTATACCTGGCCTCTCCGCATGTTGGACACTCTTTCAAATCTGAATTCTCTTTCCGGTACAACATGCAATTTTTAGGACATGCTTGAATCTTCTCGCACTTTAGACCCAAATCAGACATCATTTTCTGGGCTTCGTACCAGCTTTCGGGCACATTATTTCCCGGAGGCATAGAATCTTTCAAGAACGAAAGAAGCATTGTGAATGACTTGTTGCTCCATCCATTTAGGCACTTAATTTGGAAAAGTTGGACGAACCATGAGAGGGTGGAATACTTCGCATTCTCATAAATTGGTTTCCTAGCATCATTCATGAAATTTTCATATTTATCCGCACGCGGTCCTTGACCGGAAGGAATGTCATCTTCGGTACGAATAGATTCACCTAGGGCAGCCTCTACCATATCCTCCATTTCTTCTGATGGAAATAAATTTCCGTATCCTGCCGTATTACCGAATTCTTCTTCTTCTCCTGCCGCATTATCGTGTTCTCCTTCTTCTACCGCAGTACTGCATTCTTCTCCTTCCCAGTGATATTTCCAAATTGAATAAAGTCTAGTAAACCCATGTTTTACAATATGAAGCTCTGCCAATTCTACCTTCTGCCAGTACTTATTGCCACATCTATCGCACGGACAGAGAATCTTCTCTATTATGATCTTATTATGTGCTCGTGCAAATTCAAGGAAAGCAGCAACTCCTGCGACAAACTTAGGTTGCATACGTTGTTTCCAATCCACATACATCCAGTCCTTAACTCTGACGTACTCATGGGCCATGTTAGACTGAATAACATATAAATTGTAGGTTATGCTGACTATATTGAGAAATATAAGAACGGGATAGTTACTGACAAAGGAGAAAATTCATGTATATGCTTTGTGTGTGCGTTTGTCGTTGAAAAGAATAAATTATCGCACGTTATGTTGACCGATAGACGGGGACTAAGTGGCGCTTTTAGTTTCATATATGGGTATCGATGGGAATATGAAGGTTTCATATTATCATATATTGGTTTTAACCCGAACATCTCGAGTCGCTCTCTGATTATGCGTTTGTATGTATGTGTTCCGGCTGTCGGGGGTAGGCTTCTATCCCATTAAGAATGTATAGAGCGAACGCCCATCACTTGTGCTTTCAACCGTTTCGAGTAAATTTCAGCAGCACCTCCCCGCTGTTCTCCGAGTACACTGTAATAGAATAGATAATCATTTCAAAGCTGTGAAACAACGTTGAAATGAACATCTAATCTATCTTTGTACACGGAGAACCAGCGGAAAGGTACCGACGAAATATCTCGAAACGGATGAAAACACAAGTGAATGAAGGCGTTTGCTTTATACATTCTTAACTTGTCCACACAGGACAAATCTATGGGTTACCATACGATTGAATTTTCTCGTCGCGTAGACTATACGACGGTTGTTAGTATCGAGCTATACTGTCCGATATTTAACAACCTTCGTATAGTTCTAGGTCACGACGAGCATCGCACGTATGTTAACCGATAGACGGGGACTAAGTGGCGCTTTTAGTTTCATATACGGGTATCGATGGGAATATGAAGGTTTCATATCATCATCGAGTATCATATATTGGTTTTAACCCGAACATCTCGAGTCGCTCTCTAATTATGCGTTTGTATGTATGTGTTCCGGCTGTCGGGGGTAGGCTTCTATCCCATTATGAATGTATAGAGCGAACGCCCATCACTTGTGCTTTCAACCGTTTCGAGTAAATTTCGGCAGCACCTCCCCGCTGTTCTCCGAGTACACTGTAATAGAATAGATAATCATTTCAAAGCTGTGAAACAACGTTGAAATGAACATCTAATCTATCTTTGTACACGGAGAACCAGCGGAAAGGTACCGACGAAATATCTCGAAACGGATGAAAACACAAGTGAATGAAGGCGTTTGCTTTATACATTCTTAACTTGTCCACACGGGACAAATCTATGGGTTACCATACGATTGAATTTTCTCGTCGAGTAGACTATACGACGGTTGTTAGTATCGAGCTATACTGTCCGATATTTAACAACCTTCGTATAGTTCTAGGTCACGACGAGCATCGCACGTATGTTAACCGATAGACGGGGACTAAGTGGCGCTTTTAGTTTCATATACGGGTATCGATGGGAATATGAAGGTTTCATATCATCATCGAGTATCATATATTGGTTTTAACCCGAACATCTCGAGTCGCTCTCTAATTATGCGTTTGTATGTATGTGTTCCGGCTGTCGGGGGTAGGCTTCTATCCCATTAAGAAAAAATGGAGTGTATTTCGCTGTGAGAGACTCTTCAAAGAAATGGAGGAAGAAGCACTAAAGAAAAAAGAGAGAAAAATAAGAATATAAAGTTGAAACCAAACTTGAGCTATCCGCTGAAATCATAAAGCATAGGAAAGTTGATTGAGTCTTGATCTATTGCTCTTTCTTTGCATTATCTCGTATGTCCATTTATAGATTTTAATGCCACATGAGATGTATAATCAGTCAGCTCCCTATGGTTGTATTAATGTCAGCTCTTACACAATATGGGTATCTGCCTTACCATTAAGACAACTATGGAATATGTTAATTTAAAATGTAAGGCTAGCTATCTATGTATTCTGAGGGACTGCTTGCATAGAACTTAGCTTGATCCTCTCAATTGTTACACATAAATATGCTGACATGCCTCTCATAACCCTAACCCCAGCCCCACAGTAACCCTAACCCTAGCCCCAACCCTAACCCCAGCCCACCGTAACCCTACCCCAGCCCCACAGTAACCCTAACCCCAGCCCCACCGTAACCCTAACCCCAGCCCCACCCCAGCAGCAGCCGAACCCCAACCCAAACCCTACCCCGACCCCGACCCCGACCCCGACCACCACCGCGCCCCTGCCCAAACCCAACTCTCGCGCGCGCAACCCAGACCCAGCCATGAATAATCCAAAAATGCTTTAATTTACCTCGAGATTTATACCTGAACGGGTGCGCTGGTGGGCTGGAGCGACGACGGTGGCGAATTGGCGAAGAAAACGGCGGTGGCGATGACGGTGGCGACGAAACCGGCGGTGGCGACGACGGTGGTGACGAAATCGGCGGTGGCGACGACGGTGGCGCCTCTGCCCAACGACGGTGGCGACGCGACGGTGGCGATTTGGGGGTTTTCGCGTGCGTTTGAGGGAGAGAGAGAAAATGAGCGTAGGCTTTTCGATCTGGCTTTATTTTAAAACGATATTTACTTGCCCCTACGGATATATCCGTAGGTCCTTTGTTTGCGGCACCGTAGGGGCAAACACCAAATTAAGAATTAATATTTTTATTCTTGAACGTCAGTTCCCGTAGGGGCAACCTTTTAGCCCTACGGATTAATCCGTAGGGCCAAGTTAAATATGCCCCTACGGATAATTCCATCCGTAGGGGCAACCCACTATTTTACTAGTGTGGGTTCTTTGTATCAGAACTGCCGTTATACTTGTATTATTCATTGTATCTAGAAATTCTATCAACCAAAAACTTGTATATTGTTTCAGACTCAGACACTAGTGATGTATTATTTCGACCTTAGAGTCGCGCTTAGTAGTGTATGTTAGTTGTATGTATGCCCTAGAGGCCAGTATTGTACAGATGATGTATATTATATTGGATGCTTGGACATATATAGAGATGACTTTCTTGCTCGATATGATAGTATGCTATCTGGTTACTCTTTATCTTAACATGTACACTTGTCTCTTTAAACTGTCTTATAGTTACATGTTGGTAAAGCCCTTAGGATGTGTACTTGACTACCTGGACTATGATGCAGATCATACTAGTGGGGACATGGTAGTCCATAAGTACATCCTTCAAGGTCCCTAGTCGTGGGTGTATCGAGACGGGGCATCGATATACCAGAGTAGACTAGCGTATACGCCTCTCGACCCATGAGATGGGCGATGGATGATCCCATATCCATTGTTGTTTGACATCAGAGATGGTATACGGGTGCTCAGTGGGGACTGGGTACACTGGACGGACTCGCCGAGAACTCCCAGATGGTATTATACCTCACGTCAGATGGCAGTTCTCAGGTGACACTTGTACAGGTTAGTCTGTAGACCCGAGATCGTCATAGAGTCTTGTGTGATTCCCACTGTGCTTTGATCTCCACCTTACCACGTCCATGAGGGCGTGCAAAACGGTGGTCTTTGGGTACAGTCCCGAGTCACATGGAGGCAATGAGCGATAGGAGGGGTTTCGTCTCTCCCGGTATTGGGGGTTGATGTTGCGCTGTGCTCGATTGGCCGTAACAGGGAAGTCCCTGGCCAGGGCTGATCAGAGATTTGCTGGTAAGTGTTACCAGTAGTTTCTCGACCCGTTATGAGCCTCACATCGGCACGACTTATCGGTTATTGGGGTCTGACGTTTACCACCCCTAGACTTGATATGCGACATATCAAACGAACAGACCGGACTATACGGTAAGTGTTACTGATTGGATTCACAGGAGTGTGAGCGGGCTAGCTCGTCGATCTTCTGATCGCTCAATACCCGGATGGCCGTTACGTTTAGCAGACCGCTTGCGGCTTGTAGGTGCTTGATATGATCATCATCTGCTACCGGCGTATTGACGAGTCTTTAGAGTCCTACACAGAGGTTTCCTGGCTCAAGCGAAACGAAATAGGAGCGCATATGAGATATGTGCGGGACCGAGAATAATGCGTGTATGTGATACCGCATTTCATTCTCGCGATAAATGTTTCGATTTGTTATATTCGATATGACCTAGTTATCGAATCATTGATTCGATAAATCGATACATTGGATACTAGTCGGTCATGTGCGACATGACCGGATCATTGAATCAAATGTTGATTTAATGATTTAATGTATAATTATATATTTGATATATTACTTTGCATTAGCTAGTACTGGTTCACTTTATATGGATTTTCTCACTCGATGTGCAAGAAGTATATATGATATACTTTTGTGCACTACTTTGTGTCATGTTTGATGATACATGTAGTTTGGTGTTGTGTTAAGACTTAAACCATGGTTATGATAATAGTTAGGGTTTTTATTTATTTACTTATTTATTTATCTATTCTTTTTGATAAATAAATATATATGATAACAAAATGGTTTCTTTCATGAAGCTTGATGAAGCTTCATGAAGCTTTGACTAAAGTGACTATTTTGTCATCATCCTTAACCCTAACCATTCTCATTTGACCATGGTTTATTCTCTACACTTAACCTAGGTTAGAAGATGATAAGTGTTGATTTTATTATTCTTTTTTCACAATACTTATCATATTCTATCTACTTCTTCTTCTTCATCTTCAAGAAAGAAACTATGATGCCATCAATGGCAACTTGAGATCCAAAGTGAGAAATCCAATTCTAAAGTGAACCCACCTCCTATTTCTTCACCCTCTACCTCTTGCCAAGTTGTTTTGGGTGTTTTCTTCACAAGTTTCACAACTTGGTGAAGTTGGAGCTTGAACTTGTGCAACCTCGACGTGGATCATCTTCGGCACGAAGCCGACGACCTATTCCGCTCACTTCTCCGATGAAGCCGTCGCGAGAGTCCGAGATTCGAGATGGACAGCGAGAGGATGCCTTCGTGGAGCCAAGGAAGAGGGTAACCGGATCTACAAAGGTTGTAGCCTCTCTCCTTTAGTTAATATGTTAACTAGATTCGTTTTTCGCCTAGAAATCTAGCCAACGATCCATATTAGGGTTTCTCGGCACTCATAAAATTTTAAATTGGCATGTTCGATGCCTTGTGAGACCTCTATAGTGTGCCTAGGAACCCTACAGTGGTATCAGAGCCTAGCTAGAGCCTTAGGCGAAGTCTAGACGGAGTTTGAAGTCCGAACGAACCGAAATCCTAACTCACAAAATTCTCTCTGTAAATTTTCTAAAATCTGGGATTTTTCAAGATTAAAAATGCCTAAAAAATTCAGCAGGAAGATCTAAGAATTATGGTGAAACACGAGATCATGATTCATCTAAACAGCCGCGGAAACGCGGCAGAACAGCCGCGGAAACGCGGCAGAAGCATGGCTTCTGCCGCGGTTCCGCCGCCTACTGTTCACATTGCGCAATAATGTTTGCACAGTAATTCTTCTTTTCTGGTGTTGAGTTTTATGGGAATTTTTAAAATGTATTCAAGAGTTGCATTTTCTGGGGTGTTTTGGAGCTTCGTAGTTTCGATCGGATTATCAAATTTCGTCTTTGTGTATTTCCGGATAATTTTTAGAATATGTTAAAAAGTTCGACCGGATATAAATACCCAATTTTTCCCCTGTCGGGAAATTTCCAAGAGTTGGATTTTTCCGTAGTTTAACGACGTTCTAAGTAGTGCAAGTAACGCGATGGACCCTCTAGAAGACAACAAACCTTAACTCGATTATGTGACCGTCTTGAACTGCCCTTTGAACCTTCGGGTTTGGGGCAGTACGGCATGCCACATGTGAGGCGTTGGCTTGACCCTTCTACGGCTGGACCGTTGGTACTGAGGCACGAACTGAATGTTGTTAGACTTATTTCATGTGTTGAGCTGTATCGGGAAAAACTTGGGTATTCGACTGTTCGATCGGAAAGTTTAACATTTTCTGTTTATCTGGAATGGGATACAATAATTGGAATTCACAAACAGTTATGTGATAACTGAATGAATGTTATAAATCTAGCAGTTTGGTTTCACTTGATATTGAAAAGAGTTTTCGATAATGAGACTAAAATGCGGGGTTTATAACTGTTAGGCATGTGATGTCTAAGTATTTCATTTGATTAGGCATGTGATGTCTAAACAGGTTGCGGATTTCAACTGTTGTAGTTTTACACTTTCTTTTCTGTGACCGTAAGTGTAGTATGTTCATATCGCCGGTTTCGTTGCTATATGTCAAAGACAATTGGGGTATGCATACTTACTTACGTTGATGACATGTGATGTTATGTGTTGCTGGATATGTTATATTGGATCGTCGTGTTTGAATAGCCGGGGGTTTTTATGTGAGATGAGTGTTTTTCATTTTCATTCATGTAAAAACTTGTATGTAATATTCTTTTATTTGGGGCACTTCCAGGTAGCGGAAGATGTCACCTTTTGTATATTATTTACTTTTCCGCATTAGGATAGACCCAAGGAGGGGAGCACAAGTAACCGGGTTCTGGGGTCCAGTGGGAGACCAACTCGAGGAGTCGAGTCCGGGTCTCCTAACCCTAGAATTGGCAGGGTTGCTTGCCGCTCTCGTAGGGGTCTAGGGGTGTGGGATTGGCTATTCATCACGACCGTGGAATCCGTGTTTTATACTGGCCCGTATTGAAAACACGGACGTCCTAGTATATCCAATATTTCATATGTTTCTTCTGCTGCGATATCTGTGATGTGATTCTGTGATGGATATAGTATATAGTATATATGATATATTATATAGACGTTACTTATGTTTTACGCCCGCGCTAGCCCTGCCCTGCTCTGTCGTTAGTTACCTAACCTAACGGTGCACGAGGGGACATCGAGGCGAATGCGGATGGCATAAGTGTACGTCATATCTATCTGTGATGTTTAGGTATTTAAATGATGGGACTTCATTAATGTGATTAATGAAAGAAAAGAAACCTAAGATGTTGTAGAATCAAATTTCAAAATAAAACAGGTAGCTACAGTTCTTGCTTTGCACAGCGATATATATGATATATCCCGCACCTTATTCGATGAGGAAAGGACCGAGATCCCTTCACCGGGAGTGACTCCTTTAGCAATAACTGGCAGATGCTACACACTCGGTTTGCTTTTGACTGCTTTTGGGTTTTTGCTTTGCACAGCGATATATATGATATATCCCGCACCTCATTCGACGAGGAAAGGACCGAGATCCCTTCGCCGGGAGTGACTCCTTTAGCAAAACTAGAAAAGCCTCAAAATCACTCCATTTCAAAACTTCATTTGATTCTACAACGATATCAAGTTCATTACGCTCATGGTTTTCAGAAAAACCTGGCGTAGCCCTCCGTCATTTCAGATGAGTAGTAGTTAGTATTCGTGCTACGTTTGTTGACCTCCGTCAAGGCGTAGTGTGCGGTAGCTAACTAGTATTTGTCTGCTTATGCATATGATGCAGATTGGATTAGGGTAGTCGTACGACGTTGTTGACCTCCGTCAAGGGTCGTGCGGGTGGGTTTGATTCAATCAAGAAATGACGGGTTGAACTTGACTTGCACCCTGTGGTTTGTTGACCTCCGTCAAGGTCATAGGATGCTTGGGGCAAAATATTATCAGGAATTTCAAGTGTTGAAATTTGCAATGAGATTGCATACCTTCTATGAGATAGTTGGATCCCGATACCCACTGCGAGTAAGAGTTACTCCTGGGAGAGTTTTACACATTGCAATTAGCTGATCAAGTAGGTGTCTAGAAAGGTGTCAACGGGGTTACGCCTCTGGGAAAACGAGGTTTACATTAATTAGGTTCGTGCGAAAGCATGGGGGACCTCCCTTAAAGTACCGACACTGGCCTGGCTCAAAGATTGGCGAACTTGTAGTGTGTAATTAATCCCGGCTAGTCTTTCCTTTTAGGGTTTGAAGGAAGATTTGATAAAAAGCAGTGGGAGCCATCCTGATTAGATAAGATAATAACCAATCTGATCTTGCACGAGCATACGCTAAAGTGTTTTCTTCTCTCTCTCTCCAGGTAGCGACCATTTCATGCCCTAATGAAGATAATAATATGGATGTATTGACCGAACCCGCATGTTATACTGTGCTGGGGAATGTTGGTTCCGTTCTTTCTTATAAGAGTTATAGGAATGAACAGGATATAGGGGAATGCCAGGATTCCCATGCCACCCGAATGAAGAAAGTACATGTTGATGCATTTTCTTCGGGTGTGTTCGTTACTGAGAACTGTTTCTCCATTTGCTCTACGTCCTGGGTATTAGATACCGGGTCAGGATCCCATATATGTAATCAGTTACATGGGCTCAGGAAAGGTAGAGAACTTGGAGAAGGTGATAAAGACATTAGAGTTGGAAATGGTGCAATTGTTGCAGCTAAGACTGTCGGGGAATATCACCTTGTATTACCAACTGGTAATACATTGGTTCTGAACGAATGCTATTACATGCCGAACCTGATATGCAACATTATATCGGTTTCTTTATTAAGTAAAGAGGGATATAATTTTGTATTACAGGACAATGTTATGAACATTTTCCGTAACCAAAAGTTGGTTGGATCAGGCACGTTATGCAATGGCATTTATGTTCTAAATCAATCAACAGTTCTGAGCATAACAAACACACACAAGAGGAAGAGTTCTGAACTCAACGAATCCTTCTTGTGGCATTGTAGACTGGGTCACATCAATGCGACACGACTAGCTAAGTTGCATAAAGATGGATATTTAAATCCGTTTGAATTTTCATCTTATGACACTTGCCAGTCATGTCTCAAAGGCAAGATGACCAAGACTCCGTTTACGGGACACGGAGAAAGAGTTACCGAACTCTTGGGACTGATACATAGTGATGTATGCGGTCCCATGTCTACACATGCTAGGGATGGTTCTTCATACTTCATTACATTCACTGACGATCTCTCTAGGTTTGGGTATGTGTTCCTGATGAAACACAAATCAGAAGCTTTTGAGAAATTTAGGGAAAACAAACAAGAAGTTGAGAACCAAACCGGAAAAAGTATTAAAATCCTACGATCTGATCGAGGAGGAGAATACTTGAGCATTGAATTCCTGGACTTCCTAAAAGAGAATGGGATTCTCTCTCAGCTAACTCCTCCATATACACCATAGCACAATGGTGTGTCGGAGCGGAGAAACCGCATCCTATTAGATATGGTGCGCTCTATGATGAGTGTAGCTGAGTTACCTGTTTCCTTCTGGGGATATGCACTGGAAACGGCAGCATACCTACTGAACAGGGTTCCCACCAAATCTGTGCCTACCACACCATATGAGATATGGGAAGGGAAGAGACCATATCTTAATTTTATAAAGATATGGGGTTGCCCGGCCTATGTCAAAAGACAAAAACCGGACAAACTCGAGGCAAGATCTATTTTGTGTAAGTTTGTTGGATATCCCAAACATTCGCGAGGGTATATCTTTTACCACAGTGAGGAACAAAGAGTATTTGTTGCTCAACATGCCACCTTTTTAGAAAAAGAATTTCTTGCAAAAGAAATTAGTGGCTCTGAGGTAGAACTGGAAGAGGTTCCAGCTGAACAAAACACAACAGAAGATTTGGTTGAACCAGAGCATTCAGTAGCTTCCGACGAACCTCAGCCTCTCCGCCGATCTAGTGGGTTCCTCGCCCACCTGAGAGATACTACGGTTTTCTCATGGATGGTGGGAGCGAAGATTGCATCATGGAGGATGATGACCCAACTAGCTTCGAGCAGGCCATCACGAGTGGGGACTCAGTGAAATGGCTGGATGCTATGCGGTCCGAGATGGAATCCATGTACACCAACAAAGTATGGACTTTGGACGTTGCTCCTGAAGGGGTAAAACCCATTGGGAGCAAGTGGATCTTCAAGAAGAAACTTGGTGTAGATGGGAAAGTGGAGACTTTCAAAGCTAGACTTGTAGCAAAGGGTTTTCGTCAAAGACCAGGTGTGGACTATGAAGAGACCTTTTCTCCAGTGGCTATGCTTAAATCCATCCGGATCATGCTTGCCATCGCTGCTTATCATGATTACAAAATCTGGCAAATGGATGTTAAGACCGCCTTTCTAAATGGTGATTTAGAAGAGTGCGTGTACATGACTCAGCCAGAGGGCTTCGTAGACAGTGGGAGCAGCGGAAAGGTGTGCAAGCTGCTTAAATCCATTTATGGATTAAAGCAAGCATCGCGGAGTTGGAACATCTGCTTTGACGTCGTTATCAAAGAGTTTGATTTCGTCAAAAACCCAGATGAACCTTGTATCTACAAGAAGGTGGCAGAGAGTAAGGTTGTCTTCCTCGTATTGTACGTGGAAGACATACTCTTGATAGGAAATGATATTCCTATGCTGCAATCGGTCAAGCTCTTCTTATCACAAAGATTCTCAATGAAAGATCTTGGTGATGCCTCCTGCATATTAGGAATTAGGATCTATAGAGATAGATCCAAAAGGATTTTGGGATTGTCCCAATCCAGGTACATTGACACCATACTAAAGAGGTTTAGTATGGAAGAGTCCAAGCATGGGAACTTGCCCACGATCTCTGGAGTCACTTTCTCCAAAGAGATGTCTCCCAAGACTGATTTGGAGAGAGCTCGCATGCAAGGGATACCCTATGCTTCGGCAGTAGGCTCTATCATGTATGCGATGCTATGTACCAGACCCGATGTAGCATACTCACTAAGTGTAGTGAGCAGGTATTAAGCTGATCCTGGAGAGAGTTACTGGACAGCTGTGAAGAGCATTCTCAAGTACTTGCGAAGGACTAGAGATATGTTCTTGGTGTATGGTAACGGAGAACTCCAAGTGGAGTCCTTTACCGATTCGAGCTTCCAGAGTGATAAGGACGACTCTAAGTCGCAGTCGGGCTTTGTCTTTACCCTTTACGGAGGGGCGGTTAGCTGGAAGAGTTCCAAGCAGGAAACCGTGGCAGACTCGACGATGGAGGCTGAATACATCGCTGCCAACGATGCTGCCAAAGAGGCTGTCTGGATCAAGAAGTTCATTACTGAACTAGGAGTGGTTCCATCCATTGAGCATCCAATACCTTTGTATTGCGATAATAATGGAGCGGTGGCTTTGTCCAAGGAACCCAGGTCCCATCAGCGGTCCAGGCATATTCTGAGGCGGTATCACCTGATCCGGGAGATAGTTGATCGCCGGGAGATCGAGATCAGGAGGGTTGACACGAAGAACAACACGGCGGATCCACTCACGAAGGCCATTCCCCAGATACAATTTGAGAGACTCTTCGGGATGCTCGGTATGCGATACTACAGCAGCTGGCCCTAGTGCAAGTGGGAGATTGTTAGTTGTATGTATGCCCTAGAGGCCAGTATTGTACAGATGATGTATATTATATTGGATGCTTGGACATATATAGAGATGACTTTCTTGCTCGATATGATAGTATGCTATCTGGTTACTCTTTATCTTAACATGTACACTTGTCTCTTTAAACTGTCTTATAGTTACATGTTGGTAAAGCCCTTAGGATGTGTACTTGACTACCTGGACTATGATGCAGATCATACTAGTGGGGACATGGTAGTCCATAAGTACATCCTTCAAGGTCCCTAGTCGTGGGTGTATCGAGACGGGGCATCGATATACCAGAGTAGACTAGCGTATACGCCTCTCGACCCATGAGATGGGCGATGGATGATCCCATATCCATTGGTTTTTGACATCAGAGATGGTATACGGGTGCTCAGTGGGGACTGGGTACACTGGACGGACTCGCCGAGAACTCCCAGATGGTATTATACCTCACGTCAGATGGCAGTTCTCAGGTGACACTTGTACAGGTTAGTCTGTAGACCCGAGATCGTCATAGAGTCTTGTGTGATTCCCACTGTGCTTTGATCTCCACCTTACCACGTCCATGAGGGCGTGAAAAACGGTGGTCTTTGGGTATAGTCCCGAGTCATATGGAGGCAATGAGCGATAGGAGGGGTTTCGTCTCTCCCGGTATTGAGGGTTGATGTCGCGCTGTGCTCGATTGGCCGTAACAGGGAAGTCCCTGGCCAGGGCTGATCAGAGATTTGCTGGTAAGTGTTACCAGTAGTTTCTCGACCCGTTATGAGCCTCACATCGGCACGACTTATCGGTTATTGGGGTCTGACGTTTACCACCCCTAGACTTGATATACGACGTATCAGACGAACAGACCGGACTATACGGTAAGTGTTACTGGTTGGATTCACAGGAGTGTGAGCGGGCTAGCTCGTCGATCTTCTGATCGCTCAATACCCGGATGGCCGTTACGTTTAGCAGACCGCTTGCGGCTTATAGGTGCTTGATATGATCATCATCTGCTACCGGCGTATTGACGAGTCTTTAGAGTCCTACACAGAGGTTTCCTGGCTCAAGAGAAACGAAATAGGAGCGCATATGAGATATGTGCGGGACCGAGAATAATGCGTGTATGTGATACCGCATTTCATTCTCGCGATAAATGTTTCGATTTGTTATATTCGATATGACCTAGTTATCGAATCATTGATTCGATAAGTCGATACATTGGATACTAGTCGGTCATGTGCGACATGACCGGATCATTGAATCAAATGTTGATTTAATGATTTAATGTATAATTATATATTTGATATATTACTTTGCATTAGCTAGTACTGGTTCACTTTATATGGATTTTCTCACTCGATGTGCAAGAAGTATATATGATATACTTTTGTGCACTACTTTGTGTCATGTTTGATGATACATGTAGTTTGGTGTTGTGTTAAGACTTAAACCATGGTTATGATAATAGTTAGGGTTTTTATTTATTTACTTATTTATTTATCTATTCTTTTTGATAAATAAATATATATGATAACAAAATGGTTTCTTTCATGAAGCTTGATGAAGCTTCATGAAGCTTTGACTAAAGTGACTATTTTGTCATCATCCTTAACCCTAACCATTCTCATTTGACCATGGTTTATTCTCTACACTTAACCTAGGTTAGAAGATGATAAGTGTTGATTTTATTATTCTTTTTTCACAATACTTATCATATTCTATCTACTTCTTCTTCTTCATCTTCAAGAAAGAAACTATGATGCCATCAATGGCAACTTGAGATCCAAAGTGAGAAATCCAATTCTAAAGTGAACCCACCTCCTATTTCTTCACCCTCTACCTTTTGCCAAGTTGTTTTGGGTGTTTTCTTCACAAGTTTCACAACTTGGTGAAGTTGGAGCTTGAACTTGTGCAACCTCGACGTAGATCATCTTCGGCACGAAGCCGACGACCTATTCCGCTCACTTCTCCGATGAAGCCGTCGCGAGAGTCCGAGATTCGAGATGGACAGCGAGAGGATGCCTTCGTGGAGCCAAGGAAGAGGGTAACCGGATCTACAAAGGTTGTAGCCTCTCTCCTTTAGTTAATATGTTAACTAGATTCGTTTTTCGCCTAGAAATCTAGCCGACGATCCGTATTAGGGTTTCTCGGCACCCATAAAATTTTAAATTGGCATGTTCGATGCCTTGTGAGACCTCTATAGTGTGCCTAGGAACCCTACAGTGTAACAGTTTCATGCTTATCTGGGTTTCTTTTGAACTTTGATCCTCGCCATTCGGCGTTGTATAGTATATTGCTTGTTTGTTTATTTATCCTTAAAATGGTTTTAGATTTCTGGGCTTTTGGCTTACTTGGATCAGATGGAGTCCTTCAGACTTTATATGGTTCAAGGGCCAGTCACGTGCTCTTTTGGGTCGTGACAAATAGCCTCTCGAACTGTGTCTGAGGTATGGCCCTTATGAATGGATCTGCGGTGTTTTTCTCTGTAGCAACTCTCCGGACCTTGATCTCCTGGCGATCTATGATCTCCCTGATCAGGTGATACCGCCTTAAGATGTATCTGGATTTCTGATGGGACCTGGGTTCTTTCGCTAAAGCTATAGCGCCGTTGTTGTCACAATACAGCGGTATTGGATTAATAATGGTAGGAACCACCTGAAGTTCTGTTAGGAACTTCTTCATCCAGACTGCTTCTTTTGCGGCATCGCTAGCAGCTATATACTCCGCTTCCATCGTCGAGTCAGCAACGGTGTCCTTCTTGGAACTCTTCCAGCACACCGCCCCTCCATTGAGGGTAAAGAAATAACCTGACATGGACTTGGAGTCATCCTTGTCACTCTGGAAGCTGGAGTCAGCAAAAGCCTCGATCTCGAGGTCTTTTCCGCCGTAAACCAGGAACATATCCTTAGTCCATCTCAGGTACTTGAGAATGTTCTTTACTGCTATCCAGTGTTTCTCCCCTGGGTCTGACTGATACCGGATCACCAAGCTCAGTGCATAAGCTACATCTGGTCTGGTACACAACATCGCATACATTATAGAGCCTACCGCAAGCGTAGCGTATAACTGACATGCGATCCCTTTCCAAATCAGTCTTAGGAGACATCTCTTTGGATAGGATGATTCCGTGACAAGCCGGTAAATTACCGCGCTTAGAATCTTCCATGCTGAATCTTTTCAATATAGTGTTGAAATACCTGGACTGTGAAAGTCCCAATATCCTCTTAGATCTATCACGATAGATCTGGATCCCCAGAATGTAAGAGGCATCACCCAGGTCTTTCATGGAGAACCTGTGTGACAAGAATTCTTTGACAGATTGTAGCATAGGAATGTCATTTCCTATCAAGAGAATGGCATCCACGAACAAGACGAGGAATACGACAGTTCGTGCTACAATTTTACTACATATACATGGTTCATCTGGATTTTTGATAAAGTCATATTCTTTGACCGTTTCATCAAAACAGATGTTCCAACTCCGCGACGCCTGCTTTAGTCCATAATTGGACTTAAGCAACTTGCACACTTTTCCGCTGCTCCCACTCTGATTGAAACCTTCTGGCTGATCCATATAGACGCACTATTCTAAATTACCATTTAGAAAAGCCGCCTTTACGTCCATCTGCCAGATCTCATAATCATGGAAGGCGGCAATGGCAAGAAGGATCCCAATAGAATTGAGCATAGCCACTGGAGAAAAAGTTTCGTCATAGTCCAAACCAGGTCTTTGACGAAAACCCTTTACAACAAGTCTAGCCTTATAGGTTTCCACCTGTCCATCTACACCAATCTTTTTCTTGAAGATCCACATGCATCCTATTGGTTTTACCCCATCTGGAGCAAAGTCCAAAGTCCATACTTTGTTGGTGTGCATGGACTCTATCTCGGTCCGCATTGCATCCAGCCATCTTACCGAGTCGCCGCTCTGGATGGCCTGCTGGAAACTAGTAGGTTCATCATTATCAATGACGCAATCCTCCCTATCCCCGTCTATGAGAAAACCGTAGTATTTCTCAGGAGGATGAGACGGCCTACTACTCCTGCGGAGGGGTGCGGGAATGTCCTGTTCTTCTGGAACTTCTGGCTCTACTAAACTTTCAGTAGTAGTTTGTGGTTCTGGAATTTCTTCCAGTTCTATTGCGCTCCCACTTTTTTCCTTTTCTAAAACTGCTGTTCTAGAAAATGGGTATTACGAGAAACAAAAACTTTATGTTCTTCTGCGTAATAGAAAAAAATACCCCTTGGAGTTCTTTGGATATCCCACAAACTTACATTATACTGAACGTGCCTCGAGTTTGTCCGCATGCTGCTTTTTAACAAAAGCTAGACATCCCCATATTTTCAGAAACTAAAGATAGGGTTTCTTCCCACTCCACATCTGATATGGTGTGGTAGGCACAGTCTTGGTAGGAACCCTGTTCAAAAGATATGCAGCTGATTCTAGTGCATAACCCCAAAAAGATCGCGGTAACTCAGCATTACTCATCATGGAACGTACCATATCCAATAGGGTTCGGTTCCGTCTCTCCGATATACCGTTATGTTGTAGAGTGTATGGAGGAGTAAGCTGAGAGAGAATTCCTTTCTCTTTTAGGTAACCTAGGAACTCGGCACTTAAGTATTCACCACCTCGATCAGATCTCAGTGTCTTGATACTTTTTCCGGTTTGGTTTTCAACTTCATTCTTATATTCTCGGAATTTCTCAAAGGCCTCGGATTTATGTTTCATCAAGAAAATGAATCCATACCTAGAAAAATCATCCGTAAAAATAATGAAATATGAAAAACCGCCTCTTGCATGTATAGACATTGGACCACATATATCGCTGTGTATGAGTCCTAAGAGCTCGCTCGCTCTTACTCCATGTCCAGTGAATGGAGTCTTTGTCATCTTTCCTTTGAGACATGATTGACAAGTGGCATAAGATTGATATTCGAACGGATCTAAATATCCTTCTCTATGTAACTTAGTTAACCTTGTCTCATTGATGTGACCTAGTCTACAATGCCATAAGAAAGCCTGATTTATATCTGGAGACTTTCTTTTTAGTGTGTTCTGAACATTAAAAATTTGTAATTGGTTTAACACGTATATACCGTTATCTAGTGTACCGGACCAAATCAAACCATGATTAAGGTGGATGTTAACAACATCGCTTACAAACATGAAATCATAACCTTCTTTTGATAACAACGATACTGATATGATATTACACGTTAAACTAGGTACACAAAAACAGTTGCGCAAAACCAAAATATGTCCACTCGTCAATCCAAGGTGATAATCCTCTATGGACACAGCATTCACGCTAGCTCCGTTAGCAACCTGGACGGTCATATCACCAACCTTCAGTACTCTACGGTTTCTCAGTGCCTGCAATGAATTGCATATATGAGATCCTGATCCGGTATCCAATATGTTAATGTATATGCCCTAGAGGCCATTACTGTATCATACTAGTTTGTATATTACTTAATGGATGCTTGGGATATTCACCTTGTATATACAATCTGTAGGGTTCCTAGGCACTCTTGTGAAGGTTCATAAGGCATCAAACATGCCCGGATTAAAATTTAGACGTGCCGAACAACCCAAAGCCGGGATTTTTGCTAGATTATTAGGGTTTAACATGCAAGATGATAACTTTTATCTAAGTGTGAGGGATTACAACCTTTGTAGTCCGCTCCTTCACTTCACAAGCTCCGAGTAGAAGTCCCTTTGCCGCGATCCACGATCTCCCGGACTCATGAGAGGCTCCACGACTCGAACGATCCATGCTAGCTCGAAGTATTCCAAATCTCCGATGATCTACCTCGAAGTTGCAAAGACTCAAGCTTTCTCACTCAAAAGAGATGAACACACTAATCCCATGGGTTAGATGAGATGAGGATGAGAGAGTAGTAATTTTGTTTTCTTTTTATATCATTTTCTCATATTTATTCATCACTTAAGGATTTTCTAGCAAGCTTTTTCAAGAGAGAAGAAGATGATAATGGAAATAGATAATGATTAATCCTTTTGTGGTGAATAGAAATAAAAGTATATGATTGAAGTATTAACCATGGTCAAGGATGAGTGGCTAATAATGTGTAGAGAAACAACTAGAGTTAGGGTTTGGTTGAGTTAAAGAATGTGTCATCCAAAATATCTTAAGAATGACAAAAGCAAAAACTTCTAGAAGATGCATGAAACATCTAACCCAAAACAAACCCTAACCTCAATTAATCATCCTTAAACATGTTTAACAATTAATCATATCATGTCACAATAATATATATCACATATATATTATATATTTGCAACAAATGAAAATAATACAATTAACATATATCGCATATATATCAATGTATCATCCAGTGAGAAAATGAAATAATAAAAAGAGCCAATATTAGATAATGTAATAATATATCATATATATTATTATACATTAAATCATCGAATCAACACTTGATCCGACGATCCGGCTATATCAAATATAACCGACCAATATATCATGTACCGATTCATCGAATCAACACTTGATCCGATGACCCGGTTCATATCAAAATATCGCGAGAATATAATACGGTATCCCATATCGCATTATTCTCGGTCCTGCACATATCACATATGTGCCTCTACTCCGTTTCGCCTGAGCCAAGAAACCTCTGTGTAGGACTCTAAAGAATCGTCAATACGCCGGTAGCAGGTGATGATCATATCAAACACCCACAAGCTGCAAGCGGTCAGCTAAACGTAACAGCCACCCAGGTATTGAGCGATCAGAAGATCAACAAGCTAGCCTGTGCGTTCTCCTGTGAATCCAATCAGTAACACTCCCGTACAGTCCGGTCTGTTCGTCTGATATGTCGCATATCAAGTCTAGGGGTGGTATACGTCAGACCCCAGTAACCGATAAGTCGTGTCGATGTGTGGCTCATAACGGGTCGAGAAACTACTAGTAACACTTACCAGTAAATCTCTATATCAGCCCTGGCCAGGGACTTCTAGTTATAGCCAATCGAACACAGCACAACATCAACTCCCTATACCGGGAGAGACGAATCCCCTCCTATCGCTCATTGCCTCCATGTGATTCGGGACTGTACCCAAAAGCCACCATTTTGCATGCCCTCTTGGACGTGGTAAGGTGGAAATCAAAGCACAGTGGGTATCACACAAGACTCTATGACGATCTCGGGTCTACAGACTACCCTGTACCAGTGTCACCGGAGAACTGCCATCTGACGTATGGTATATCACCATCTGGGAGTTCTCGGCGAGTCCGTCCAGTGTACCCAGTCTCTACTGAGCACCCGTACACCATCTCTGATGTCTAACACCGATGGATATGGGATCATCCATCGCCCATCATATGGGTCAAGATGCGTATACGCTAGTCTACTCTAGTGTATCGATGCCCTGTCTCGATATACCCTCGACTAGGAACAGTTATAGGATGTACTCATCGACTACCGCGGCCCCACTAGTATGATCTCATCATATTCCCAGTAGTTGAGTACAGATCCTAAGGGCTTTATCAACATGTGAGAGTAAAACAATAAACCAATACAAGTCAACATGTTAAGATAAAGTGAAACCAAATATCATACTATCATGACGAGCAAGAAAGTCATCTCTATATATAACCAAGCATCCATTATAATATACATCATATGTACAACAATGGCCTCTAGGGCATATACATAACTACAATCTCCCACTTGCACTAAGGCCAGCTGCTGTAGTATCTCATACCTAGCATCCCGAATAATCTCTCAAACTGTATCTGGGGAATAGCCTTCGTGAATGGATCCGCAGTGTTGTCCTTCGTATCTACTCTCCTGACCTCGATCTCCCGGCGATCAACTATCTCCCTGATCAGGTGATATCGCCTCAGAATATGTCTGGACTTTTGATGGGATCTGGGTTCCTTGGCTAAAGCCCCAGCTCCATTGTTATCACAATACAGAGGTATTGGATGCTCAATGGATGGAACCACACCAAGTTCACTAATGAACTTCTTTATCCAGACAGCCTCCTTGGCAGTATCGTTGGCAGCGATGTATTCAGCCTCCATCGTTGAGTCTGCAACGGTATCCTGTTTGGAACTCTTCCAACATACCGCCCCTCCATTGAGGGTAAAGACAAAACCCAAATGCGACTTAGAGTCGTCCTTATCACTTTGGAAGCTGGAATCGGTAAAGGACTCCACCTGGAGTTCTCCGTTACCATACACCAAGAACATCTCCTTAGTCCTTCGTAAGTACTTGAGAATGTTCTTCACAGCTGTCCAGTGACTCTCTCCAGGATCTGCTTGATACCGACTCACTACACTTAGTGAGTATGCTACATCGGGTCTGGTATATAGCATCGCATACATGATAGAGCCTACTGCCGAAGCATAGGGTATCCCTTGCATGCGAGCTCTCTCCAAATCAGTCTTAGGAGACATCTCTTTAGAGAGAGTGAGTCCAGAGATCGTGGGTTGGTTCCCACGCTTGGATTCTTCCATACTAAACCTCTTTAGTATGGTGTCAATGTACCTTGATTGGGACAATCCCAGTATCCGTTTAGATCTATCTCTATAGATCATAATTCCCAGTATGCAGGAGGCATCACCTAGATCTTTCATTGAGAATCTCTGTGATAAGAAGAGCTTGACTGATTGCAGCATAGGAATATCATTTCCTATCAAGAGTATGTCATCCACGTACAATACGAGGAAGAAAACCTTACCCTCTGCTACCTTCTTATAGATACATAGTTCATCTATATTTTTGATGAAGTCAAACTCTTTGACTACAACATCAAAACAGATGTTCCAACTCCGCGATGCTTGCTTTAACCCATAAATGGATTTAAGCAGCTTGCACACCTTTCCGCTGCTCCCACTATCTACGAAACCCTCTGGCTGAGTCATGTACACGCACTCTTCTAAATCACCGTTTAGAAAGACGGTCTTAACATCCATTTGCCAGATTTCGTAGTCATGGTATGCAGCAATGGCAAGTAAAATCCGGATGGACTTAAGTATAGCCACTGGAGAAAAGGTTTCGTCATAATCCACACCTGGTCGTTGACGAAAACCCTTTGCTACAAGTCTAGCTTTGAAAGTCTCAACTTTTCCATCTACACCAAATTTCTTTTTAAAAATCCACTTGCTCCCTATGGGTTTTACCCCTTCAGGAGCATTTTCTAAAATCCATACTTTATTGGTGTACATGGATTCCATCTCAGATCGCATTGCATCCAGCCATTTCACAGAGTCACCACTCATGATGGCCTGCTCGAAACTAGTGGGGTCATCATCATCCATGATGCAATCTTCGCTTCCACCATCAATGAGAAAACCGTAGTATCTCTCAGGTGGACGAGAAACCCTACTAGATCGGCGGAGAGGCTGGGGTTCGTCGGGTACTACTGAATCCTCTGGGTCCACTAAATCATCTGTTGTAGTTTGTTCTGCTGGAACTTCTTCCAGTTCTACCTCAGAGCCACTAATTTCTTTTTCAAGAAATTCCTTTTCTAAAAAGGTGGCATGTTGAGCAACAAACACCTTTTTTTGTTCACTGTGGTAAAATAGATATCCATACAAATTGCTTGGATATCCTACAAACTTACAAAGAACTGATCGTGCCTCGAGTTTTTCCGGATTTTGCTTTTTAACATAGGCCGGACAACCCCATATCTTAACTCTTTTAAGAGACGGTCTCTTCCCATTCCATATCTCATATGGAGTGGTAGGCACTGATTTAGTTGGAACTCTATTCAATAGGTATATAGTTGTCTCAAGCGCATACCCCCAAAAGGAAATAGGTAACTCAGCTGTACTCATCATCGAGCGCACCATATCTAATAGGGTGCGATTCCTCCGCTCTGAAACACCGTTGTGTTGTGGTGTATAAGGAGGAGTAAGCTGAGAGAGAATCCCATTCTCTTTTAGATAATCTAAAAACTCACCGCTTAAGTATTCACCTCCTCAATCAGATCGAAGAATCTTAATACTTTTGCCCGTTTGATTCTCTACTTCGTGCTTATATTCTCTGAATTTCTCAAAAGCTTCAGACTTGTGTTTCATCAGGAACACATGTCCGAATCTAGAGAGATCGTCAGTGAATGTAATGAAGTAGGAAGAACCGTTCCTGGCATGCGTAGATATGGGACCGCATACATCACTATGTATTAGTCCTAAGAGTTCAGTAACTCTCTCTCCGTGTCCACTAAACGGAGCTTTGGTCATTTTTCCTTTGAGACATGAATGGCAAGTATCATAAGATGATAATTTGAACGGATTCAAATAACCATCCTTATGTAACTTAGCCAGTCATGTCGCATTGATATGACCAAGTCTACAATGCCACAAGTAGGATTCGTTCATATCCGAACTTTTCCTCTTGTGTGTGTTTTGTATATTCAGGACTGTATTCTGATTTAGAATGAATATGCCATTATGTAACGAGCCTGATGCAATCAACTTTTGATCTAGGAATATGTTCATAACATTATCCTGTACTACAAAATTATATCCCTCTTTACTCAATAAAGAAACTGATATAATGCTGCACATCATGTTCGGTATATAATAACACTCATTCAGAATCAGTGTATTACGACTTGGTAATACAAGGTGATATTCGCCAACTGCTTTGGCTACAATACTTGCACCGTTCCCTACTTGAACGGAATGATCACCTTTTCCTAGTTCTCTACCTTTTCGTAGCCCATGTAACAACTTACATATGTGGGATCCTGATCCGGTATCTAATACCCAGGACGTAGGGTGAACTGAGAAACAGTTCTCAATAACTAACACACCGGAAGAAGATGCATCAATATGCAAGTTCTTTTGGGCGGCGTGAGAATCCAGATATTCTTCTATTTCCTGTTCAGTCTTATAACTCTTATAAGAAAGAACGGGTCCAACATTCCCTAGCTCAGTACAATAATTAGGTTCAGTCAATACATCCATATTATTATCTTGATTATGGCATGACATGGTCGCTACCTGGAGAGAGAGAGAAGAAAACACTTTAGCGTATGCTCTTGCAAGATTAGATTGGTTATTATCTTATCTAATCAGGATGTCTCCCACTGGTTTTATCAAATCTACCTTAAAACCCTAAAAGGTAAGATTAGCCGGGATTAATTACACCTTACAATTTCGTCAATCTTTCAGCCAGATCAGTGTCGGTACTTTGAGGGAGGTTCCCCGTGCTGTCGCACGGACCTAATTAAAGTAAACCTCGTTTTCCCAGAGGCGTAACCCCGTTAACACTTTTCTAGACACCTACTTGATCGGCTAATTGTCCTGTGTAAAACTCTCCCAGGAGTAACTCTTACTCGCAGTGGGTATCGGGATCCAACTATATCATAGAAGGTATGCAATCTCATTGCAAATTTCAACACTTGAAATTCCCGATAATGCTTTTACCCCTAGCAACTTATGACCTTGGCTAAGGTCAACAAATCATAAGTGCTAGTCAAGTTTAACCCGTCATTTCTTGATTGAATTAAATCCACCCGTACGACCCTTGGCTAAGGTCAACAAAGTCGCACGACTACCCTAACTCAATCACATCTCATGTTTTAGCAGATAAATACTAATTAGCTACCGTACACCACGCCTTGGCTAAGGTCAACAAACGCAGCACGAATACTAACTAGTCTCTATCTGAAATGACTGAGGGCTACGCAGGTTTTTCAGAAAACCCTGAGCGTAATGAACTTGATATCGTTGTAGAATCGAGTGAAGTTTTGAAAAGGAGTGTTTTTGAGGCTTTTCTTAGTTTCGCTAAAGGGGTCACTCCCGGTGAAGGGATCGTCGGCCCTTTCCTCATCGAATAAGGTGCAGGATATATCATATATACCGCTGTGCAAAGAAAAACACTAAAAGCAATCAAAAGACAAACCGCGTTTTGTAGCATCTGCCAGTTTTTCTAAAGGAGTCACTCCCGGTGAAGGGATCTCGATCCTTTCCTCATCGAATAAGGTGCAGGATATATCGTATATATCACTGTGCAAAGCAAAACTGTAGCTACCCCTTTTATAAAGTTTTGATTCTACAACATCTTTAGGATTCTTTTCTTTTTATTAATCTCATTAATAAATATCCCATCAGCTTATGCTTCCTAAGCATCACAGAAGAAACGAAAGCCGTAATATTTATATATCAGCATATATATATATAATATAAGCATTCGTCTCAGGCAGTAATATGATCTCATCACAGAACATTGCAGCAGAAGAATATATATGAAATATTGGATATACTAGGACGTCCGTGTTTTTAATACGAGCCCGTATAAAACACAGATTCCACGGTCGCGACGAATAGCCAAACCCACATCCTAAGACCCCTACGAGAGCGGCAAGTAACACTGCCAATTCTAGGGTTAGGAGACCCGGTCTCGACTCCTCGAGATAGCCTCCCACTGGATCCTAGAACCCGGTTACTTGTGCTCCCCTCCTTGGGTCTACCTAATGCGGAAAAGTAAATAATATACACTGGTGACATCAACCGCAACCTGGAAGTGCCCCAAATAAAAGAATATTACATTACAAATGAATTTTACATGAATGAAAATAAAAACCCTCATCTCACATAAAACCCCCGGCTATTCAGAACGCGACGATCCAATGTAACATATCACAGCAACACATAATATCACATATCGTCAACGTAAGTAAATATGCTCATCCCAATTGTCGTTGACATATAGCAACGAAACCGGGGATATCACATATTACACTTACGGTCACAGAAAAAAAAGTGTAAAACTATAACATTTGGAATCCACAATCACTTTAGACATCATAAATCCGAAATATCACATACTTCGCATTTCATGCCTAACTCTATGAATTCCACATATTGTATCACATTCCAGATAAATAGACAGTATTAAAATTTCCGAACGGATAATCAAATACCCAAAATTTCCCAAAGTGCTCAACTCTTGAGCGGAGTTCAAATAATCCCAGAATATGTCACAGTACCGGTGATCCAGCCGTAGAAGGGTCAAGCCAACGCCTCACATGTGGCACGCCGTACTGCCCCAAACCCGAAGGTTCAAAAGGCAGTTCAAGACGGTCACATAATCGAGTTAAGGTTTGTTGTCTTCTAGAGGGTCCACCGCTTAACTTGTACAATTTGTCCGAAAGATTTAAAAACCGGAAAAATTTCAACACTTGAAAATTTGCCGTACCGGGAAACAGTAAGTTAATGATATCCGTTCAAATAGTTTAACAGTTTCTAAATATCCGGAAAGAAATACGAATTTAAAATTTCCGATCGAGTCTACTATTACAAAACAAACCCCAGAATTTTCAACACCTGAAACAGATTAAAAATACCCAGAAGCATCAACAAGCACCTACGGACATTATCATAAAAGCCACGTGTTGCAATCCTATTAATCCGCCGCGGAACCGCCGCGCAAGGCATGCTTGCGCCGCGGTTCCGCCGCCGTTTGATCGAATTGGGCGCTCGGATTTTATGGTAATTCTTAGAATTCCCTGCTGATTTTTTTACATATTTTTAATTCAGAAAGATCCCAAAATTTAGAAAATTTCCAGAGAGGGGTCTAGTTTCGTCGTTTCGGGTTCGATCGGAGTTTTAACTTCGTAAACACATCGCCTAATGCTCTAGCTAGGCTCCGATACCACTGTAGGGTTCCTAGGCACTCTTGTGAAGGTTCATAAGGCATCAAACATGCCCGGATTAAAATTTAGACGTGCCGAACAACCCAAAGCCGGGATCTTTGCTAGATTATTAGGGTTTAACATGCAAGATGATAACTTTTATCTAAGTGTGAGGGATTACAACCTTTGTAATCCGCTCCTTCACTTCACAAGCTCCGAGTAGAAGTCCCTTTGCCGCGATCCATGATCTCCCGGACTCATGAGAGGCTCCACGACTCGAACGATCCATGCTAGCTCGAAGTATTCCAAATCTCCGATGATCTACCTCGAAGTTGCAAAGACTCAAGCTTTCTCACTCAAAAGAGATGAACACACTAATCCCATAGGCTAGATGAGATGAGGATGAGAGAGTAGTAATTTTGCTTTCTTTTTATATCATTTTCTCATATTTATTCATCACTTAAGGATTTTCTAGCAAGCTTTTTCAAGAGAGAAGAAGATGATAATGGAAATAGATAATGATTAATCCTTTTGTGGTGAATAGAAATAAAAGTATATGATTGAAGTATTAACCATGGTCAAGGATGAGTGGCTAATAATGTGTAGAGAAACAACTAGAGTTAGGGTTTGGTTGAGTTAAAGAATGTGTCATCCAAAATATCTTAAGAATGACAAAAGCAAAAACTTCTAGAAGATGCATGAAACATTTAACCCAAAACAAACCCTAACCTCAATTAATCATCCTTAAACATGTTTAACAATTAATCATATCATGTCACAATAATATATATCACATATATATTATATATTTGCAACAAAGGAAAATAATACAATTAACATATATCGCATATATATCAATGTATCATCCAGTGAGAAAATGAAATAATAAAGCGAGCCAATATTAGATAATGTAATAATATATCATATATATTATTATACCTTAAATCATCGAATCAACACTTGATCCGACGATCCGGCTATATCAAATATAACCGACCAATATATCATGTACCGATTCATCGAATCAACACTTGATCCGATGACCCAGTTCATATCAAAATATCGCGAGAATATAATACGGTATCCCATATCGCATTATTCTCGGTCCTACACATATCACATATGTGCCTCTACTCCGTTTCGCCTGAGCCAAGAAACCTCTGTGTAGGACTCTAAAGAATCGTCAATACGCCGGTAGCAGGTGATGATCATATCAAACACCCACAAGCTGCAAGAGGTCAGCTAAACGTAACAGCCACCCAAGTATTGAGCGATCAGAAGATCAACAAGCTAGCCTGTGCGTTCTCCTGTGAATCCAATCAGTAATACTCCCGTACAGTCCGGTCTGTTCGTCTGATATGTCGCATATCAAGTCTAGGGGTGGTATACGTCAGACCCCAGTAACCGATAAGTCGTGTCGATGTGTGGCTCATAACGGGTCGAGAAACTACTAGTAACACTTACCAGTAAATCTCTATATCAGCCTTGGCCAGGGACTTCCAGTTATAGCCAATCGAACACAGCACAACATCAACACCCTATACCGGGAGAGACGAATCCCCTCCTATCGCTCATTGCCTCCATGTGATTCGGGACTGTACCCAAAAGCCACCGTTTTGCACGCCCTCTTGGACATGGTAAGGTGGAAATCAAAGCACAGTGGGTATCACACAAGACTCTATGACGATCTCGGGTCTACAGACTACCCTGTACCAGTGTCACCGGAGAACTGCCATCTGACGTGTGGTATATCACCATCTGGGAGTTCTCGGCGAGTCCGTCCAGTGTACCCAGTCTCCACTGAGCACCCGTACACCATCTCTGATGTCTAACACCGATGGATATGGGATCATCCATCGCCCATCATATGGGTCAAGATGCGTATACGCTAGTCTACTCTGGTGTATCGATGCCCTGTCTCGATATACCCTCAACTAGGAACAGTTATAGGATGTACTCATCGACTACCGCGGCCCCACTAGTATGATCTCATCATAGTCCCAGTAGTCAAGTACAGATCCTAAGGGCTTTATCAACATGTGAGAGTAAAACAGTAAACCAATACAAGTCAACATGTTAAGATAAAGTGAAACCAAATAGCATACTATCATGACGAGCAAGAAAGTCATCTCTATATATAACCAAGCATCCATTATAATATACATCATATGTACAACAATGGCCTCTAGGGCATATACATAACTAACACAATCTTGCTCAAAATAGTAGTATGCTACTTGGTTTGTTTCTACTTCAATGTGTACATGTGTTTATTTTAGTATATCACCTATACACATTAGTGGAGCCCTTAGGATCTTTGCTTGATTACCAGCGATGTGATGGCAGTCACACTAGTGGGGCTGGGTAATCTATAAGCACATCCTTATGCAGGTCCCTGGTCGCAGGACTATCGAGACAGGGCATCGATACTCCGGAGTAGACTAGCGCATGCGCTTCTCATCCCAGTGTGGGAGACGGCCTGTCCCACAGCCGTCAGTACGTCGTACTTGAGATAGTATGCGGGTGCTCGTTAGGTTACGGGTACACTGGACAGGACTCGTCGGGAACTGACTAGTTGGTATTATGCCTATCGTCAGTTATCAGTTCCCAGGTGACATGAGTACAGCTTAGTCCGCTGACTTGACACTGTCACTTCACCTCGAGTGTGTTCCCACTGCACTTTGATTACTACCCTACCACGGCTCAAAGGAGTCGTGCAAACAGGTAGTAGTTGGGTGCAGTCCCGAAGCACTTGGAGGCAGTGACGGTTAGACAGGATTCGTCTCTCCCGGTATTAAGGGTTGACATCGCGCTGTGTCTAGGAGAGCCATTACACGAGTAGTCCCTTGCCAGGGCAAACGAGATATACTGGTAGGCTTCCAGTGTTATCTCAGGGTGTTTTGGACTTCGCTCCGGCACGACTTGTACCGCTATTGGGGGACTGACGTTTACCGCCCCTAGGCCCGCCATGCGATGTATCAGACGAACAGACCAGACTGTATGGAGAATTTCACATTCAGGCTCAGTAGGAGTTCAGATGGGTTTCGCCTCGTCAGTCTTCTTGTCGGCATTACCTGGTGACCGTTATGCACAGCTAGTGCCGCTTGCGGTCTGTGGTTAAACCCACTGCCAGCGTAGTATCGAGTCTTTAGAGTCCCACACAGAAAGCTTTTCGCCTTTAGGCAAAAGAGTAGAGGTCGCATGGTTTGACGACAGGTCGCATGGTTTTGCGACAAGGTTCGGTCACATCAGTGCACTTATGCACATACAGAGTCCGGACAGTTTACACTAGCGGGCTTTGGTTTAAGCCAGATCCTAGTGTACCTTTTGGGATTGGATTTATCCAGTTTGCATTCGTGTTCCTCGAAACGCGGATGCGGGTGTGTATGCACAGTTGATGGGGAGACAGAGGCAGCGGATTCTCATTAGGGTTGTTGACAGTTGACCGTTGACTATTGACTTTTTGCTCAACCCTAATGAGAATATGATATGTGATTAACAATTATATTAATTAATTATTATGGTGACATGGTTGTTGACTTTTGTTGACTTTGTTGACTTGTTGACTTTTGTTGACTTGTTGACTTTGTTGACCGGTTGACTAGGCTTGACTAGTTGACCATCATGATAACCATAGCCATCATTTCATGGCAAAGACTTTTGCTTGCTTGCTCATTTGTGCAAAATGAGTGCATGAAATGATATGGTTATGGTTGCTTCAACCATCACATAACACTTGATTTGGTATAATGAGTTATCATTGTTTTGGATTATGAGAGGGTGAAAGACAAAAGAAAGGCTGATTCTCACTTGACCATTCTCTCTCTTGTTCTTGAGCTCTCTTGCTCTTGCTTTCACCCTCTTCCTCTTGCTCCCTCTCTTGACTCTATGGTTCATATGTCTCATGAGTTGAGAATCAAGAACCATAGATAAAATCCCATACAAACTCTTCTCTACTCATTCTAGTTCACAAGGTTTAGCAAACCAAGTGAACTAGTTTCTTCAAAGAACGAAGAAGGAGCCAAAGGTTGGAGCTTTCAGGTGGATCTATCTTCGGCGTAAGGAGACGACGGGAAGAAGCCGATCCGGACCTCCATTGGAGTTTGAAGACGAAAGAGTTCAAGACAAGCAAGGTATAACCCCCTAACCGAGTAGTTAGCAACTCGTAGTTAGGTTGTTAGTTAGATGTTTAACCAAGATCCGGGTTATAAGTCCATGTTACCACCTCTATAAAAATCGTTTTTATCAAATTCCGCATGCCCGAAAGTACCGGGAAAGGTAGCATGGACTTACAGTGGTATCAGAGCCTAGTTAAACTCTATCTAACATGTTAGCAAAGTAGCTAGAAGATCGATCAAAGAAAAGTCCCGAAATGAACCCCGAAATTCGAACTTTCTGTCGATTTTAAAAGTGCTGGAAAACTTTTTTGAAATACACCAAAAATCGGCTCAGGCTTTTGTGTGATCACCCACCAAATTTGGTCCAACGATCGAGTCAAAGCGCCGCGGAAACGCGGCGGGAGCACGATCCCGCCACGGATCCGCGGCCGAGTTGACTTGGCCGAGGTCCAAGTTTGGTGCAGTGTTATTCTGGGGTTGTTTTGGGATTTTTGGAATATATATTTTCTGCCCAGATTTTCCAGAACGAAAATTTTATTTTTGGGTCCCGAAAATCCGTATTTTTGATCGAACTTCTAAAAGACTTAAGCTAACGGGTTTTTCTGTAATGTGATATTTGTATTGAACGTCTGCTAATCGCTATATGTCGATTAGTGGGGGTTATACAAATCTGTGATCTGTAATGTTGCTGGAATGTGTATATGAATATGTTGGATTGTCGCGGGTGAATAGCCGGGGGTTGTGAGACGAGAGTTTTTCTTTTCTTTCAATTCATGTAAATTTGTAAATTGATGTAATAATTATTTGTATGGCCGCACAACCGGGTCGGGGTTGTAGCCATCATTGTATAATTTCTTTTTACTGTTTTTGCTCCTAGGATAGACCCATGGAGGGGGTGCACAAACTACCGGGTATGCCGAAGTGCCGAGTGGCCTACTCATGGAGATGAGGGAGGTTGCTTTGCTTCGGGTACTTGGCGGGTAGTTTGCCGCGCCCGTAGAGGTCTTGGGTGGGGTATTGGCTATTCACCGCGACCGTGTAATCTGTTTTTCGTTACAGGCTCGTGCGAATTACAGATTCCTAGTATATCCAATGTATTCATCTGTGATCTGAAATGTTTATCATTGCAGTATATCTATATATGATATTATTTAGGCGTTGCTTATGTTTTACAGACGCGCTAGCCCAGCCCCCGCTCTGTCGTTAGTTAAGTAACCTAACGGGTAATGACGGGGCCCAGTGGCGAATGCGAATGGCATAAGCGTACGTCATATTTTGGTTGTTTTCTGCAATGGTAGGATTAAATGATGGGACGCATTAAAAGAACTAATGCAAGAATATCACGCATTAAAAGAACTAATGCAAGATAATAAACCAAGTTAAAGTCGTTGGAACACTTTCGAAAAACCACTCGGTTCTTTTCAAAACCAACTTTTAAATGCGGAGCTTGAGCCACTCCTTTTAAAAGCTATCTCGTTCCATCGACCAAATCAAGTTCACTACGTTCACGGTTTTTCCAAAACCATCCGTAGCCCTCCATCATTTCAGTTAAATATTCGGTAGTATTCAAGCTATGTATTTTGACCTCACACCAAGGCATAGTGATTGGTAGCTGCCGGATATTTATCTGTTGCATAGATAGAATGCGTTGGTTTGAGACAGTCGTACTGCCATTTTGGCCTACGTCAAGGGTATGTACGGGTGGGTTCAAATTAACCTGGATAATGATGGGATGAACTTGACATGTGACTTATGACATTTTGACCTCACGCCAAGGTCATAAGAGCATGGGGCAAAAATCCACATCGGGAGTTTCATAAGTACTGAAACTTGCTAGATTTGCATACCATTTGGAGTGTGATGATTCTGGTAGGATTCCTTCAGTTTCGTCACGCGATGATATTTGGATCCCGATCCTACTGTGAGTATATGCTACTCCTCGGGAAATTTCTCACTAAACGATCAATGCTATAAACCTAGTAGGTGCCTAGAAAGGTGTTAGCGGGGCTACGCCCCCAGGGAAAAGAGGTTCTTTAATTAAGGAACTTCGCGAAAGCGTTGGAAAACCTCCCTCGAAGTACCGACACCGGCCTGGCTGAACGTTTAAGCAAGTATTGTGCGGTGGGATTGATCCCGACTAATTCTTCCTTTATGGTTTGAGGAGGGATTCGAGAAACAGTGGGAGCCATCCTGTTTAGACAAACTAAAAACCACTCTAAACTTGCAAGAGCATCATGCTGAGTGTTTCTTCTTCTCTCTCCTAATTGCAGCGACCAATCGATATGACTGGACTTAAGTTACTTCTATATAAAAATATACTGACAGGGCCAAACTACAAAGATTGGCTCAGGAATGTCAAAATGGCAATCACTTACGACAAGCTGGGGTATCTTCTTACCACCAAAGCTCCCCCTGTCCCTGATCCCACTTCCAGCGTCGCGGATGAGGAAATCCGCAAGACTTGGGAGATTGATAGCGCGAAGGCCAAGTGCCTCGTACTTGCCTCGATGGACAATGAACATCAGAGGAGGCACGAGAATATGGACCTGGAATCCATATTTCTTCATACAAAAGAACTGTATGGAGAGCAGTCTCGTATCGCAAGATAGGAAGCGTCGAAAAAGCTATTTTCGGCAAAGATGGCCGTCGGATCATCAGTAGCCGAGCACGTGCTAAAGATGATCGGCTACATTGAGGAGCTCGCAGACCTAGGGACCACATTGGAGAGTGAGCTCTATACGGACATAGTTCTCCAGTCCCTTCCTTCCACTTACGCCCAGTTTATACTGAACTTCAACTTACAAGAAAAAGAGGTTGAACTTTCAGAGCTCCTCAACATGCTGAGGAGCGCAGAGGGCACCCTACAGAAAAGTAGGGAAACATCCACTTTGTTTGTAGGAGGATCATCTTCTTCTAGGTCCAAGGAGAAAGCCAAGGGAAAGAAGAAGAAAGCCCCGCCAAACCAAGGGGCGGTATTAGTAAAGTGGATACGAAGGGAAAAGCTAAAGCAACAAAGAAAGCGGGGAAGCTTGTGGATAAGGAAGAATGCTTCTATTGTCATAAGAAAGGTCACTGGAAGAATGATTGCAGGGCTTGGAAAGCCAGAACACAGGAATTGAAGCAGGTTGCAGCTTCAGCTTCAGGTGTGTATGTTATTGAAAACTGTCTTTCAATAAACTCTACTTCCTGGGTATTGGATACCGGATCAGGATCTCATATCTGTAATTCTTTGCAGGCGTTGAGAAACCGTAGGGTTTTGAAGGCAGGTGATATGACCCTCAGAGTTGCGAACGGAGCTAGCATGGATGCTAAAGCCGTGGGGGACTATCACCTGGGAATGTCAGATGGACATGTTTTGGTTTTGCGTAATTGTTTTTTTGTTCCCAACGCAACTTGTAATATCATTTCTGTATCTTTAGTTTCTAAAGAAGGTTATGAATTTGCGTTTGTAAGTAATGTTGTAAACATTCACCTTAATCAAGTTCTGATTGGGTCAGGTACATTGAGTAATGGTATATACGTATTAAACCAACCACAGATTTTCAATGTCCAGAATACACACAAAAGAAAGTCTCCAGAAATCAATCAGGCTTTCTTATGGCATTGTAGACTGGGTCACATCAATGAGAGAAGGTTGACGAAGTTACATACAGAAGGATATTTGAATCCGTTCGAATATCAATCGTATGCCACTTGTCAATCCTGTCTCAAAGGAAAGATGACAAAGACTCCGTTTACTGGACACGGAGTAAGTGCGAGCGAGCTCTTGGGACTCGTACACAGTGACGTGTGCGGTCCAATGTCTACACATGCGCGAAGCGGTTATTCTTACTTCATTACTTTTACGGATGACTTCTCAAGGTACGGTTATGTCTTCTTAATGAAACATAAGTCCGAAGCCTTTGGAAAACTCCAGGAGTATAAGAATGAAGTAGAAAAACAAACCGGCAAAAGTATTAAGATTCTAAGATCGGATCGAGGTGGAGAATACTTAAGTGCCGAGTTCCTGGACTATTTAAAAGAGAATGGAATTCTCTCTCAGCTTACTCCTCCATACACTCCGCAACACAACGGTGTATCGGAGAGACGGAACCGCACCCTATTGGATATGGTGCGGTCCATGATGAGTAACGCTGAGTTACCGCGATCATTCTGGGGATATGCACTAGAATCAGCCGCATACCTTTTGAACCGAGTTCCTACTAAGACTATGCCTACCACACCATATGAGTTATGGAGTAGGAAGAAACCCTATCTTCAATATCTGAAGATCTGGGGATGTCCAGCTTTTGTCAAAAAGCAGCATGCGGACAAGCTCGAGGCACGCTCAGTACTGTGCAAGTTTGTGGGATACCCAAAGAACACCAGGGGGTATCTTTTCTACTACGCAGAGGAACAAAAAGTCCTTGTTTCTCGTAATGCCCACTTTCTAGAACACCAGTTCTTAGAAAAGGAAATCAGTGGGAGCGCGGTAGAACTGGAAGAAATTCCAGAACCACGGACTATTACTGAAAGTTTAGTGGAACCAGAGGGTTCAAAAGAACAGGACATTCCTACGCCACTCCGCAGGAGTAGTAGGCAGACTCATCCGCCCGAGAGATACTACGGTTTTCTCATAGACGGGGATAGAGAGGATTGCATCATAGATTATGATGAGCCTACTAGCTTCCAGCAGGACGTTCAGAGCGTTGACTCAGTGAAATGGCTGGATGCAATGCGGACCGAAATGGAGTCCATGTACACCAACAAGGTATAGATGTTGGACATTGCTCCAGACGGGGTAAAACCCGTAGGATGCAAGTGGATCTTCAAAAGGAAGATTGGTGTAGATGGACAGGTTGAGACCTATAAAGCTAGGCTGGTAGCAAAGGGTTTTCGTCAAAGACCTGGCTTGGACTATGACGAAACCTTTTCTCCAGTAGCCATGCTGAAATCCATTCGGATCCTTCTTGCCATTGCTGCCTTCCACGATTATGAGATCTGGCAAATGGACGTAAAGACCGCTTTTCTAAATGGAAATTTAGAGGAGTGTGTCTATATGGACCAACCAGAGGGTTTCATTCAGAGTGGGAGCAGCGGAAAGGTGTGCAAGTTGCTTAAGTCCATTTACGGACTAAAGCAGGCATCGCGGAGTTGGAACATCTGTTTTGATGAGACGGTCAAGGAATTTGGTTTTATCAAAAATCCAGATGAACCATGCATCTATAGTAGATTTGTAGCGAGAACTGTAGTATTCCTCGTTTTATACGTGGATGACATTCTCTTAATAGGAAATGACATTCCTATGCTACAATCTGTCAAGGGGTTCTTGTCGCACAGGTTCTCCATGAAAGACCTGGGTGATGCCTCATACATCCTGGGGATCCGGATCCATCGTGATAGATCCAAAAGGATATTAGGACTTTCTCAGTCCAGGTACATCGACACCGTACTGAAAAGATTCAGTATGGAAGATTCCAAGCGCGGTAACCTACCGGCTTGTCACGGGATCACCATCTCTAAAGAGATGTCTCCCAAGACTGATTTGGAGAGGGATCGCATGTCTATTATACCCTACGCTTCTGCGGTAGGCTCTATAATGTATGCGATGTTGTGTACCAGACCGGATGTAGCTTATGCACTGAGTGTGGTAAGCCGGTATCAGTCAAACCCTGGGGAGAAACACTGGATAGCGGTAAAGAACATTCTCAAGTACCTGAGAAGGACTAAGGAGATGTTCTTGGTGTATGGCGGAAAAGACCTCCAGATCGAGGCCTTTGCTGACTCCAGCTTCCAGAGTGACAAGGATGATTCCAAGTCCATGTCGGGTTTTGTCTTTACCCTCAATGGAGGGGCGGTGTGTTGGAAGAGTTCCAAACAGGAAACCGTTGCAGACTCGACGATGGAAGCGGAATACATCGCTGCATCTGATGCCGCAAAAGAAGCTGTCTGGATGAGGAAGTTCTTGAAAGAACTTCAGGTGGTTCTGTCCATTGTTGATCCAATACCTCTGTATTGCGACAACAACGGGGCTATAGCTTTAGCGAAGGAACCCAGGTCCCATCAGAGATCCAGGCACATCTTGAGGCGGTATCACCTGATCAGGGAGATCGTGGATCGCCAGGAGATCAAGGTTCGGAGAGTCGCTTCAGAAGATAACACTGCAGATCCATTCACCAAGGCCCTGCCCCAGACTCAGTTCGAGCGGCTGATCGAGATGATAGGTCTTCGATACGCCAGTACATGGCCTTAGTGCAAGTGGGAGATTGTTAGTGTATATGCCCTAGAGGCCATTACTGTATCATACTAGTTTGTATATTACTTAATGGATGCTTGGGATATTCACCTTGTATATACAATCTTGCTCAAAATAGTAGTATGCTACTTGGTTTGTTTCTACTTCAATGTGTACATGTGTTTATTTTAGTATATCACCTATACACATTAGTGGAGCCCTTAGGATCTTTGCTTGATTACCAGCGATGTGATGGCAGTCACACTAGTGGGGCTGGGTAATCTATAAGCAAATCCTTATGCAGGTCCCTGGTCGCAGGACTATCGAGACAGGGCATCGATACTCCGGAGTAGACTAGCGCATGCGCTTCTCATCCCAGTGTGTGAGACGGCCTGTCCCACAGCCGTCAGTACGTCGTACTTGAGATAGTATGTGGGTGCTCGTTAGGTTACGGGTACACTGGACAGGACTCGTCGGGAACTGACTAGTTGGTATTATGCCTATCGTCAGTTATCAGTTCCCAGGTGACATGAATACAGCTTAGTCCGCTGACTTGACACTGTCACTTCACCTCGAGTGTGTTCCCACTGCACTTTGATTACTACCCTACCACGGCTCAAAGGAGGCGTGCAAACAGGTAGTAGTTGGGTGCAGTCCCGAAGCACTTGGAGGCAGTGACGGTTAGACAGGATTCGTCTCTCCCGGTATTGGGGGTTGACATCGCGCTGTGTCTAGGAGAGCCATTACACGAGTAGTCCCTGGCCAGGGCAAACGAGATATACTGGTAGGCTTCCAGTGTTATCTCAGGGTGTTTTGGGCTTCGCTCCGGCACGACTTGTACCGCTATTGGGGGACTGACGTTTACCGCCCCTAGGCCCGCCATGCGATGTATCAGACGAACAGACTGGACTGTATGGAGAATGTCACATTCAGGCTCAGTAGGAGTTCAGATGGGTTTCGCCTCGTCAGTCTTCTTGTCGGCATTACCTGGGGACCGTTATGTACAGCTAGTGCCGCTTGCGGTCTGTGGTCAAACCCACTGCCAGCGTAGTGTCGAGTCTTTAGAGTCCCACACAGAAAGCTTTTCGCCTTTAGGCAAAAGAGTAGAGGTCGCATGGTTTTGCGACAGGTCGCATGGTTTTGCGACAGGGTTCGGTCACATCCGTGCACTTGTGCACGTACAGTGTCCGGACAGTTTACACTAGCGGGCTTTGGTTTAAGCCAGATCCTAGTGTACCTTTTGGGATTGGATTTATCCAGTTTGCATTCGTGTTCCTCGGAATGCGGATGCGGGTGTGTATGCACAGTTGACGGGCAGACAGAGGCAGCGGATTCTCATTAGGGTTGTTGACAGTTGACCGTTGACTATTGACTTTTTGCTCAACCCTAATGAGAATATGATATGTGATTAACAATTATATTAATTAAGTATTATGGTGACATGGTTGTTGACTTTTGTTGACTTTGTTGACTTGTTGACTTTTGTTGACTTGTTGACTTTGTTGACCGGTTGACTAGGCTTTAACTAGTTGACCATCATGATAACCATAGTCATCATTTCATGGCAAATACTTTTGCTTGCTTGCTCATTTGTTGAAAATGAGTGCATGAAATGATATGGTTATGGTTGCTTCAACCATCACATAACACTTGATTTGGTATAATGAGTTATCATTGTTTTGGATTATGAGAGGGTGAAAAACAAAAGAAAGGCTGATTCTCACTTGACCATTCTCTCTCTTGTTCTTGAGCTCTCTTGCTCTTGCTTTCACCCTCTTCCTCTTGCTCCCTCTCTTGACTCTATGGTTCATATGTCTCATGAGTTGAGAATCAAGAACCATAGATAAAATCCCATACAAACTCTTCTCTACTCATTCTAGTTCACAAGGTTTAGCAAACCAAGTGAACTAGTTTCTTCAAAGAACGAAGAAGGAGCCAAAGGTTGGAGCTTTCAGGTGGATCAATATTCGGCGTAAGGAGACGACGGGAAGAAGCCGATCCGGACCTCCATTGGAGTTTGAAGACGAAGGAGTTCAAGACAAGCAAGGTATAACCCCCTAAACGAGTAGTTAGCAACTCGTAGTTAGGTTGTTAGTTAGATGTTTAACCAAGATCCGGGTTATAAGTCCATGTTATCACCTCTATAAAAATCGTTTTTTATCAAATTCCGCATGCCCGAAAGTACCGGGAGAGGTAGCATGGACTTACACAATACCCAAGAAGTAGAGTTGATTGACAGAAAATTTTCAATTACAAACACATCTGAAGCCGAAGCCACAACTTGCCTCGGGTCCTGGTTCATGGCAATCCAAGCTTTGCAATCCTTCTTCCAATGGCCTTTCCTACGACAGTGGAAGCACTCGTCCTTTGCCACTACTGGCACCACAACCTTTGCCTTTCCCTTGACTCCCACCTTACCAACACCACCTCTCGGATTGGTAGCGGCCTTCTTCTTCCTTCCTTTGGCCCTTATCTTGGACCTGGAAGAGGAAGCACCACGAACAAACATAGTGGGTGTTTCCCTTGCCTTGTGCAAAGTGCCCTCTGCACTCCTCAACATGTTAAGAAGTTCTTGAAGTTGAACTTCTTTACCTTGAATGTTGAAATTCAAGATAAACTAGGCGTAGATGGAAGGAAGGGACTGGAGAATCAAGTCTGTATACAGCTCGTTCTCTAATGTTATCCCGAGGTCTGCGAGCTCTTCAATATACCCAATTATCTTAAGGACATGTTCCCCTACAGATGATCCGACGGCCATCCTCGACTGAAACAAGTTCTTCGAGGTCTCGTATCTAGCTATACGAGATTGCTCTCTATACAGTTCCTTGGTGTAGAGAAATATGGATTCTAGATCCATATTCTCATACCTCCTCTGATGTTCATTATTTATAGAGGCAAGCACGATGCACTTGGCCTTCGCACAGTCTAACTCCCAGGTCTTGCGTATTTCCTTATCCGTGACACTGGATTCAGAACCTGGGACGGCATGGGCCTTTGTAGTAAGGACATACCCCAATTTGTCATAGGTAATAACCATCTTAACATTCCGGAACCAATCTTTATAGTTTGGCCCTGTCAAAATATTTTTATGTAATAATAACTTAAGGCCTATCATGTTCTGGGTCGCTGCAATTAGGAGAGAGAGAGGAAACACTTTAGCATGATGCTCTTGCAAGTTTAGAGTGGTTTTTAGTTTACCTAAACAGGATGGCTCCCACTGTTTCTCGAATCCCTCCTCAAACAAAAAAGGACGAACTATTCAGGACTATTATTACTGTACAATACTTGCTTAACCGTTCAGCCAGGCCAGTGTTGGTACTTTGAGGGAGGTTTTATAATGCTTTCGCGAAGTTCCTTAATTAAATAACCTCTTTTCTATGGGGGCGTAGCCCCTTTGACACCTTTCTCGACACCTACTTGGTTTATAGCATTGATCGTTAAGTGAAAGAATCTCCCGATGAGTAGCATATACTCACAGTAGGATCGGGATCCAAATATCATCGTGTGATAAAGCTGAAGGAATCCTACCAAAATTATCACACTCCAAATGGTATGCAACACTAGCAAGTTTCAGTTTTTTTAGAAACTCCCGATATCGATTTCTGCCCCATGCTCTTATGACCTTGGCGTTAGTCAAAATGTCATAAGCCACATGTCAAGTTCTAGCCATCATTATCTTGTTAATTTGAACCCACCCGTACATACCCCTGACTTTGGCCAAATGGCAGTACGACTGTCCCAAACTAACTCAACTATCTATGCAACAAATGAATACCCAGCAGCTACCAAACACTTGCCTTGGCGTTGGTCAAAATATATAGCTTGAATACTACTGAATATCCAAATGAAATGACGGAGGGCTACGAATGGTTTTGGCGAAACCGTGAACGTAGTGAACTTGATATGATCGAAGGAACCTGATAGCTTTTAAAAGGAGTGGTTTAAGTTCCGCAGTTAAAAAAAATATCTTCTGTTTTAAAATAACCGAGTGGTTTCTTTTAAACTGTTCCAACGATTCAACTTTGGTTTATTTTCTTTGCATTAATATAATGCGTCCCATCAATTAACCTATCATTGCAGAAAACAACAAAAATACAACGTCCTCTTATACCATCCGCATTCGCCACTGGGCCCCGTCATTCACCCGTTAGGTTACTTAACTAACGACAGAGCGGGGGCTGGGCTAACACGGGTGCAAAACATAAGTGACGCCTATTAGATATCATATATAGATATTGTACATTCGTCAGACGCAATAATAGGCATTCCAGATCACAGATGAACATATTGGATTTTCTAGGAATCCGCATTCCTTTTGAACCTGCAAAGAAAAACGGATTAGATAGTCACGATGAATAGCCAAAACCCCACCCTAGACCCCTACGGGTACAGCAAACTACCCGCCATGTACCCGAAGTGAAGCGGTCTCACTCAACGACGTGAGTAGACCACTAAGCACTTCAAAGTACCCGGTAGTTTGTGCACCACACCTTGGGTCTATCCTAGGAGCAGAAAACAGTAAATGAAATAATACAACGGTGGCTACAACCTCAACCTGTATATGCCCAGCAAAAGAATATTACAACAAATTACAATTTACATTTGAATGAAAGAAACACTCGTCTCACAACCCCGGCTATCCATTCACGACAATCCAACAAGTCCACATTCACAAACCAGTAAAAACCATTATAGAAATGTGCAACCCCCTGCTAACCGACATACTAGCAGTTAGGGGAGGTTTACGAACACATTAATCACAACACAGATATAATCCAGTTAGCCAAACATCTTAGAATTTCGATCAAGCAACACAAATGAATCTACTCCAAACAATTCTCTGTGCATATAAAACCTGAGCAGAAACAAAACATCCCAGAAAATACAATATCAACACAGAAGAATAACTGAGCAAATTTGGGTTGACTCGGTGTCAACTCGGCCGTGGATCCACGACAGATCGCTTGGATCCGCGGTGGTTTGGTCAAGTTACGATCCCAAATTTCTTCACAATCCTTAAAATACCCTGCTTGTATTTTTAAGGGTCCCTAAAAAATTTTTAGACCCCGTTTTAAAATCGCCAGAACCTAGGTGAAAACGTCGTATTTTCGGGATTATTTTGCGATCGAATTTCTAAAGACGCTGCTAACATGTTAGTTATGGTTTAGCTTGGCTCTGATACCACTGTAAGTCGATGTTAGACACCCACAGGATGCGGGAAGGCGGAATAGGTAAAACAATCATTTTGTTCAAGTTAACATCGACTAATTTTACGGATCTTTGCTAAACCCTAACTAACAAACTATCTAGAAGTGCTAAACTACTATGATAGATGATTATATCTCAAGATACTAGTCCTTCTTATTCTTGTTGTTCACCTCCTCGTCAGCCTCCTCGATATGATAGAAGATCCACCCGAGAGTTCCTCCTTCAAGGATTAACCTCTCACTTGAGATAACTAAGTGGCTAAAATTGCTAATCCAAGTGATCTAGAAGATATAGAAGTGGATTAAGGATCTATTAGTCATGCTAACCCTTGGGATCTCAACACATGAGAGGATTAGGGTTAGATTTAAGAAGTGGAGAGCTTGAGGAGAGAGAATGTGCTTTTGAGAATGAAATGAATTATAACTCAATTGTGTATATATTATGAAGCATAAAATATCTTGCACAAATATCTTCATGCTTCATTTAATACAAATGAATGAATCATCTAAAGAGTCATTAAAACAATTAATGTTTCATTAACTCATTTGGATGAATCATCTCATGAGTCACTAATTCATTTAATACAAATTACACATAAGCTCTCCACCTACCTTTCTTCTAGAAGCTTCTCGACTAATTACGAGAATGCCCCTTCCATCCGTAAAACACGGATATTCTGAGACTGCATAAATCCAATAATCCAGTACTAGAATCTGGCTTAAACTAAAACCCGCTAGTATAATCTGTCCGAACATCATACGTGCACAAGTACACGTATATGTCCGAACCCTGTCGTAAAACCATACGACCTCTATATCGTTTCGCCTGAAGTAGGGAAACTCTCTGTGTGGGACCCAAAAAACTCGAAACTACGCTGGCAGTGGTTTTAACCACATGCCGTAAGCGGCACTAGCTGTACGTAACGGTCCCCAGGTAGATGTTGATAAGAAGGCCGATGAGAAAACCCATCCGAACTCCTACTGAGCCTGATGTGAAAATCTCCGTACAGTCCGGTCTGTTCGTCTAAGACTATCGCATATCGGACCTAGGGGTGGCAAGCATCAGTCCTCTAAAACCTGTATAAGTCATGTCGGAGTGAAGCCCATTACACCTTGAGAAGCTACTGGAAATCCTACCAGTAAATCTCATTTGTCCTGACCAGGGACTTTGCGTAATGGATCTCCAAACACAGTGCGATATTAACTCCCAATACCGGGAGAGACGAATCCTATCTAACCGCCAATACCTCCAAGTGCTTCGGGACTGCACCCAACTGCTACCTGTTTGTACGACTCCTTTGAGCCGTGGTAGGGTAGCAATCTAAGAATAGTGGGAAAACACTCGAGTCGAAGCAGCAGTGTCAAGTCTGCGGACTATGCTGTACTCATGTCACCTGGAAATTGTTAACTGACGACGGGTATAATACCAACCAACAGTTCCCTGCGTGTCCTGTCCGGTGTACCCGTAACCCAACGAGCACCTGCATATTATCTTCAGTATAACGTACTAATGACTATGGGACAGAACATTTCCCCTGCTGGGATGAGAAGCGTATACACTAGTCTACTCTGGAGTATCGATGCCCTGTCTCGATAATCCTACGACTGGGGACCTGAAAAAGGATGTGCTTGTAGACTACCCAGCCCCCACTAGTTTGACTGCCATCACAACGCTGGTAGTCAAGCAAGATCCTATAGGCTCTATCAATATATATTCGTGATATGCTAAAAAAAACATATACATATATTAAGATAGATGTAAACCAAGTAGCATAGTACTATATTGAGCAAGACTATTAATATAACTGTGAATATCTCAAGCTTCCATTAAGTAATATACAAGCTAGTATGATACAATAATGGCCCCTAGGGCCTATACACTAACATACTAGTTTCTTATTTGGAGCGATTTCTAGGTTATTGTTTCTAGTGCTTGCATAAAAGTTTTTGTTTTCACTTCCGTTTTTACGGCGAGTTTAGCGGCGTGAGCACTAGGACCTACTTACAGCACGTGACACTGACATTCAGAGCCCAGGCATGCTACCCAAGCATGCACGAGCCTGGTGTGTGGGCCCAGGTGAGCGTGAGCTAATGCGGGGAGGGGGGGGCTAGACGCATGCACAGGCATGTGTGCGCAAGCGCGGCTTGAAGCTGGTCGGGTTGGTTATTGCGAATCCTATTCGTAATAGGAATTCGAACCTGATATCTTGTGTTTTTACTTTGTGTTCCCTGTTAAGTATGAAATTTTCTCTAGGGTAAATCTTGTATGTTTCGTTTTGTGTGTTTTCTTTTCGTGTGATTTGATAACCATTGACAGGGTTTTTTCGTTTTATCTAAAACTCCCGTCTTGGATTTCCGCTGCGTGCGACACGTGATTGTTAAAACAAAATAGCCCCCGAGCTTTTAATGGGACATTTACACCGTCCCCAGGTGTTTGATTTTTCTTTAAATCTTTCAATCCAAGAGCTTCTAAATTCTAACATCAAATGGGAGTTCCTTGTCCACTTTATCCAGTAGACAAAGTCCAGTGGTTTTTGAGAAAAGTAAACAAACATCCAAGTACTCTCTCAAAAATTGAAGCGCCTCTTCAGTTCTCACTTCAGTTACCATCCTGTTCTCTCTTTTCATGCATCATGCAGTTACGATCACATAGAATCTTAGAGCAGCACACAAATCACAAGTGTTAAACTAGCAGGTTACGCTTTTGCTGATTTCCAGAATCATGGCATTCAAAAACTCTCTCATACACTAAACGTACGTACCATTGTGACTACAGTATTTTCTACAGACCATAGCGTACGATCCAAACCCTAGATTTCTGTCCTCTTGCTGATGTCAGACGTGGTCCCATTCTCTCAAGGTCCCTTTAATGGCGCCTAGAGCACTTCAAGCTCTCACCTCTCTCTCTCTCTCTCTCTGCAGAAAACAGAGCTCCCCTGCTTTAATAACCGTATTTAAAGCCCCCTCTTCATTCCACCAATCTCTCTCTCACAGCTCCATAGTAACTTCATCTTTTAGAGAGAGAAACAGTGAGAGGTGAAAGATTGAAGCCAAACAAAATCCTTTGCCTTCGCTCCCACGCTTCCTCTTTCTCTCTCTTACTCACTCACTAGTCTCTCCGCCCTCCTCCTCTGCTCTGTACAGAGCATCAGAAGAAAAAAGAAAAGAGAAAAAAAGAAAGAAAAGAAAACCCAAGTCCCCAAATCTCTCCCCTCTCATTCTCTCTATATAAACATCCCTCACTCCCATTGTACAAAACAGAGCAAAATGGGTTCTCTGTTTCAACAAGAAGCCAATCCTACGTGGCTCCGGGGCCCACTCATCGTCGGCGCGGGACCCTCGGGCCTCGCCGTCGCGGCCTGCCTCTCCACCCTTAGCATCCCTTCAACAATCGTGGAGAAATCCAACTGCTTGGCTTCCCTTTGGCAACATAAGACCTACAACAGGCTCAAGCTCCATCTCCCCAAACAATTCTGTGAGCTGCCCTTGATGGGTTTCCCTTCAAGCTACCCAAAATACCCTTCTAAGGAGCAGTTCATCTCCTACCTCGAGTCCTACGCCGAGGCCTTCTCCATTGAGCCCAGGTTTGGGTGTGGGGTCGAGAGAGCAGAGCATGATGAGGAGCTGGGGGCTTGGAGGGTCTGGGCTCAAAATGGTGAGGTTTTCTTGAGCAAGTGGCTTGTGGTTGCAAGTGGAGAGAATGCAGAGGCATTTGTGCCAGATGTTATTTGGACTGAGAGGTTTGGTGGGCGTGTGTTGCACACGTGTGGGTACAAGTGTGGGCTTGATTTTAGAGGGGAGAGGGTGCTGGTGGTGGGTTGTGGGAATTCAGGGATGGAGGTCTCATTGGACCTCTGTAGGCATGGTGCTAAGCCTTGCATGGTTGTTAGAAACAATGTGAGTCTTTTTTATCTTTTCCCTTTTTTATACGATGGAGTTAAGTTTTATAAACTGTGAGTTCTGTAAAGTTCGCAAAACTTAACTTTAAAATGCTGTCTTTGCTATGTTAGGCATCCATTTTGTAGCTAAACTTCAATATGATCAGAGTTCAACTCTATTTTTCCAAACACATCTTACAAAGATGATCATAATTTATTTGAAAATGGAGTTTAGGGCTTGCAAATCGTAGTTTGCATATCCTCTGCACCTTCACTTAAAAATAAACTCTAGTTTTCCCAACTCCATACCCAAACATGCAAAGCCATGCTCTAATTGTTTTAGTTAGCATGTGCTTTAATGATTTTTTCTTTCTTTCTTATAAACATATTGTCTTTGGATGTAGCACTAGAGAGCTAATTTGAAGATCTCCTACACCATATGCCTGTTAAATTATATTAGATACTCATTAATAGGTATAGTAAGCATGAGAGCCATTTGTTCTCTTTATGTTATGTTGTGATGCATGTACTTTAGGCTAGCTCATTTGTTTTCTTTCTTTTATGCTCAGTGATTTACAAACACTTTTCTTGTTTATGGTTTTTATTTTTATACAATTATACTAATAGATTAGACTCTTATCTGAGAGTGTTAATGGAAATATGCAGTAAAACATTTCATAAATGCTTTTTTCCAATTATTTAAATAACGAAGAGTTCCTAGACTATATGCTAGCTAGTATTTAATAGATAAAAGTTTATTTTCTTAATAGTGCTAATTTATATTGTTGTTAGTCCTTTTGTCATTTGAGTATAAAATAATTAACTTATTACAATTTTTTTTTATAAAAATTATATATCAGGTGCATGTTTTGCCTAGAGAAATGTTTGGGATGTCAACATTTGGAGTAGCCATGGCCCTCCTCAAATGGTTGCCATTAAAGCTTGTGGACAGGTTTCTTCTGGCCATGGCCAACTTAATTTTGGGTGATACTGACAAGCTTGGCCTCAAAAGGCCCAAAATTGGTCCCCTTGAACTGAAGAACCTCACTGGGAAAACCCCTGTTCTTGATGTGGGCTCTCTCTCTCAAATCAAATCAGGAAACATCAAGGTATACATCTAATTAACAAAATTTTTATTCTTTCATATATATATATATATATATATATATATATATATATAAATTGCAAGGAATCTCCTCATTTTTGCTCGATTAGTACAGAAAATAAACCATCTGATTTTCTACTGTGTTGGTATGAAAAATACCATCCTATATGTCAATCAAACTTCCTTTGCAGGGACTTTAAATGATATATGAGCAACTGTTTCAATTCTCATTGAATTCACTTTACATAAAGAAAAAAATATATAGCGTAGTAAGATTCTAGTTGTATAGTACCTAAAAAGACGTGGAACAATGAGACGCGTTAGAATATAAAACACTTGTTGTAATTTCATCATAACTTACAATTTTGATGCAATAGAAGAGGTCAGCCTTCCTTCTCTTAATTTTCATTATGAAGGTGATGGCAGGGGTGAAAGAGATAACAAGAGAAGGGGCAAGGTTTGTGGATGGGAAAGAGGAACAATTTGATTCAATAATACTGGCAACAGGGTATAAAAGCAATGTTCCTTCATGGCTCAAGGTATTATTTCCTCTTTGATGTTAGTTCTATATAAATGAAGAGGTCCTAAAGTTATGATTCAGTGGCTCAATCCATGAAAATTTTATTTGATGCCTTGAAGGAGAAAACCCCAAAATTTACTTGATAGATCTTTTTGTTGGTTCTTTATCTCTCATAATTAATAATCTTGTATAATGTTGATAAATCAGATTTTTAAGGACATAAAACATTTATGTTGGTTTGTTTTTATTTGATGTTGGCCAGCAGAGCAGCAGAAGAAATTTTGACTAATAAATTAGGGTACTAACTTAATAACAAGGCCCCAGCCATAAATTAGTTTGAAAACATGCTCCCTGCTCCCTGCTCCCTGAAAAGAGTCACATTATCCCCTTTTGGGGTACGTCTCTTTTCTATCAAATTAAGATGTGCTCCTTGTGATATCACAAGCTTATAATACTCCATACTAACAATTATAACTTCAAAATATGATTAATTAACCACAAAGTTCAAGCTACATGGATACAACTGTTAGGGCACTTGCGACACTTGCAATTAAGAATGTAGAATGAAAATTGTGTAATATTTCGACTTATGGTCTGTTTTTTTTCTGGCACTGGCCTGTAAGCCCTAACCTTGGCACACAAGCACACTTACTCACACCACACACAAGCACACAACACACACACTCATGGAATCCACTGATTTGCCTCGAAAGCGTTAATTAATGGCCACTTTCTCTCCTGGAGTTTCTGGGTTCGAACCCTGCAACTTGAGCTAATATTGATAAAACTTGTATGCAAACAATATGTGATGAAGGGCTTATATATAACAACACATGCCCATTACTGACAAAAATTTTACTTGTTTTTTTTTTTATGCTTGTAAAGATGTCACATGGGCTTTTGTGACATCATGGGCATGTTATTTAGAATTCGGGCATTTTGTAGCTTCATGAACTAAACACAACCCATTCTGACCTACTTTGCATTGTAATAGCATAGAGATGATAATTGTAGCATTTATAACTTTTTGAATAACCACCTAAATATGTCATTATTCCTTATTAATCTTATCGATTAATTGCTAATTATCTATATTTCAATTTTGTTTTAGGGTGGTGAGGATCTCTTCACAAAAGAAGGCATGCCCAAAACTCCATTTCCTAATGGTTGGAAAGGGGAAAAGGGTTTGTACTGTGTTGGCTTCACAAGAAAAGGCTTGCTCGGCACTTCCCATGATGCTTGCAACATAGCGAAAGACATATCCCTCAATTTCAACCACAAGACAAAGATCCCACATCTTTGACTTGCTACACTTTTGTTTGCCTTGTTGACTTAGTCAATCATATCTAGAGCTTGTTGATCCTCTCCCTGTACATTACCCAATTTTGTAAGGGGTCAACCTTTGTGCTTACACTTCCTTTCTTGAATATAGCAATGAAAAAGGTTTGGTCTTTTAATGCAAAGTATGCTTCTGATTCTAATTTCAGAGGGCTACCTGAACAAGAAGAAATATATGGTTCCAAAGGTCAACCTTTTTTTGGTTTAATTAAGAATGAGATTTATTAAGCCTGGGGATGTATTTATTTGTTGCAGAGAGGATGCAGAAGAGTGAATGACAAGAAACAAATTGATATGATTTTATGGCAGGGCTTTGGGTCGGCCTTAGATTCCCAAAGAGGGTAATAACCGGAGGACCCCACCATGGTTTTACATCATGTTAAATTTTGATAGAATGCTAGCTTTTGAGGTTGCAAGAAATATCTCATCTGCTCTTAGGGTAATCACTAATTAAACAACCCTACATTTTATCTCAAATAACATTTATTATCTGATTTATTAGCACAAACTCATAAGCATTCATCGATCAAAACCTTCAAAATGGTTTAAAATAACACAAACAAGTTCTAGATTTTTTTTTTCTCCCAAGCAAAATAGGGAGCCCCGTTATTTTATTATATTGAAAGTTTAAAATGGGCCAAGCCCAATACAAAAAAACCTACTACAGCTCTATATAAACGAAGGAAGAGAGCCTAGGGTTAGGGTTTCTGAGAGAGAGAAGTGGCGAAGGAGAGAGAAACATCTCCTTGTCTCTCCTTTTGCTTCTTTCTCAAACAAAAAGAAACCCTAGATCTCAAAATTCTTCGCTGTTACACCATATTACAAGAAAAAACTCTTAGAAAGTGTACTAATCCATGACCTCAACTCAAAAGTAAGAAACAAGTTCTGGAGTTGCAACATTTAACAGTGGATAAGTAACTCAAAATGATATGATTAAAAAGTGGGTTTTTTTACTTAAAGTCCGTCGAAAACTGAGCTAATCACTAACCCCCCCAATCCTTGATAATTACTTATTACACCTCCCAAAAACATTAAAGTTACGTCATTTTACCCTCCCCCACCCACCCACCATAAGCCCTTTTACTTCACTCTGTTAGTGTATTAGTGAAGAAAGTCGTGTTAGGGTTATCAAACCTTTCAAACCACTCGTATTCATTCTTCTTCATCTAAAATTCCAAATCAGAACCCCTGGTTGAGGAATATGACTGATATTCCATTACTAATTGGAGATATGAAACCCTAATTCCGAACCCTTAATTCCAAGTAGAGGCTCTAATTTGAAATTTTCGATGAAATAAAGCGAATACAAGTGGGTTGGGAGGGTTTGATAACCCTAACCTGACTTTTTATATTAATGACTAACGGAATGAAATGAAAGGGCTAGTGGGGCTGGGGGCATAAAATAATGCAACTTAAACGTATTGTGGGTAATAAGTAATTACCAAGTTTTGGACGGGAGTTAGTAATTAGCCTACTTTTTTTTGGTGTGGGGGTGGGGAGGGGGGAGCTTTAAGTAAAAACCCCATAAAAACTACTTAAAAAAGAGATTGAGAAATTCTGCAAGACTTGTATAAGAATACAACATTATGATATTGTGAATTAGAATGTCGAATATCTAAAAGTAAAATATAAATGTACTTGAAATGTGAATGTTGAGATGGATGCATTCAATATTGTAGAATATTTTGTGGATTCGGAAGTAAAGTAACCTTCATGTCCCGTTTATATAGATATATATATATATATAGAGAGAGAGAGAGAGAGAGAGAAAGAGAGAGAGAGAGAAATAAACATTAAACATAAATCATTTCAAACTTAAGCATGAATTCTACTCAAAAAGAATAATTCTTATTTAAATTTGAACCTAGCAATTAATTCACGTTTGAACCAGATTAGGTTGTCATCTGCTATGATTTCTTTTTAATAGGCGGAAAGAGAAAGCATTTTCCTAGAAGGAAGTGCATGAGTCAGTGCCCTAAATATGCTACTTGTTGCTCAAGACAGTGCAAGTAATCCCAAAATCCCCGGTCATCATCTTTAGATGAAACTTGATGCCCTTTCTAGACGTCATCCTCGATAAAAGATGCACCTAGTGATAAAGGCACGAAACCTGATGATACTCATAAGTGAGGATTCCCCCGATCACGGAACGTAGTAAATGATGTGTCACCCATATATGCCAACTAGATTTCTGGGATCTACTGAACTGGAATAAGTATAATACGAAGAGAACATTTCTCGGTACCTCGCCTCTAAGGCTAAGTCCGAGAAACAGGCTCCGACCTCTCGGGGTCTCCCCCTGCGTGCATTTCCATTTCGACCAACAACCGGTTAATAGTTCGTCTCCGAGATATCCTCGAGCTGAGCTTCCTCAACCTCCATGTCGTCTCGACCAACTCGGGATCGGTAGCGTAAAGCCCGAACTTTCTTGGATTGAGCATCCCCAACTTCCCGTTTACCAAGTGTCACGACCCGAAAGTACGGAACATGACCGGCACTTAAACTACGAACGTCTCGAAACGTACGTAATCTAAGTAAACCGAAAACCCAGAAATCCAAACCAAGAAAAGTAGCAGAGTGCAGGAAAAACCAACTTAAAGCAAGTAATTTCAATAGCATAAGCCGAATTATGCAGTTTTTAAAACATCAAAATTTTACTGAAAATTTCGGCAGAGTCTCCTTTGTAAATACTGGCCCCCAAACGGGATACAACATGAATAGTATACGAAATCAAGAAAAAGGCATCCCCAAGCGGGAGCTAGCTCTTCGTCAATCGACGGTCACAACCACACAAGCAATATAATATACAACGCCAACGGCGAGGATCAAAACTCAAAAGGAAACTCAAAACCACCAGAAATATAACGAGCGACTCTAAGGTCGAAAGAATAAACAACACTGGTCTCTATCTCAATAAGTACATGTTTGGTTGATTGAATTTACTAGGTACAACGGAATAATATTATACAAGGTAATATGATGAGTACGATACAAGAAAAACCCACCTACTAGCAAGTCACCCGAATGAAACTGAGCCCGCAAAGCCGTAATGAAACCTGTACGGCAAACCTGCAAGAAACTGGGGCACAACGGGGGTGAGTTGCCAACTCGTGAATAGAAAAACATCTACGCACAGAAATCGCATAAATAACGCAACCTAGGTCAATGATCATAATATATCCTCAAATATATGAATAACACGTAGCCTATAACAAGGCTAGGGTAAATATCTAACCCGAGTGTAAACTCATGTGTCCATGTCAGTGCCTCAGGTAGCAATATATCATATGAGTGAGGTATGAATGCATGAAAACAGAATACATGTAAATGAAGAAACTGTTTTCATAAATTAGTGAGATTTCTATACTTTTAAAGTGAGGTATCATAAATAAAATCAGTATCAACCGTGTCTAGCATCGAAACAAAACATAAACCTCACTGTCTCGAAATATCAATGTCTCAATCTCAATATCTAGCGCGCCATCAGTCTAGACCGGCCCCTACCATCCATCTCAAGACCACGACGGTATCCTCCGGATATCCGACGCGTCGGGTAATATCACCGGTAGGTAATCTGTCCCCTGCCAGGCTCAACGTCAACACCACATTCATCTTGCCCCGGGGTACCATACCGGGTCCACCATGTACCCGAAACGGTTCCTCCACTCCTCGAATCGGGTCTCGAAATCCATCAGCAAACTCATGGTGGACGATTCATACATCATAGGAAAACCGCACTTTTTATTTTAAAAGAGAGAAAAGGTTTATTTATGTTTTTGCGGTTTTCCTCCAAATCCAGAAAATCTCATGGAAATCCGAATCCAAAACCTCAATAACACGTAAAATAGTGAATATATGCATGAGAATCCATGAATGCGGCATAACGATGAATAACAGTATGCATGAAGTAGCAGGTAATCACTACAATGTCTAAACTAAGATATAAGGCAAGTACACTAATATCATGTCTAACTATTAGTTAACAGGCTATGTCAAGCAATAATATTTTCTAAGGTGTACGTGACATGGCAATTACCGATGAAGATGTGTGTGAGCCGGCAAATAAGTGTACGTGGTACATACGCATCATCGGTAATGGTGCTAGTGTCCTAACAGCATGATGTCAACAATGCAATATGAAATAACAATGTAAATATGCGATGCGTAGCGAGCAACCAAAATGAGCGGGAGCTAAAAACTAGACGCAACTATAACTAATCTGCATTAATCTAATATAAGTCCTACAAATGGTGCCATTTGAAATATCCCGAACCGCGGGGTTTTGAAAATAGGGCTACGGTGGTTTTTAAGAAAGGATACGTCTTTTGAAAATATCCGTAGATCCCTTGACCTGTCTTTTAAAATACCCACGATCCGCTAGTTTTGAAATAGGTAGGAGTCTAATCTAATCTAACAACTACACTAAACTATACGGCTAAACTAACAAGCTGAACTACAGGTAAGGAAACCGCCTAACATCTGAGTCGATCCATATACATACCTGTATATGTATAGTCGGTGATCCTGCCTCAATAATATCATATCCGATACCATATCTATAATCAGGCATCCCAAGTCAAGGGTGCGGATCAATCATCAATATAGCTCGTACGTAAATCCGTCGTACGGCATCCCAAATCTGGGTACGGGTCAATATCACATTCATCCTACTATTCACCTAGTATCCTCTTTATCCAAGATCATAGTCTAGGGTACTGACCTATGTCTTGCACAATACTGATACCGCCTAAGTATGAATGGACGTGTGTGAAACACTACGTCAAGGACCTGCTACAACGTCATGTCGTATCTCAAATACGAACCCTGCTAGGTCACCGAATTCACAACCTCAATACAAATCTCATCGACTCATCTCAAACCCAAATATCATCCTCAAATCCGTATGTGAACACATAGTCCCATACCCATGTGAACACATAACTATATTTTCCGTAAAGCACAAAAGAAGGAAGAAAGTATGCAAGTATGGGTTGGTGTGTGCATGTGTAGTGCGACCACTACTCTAGGGTTTCACGACACTAAATCATCCAAGAACACCAAATATCCATATTATCATCAATATACTCAAAAAATATATAAACAATATATATATGTGTGTATACGTATTCGTATACATCACCACGAATTGCGGGGGTGCTATACACCATCCACCCGACTTCTCCCCGCAGATATAAATCTACTCACCTGGTCCTCGCCCGTCGGTGCCGACGTCGCCACGCGCTTGCTTGTCGTCTCGAAGTCCACATGGGGTTACCTACATATCATAACGCACCATATCGCATTAAAACTAAATTCGAAATCGAAACGGCATACGAAAATCAAATCGGCACGCGTATCACGCATAGGTCCAAACCTATCGCCTACGCATGCAAGAATAGTCAAACCAACCCTCGATGTCGATGTACAAACGTCAAACCATCGAGAAAAATCCAATCACACTCATTTGCACATTCACGAACACTAATTTTAATATAAACCAGGTTAAAACTCACAAAAACCCCAATTTCACTTAAAAAGTCATTTTTCCGAAAATCTAGCAAGCACAATTCGCCGTTTTTGTACAAAACATGACGTTTAAATGAATGTAGCAGCCAATATACTTATTAAATATCTTAAATAAGTCATATAAACAATTCCCGGAATTTAATCTCATTAAATTCCAAAACCCCTAATATTCTAGTTTACAAAATACCTAAAATTTAACAATTTCAAAGCAAAAATGCACAAACTACAATCTAGGTTGGATTTCCATGATCTAAAGCATTAAACCACACTTAATAAAGTTAATGAAGTCATGAAAAACCTAAACACGTTTTTAATCCCAAGTATTTAACCAATTTCAAAAACCTAGTAAGCAAATTAGCAATTTAACACAATTTTAAACTAACCATTAGCACAAGCTACTAATCTTGTATTAACATGACAAAAGCCTAAATATAACACACAACCATACACTAATTTTACAAAACCCTAACTTGCATTCAAATTCATAACTTGAATTTCAAAACTTGCAATTAAACTCACATATCCAAATTAACACTTAATTAATTTAGCTTAAGACATTAGTAACAATTTAAGCAACAAAAATGTTTAGAATTATACCCAAAACATATGAAGATCCACAAGCACACACATAGCCTCCCAAATTGGAATCTTGTTCCCTAGATCCATACAATTTTGGCTAAGCTAAAATGGGTAGGAGTCGGATTTGGGTTTTGTGATTTTTTTGATGGATTTTGGGGCAATTTTTGAAGAAGTTTTGAAGAGAAAAGAGAAGGGGAATGGGGGGGGGGCTGTTGCTGCTGTAGGAGGGAGGGAGGTCGGCTGAATTGGAGTGGGAGAGGAGAGAGAGGGAGGTAGAGAAAGTGGGGGTGAAAGTCAAGGTCAACCAAAGTCAAAAGTCCACCTAATTCACCCATTTTCTTTTCTTTTCTTTCATATCTTTTCCTTTGAAAATCAAGTGGGGAAAAATATGGTGGCTGCTGAATTCAGCCATGGGGAGGAGTAAGTGGGGGTGTGTGGGTGTGGGTACGGGTGTGGGGTGATGAAAAATGATAAATACAATACCCCAAACATCCATTTACGCTAAAAAAAGCCTTTTTTCTTCAATAATTTCTAAACCGTTTTGGCAAATAATTTCGTTCCAAAAACCACATGATAAAATTTTATTTAATGTTTTATGATGCACAAAATTTGTTTCAACTCATTCCAATTTGTAATTTTTCCTAATTAAATGTATTAGTGACGGCTTAAATAATAATAAAATAATATTTTTTTCAGAAAATTTGAAATTTCACCAGCGGCTCAATAAACACCAAATAATAGCAATTACATAACTAGAATATGTATATTTAATTTTTATAATAAGAAATTTATATTTTGACTTTTTACAGAAAACCCCCTTATTTTACCGATTTTTCGAAATTTCACCGAAACGATTTTCAAAACGTTACAATCTTCCCCCCTTAAAGAAATTCGGTCCCCGAATTTAAATTCAAACTCCCCCAAATACTAAAACATCTAAGAAAACCATCAAGTCGTCGGGGCTCCGAAATTGTAAATACATAAAACAAATCGTAGCGCAGCGCATGCGCTTGAAAAATGAGTATATAACTCAAATCAAAACTCCGTCAAGCATCCCGCAATCATCGGAATCATGGAGAAGACATCAATGCCAAATCTAAATCAAACCAATATGATATAACTCGAAACTATACATGTAAACATCGAATCTATATCTGTAAGTATCTGAAGGAAATGCATGCCAAATCTCTTTAAGTCGCTGTGCAACGTGTATAATACTGCACAGTGGCGGACGTCTATCATAAGAAAATAACTATATACATATATACCTTTGTTTGAAATGTACGTTCCGCCGTTTTGGAAACAATTTAGAAGGGTCTCCTTATTTTAAACATTTCGTGTCATATCAGACACGTAGGTAAATACTGAGGCTATAGCTCGCTTTTTGGAAATCCCTTCAATAACTATCAATGCATGAAAAAATATATTCAGGTACTGTCCTCTGACTAGTCCTGCTCAGTACGAAAACACATAGCAATATCATAAAAACGTACTGCTCTATACGAAATCAATCCCAAAATATGCACATGAATGCTACATGCGTCTGGTGCGCACGGAAATCAAAATCCATGAATGTGCCATACATGCGCACAGAAACAACATCTAAGTGCATCGGGTGTGCACGAAACATCTGTCGTAGGCAACATGTGTGCCTGACTGCAAAACCAGGTGCATCTAACATGCACGAAGAATCTCGATTTAGTGCATCTGGTGTGCACCAAAATCGTATCTCAAAACCTGCGCTCAACCATGCGCGAAAACCCAAAACCAGGGGCATCCATCATGCACGAAATCATGAAATCCAATATCAAGCGCCGAACATGCGTAAAATCAAATCAGGTGCACAAGGTGCATAAAACAAACATCGAGTATCACAATCGAAATCGAAGTCCAGTGCATCTAAGTGCACAAAATGCGTATCACTGCACTGCAAGCATATGTGAACTATACTGAGTGCAAAAACCAATTCGTATGCGTACATACGCACAAAATCAACTCAAATGTCTAAAACCGTAAAATCACAAACATGTGAAACTAAAGCACGAAAACGATATCAAGTGCAACACTGTGCAAAGATCGTAAATCCTCAATCATCAAAATCAAATCATACGAATAAATCACCCAAAATATCGAAATCAATAATGGCGGAACAGTACCGCTCAAGTGCATTCTCTAAGAATCTCGGGCCAACTGTCGCGGTCACTAGTGGGACGTCTCGTCGATGATCGTGAACTCTGGCCTGCTGGTGTGCGTAACATGACCACTCCTGGGTCCAAGTCTTCTCCGTGGATTACCAATCTCACAATCCATCGGCTCATCGGCCCTGTCAAGGCAGCATATCACTGGCGTCGTCCTCTGGCTCTCTGAATGCACGTGACACATCTGATCCTGGGTGAAAATATCATTGCATCAGTGGCCTGGAAGGAATCCTGCTCACGGTCTATTCCATGCCTCGTCTCTTCCAACTGTCCGGAAGTCGTTGTCCTTTCCTATATCTGCATCTTGCTCTGGAACGACTGCATACTCATCGCGACTCCTTCTGGAAGGTATATCCAAGTACAATGCTTCGGCATGCGCATCGCATCTCTGATGTCGGCGTAGGGGAACGTCATCATATCCAGGTATGTACGAACCTCTTACTCCACTTTTTCTCTAATGTCGACTGCTTCGGACTCGTCCCGTCATGGCTGCATGGACTGAGCTCCAACGGCTATCCTCGTATCTGGAATCTCCCAAGAAATGCATCTCACCACCTAGCATCCGAATTAAGTCGAGCCATCCAATCGATTCGTCAAAACCTCATAATCCCCCAAGAGCTCAACATCTTGGGTACAGTTTAATAGTATCGAGTACATACCACAGCATCGGTGGTCCAGCCGTAGAAGGGCAAACCCAAGCCTCACTAATGGCGCCGTAGAACTGCCGCAAACCCGAAGGTTCAAAGGCTTTCACACGGTCATTAAGTCGAGTTAGGGTTTCATTCTTCTAGAGGGACCATAGAATTGCCTGCATGTCTTTCCGACTACTTTAAACTTGGAATAATAGGTTTCTGACATTCGATCGTCTCTGTCGACTTCCAACGTCTCCGCGTGAAGTCGTCTCTAGCTGGAATCAATCTATCTGATGACCTCTCATCGGGTAGGCGAACGAATCACATGTCTCAGTCATTCATCCGTGGGTGACTAGCGACCTTCTATCATTGGCTCAATCCTCTGGTGCTGATCTGTCTGTCCGAGTAATCTCATACAGTGATCGATCAACGCTCGTGGTGCGAAAACACAATAAAAAGACACCTCTCTGCAATCGTGTGTCGCCGGAATTTCGCCCTGGTCAGTCCTCGTTCGTGACGAGCTTGTGCTGACCGCAACTCTAGCCGTAGCTCTCCCTGCCCGTAACCGTAGCAGCAAAACCAAAGTGGTACCGATGAGGCTAGATCAGGAAGGAATATAATACTGAACAAGGAAATGTACATCCTAAGGCTTCATAAGTGGAGTGGCGTGTCGTAAATATGCCGCGGAACATACCAACGGTACGTCACTCTACTTTAGTCACCTATTCCATCAACCAAGGGTCATCCTACGCTCCGAAGGTAAAACCTAACGCTCTGATACCAACTTTGTCACGACCCGAAAGTACGGAACATGACCGACACTTAAACTACGAACGTCTCGAGACGTACGTAATCTAAGTAAACCGAAAACCCAGAAATCCAAACCAAGAAAAGTAGCAGAGTGCAGGAAAAACCAACTTAAAGCAAGTAATTTCAATAGCATAAGCCGAATTATGCGGTTTTTAAAACATCAAAATTTTACTGAAAATTTCGGCAGAGTCTCCTTTGTAAATACTGGCCCCCAAACGGGATACAACATGAATAGTATACGAAATCAAGAAAAAGGCATCCCCAAGCGGGAGCTAGCTCTTCGTCAATCGACGGTCACAACCACACAAGCAATATAATATACAACGCCAACGGCGAGGATCAAAACTCAAAAGGAAACTCAAAACCACCAGAAATATAACGAGCGACTCTAAGGTCGAAAGAATAAACAACACTGGTCTCTATCTCAATAAGTACATGTTTGGTTGATGGAATTTACTAGGTACAACGGAATAATATTATACAAGGTAATATGATGGGTACGATACAAGAAAAACCCACCTACTAGCAAGTCACCCGAATGAAACTGAGCCCGCAAAACCGTAATGAAACCTGTACGGCAAACCTGCAAGAAACTGGGGCACAACGGGGGTAAGTTGCCAACTCGTGAATAGAAAAACATCTACGCACATAAATCGCATAAATAACGCAACCTAGGTCAATGATCATAATATATCCTCAAATATATGAATAACACGTAGCCTATAACAAGCCTAGGGTAAATATCTAACCCGAGTGTAAACTCATGTGCCCGTGTCATTGCCTCAGGTAGCAATATATCATATGAGTGAGGTATGAATGCATGAAAACAGAATACATGTAAATGAAGAAACTGTTTTCATAAATTAGTGAGATTTCTATACTTTTAAAGTGAGGTATCATAAATAAAATCAGTATCAACCGTGTCTAGCATCGAAACAAAACATAAACCTCACTGTCTCGAAATATCAATGTCTCAATCTCAATATCTAGGGCGCCGTCAGTCCAGACCGGCCCCTACCATCCATCTCAAGACCACGACGGTATCCTCCGGATATCCGACGCGTCGGGTAATATCACCGGTAGGTAATCTGTCCCCTGCCAGGCTCAACGTCAACACCACATTCATCTTGCCCCGGGGTACCATACCGGGTCCACCATGTACCCGAAACGGTTCCTCCACTCCTCGAATCGGGTCTCGAAATCCATCAGCAAACTCATGGTGGCCGATTCATACATCATAGGAAAACCGCACTTTTTATTTTAAAAGAGAGAAAAGGTTTATTTATGTTTTTGCGGTTTTCCTCCAAATCCAGAAAATCTCATGGAAATCCGAATCCAAAACCTCAATAACACGTAAAATAGTGAATATATGCATGAGAATCCATGAATGCGGCATAACGATGAATAACAGTATGCATGAAGTAGCAGGTAATCACTACAATGTCTAAACTAAGATATAAGGCAAGTACACTAATATCATGTCTAACTATTAGTTAACAGGCTATGTCAAGCAATAATATTTTCTAAGGTGTACGTGACATGGCAATTACCGATGAAGATGTGTGTGAGCCGGCAAATAAGTGTACGTGGTACATACGCATCATCGGTAATGGTGCTGGTGTCCTAACAGCATGATGTCAACAATGCAATATGAAATAACAATGTAAATATGCGATGCGGAGCGAGCAACCAAATTGAGCGGGAGCTAAAAACTAGACGCAACTATAATTAATCTGCATTAATCTAATATAAGTCGTACAAATGGTGCCATTTGAAATATCCCGAACCGCGGGGTTTTGAAAATAGGGCTACGGTGGTTTTTAAGAAAGGATACGTCTTTTGAAAATATCCGTAGATCCCTTGACCTGTCTTTTAAAATACCCACGATCCGCTAGTTTTGAAATAGGTAGGAGTCTAATCTAATCTAACAACTACACTAAACTATACGGCTGAACTAACAAGCTGAACTATAGGTAAGGAAACCGCCTAACATCTGAGTCGATCCATATACATACCTGTATATGTATAGTCGGTGATCCTGCCTCAATAATATCATATCCGATACCATATCTATAATCAGGCATCCCAAGTCAAGAGTGCGGATCAATCATCAATATAGCTCGTACGTAAATCCGTCGTACGGCATCCCAAATCTGGGTACGGGTCAATATCACATTCATCCTACTATTCACCTAGTATCCTCTTTATCCAAGATCATAGTCTAGGATACTGACCTATGTCTTGCACAATACTGATACCGCCTAAGTATGAATGGACGTGTGTGAAATACTACGTCAAGGACCCGCTACAACGTCATGTCGTATCTCAAATACGAACCCTGCTAGGTCACCGAATTCACAACCTCAATACAAATCTCATCGACTCATCTCAAACCCAAATATCATTCTCAAATCCGTATGTGAACACATAGTCCCATACCCATGTGAACACATAACTATATTTTCCGTAAAGCACAAAAGAAGGAAGAAAGTATGCAAGTATGGGTTGGTGTGTGCATGTGTAGTGCGGCCACTACTCTAATGTTTCACGACACTAAATCATCCAAGAACACCAAATATCCATATTATCATCAATATACTCAAACAATATATAAACAATATATATATGTGTGTATACGTATTCGTATACATCACCACGAATTGCGGGGGTGCTATACGCCATCCACCCGACTTCTCCCCGTAGATATAAATCTACTCACCTGGTCCTCGCCCGTCGGTGCCGACGTCGCCACGCTTTTTCTTGTCGTCTCGAAGTCCACATGGGGTTACCTACATATCATAACGCACCATATCGCATTAAAACTAAATTCGAAATCGAAACGGCATACGAAAATCAAATCGGCACGCGTATCACGCATAGGTCCAAACCTATCGCCTACGCATGCAAGAATAGTCAAACCAACCCTCGATGTCGATGTACAAACGTCAAACCATCGAGAAAAATCCAATCACACTCATTTTCACATTCACGAACACTAATTTTAATATAAACCAGGTTAAAACTCACAAAAACCCCAATTTCACTTAAAAAGTCATTTTTCCGAAAATCTAGCAAGCACAATTCGCCGTTTTTGTACAAAACATGACGTTTAAATGAATGTAGCAGCTAATATACTTATTAAATATCTTAAATAAGTCATATAAACAATTCCCGGAATTTAATCTCATTAAATTCCAAAAACCCTAATATTCTAGTTTACAAAATACCTAAAATTTAACAATTTCAAAGCAAAAATGCACAAACTACAATCTAGGTTGGATTTCCATGATCTAAAGCATTAAACCACACTTAATAAAGTTAATGAAGTCATGAAAAACCTAAACACATTTTTAATCCCAAGTATTTAACCAATTTCAAAAACCTAGTAAGTAAATTAGCAATTTAACACAATTTTAAACTAACCATTAGCACAAGCTACTAATCTTGTATTAACATGACAAAAGCCTAAATATAACACACAACCATACACTAATTTTACAAAACCCTAACTTGCATTCAAATTCATAACTTGAATTTCAAAACTTGCAATTAAACTCACATATCCAAATTAACACTTAATTAATTTAGCTTAAGACATTAGTAACAATTTAAGCAACAAAAATGTTTAGAATTATACCCAAAACATATGAAGATCCACAAGCACACACATAGCGTCCCAAATTGGAATCTTGTTCCCTAGATCCATGCAATTTTGGCTAAGCTAAAATGGGTAGGAGTCGGATTTGGGTTTTGTGATTTTTTTGATGGATTTTGGGGCAATTTTTGAAGAAGTTTTGAAGAGAAAAGAGAAGGGGAATGGGGGGAGGGGGCTGTTGCTGCTGTAGGAGGGAGGGAGGTCGGCTGAATTGGAGTGGGAGAGGAGAGAGAGGGAGGTAGAGAAAGTGGGGGTGAAAGTCAAGGTCAACCAAAGTCAAAAGTCCACCTAATTCACCCATTTTCTTTTCTTTTCTTTCATATCTTTTCCTTTGAAAATCAAGTGGGGAAAAATATGGTGGCTGCTGAATTCAGCCATGGGGAGGAGTAAGTGGGGGTGTGTGGGTGTGGGTACGGGTGTGGGGTGATGAAAAATGATAAATACAATACCCCAAACATCCATTTACGCTAAAAAAAGCCTTTTTTCTTCAATAATTTCTAAACCGTTTTGGCAAATAATTTCGTTCCAAAAACCACATGATAAAATTTTATTTAATGTTTTATGATGCACAAAATTTGTTTCAACTCATTCCAATTTATAATTTTCCCTAATTAAATGTATTAGTGACGGCTTAAATAATAATAAAATAATATTTTTTTCAGAAAATTTGAAATTTCACCAGCGGCTCAATAAACACCAAATAATAGAAATTACATAACTAGAATATGTATATTTAATTTTTATAATAAGATATTTGTATTTTGACTTTTTACAGAAAACCCCCTTATTTTACCGATTTTTCGAAATTTCACCGAAACGATTTTCAAAACGTTACACCAAGCTCCCTAGTAACAGCTCCTTCAATAACTGTAAGTCGATTCCATGCACCCTACGTGTTCGCGGGGAGGCGGAGTTTGCAAAAAACGATTTTTATAAGCTTCGTAATATCGACTAAACTCCAGGATCGATACTAAACCCTAACTAACAATCTAGCTAAGTGATTTAATTACTATGTGAGAAACTTATACCTCAAGTTCTTGCTGTCCTTCACCTCCTCACTGTCCTTCTCCACCACGTGAGCTCCTCGATGTGAGAACGGATCGTGCTTCCTCGTCGGCTTCTCCAAATCGTAGAAGATCGCCCCGAGAGTTCCGTCTTTGAGCTTAACCTCTAACTTGAGGTAACTAGGTCACTTGGTGTGCTAAACTAAGTAGCCTAGGATGTGTAGAGAGTGATTAGGAGTCTAGTAGTCTCACAAACCCTAGGGTTCTCAACTCATGAGATGGTTAGGGTTTTGAAAGAGATGGAGAAAACTTGAGGAAAAGAGAGACGAAAAAGTATCTGTTGTTTTTCTTTTTATGATGAGATTAAATGAAAATAGCTTGAGTTTTGGCTTTTAAACTATATTAAAATATCTCACACAAATATTCAAAATATCTAAGTCAACAAAACTCATATGAGTCCAAGAAAGTCAACAAGAAACCCTAATCTCATATTTCACTAAAATACCATAAAGTTTCCTCTCTCATTTCCTCCACCTCATAAAAGATTTCACTAAAAAAGAAAAACCCTAATTTGAGGTGTCATTCTCCAAAAACAATCTTGATCAAATCACAAGAATGACCCTCTCATCCGTATATACATACCTGTATCCGTATTATGAGAAACACGAATACAATGAGACGAAACTAATCCAATAATCATTTACTAGGATCCGACTTAAACCAAAGCCCACTAGTATTGTCCGCCCGAACACCATATGCGCACAAGTACACGTATGTGATCGAACCCTGTTGTAAAACCATACGACCTCTATATGTTTCGCCCGAAGCTGGGAAACCCTCTGTATGGGACTCTAAAGACTCGACAGTACGCTGGCAGTGGGGTTAACCATAAGCGCGTCAGCGGTACTAGTTGCACGTAACGGCTACCCAGGTATCTGTCGACAAGAAGGTCGATGAGCAAACTCATCCGTATCCCTACTGAGCCTGTCTATGGCAATCTCCATACAGTCTGGTCTGTTCGTCTAAGAGTGTCGCATATTGGTCCTAAGGGGCGGCAAGCGTCAGACCCCTAATAGTGCAATAAGTCGTGTCGGAGTTCGGCCAAGACACCCTGAGAAACTATTGGAATCCCTACCAGCAAATCTCGCTTGCCCTGGCCAAGGACTTTGTGTAATGGCTTTCCGAACACAACGCGACATCAACCCCCAATACCGGAAGAGACGAATTATATCTAACCACCACTACCTCCAAGTGCTTCGGGACTGCACCCAACTACTACCTGTTTGCACGACTCAACAGAGCCGTGATAGGGTAGTAATCTAAGAACAGTGGGAACACACTTGAGGCGAAGTAGCAGTGTCATGTCGATAGACTAAGCTGTACTCATGTCACCTGGGAACTGCTAGCTGACGATAGGTATATTAATGAAGGGTTACGCTAGCACCCCGACCTACTTCCGTGGCCAAATGCGGAACAAAAACGATTAGAAAATTGGCACTAGAATAACACAAAATCCGGATCTTAACCATAAACCTAACTTGCATGTAAGGGTTCTATCTACTATGATAGAAAGTATACCTAAAGAAACCAAGTCCTTCGGGTCTTCGATCCTCTCCTTAAACTCCTCGATGGAAGTATAGATCGTGCTTGAATTTCGGCCTCCTTGTGTTAACGATGATCCACCCGAGAGTGCCAACTAAGAGCTCCTACCTCCTAATTAAAGTAACTAGAATACTTAGCTTGCTAATCTAAGTAGACTAGAGTGAGTAGAGTATGATTTAGAGTAGCTTAGTCTCACTAACCCTTGATTCTCAACACATGAGACACTAGGGTTTTTGAGAGGAAGAAGGAGAGAGTGAACTGTTGAGGAAAGAGAAATGTTTTTGATAAATGATAATTGATAATAGAATGGCTAGCTTGACATGACCATAAACATGGCACAACAAAATATCTCCTCAAAAATATCTCATCAAAATATCTTAGAGTCAAAAAGTAAATCCAAGTCAAATGGCCAACCTAAGTAGCCATGCCACAAAATTATCATTTACTAAAAAATAACAAATACCTTATATTTGTTTTGACCAAGTCAATGGTCAAAACCCTAATGAGGTGTCTCTTTCTATACCTCCTCTCATCCGTATATACATACCCGCATCCGTGTTCCGAGAAATACGAATACTATGAGACGAAGCTAATCCAATAATCAAATATTAGGATCCGGCTTAAACCAAAGCCCGCTAGTATTGTCTGGTCGAACACCACACGCGCACAAGTATACGTATGTGATCGAACCCTGTCGTAAAACCATACGACCTCTACTCGTTTCGCCCGAAGCTGGGAAACGCTCTGTGTGGGCCTCTAAAGACTCGACAGTACTCTGGTAGTGGGTTTAACCACAAGCATGTCAGCGGCACTAATTGTGCGTAACGGCTACCTAGGTATCTGTCGATAAGAAGGTCGACGAGCAAGCTCATCCAAACTCCTACTGAGCCTATCTGTGGCAATCTCCGTACAGTCCGGTCTATTCTTCTAAGAGTATCGCATATCGGGCCTAGGAGGATGGTAAACGTCAGACCCCTAATAGCGGTATAAGTCGTATCGGAGTGTAGCCTAGAACACCCTGAGGAACTACTGGAATACCTACCAGTAAATCTCACTTTCCCTGGCCAGGGACTTTGTGTAATGGCTCTCCAAACACAGCGTGATATCAACTCCCAATACCGGGAGAGACGAATCCTATCTAACCGCCACTGCCTCCAAGTGCTTCGGTACTGCACCCAACTACTACCTGTTTGCACGCCTCAATAGAGCCGTGGTAGGGTAGTAATCTAAGAACAGTGGGAACACACTTGAGGCGAAGTAGTAGTATCAAGTCGACGGACTAAGCTATACTCATGTCACCTAGGAACTGCTACCTGACGATAGGTATAGTACCAACCAGCAGTACCCTACGAGTCCGTCCAGTGCAACTCATAACCCAATGAGCACCTGCATACTATCTCCAGTACGACGTACTGATGGCTGTGGGACAGACCATCTCCCCTGCTGGGATGAGAAGCGTATACACTAGTCTACTCTGGAGTATCGATGCCCTGTCTCGATAATCCTATGACTAGGGACCTGTATAAGGAAGTGCTTGTAAACCACCCAGCCCCCACTAGTGTGACTGCCATCACAACGCCGATAGTCAAGCAAAGATCCTAAGGGCTCTATCAATATGTAATAGCGATATGTTAAAAGAAAACATATACACATATTAAGATAGATACAAACCAAGTAGCAAACTACTATATCGAGTAAGACTGTCATAAATCCGTGTATATATCCCAAGCTTCCAAAATGTAATATACAAACTAGTACTATACAATAATGGCCTCTAGGGCATACATATCCAACAATCTCCCACTTGTACTAAAGGCCAGTAATTGGTGTACCGCATACCCAACGTCTGCACTAAGGCCAGCTGCTGGCGTACCGCATATCCAATAGCTCAAAAAGTTGCTCAAACTGTACTTGAGGGAGGGCCTTTGTAAATGGATCCGCCGTGTTTTCTTTAGTGTCCACTCTCCGTACCTCGATCTCCTGGCGATCAATGATCTCCCTGATCAGGTGATACCGCCTTAAGATGTGTCTGGATTTCTGATGGGACCGTGGTTCCTTTGCTAAAGCAATAACCCTATTGTTATCGCAATACAAAGGTATCGGATCCACAATGGATGGAACCACCTGAAGTTCAGTAATGAACTTCTTCATCCAGACCGCTTCTTTTGCGGTATCGCTGGAAGCAATGTATTCAGCCTCCATCATCGAGTCTGCGACGGTGTTCTGTTTGGAACTCTTCCAACATACTGCCCCTCCGTTGAGAGTAAACAAAAAACCCAAGACAGACTTGCTGTCGTCCTTGTCACTCTAGAAGCTTGAATCGGTAAAGGACTAGACCCTGAGGTCTCCATTACCGTAAACCAGGAATATCTCCTTAGTCCTTCTCAGGTACTTGAGAATGTTCTTCACTGCTGTCCAGTGGTTCTCACCTGGGTCTGACTGATACCGGCTCACCACGCTTAGCGCGTAAGCTACATCTGGTCTTGTACAAAGCATCGCATATATTATAGATCCTACCGCCAAAGCGTAGGGTATAGTGCTCATGGAACCCTCTCCTTGTCAGTATTAGGAGACATCTTCTTGGAGAGGGTGATTCCATGCAATACGGGTATATTACCACGCTTGGAATCTTCTATACTGAATATCTTTAGTACAGTCTCTATGTACCTGGACTGTGAAAGTCCCAGTAATCTCTTAGATCTATCTCTGTAGATCTTGATCCCCAGAATGGATAAGGCATCACCCAGGTCTTTCATGGAGAACTGTTGTGAAAAGAATAGCTTGACCAATTGTAGCATAGGAATGTCATTTCCTATCAAAAGAATGTCGTCCACGTACAAGACTAGGAATACGACAGTTCGTCCTACAATCTTCTTATAAATACAAGGCTCATCCTCGTTCTTGATGAAGTCAAATTCCTTGACTGTTTCATCAAAACAGATGTTCCAGCTCCGCGATGCCTGCTTTAATTCATAAATGGATTTAAGCAACTTGCACACCTTCCCGCTGCTCCCACTATCTACAAAACCTTCTGGCTGATCCACATAAACGCACTCTTCCAAACTGCCGTTTAGAAAAGACGTTTTTACGTCCATCTGCCAGATCTCATTGTCATTGAAGGCAGCAATAGCAAGTAGGATCCGAATGGATTTGAGCATAGCCACTGGAGAAAAGGTTTCGTCATAGTCCATACCTGGTCTTTGACGAAAACCTTTTGCAACGAGTCTAGCCTTATAGGTTTCCACCTGCCCATCTACACCAAGTTTCCTTTTGTAGATCCATTTGCATCCATGGGTTTTACCTCAGGTGGAGAAATATCTAAGGTCCACACTTTATTGGTGTACATATACTCTATTTCGGATTGCATAGCTTCCAGCCACTTATGAGAGTCCCTACTGATAATGGCCTGCCTAAAACTGGTAGGGTCATCTTCTTCCAAGATGCAATCCTCTCGATCCCCGTCTATGAGAAAACCGTAGTATCTCTCGGGCGGATGAGAAATCCTACCAGATCTGCGGAGTGGCTGAGGTTCGTCTGGGATTACTGAATCTAGTGGTTCCTCCAAATCTTTAGTTATATTTTGTGGTTCATGGATTTCTCCCAGTTTTACCGTATTCCCACTAGTTTCTTTTGCAAGAAACTCCCTTTCTAAAAAGGTAGCATGGCGAGATACAAACACTTTCTGTTCCTTAGTGTGGTAAAACAGATATCTTAGTGAATCCTTTGGATATCCAACAAATTTATATAGAACTGAACGTGCCTGAAGCTTGTCCAGTTTCTGTGTTTTCACATAGGCTGGACAACCCCCTATCTTAATAAATTTAAGACATGCTTTCTTACTACTCCATATTTCATATGGAGTCTTAGGCACTGATCTGGACGGAACTTGATTCAAAAGGTATGCCGCTTTCTGAAGCGCATGTCCCCAGAATGAAAGAGGCAACTCAGCACTACTCATCATGGAGCGAACCATATCCAATAGGGTACGATTCCTCCGCTCCGATACACCATTGTGTTGTGGTGTGTAAGGAGGAGTAAGCTGAGAGAGAATTCCATTCTCTTTTAAGTAATCTAGGAATTCCATGCTCAAGTACTCTCCTCCTCTATCAGACCGGAGGATTTTGATACTTTTACCAATCTGGTTCTCTACTTCATTCCTGAATTCTTTGAATTTCTTAAAAGCTTTAGATTTGTGTTTCATAAGATACATATATCCGAATCTAGAGAGATCGTAAGTGAATGTGATGAAGTACGAGAACCCACCCTTGCATGTATAGACATCAGACCACACACATCACTATGTATGAGTCCCAAGAGCTCTGCTGCTCTTTCTCCGTGTCTGGTGAACGGAGATTTGGTCATCTTTCCCTTGAGACAAGACTGACAAGTTTCATAAGATGAAAATTCGAACGTATTCAAAAGTCCATCTTTATGCAACTTACTTAGTCTGTTCTCTCCGATATGAACAAGTCTACAATACCACAAGTAGGATTCGTTCGTATCTGAAATCTTCCTCTTACGTGTGTTTTGTATACTGAAAACTGCGTTTTGATTTAGAACATAGATACCATTAAACAGTGTACCTTCTGCAACCAGTACCTTATCAAGGTAAATGCTCATGACATTTCTATCAAGAACAAAATTATATCCATCTTTATCCAGAAAGAAACTGATATTATGTTGCAAACTATGGAAGGTACATAGTAGCAATTGTTCAAAATCATAGTATTGCCATTTGGAAACACTAGGTGATGTTCACCGACGGCTGCAGCATCAACTTGTGCTCCGTTCCCTACTCTGAGGGACATATCACCAGGTCCAACTATCCTACTTTTTCTCAGTCCCTGCAATAAATTACAGATATGAGATCCTGATCCGGTATCTAGTACCCAGGAGGTAGGACTGACCGAAAATCAGTTCTCAATTACAAGAACACCTGAAGTAGATGCATTAGTATGCTTCTTCTTTGATGAGGTCATCAAGGAATTCATGCTTTCCTCTTTCCCTTGCTCATACTCATGACTGCTATCATAGTTTAGAGCCGAACTGACGTTCCCCAGCCCCGAATAAGAATTCGGATCGGTTAAGCGATACATTTTATTATCTTGATTAGGGCGTGAAATGGTTGCTACCTCGAGGGAGAGAAAAGAAACACTCAGCATGCGCTCTTGCAAGATTAGATTGGTTATTAATTTATTTAACCAGGATGGCTCCCACTGTTTTCCCAAATTCTTCTTCAAACCCTAAAAGAAGAACTAGTCAGGATTTAATCGCACGTCACAATACTTGCTTAACCTTTCAGCCAGGCTAGTGTTGGTATTTCGAGGGAGGTTTTCCAACGCTTTCGCAAAGTTTCTTAATTATATAAGCTCTTTTCCCTGGAGGAGTAGACCCGCTAACACCGTTCTAGACACCTACTTGGTTTATAGCATTGATCGTTAAGTTAATTAATCTCCCGAGAGTAATCCAACTCATCAGTGGGATCAAGATCCAACTATCATTATGTGATGACCTAGATGGAATCCACTCTAGTCACTACACACCAGAAGGTATGCTAAATCTGCAAGTTTCCAGAATATTTGAAACTCCCGATGTGGTTTTTTTACCCCTAGGACCCAAGTGACCTTGACGAATAATCAACAAATCAAAAGGTCCTAGTCAAGTTCAACCCGTCGTTATCCTGGATTGCATTAGACCCACCCGCATGATCCTTGACGAATAATCAACAAAATCATATGACCGTCCTAACCAATCGTATCTATCAGTGCAACAGAGAATTATTACTCAGCTACCGTTCACTGTGCCTTGATGAATAATCAACAAACGCAGCACGAATACTAAGTAGTAATTATCTGAAATGACGGAGGGATACGGCTGGGTTTTTGACGAAAAACCCGTTAACATAATGAGCTTGATATCGTTGAAAGAACCTGAGCAGTTTTGAAAAGGAGTGGTTTAAGCTCCGCTTTTTGAAAATTTCTGGTTTTGAAGAAAAACCGAGTAATCTATAGTATAGACTTTAGCTCAAGAGGTCACTCCCCGCGAATGGATCTCGGCTCTTGCCTCGTAGAATGAGGTTGTAACATTTCAAAATAATAAAATATTATTTTTGAATTTTTTTTATAATTTAATATTATTTTAATGAATATTTTAATATTTCGGTATAATTAAAAATAAATAAATGGGGAAAAATTATGGAAAATTCTAAAATAGGGTATTTTATGGAATTATGCCATTTTAAAGATTTTATGATTAGTTTGACACTAATTTAGTGCTAATCACGATTAAAAATCGCTAATCGGATTTTTGGCATTTTTGTGCAAAACATGCACATATCATTTTGGACTTGTGTTACATTATTCTTACCATGGATTTTACTTTGTGTCTACTATTTGAATGAGAAGGTTTTGGAAAAGAAAAGAAATGGAAATTTGAATTTAGAATAGTGGGGTAGTAGGTGGGAGAGAGAGAGAGTGAGGTGAGGGGTCTTTTGACTTAGTCTTCCTTTCATTTCCTCTCCCTCTCCTCTCCCTCTTCTGCTGCTGCAGCTCCCCCTCTTTCTCCCCCTCTTCAAGAACCCTCAAACACCATGAAAAAAACACCAAAACACTACTCTCATTTCATTAAAGGTGTGCACGAGCTCAAGATCTACACATTGGACTAAGGAAGCAAGGATTTTGGCCACTAAGGGCAACTCAAGAATTTTCTTGAGTTGCCAAATGAGGTAATTCTGGATCATTAGTTTAGTTTTAGCATTACTTATACCCCCATGCAAGTTTTGAACCAATATGGTGTGTGTTTGTGGACTTAAAGAAAACCTAGTTAGGGTTTGAGGAAAAATTGAGTTGTGAGGTGAAACTAAGACTTGTTGTGATCTTAGAATCTTGGTGTGATGTTATATTGGACCCTAACCTAAAGCTTTAACCCAGAATACGGATTTAGTGAATTGATATCGGGAAAAACAGTAAATATAGGAGTGTATTTAGGAATCTGCTATCACCTCGAGACCCCTAAAATAAAATTGAGTTGACAGTGAGATGTGCAGGCACCCTGGAACCACCACACCAAGCCCTAGCCCCTAATTCATTTCTTGGGCCGCAGATTTAATCCCTTGCGGCCAGAGCAGGAGGGAACCGTCTCGTTTTTGTTATGTAGCCTTTTACCCTCTAAACTTGACCCTGGGTATGTGCAATTTTGTCTGATTCCATCTAGGGTAAAATCTGGGTTGATTTTCCTATGTTGGCGCATGGTTTACGACTTGTTTTAGCATGGATTTTGGTATTTGGGATTCATTCCTGTCGGGTGGCGTTTGGACATCAACGACAAGTGGATATTGATCGTGTTTACATGCGAGACGATAGGTTTTTACCTATGCGAGTAGCGTGTGCTGTTTTGGTTTTCTGATGTGATTTTCATGTGCTTTAGCGTTTGTGATATACTTGTAGGTACCCTACGTAATGTTGAGGCGAAGAAGATGAAGATGGCGACATCGGCATCGGCACCGGCACACGAGAAGCAAGGTGAGTAGATTTATATCTACGGGGAGAAGTCGGGTGGATGGCGTATATCACCCCCGCAGTCCGTGGTGATGTATACGAATACGTATACACACATATATTTATTATGTGTTGTTAGCATTATTGATGGTAATAATGGAATTATTGATGATAAGGATGTATTGGTTTAGTATAGTGCGAAACCCTAGAATAGTGGTTGCACTCACACATACACGTACACATATACTTGCATACATTCTTTCATTTATCTGTGCGCATTTGGAGGTTTGTATATCTACACATGGGTATGGGACTATGTGTTCATATACGGGATTTGAGGATGGTACGTGGGATTACGATGAGTCGATGAGGTTTGATTGAGGCCGTGAGACTCGGCGATATGACAGAGTTCGTATTTGAGATGTTATATGATGGTAGTGATACCTGTTATGTGATGAGATAATGTGACATTGACTCAGATTTAGGTGGTTTTCATACTCCTCCCGATTGACTTGATTGTTGGGTCCGTAGTTCGCATAGTAGGCGTTAGACTAGACCCGAGTCATACCTATTTCAAAACTAACGAATCGGGGATATTTTAAAGATAGGCAAAAGGGATTCTACGGATATTTTCAAACGACACATCTTTTCTTAAAACACCGTAGCCCTTATTTTACCAAAAACCCTGATTCGTCTTATTTCAAAAGGCAAGGCTGCATGATATATTTATTGAGATAGATTCTTTACTGTTGCGTTGATTATTCGATTCCGCATACCCATGCTATTTGCATTGCATTGCTTGTGTTTATTGATATATTACAGTCATGCTGCTAGGACACCAGCACCAATATCGATGATGCGTATGTTCCACGTACACTTGTTGCCGGCTCACACACTTCATTATCGATAATTGCCATGTCACTACACTGTAGTACTATTGCATTCAGGATATGATTCTTGCATGACAGACTGATGTGCCTACATTTCTTTTACATGTCATATACATCATGCTTTCTGATTATACGCATTGAGAGTTGCTATTTCCATGATATTTCTAGATTTGGGAACCGTGGGTATTTCAAAAGAGAATATGTCATTGCTTTAAAAACCCGGTTACCCTTGATATGATATTTCAGTGCGTCCACCATGTGTTTTCTCGGTGCTGAGAGCGACATGTGAAACCCGATTCGAGGAGTGGACGAGCCGATTGCGGGTACATGGTGGACCCGGTATGGTTCCCCTCGGCAAGATGATCGAAGGATTTTGCCGATTGAGCCTGGAGGCAGGCGAGTACCTACCGGTGATTGGTTGGACCTGGCGGTTATCCGGAGGATATCGACCAGAGTTGATAGATGGATATGGGCGTCCTGCTGGGGCCGAGGGCCGATTCCGCAGATGGAGCCCGATATATGAGGATTTACGTGCCGATGCTGGGCACAGTTTTCATGATGTTTTCGAGTGTCGATGCTGGGCACTCCGGTTCTATGATTTTGACGTGTCGTGAGGGACACAGGTGGTTTATATCCTCATATTTCCATGCATATGCTGATGATATTTACATGCATGATGGTTATTGTCATTAGGTGATGAGTGGACGGGATCCACGTACATGCAGATTGATTCATTGATCATACCTCACATTTATGATATGCTATTACCTGAGGCACTGGCACGAGCACTTGGCACTACACTCATGTATAGAGATTACATTGCTAGTTTAGCATGCTTCAGACTTGTTCATATTGAGGTTTATATATATATATATATCTGATCATATTGACCTAGGATGGGTCATACATTTGATCTCTGCTTGTAGATATTTTCTATTCACGAGTTGGCAACTCACCCCCGTTGTGCCACAGTCCTTGCAGGTTTTTGCCGTACAGATTCCATAACGGCATTTCTGGCACACTGCTTCCTTATGGGTGACTTGCGTTGGTAGGTGGGTTCTTTTGCATCAGAACCACCCTTGTACATGTACTTTCAGTTGTATCTTGTCATTCCATCAACCAAAGCTTGTATATTGTTTCAGACTCAGAGACAGTGATGTATTATTTCGACCTTAGAGTCACGCTTGTAGTATTATGGTTTTTTGCCTGTTTTGAGTTCTTTTTGGGCTTTGATCTTCGCCCTTTGGCGTTGTATATTATTATTGCTTGCGTGGTTGTGACCGTTGATTGATGAAGAGCTAGCTCCCGCTTGGGGATGCCTTTTATCATTTCATATATATATTTCTTGTTGTACCCCGTTCAGGGCCAGTTTTTACAAAGGAAACTCTGCCGAAATTTTCAGAAAAGACTATACATTTTTTAAAATGCATATTCGGCTTAGTTATTTAAAAACATTGATTTTCAAAACATGATTTCTTTACTTCTTAAACCAGTTTTCCTTATTTACTCCTTAAAATGGTTTTAGATTTCTGGGCTTTTGGCTTACTTGGATCAGATGGGGTCCTATAGACTTCATATGGGTCAAGGGCCAGTCACGTGCTCTTTCGAGTCGTGACAAAGTTGGTATCAGTGCGCTAGGTTGACCTTGGTTCGAGTCTAAGTTTGACTATGTGGAGCCTAGGGCGTTATCTATTTACGGAACTTAGGCTTGACTTTATGGAACTTAGACTTAGTCGAGGGGGTATTATACCCGAACTTTCGTCGCATAGGATGACCCTTGGTTGATGGAGTAGGTAGCTTGAGTAGAGGGCCGTACCGTACGTATGTTCCGCGGCATACTTACGACACGCCACTCCGCTTAAGAAACCTTAGGATGTACATTTCCTTGCACAGTATTATATTCATTCCTATGATCTATCCTCATCGATACTAGTTGTGTTTTGCTGCCACGATTGCACGGGCAGAGTGAGCTACGGCTCGAGTTGTGTCAGCATGAGCTCGTCGTGGACGAGGACTGACCAGGGCGTGTTTCCAGAGACATACGATTGCATATAGAGGCGCCGTCTTATTGTGATTTTGCGCCATGAGCGTTGGACTGATCGCTTTTGCGAGATTTCTCGGGCGTACCGATCGGTAGCAGAGGATTGAGCCACTGATAGAGGCCAGCCAGGATGCGATGACCATTAATGGGTCGCTTATTCATGATGATTGAGGCACTGTTCAGCGTACGGACGGATGAGCCAGTTGTTGCTGCGAATGACGAGATATCGCCCCAGATGCTGGAGCTACTGCAGCTTGAGCATATACTTAGAGCTATGATGGTGAGTCGCTAGTTACCGAGGATGAATGACTAGGACATGTGGTTCGTTCGCTTACCCCGATGCGAGGTCATCGGGTAGATTGATTCCAGTTAGAGACGACTTCACGCAGGTTCGTTGAGAGTCGATAGAGACGATCGAATGTCAGGAGCCCATTTTCCAAGTTTAAAGTATACAGAAAGACATGCAGGAGATTCTATGGACCCTCTAGATGAATGAAACCCTAACTCGACATAATGACCGTGTGAAAGCCTTTAAACCTTAGGGTTTGCGGCAGTTCCGCGGCGTCATTAGTGAGGCTTGGGTTTTCCCTTCTACGGCTGGACCACCGATGCTGTGGTATGTACTCGATACTATTAAACTGTACCCGAGATGTTGAGCTCTTGGGGGATTATGAGGTTCTGACGAGTCGATCGGACGATTCGACATCTTTCGGATATCATGTGATGGGACACTGCTTGGGAGACTCCAGATACGAGTATAGCCGTTGGAGCGCAGTCTGTGTAGCCACGATGAGTTGAGTCCGGATCAGTTGATATTGAAGCAGAGTGGAGTTAACAGTTCGCATGAGATTTCGACGAGATGACGTTCCACTCCGCTGACATCAGAGATGCGATACGCACGTTGAGGACGTGATAGGCTAGTTATCTTCTAATGAGTGATGAAGATACCGAGTTCGTGATTTCGAGTCCGTGTGAGAGACTTCGGATGGACCGTAGCCGAGGGCATTGCAGTGCGCAGATAGAGACGCGGCGTCGAAATGGTCGATGATACAGACAAGCGGGACAAGAAGTTCGTGCGAGATGCAGACGAGCTGTTATTGCACCCTGTTAAGATTAAAGGTCGGATATGCATACAGAGGCGCTGGGATGCGACCAGCTTCCGAGTAGATGTTGTACTGAGAATGCAGATGTCCAGAGAGCGAGAAAAGATTACGCCAGAGTACCAGCCTCCGTACAGTTTGGTTTAGGTGAGATCAGAAGAGACTTTGAGCAGGATTCCTTCCAGTACACTGCTGCAATAAGATTTGCACCAGGAGCCGATGTGTGATGTGCATTTAGAGGACCCGAGGTCGGTGCCAGAGATATGCTGCTTTACGAGCGTTCGTGAGGATTGACCGAGAGAGGACCAGAAAAGTGCCAGAACGGAATCGTTCCTGTTAGCACACCTGACCGGGCTGATGAGCCGATGGATTGCGAGATTGGTAATCCAGAGGGAAGATAAGGAACCAGAGGCAGAGGACGCCAGCCGCGAGCAAGAGGCAAGTAGATATCTTGCGCCGCTAGCATTAGATGTACCGACACCTTCTCGACTTCGAAGGAGGATATACCGACGGCGGTATTTATGATTTGTGATTTTGTGATTTGACTATCACGTATCCGTCACCTTGGACTTCGGTATTTTGGGCGATCTATTCGCATGATTTAGTTTTGATGACTGAGTTTCATGGTATTTGTTTTCTTGCACCATGGTTGCACCTACCGGGTATGTATATCTTATGCATAGTTATTACTCTTGAGGTATTGATTGTGATTTCATGCCTATTTTATGCCGGTGATTTGATTTACGCTTCCAGCATAGTTTTCATGTACTTTTAGTGTTTTGATTTGATTTGTGCATGCTGATGCACGCGGTTGTGAGATTTTCCATCGCGGTACACCTGATTTTGATTAATCCGCATTGTATATCGTTTCGTGCCTTGGCTGCACCTGCTTATGACTTCATGGATTTCGTATGGTTGATTTGATGTTGTGCATATGTTACGCACACGAGTAGATTTTGCACTCGGTATAGCTTATATGTGCTTGAAGTGCATTGATATGTGTTTTGTGCACGCAGTTGCACACGTTTATGATTTTCTTTATACCTGGGTACACTTGGTGTTGCTGCTTATGCATTTGAGTTATTGCTTGATATTTGTGCATGGGATGCACCAGTTCTATACTTCATGCGTTTGTCGCACCAGTTTTATGTTTATTGCGTTTATCGCATCAGATTTATATTTCATGCCTTTGTTGCACCGGATTTATATTTTGTGCACTACGGTTGCACCCGACTTCGATTTGATGTCATTCGATATGTCGATTTTGATTCTGATATTGATGTTGATTCTTGCACTCCGTGCTTTTGACTGGACTTACGCATGTTCGACGTTTGCTATTGGATTTCGTGATTCCGTGCATGTTGAGTGCGCAGGGTTTAGACTTTCATTCGTGCACGATGGATGCACCGATTTGGATTTTCACGCATGTTTTGAGATACGATTTCGGTGCATATCAGATGCACTAAATCGAGATTCTTCGTGCATGTCAGATGCACCTGATTTGGCTGTCAGGCACACACGTTGCCTATGACAGATACTTCGTGCACACCCGATGCACCTAGATGTTATTTTGTGCACCTGTATGGCACATATATGGATTTTGATTTCCGTGCGCACCAGACGTACAGGGTGGTGTTATGTGCATTTTGGGATTTATTCCTTTTGGAGCAGTACATTTTTATGATATTTGATATTCGATTTGTACTGAGCAGGACTAGTCAGAGGACAGTACCTGGATATATTTTGCATGCATTGATAGTTATCGAAGGGATTTCCAAAGAGCGAGCTATAGTCTCAGTATATATACCTACGTGTCCGATATGACACGAAACGTTTTAAAAACAAGGAAACCCTTCTAAATTGTTTTCAAAACGGCGGAACGTACATAGTAAACAAAAGATATATACATATATGGTTGTTTTCTTATGAAAAACGTCCCCCACTGTGCAGTGTTACGTGCATCGCACGGCAATTTAAAAAGATTTGGCATGCATTTACATCAGCTATTCACATGTATAGATTAGATGTCTACATGTATAGTTCTGATCTATATCATATTGGTTTTGTATTGGATAAAACATTGTGTCTTTACCATGACTCCGATGATTGCGGGATGCTTGACGGAGTTTTTCTTTTGAGTTATCTGTTCATTTCTCATGCGCATGCATTGCGCTATGATACGTTTTATGTATTGATGATTTCGGAGCCCCGACGACTTGGACTTAGTATCAAAATGTTTTAGTATTTTGGGGTTTAAATTTTAAATTCGGGGACTGAATTTCTTTAAGGGGGGTAGATTGTAACGTTTCAAAATAATAAAATATTATTTTTGGGAATTTTTTATAATTTAATATTATTTTAATGAATATTTTAATATTCCGGTATAATTAAATACAAATAAATGGGGAAAAATTATGGAAAATTCTAAAATAGGGTATTTTATGGAATTATGCCATTTAAAAGTTTTTATGATTAGTTTGACACTAATTTAGTGCTAATCGCGATTAAAAATCGCTAATCGGATTTTTGGTATTTTTGTGCAAAACATGCACATATCATTTTGGACTTGTGTTACATTATTCTTACCATGGCTTTTACTTTGTGTCTACTATTTGAATGAGAAGGATTTGGAAAATAAAAGAAATGGAAATTTGAATTTAGAATAGTGGGGTAGTAGGTGGGAGAGAGAGAGAGTGAGGTGAGGGGTCTTTTGACTTAGTCTTCCTTTCATTTCTCCTTCATTTTCTCTCCCTCTCCTCTCCCTCTTCTGCTGCTGCAGCTTCCCCTCTTTCTCCCCCTCTTCAAGAACCCTCAAACACTATGAAAACAACACCAAAACACTACTCTCATTTCATTAAAGGTGTGCACGAGCTCAAGATCTACAAATTGGACTAAGGAAGCAAGGATTTTGGCCACTAAGGGCAACTCAAGAATTTTCTTGAGTTGCCAAATGAGATAATTCTGGATCATTAGTTTAGTTTTAGCATTACTTATACCCCCATGCAAGTTTTGAACCAATATGGACCGCAGATTTAAAGAAAACCTAGTTAGGGTTTGAGGAAAAATTGAGTTGTGAGGTGAAACTAAGACTTGTTGTGACCTTAGAATCTTGGTGTGATGTTATATTGGACCCTAACTTGAAGCTTTAACCCAGAATACGGATTTAGTGAATCGATATCGGGAAAAACAGTAAATCTGGGAGTGTATTTAGGAATCTGCTATCACCCCGAGACCCCTAAAATAAAATTGAGTTGACAGTGAGATGTGCAGGCACCCTGGAACCACCACACCAAGCCCTAGCCCCTAATTCATTTCTTGGGCCGCAGATTTAATCCTAATTGCGGCCAGAGCAGGAGGGAACCGTCTCGTTTTTGTTCTGTAGCCTTTTACCCTCTAAACTTGACCCTGGGTATGTGCAATTTTGTCTGATTCCATCTAGGGTAAAATCTGGGTTGATTTTCCTATGTTGGCGCATGGTTTACGGCTTGTTTTAGCGTGGATTTTTGTATTTGGGATTCATTCCTGTCGGGTGGCGTTTAGACATCAACGACAAGTGGATATTGATCGTGTTTACATGCGAGACGATAGGTTTTTACCTATGCGAGTAGCGTGTGCTGTTTTGGTTTTCTGATATGATTTTCATGTGCTTTAGCGTTTGTGATATACTTGTAGGTACCCTACGTAATGTTGAGGCGAAGAAGATGAAGATGGCGACATCGGCATCGGCACACGAGAAGCAAGGTGAGTAGATTTATATTTACGGGGAGAAGTCGGGTGGATGGCGTATAGCACCCCCGCAGTCCGTGGTGATGTATACAAATACGTATACACACATATATTTATTATGTGTTGTTAGCATTATTGATGGTAATAATGGAATTATTGATGATAAGGATGTATTGGTTTAGTATAGTGCGAAACCCTAGAGTAGTGGTTGCACTCACACATATACGTACACATATACTTGCATACATTCTTTCATTTATCTGTGCGCATTTGGAGGTTTGTATATCTACACATGGGTATGGGACTATGTATTCATATACGGGATTTGAGGATGATACATGGGATTACGATGAGTCGATGAGGTTTGATTGAGGCCGTGAGACTCGGCGATATGACAGAGTTCGTATTTGAGATGTGATATGATGGTAGTGATACCTGTTATGTGATGAGATAATGTGACATTGACTCAGATTTAGGTGGTTTTCATACCCCTCCCGATTGACTTGATTGTTGGGTCCGTAGTTCGCATAGTAGGCGTTAGACTAGACCCGAGTCATACCTATCTCAAAACTAACGAATCGAGGATATTTTAAAGATAGGCAAAAGGGATTCTACGGATATTTTCAAACGACACATCTTTTCTTAAAACACCGTAGCCCTTATTTTACCAAAAACCCTGATTCGTCTTATTTCAAAAGGCAAGGCTGCATGATATATTTATTGAGATAGATTCTTTACTGTTGCGTTGATTATTCGATTCCGCATACCCATGCTATTTGCATTGCATTGCTTGTGTTTATTGATATATTACAGTCATGCTGCTAGGACACCAGCACCATTATCGATGATGCGTATGTTCCACGTACACTTGTTGCCGGCTCACACACTTCATTATCGATAATTGCCATGTCACTACACTGTAGTACTATTGTATTCAGGATATGATTCTTGCATGACAGACTGATGTGCCTACATTTCTTTTACATGTCATATACATCATGCTTTCTGATTATACACATTGAGAGTTGCTATTTCCATGATATTTCTGGATTTGGGAACCGTGGGTATTTCAAAAGAGAATATGTCATTGCTTTAAAAACCCGGTTACCCTTGATATGATATTTCAGTGCGTCCACTGTTCATAACAAAATATTGCATTTTATACCGCTCATTCTTATGCTCGTGTGTTTATAGGTAGGTGCTTTTAATCCGTGTTTGTTACATATTTACAGATTACAGGTTTCCCGTACAAATATTGCAAATCAAGACAAAATCTCCACAGTTACACCAAATACAGAACATCTGTTGACAGCAGATAAAAGCCGGGTTCCGGTCATCCATATCCGTCCAGTGCCGAGTATCAGTTCCAGGGATAAGACATATGACAGTGGTCATTCGTGTCTGGGACAAGCACAGAGCACGAGGGGGGCTGCACAAGAATCAATGGGTGCGCGGAGCTCGAGGGAGATAAAAGTCAAAAGTGAAGAACATAATGCAATCTTGGACTAAGAAATCTGAAAATATTCTGGAAGATTTTGTGCAGTTTAAAGTTAGCAAACACGGGGAAAAGACAAACCAGGGAAGCACCCAAAAGATGATGGCCTAACACCCCTAAAGGGTCGCGGAACCGCGGCCAATAGGGGGTCTAGGCCGCGGTTCCGCGGCCGTATAGTCTCCTCACTTTGTCGTGTTTCATGGGCAGTTTGGTCACTTCATTTAGGGGCGGATTGTTGCCCTAGGTTTCCCATTCCCCTCCTATAAATACCCCAGTTCTAAGCAAAGCCAAGGGGTCTTCTTCTCCCATCTCATTTTGTAGGATTTAGTTTAGCTTCTTCTTCTTCTTCATCTTTCCTCCATGAAAATGTAGTGAGAGCATTGAGTGGATGTTAAATGAAGATGAGAGTTTTTGTATCATTCTTGTTTGTTTAGCTTCCCCTTGAGATTCTTGCTTTCTCTTGATCTTTCAACCTCTTCATTGAGCTTGAAAGTTTAAGGGTTTGTTATTGATCTCAAGGGTTGTATCTTCTTATGGAATTAGTGCTTCATTTCACATGAGTTCTTTACCCTTCTCTTGATCTTGCAACCTCTTGATTGAACTTGCAAGTTTAAGGGTTGGCTATTGATCCCATGCTTGTCTTGAGTTCTAGTTTCTAGTTCTTTTTATTGCTTATTTCTTTCTTGCTTTTTACTACCTTACTTTACTTTCTTGCACTTTAAATTCCATGCCCTTACTTACTTGTAATCTTCTATTTTCTTTGTTCTTTTTGTTCTCTCTTTTTGGTTCTTTTTGTGAATGATTGTCATTATCGTTGTTAAGAATAAATACGGTATTGTAAGTTAATGTTTCTTCGCTCAATTCCTTTTCCCGTTATTTTCCATTGAACTCCGCCCAAACGTTACGCAAGCGCTCCGTTAGGCACCCTACCCTACCAAGGTAACGGTGATTCCTAACCGCGACCGGTTGCGTTCGGTTTGGCCGGAGGCGAAAGCAAGAGACAAGAACGGAAGGACAAGGGTAAATAAGCCGGATTCCACGAATACCGTGCTTAAATCCCCTAATCCACGTTGTTGCCGATTGCTCTAGCTTCAATTGGTCAAGACTCGGCTCAAAGGTTTTGAGTACGGATTTCTTTGGCTTACAATTTCGTATCTTTTTCTTAACAACTTCATACTTGCATATAAAACACATAGGTTAGTTTGAACAAACACATACAAATTCTTTATTGACTCGTCTAAAACTCGAACGGACATACAACCATCTCCCTGTGGATCGACCCGTGCTCAACCGGCTAGCTGCAAAGCGACACCGTCCTGATCGCGGTTATACTTTAGAACTTTGAACTTCCGACACGCCAAAAGCGTGCGATCAAATGGCGCCGTTGCCGGGGAGACGATAGCGTATTTTCTTTCTTGTTATTCGGGTTAATATTCTTTTTGTATATATTTATTAAAAAAAAAAAATCTTTTTGTTATTTTTGATCATTTTTGTGGGCAAGAGTGCAGATTTTTGCGGATTTGCAAACTGCGATTGTGGGGAGCAAAGTGTACGTTCAAGGTTAAGGTGATTACGAAGTACAGTGCCAAAGATCCGGGAAGTTTGACCCGCGCAAGCGAACTTTTCAAGCTTACCGGATTTGATTCAACGGGGGTTTCCTAACCCAAAATCTTAACGGTACGTACTTTACTAACACCTTCTTCTCAAATCCGACGTATCCAATATACTATTCTTTGCAGGATTCTTTGCAAGTTCGCTAGCAAACGCTTAAAATTGACTAACCCGTATTTGTTGCAGTGCCGTGCTTAAACTAAAAAACGATTGTTTGATTCTTTATAGAATTTTTATTGAATTGCGCATTGCATACATTAATACGGACTTAAGGGCAAGCGAACCCCACAACATACGGTAAAGGATTTCATCACCTTTTCCGTAGCCCACAAATCACGAATTTGAGCATAACGTTTACCCGCACAAATTTTAAAAGAAACTAGACTTTAAGCCTTAAGGATTTCGCGCTCACTAGGAGAAGTTAACTGTGTTTAGAACCTCGCTTAACGGTATATTGTTTACGGGGTGTCTAGGAAAGTGTTAACGGCGAAACCGCCAAAAGAGAAAGGGTTATTTAATTAAGGAACTTCGCGAAAGTGTTGGAAAACCTCCCCTTATCTCTGCACTTACCTGGCCTCGTGATCAGTGTATCTTGAGCCCGTTTCTCGACACAGTTTTACTTCGACAATCAAGTTCTGGAGCAGGTCTAGTTGACCTAGGAGTACCCTAGAACGATTAGGTGTGTGGTATTTTTGTGTCGTGATTGTTTTTGTCCAGTTTCTTTTTGTGTGTATATTTAATTCTTTTGTTAATACCTAACTAAAAAAAAAATCACATTCATTTTCCCCTCCTTTTCTCTTCCTTTCTTTCCTTCTCTCTTCATATCATGGGTACCCCACCTCGCAAAACTCTTGCCGAACTTTGGTACCCACAACCAGACATTACTTCTTACGGTTCTTGCTTTGGCCGAACATCGAACGACCCCTCCATGCCCAAAGTTTCACTGAAAGATCGCATAGCAGCGTCTAGGACAAACACTTGCACTCCTCATTCCACGTTGTATCAACCTTTTCAACCTCCCCCACCCTCTTATGTTGATACCCCTTTTGCAAGTCGTCCTTTGTCCATCGCTGAACATATTGAACAATCCTGTAGCCGATCTTTCACTCCTTTCACCACTACAGATTCTTGGGATCAACAATTCCATTCACCTTCTTATCCAAATGTTGATCGTGCTCCTGTCCAGCCATTCAATTCCTACCAGTCCTACCCGACTTTTGCACCTTCCCTAGACATTGCCTTGAACCGCCATTTGGGAGTTTTCAGTATCCAAACAACTTTGAATCTTTTACTGAAACCCCTTCACAACCCATGTCTAGTTTGGAACAGTCGTTGGAAGACTTTAGGGTAGCGTCAAGCCAATAAATGATGGATTTGAATGCGTCCATGGCCGCCCTCATACAACCTAGTGACCCGGTAGCTAGTTTTCAACTAGCTACAAATTTTTCAATGTATGAAGAGGCGGTAGGACAGGCTGAGAATTTGAGTGGAGAGAGTGAGATGTACCCCCTTCCGAATCAAGCCTACCCAATTCATCTTGACTCCCACAACTCCGGTTTTGAATGTCTATCTAGTGTTCCAACCGATTCATTGATTACAGATAGAACAGATAATGAGTTGTGTGACTTCGTAGTGTTTGATTTACCTGATTGTGAAGGGTCCCTTCCAAGTGAAACCAATCCCAATCCTTTTGACCTCTACACCTCCATCTTAGAACCAAAATCGATTGAAATCCATGCTTTTGATGAGGTGTCTGAGAAAATTGATTTTCACTTGATTGAGGATATTGACGCTGGGAATATTTCGGATGATGAACCCATAGATTTGGCTGAATTTTTCTCTCCAATTCATCATCCCGAGTCATTAAATGTTTTTCCTGAACCCCATATGCGTCTGGATTTTGATGAAATATGCATGGATGTGCTAAATTTTGAGGAAAATTTTGAGGATAGTTTTGAGGATGAACCAGTTCTGCTTGATGAGTCGGATTTCCCAATTCATCCTATTCCTGTCATTGACTGTGTACACCCTCCTGAACCTTTAATCGATAACCTTCCTCAACCACTTCCCTCCATCCTTTCCATCGTTCCGACCTTGCAAGAAACCGTATCATTTTTACTTCCTGTGTCTGGTTTACCAAGCTCGGCGTACCCATGGTTTCTCACGAATCTTGAGGGATTTGACCCCATTTCTTGACGGGTTAATATATTAGCACAATCGCTTTTCACACATCGGTCATCACAAGGTGTGCTAATCTATTCACTCCATTTCCACCCTCAAGTTCGTATTCCACTTCCTTCTCCCTTCCGCCATTCTTCTTCTTATATACCAAGACCGTATCCCACTTCTATCTCCATACGGTCTCGCGTATTCTCCATCTCTTTTCTCTACGCCTTTTTTCACCAACCAGTACATTATAACGATAAAATCTTTGAATGGTTGGTGTTAACTTTTGGTCTGTGTAAGGCCTTGTATAGATTGATACTATTCTCTTTTCCCCCCTAATTCTGAACTTCAACGCTTAAACAGTGGAAACACTGTTTTACTTAAGTTTGGGGGGGACTCCTTTTTTTTTGTATATATTTTTTGTTTTCCTTTTTGTTTTGTATATAACTTGTTTTTAGGGAAAGCGCCGACAATTTTGACCCTCTAGGTATAGCTTGACAGTGAGGGCACTATCAAGTTTAAGTTTGGGGGTGTGCTCGGTAAGCTTTCTTCCTTCGCATTCATTTGTATATTTTGCATTTGCATACCTTATTAAAAAATAAAAACCCACCAAAATTGAAAATTTTCCAAAAAATATAAAAACTTTGTCGTCAAGTTAGCTAATAGGGTAACTTAGATTTTTATTCTGAAAGTTTAGTTGATATGTTAGAAATAACTAAATTCTAGGCTTAGGAATTGAAAACCCTTAAAATAACCCTCATTCTGTCTAACTTTGGTAAGTATACGTCATTACAGTTTTTTTTAGAAATAGGTAATCTTGAGTTCAGTTCTTTAGTTAAGTCAAGATGAAGGGAAAGTATTGAAGCTTTACTGGAGGATAAGTCTGAAAAATAGTTTCTTTTCTTGAGTTCAAATTTAGAAAGTATATACCCTACAAACTGCACTTACACGCACCTTAAAACTTGGGATAGTAGAGAATACCTAGAAATACTCTTGCCTGAAAGCCTAGTATGAAAGAAAAAACGGTATTTAAAGCTAAACACTAAAAGAGCATATTGAAAAATATATCCGGTCTTGAAAAAGAAAAAGAAAAAGAAAAAAAAAGAATAAATAGAATAAAGTCAAGACCTGGAAACTGCTATTTACGCTTTAAGCTCACACATTCAGTAATCGGCCGTTAGTGCCTCAAGAAATATTAATAGTCGCATGAAAAGTGTGTGAGCAGCACCGTCCATCATTAAATGAAAAGAAGTAGTATTAGGTATTAGGGCAATGGTATTATAGCTTGAATTGAATTCTTGAGTGTAGGGGTGCAAATATACACACATGTAGGGGTATACAATTGATGTTTGGATAAGAGATAGAAATAAAGAATAAGACTTGTGTTTTCTGTAAAGTTGATAAAAATCCCTGACTTGAGGCCACACTTTAGAAGGAAAACTCAGGAGAACCAACATCTTTCTAAACTTTTTTTTGGAACGTATATGACCTAAGGTTAAATAGATAGGAGGTGTGAAGCATTAGGGTTGGATATTTCTAACTTAGGATGATAGAATTTCTAACGTAAATACTAAACTGTAAGAGTAGAATCGATGTTAACTTATGACACTAGCTTAACGGGATTTTGTGGGTGTAATCCGCTGAAAACCCTCAGGAGACAACACTCCTCCTACTAGGGACACCTAGAGGTTTAACGGCTTGTTGCACGCGCTCAGTGCAATCGCGTTCCCTGCGAAAGTGCGGTTAGGATTTTATTTTTGTGAATAATTGGTTTTGCTCGGGACGAGCAAAACTTAAGTTTGGGGGTATTTGTTCATAACAGAATATTGCATTTTATACCGCCCATTCTTATGCTCGTGTGTTTATAGGTAGGTGCTTTAATCCGTGTTTGTTACATATTTACAGATTACAGGTTTCTAGTACAAATATTGCAAATCAAGACAAAATCTCCACAGTTACACCAAATACAGAACATCTGTTGACAACAGATAAAAGCCGGGTTCCGGTCATCCATATCCGTCCAGTGCCGAGTACCAGTTCTAGGGACAAGGCATATGACAGTGGTCATTCGTGTCTGGGACAAGCACAGAGCACGAGGGGGGCTGCACAAGAATCAATGGGTGCGCGGAGCTCGAGGGAGATAAAAGTCAAAAGTGAAGAACATAATGCAATCTTGGACTAAGAAATCTGAAAATATTCTGGAAGATTTTGTGCAGTTTAAAGTTGGCAAACACGGGGAAAAGACAAACCAGGGAAGCACCCAAAAGATGATGGCCTAACACCCCTAAAGGGCCGCGGAACCGCGGCCAATAGGGGGTCTAGGCCGCGGTTCCGCGGCCGTATAGTCTCCTCACTTTGTCGTGTTTCATGGGCAGTTTGGTCACTTCATTTAGGGGCGGATTGTTGCCCTAGGTTTCCTATTCCCCTCCTATAAATACCCCAGTTCTAAGCAAAGCCAAGGGGTCTTCTTCTCCCATCTCTTTTTGTAGGATTTAGTTTAGCTTCTTCTTCTTCTTCATCTTTCCTCCATGAAAATGTAGTGAGAGCATTGAGTGGATGTTAAATGAAGATGAGAGTTTTTGTATCATTCTTGTTTGTTTAGCTTCCCCTTGAGATTCTTGCTTTCTCTTGATCTTTCAACCTCTTCATTGAGCTTGAAAGTTTAAGGGTTTGTTATTGATCTCAAGGGTTGTATCTTCTTATGGAATTAGTGCTTCATTTCACATGAGTTCTTTACCCTTCTCTTGATCTTGCAACCTGTTGATTGAGCTTGCAAGTTTAAGGGTTGGCTATTGATCCCATGCTTGTCTTGAGTTCTAGTTTCTAGTTCTTTTTATTGCTTATTTCTTTCTTGCTTTTTACTGTTGGAGATAGTGCCCTCAGAGTCAATTATTAGGTCACAGGTACGTGATTGTAATGATTGAGGGAGGACCTATCCCGGTAGGACAGTCTTACTCGAGATGATAGTGTGCTATCTGGTTTAACTTTTTCATCGTGTACTGTTTTAAGTGACCTGACACGTCGCTATTACACGTTGATAGAGCCCCTAGGATTCTTTCTTGACCACCAGCAGTATGAGGGCGATCATATAAGTGGGAGCTGGGGTCTATAAGCTTATCCTTAAAAGGTCCCTAGTCGTGGGAGTTTCGAGACTGGGCATCGATACTCCATTAGTAGACTAGTGTATACAGTCGAGACCCCGACGAGGGGCGGTGGCCGGTCTCACAAGCCACTGGTGTCAGTTGGATCACCTAAGATGTATACAGGTGCTCATTGGGTTATGAGTACACCGGACAGGACTCGCCGGGAACATGCTAGTTGGTCATATACCAGACGTCAGATGGCAGTTCCCTGGTGACATGTGTGCAGGTTAGTTCATCGACCTGGGGATCGTCATTTGTCTCGTGTGAGTTCCCACTGTACTTTGATTACTACCCTACCACGGCTCAAAGGAGTCGTGCAAACAGGTTTTAGTTGGGTACAGTCCCGAGCCACATGGAGGCAGTGAGCGTATCTTCAGGGGTTCGTCTCTCCCGGTATTGGGGGTGAGGTCGTGCTGTGTCTAGGAGAGCCATTACACAAAGTCCTTGGCCAAGGCAAGGAGATTTACTGGTAGGTATTCCAGTAGTATCTCAGGGTATTCTGGGCTACACTCCGACACGACTTGTACCGCTTTTGGGGGTCTGACTTTTACCAACCCCCTAGGCCCGCCATGCGATACTCATAGACGAACGGACCGGACTGCACGGATATTGTCACTGACAGGCTCAGTAGGGTGTCAGGCTGAGTTCGCTCACGGACGTCCCTTTTAGTCAATACCTGGTAGCCCGTTATGTATTGGCTTATACCTCTAACGTGCTAGCGGTTAAATCCACAACCAAGGTGTTGATGAGTCTTTAGAGTCCCCCACATTCAGTTACTCAGCTTTCGGGCGAAAGGTTGTAGAGGCCGTATGGAGATATGGCAAGGTCCGATCAGATACGTGCGGTATTGCACGGATCAGGATCGGACAGTTTGTACTATAGGCCGTATAGTTATATGGCAGGGTTCGATCAGATACGTGCGGTATTGCACGGATCAGGATCGAACAGATATTACTAGCCGGTTTTGGTTTAAGCCGGATCCTAGTATAGTACAGTGTAGACTTTGTCTCATTGCTTTTGTATTTCGGTCGAAATACAGATGCGGGTGTGTATGCACAGTATCGGGGTTTTCCTGTAATTTATTACGGGACCAGTTTTCTGGAGTTGCCAGTTTGCTTTCCGTTTCGGCCGATTTCCATTGTTCCATTCATTGGCCGAAGATTGGTGGAGGAGGGTTTATTTGCATTGTTGCAAATAGGCTTTTGTGGAGGGGGTCTTTGCTTATTGTAGCATCATGATGGTTTTCATGATGTGCACCATCATTGACTTTTCTTTTCTCATCATGGTTGGACTTTGGGAGGTGATGATGGTGGTGTTGAGTGTGGGTTTGTTTTTGTGATGATTCTTTTTGCATGATGGCATTCTTTTCTCTCTCCATTGTATTATTGGATGGCTTTCTCATTCTAACACACCTCTCCCTCATTCTCACTCACCCTCTCACATGCATGGCCGGCCAAGTCCTATAGGGGGCTGTCCAAAAATTGTAGTGTGGGTTTTGTGTTTCATTTCATGTTCCAAAATCCAAAAACTCCTCCACATACTCCTTGTATCATTCCTCCACCAAAAGGGTGATTCCGATAACCCCAAAAGTGAGACACAAGTTCTACTAAACATTCTACAGCAAACCTTGGGCACGTCGAGTAGCCAACTTCGCGCCCGAGTTGCCTCGGCATTGAGGTGGGAGCCCGTAAAAGACGTAGGCGATGTGGTGCACTTCCGGCGACTAGGAGGAGACGGGACTTTTCCGCAGGAGATCGGGACCATGACGAGAAGACCGGAGGACTTGGATCGTCGGTATATCTCTATTCCCTTTCTTGTAGTTAGCTAGGACTAGTTAATGGTTCGATCCGGGTAATAGTGCGCGGTGGTGCCGGTTTGCTAAGTCCGCAAAATTTAAGTTTTTCACCGCTTCCGCATTCCGCCGTCGGATTGACGGCCGGGGCGCCGCCGTGCACTTACAGTGGTATCAGAGCCTCGCCATTAACTTAGTCTAGCTTTGTGTAATGTGTTTGTATTTCCGATCGATCAAAAAGTTCCAAAACCCGTATTGCCTTCGCATCAGTTTCTGTCGAAATTTTTTGGAGTCTAAAAATTTTTCAGGTGGTCTCAGAATGATGTGCAGGGAGTTATAAGAACACTGAAAAAATTTCGTAGCACAATCCCTCCGTACGACCGCGGAAGGGCGGACAAAACCCTATTCTGGCCGCGCTTCCGCCGCACGTTTGTGGGCTTGTGTGATTATTTTTTTGCAGTGGGCTTATGGGCTTATTTCAGGGGTTTTGGGATATTAAAATTGGGCCCAGGTTATCTGTGATTGCTACAGTTTTGTTTGGGGCCCACTTGTTAATTGTTTGATCAATCGGAAAATTTTAAACACATTTTTCACAGTATTTACATTATATCTGCGACCGTGAATGTCACTTGATCGGTAAATCCGGTCTAACTGCTATAGCCCGGTTAGACGGATTTGCGAACGTGACTTTCACGTTGATGTTTTGTTTTTGCTGTGATGTTGCGGATCGGTCGTGGGGGATAGCCTGGATGCAATGCTAGTACAGTGTTCTGTTGTATTATGTACATTTGATATTGCGGGGCGAGCGTCCGACATGTGGACTGCCGTCACTGCCTGTTTGTATTATTATTTTGGGGCACGACCTGGTTGCGGTCGATGTACCCGGTGTATGTATATTTTACTTTCTGTACTAGGATTGCCCCGCGGAGGGGTGCACGGATAGCCGGGTTCTAGAGGGCAACAAGCCCGCATCTCATGGCATTGAGACGGAGGGGGCTTCACTCTGGGATTGGCGGGCTATTCGCCGCACTCGTAGGGGGTACAGGTTGACCCAGGAGGGGTGCCCAAGTTACCGGATTCCGTGAAGTGCTGGGTGGTCCATTCACGGCGCTGAAGGGGGCTGCCTCGCTTCAGGTTTTGGCGGGTGACTTGCCGCGCCCGTAGGGGTCTAGGGTTTCATTGCACAGGCTATCCACACGACCAGGGGAACGTCGGGTTTCAGTAGTGGCTCTGTGAAACCCGGGGATCCCAGATATCTGTATTGTTTCTGTGATGCTGTTCATTCTCTGTGATGTTGCATTTTTTTCACGCCTTGAGCGAATATAATATATTGGTATATATATTAGTAGATGTTGTATATATTTTACATCCGCGCTAGTCCAGTCCCCGCTCTGTCGTTAGTTAGCTAACCTAACGGGTAATGACGGGACCCAGTGGCGAATGCGGATGGCATATACGTACATCAGTATATTTTCGTTCTTTTTGGTGTGATCAATTGATGGGATTGCGTTGATTCGGATCAATGCAAATTAAAACAAACCTAATCTGATGTTGTTGGAACACCTTTTCAAAAAGCTGTTATTGCAAGGACGTTCACTTTTGTTTTGCATCGCGGTATTCATTTAGAATATCTTGCTCCTCAGTCGACGAGGCAAGGGCCGAGATCCCTTCACCGGGAGTGACCTCTTGGACAATAAGTTTGCGTCAGGGCATTAACTTCACTATAGCCGATTACTTTTGCTTTGCATCGCGGTATTCATTTGGAATATCCTGCACCCCATTCTACGGGGAAAGAGCCGAGATCCCTTCACAGGGAGTGACCTCTTTAGCAACGGTTTTCGTCACTATATTTTAAAAAGCTATCAGTTCCTTCAACGATATCAAGTTCATTACGTTAAAGGTTTTCGCTAGAAACCATTCGTAGCCCTCCGTCATTTCAGTTAAATATTCGGTAGTATTCAAGCTATGTATTTTGACCTCACGCCAAGGCATAGTGTTTGGTAGCTGCCGGGTATTTAGCTGTTGCATAGATAGATGCGTTGGTTTGGGACAGTCGTACTACTATTTTGGCCTACGTCAAGGGTATGTACGGGTGGGTTCAAATTAACCTGGATAATGACGGGTAGAACTTGACATGTGACTTATGATATTTTGACCTCACGCCAAGGTCATAAGAGCATGGGGCAGAAATCACATCGGGAGTTTCAAAAGAACTGAAACTTGCCAGATATGCGCATACCTTCTGGAGTGTGATACCGTGAGCGGATTCCCTCACGTTGTCATGCGATGAGAGTTGGATCCCGATTCCCACTGATGAGTTAGTTTACTCCTCGGGTAACCCCGACTAATTCTTCTTTCAGGTTTGGAGGAGAATTTGAGGTACAGTGGGAGGATTCCAGATTAGATAAATTGGTGACCATTCTGATCTAGGTTAGAGTGCACGCTGAGTGTTTCTTTTCTCTCTCTCTCTGGCAGCGACCATTGACCCGACCCTGAGACTTTGACTCAGTGACCAAGTTAACCGAACCTTCTTAACACTGGCTTTTGGATTGTCAGAGTTGCAAACCTCATTGCCACTCCTACTTTTACCCTTTTCTCCAGGACACCCCGTTTTACTACGAACGTCCACTTCCATTGGACAAAACCATCGTATGGTTAGATACGAACTCGAAAGAATTTATTCGAGGATGGTTTCAGGTTCTGGGGAAAACGGATAGGATTATTCAGTTGTCTTTTCCTTTTACCCTCTCTCAGGTTGCGAGTACTCCTTGGTTTAGGGGTAGTACACCTATTACGCAAATTGGATTGTCTTCTTCCAAACCGTAGGCTGGTGCCGACCGGTAGAGAATGAAGAAAACCAATTAGCATAACGATGGTGTGCAGAAGGTATTAAGTTCAGACAAAGCAAGGGATTAGTAGGAGGGCAAAGTAAATTGCAACAGATATTCACGACCAAACCAAATATTTCGTTGCCACTCTCACATCACCTTTGTATTTCTCCAGGACACTCCGTATCGCTACGAAGATCCACAGTTTATTTGGATACTCCATCGTATGGTTATATACGAACTCGAATGGAACTTGTTCCAGTTCGGGGATGGATTCTGGTTCAGGAGAAATAGGAATAAGGTTTATTCGGTTGTCTTTTATCTTCACCCTCTCTCATTGCGATTGTTCCTAGGATTGGGACAGTACACCCATTATGCTTATTGGATAGTCTTCTTCCAAACCATAGGCTGGTGCCGAACGGTAGGGAAGGAAGAAAACCATTTGGCCTAAAAGGGTGTGCAGAAGGTAAAGACTAAAGACATATGAAGGGATTTGGAGAGGTGGCAAAGAACTATACGGTTACAGTCGTGAATCTGGAAGAGGCATTACTAGGAATACCAGAATACCCCATCGGAACATTTCAATGTTTCAGTTTCACTGTGTAATGTTAAAGGAAAACTGATTTCCCGATTAGATACTTACTCCAGGGTATGTATTTACCAGGTACGATTCTCACATCTGTATGGTTTTACAGATGATGAGTGGGAGTAAGTTATTGGGAATTGGGTGATTATCCTCATTATATCAGGATTCGTTGTAATCGGTGATATTTGAGGAAATCACCTGAGCTGTTTGCCGGTCGGCAAATATTTGGTTTTGAATATCCGCTGTTATGCACCAATTTCAAATTGATATATCTGTACGTCTATTTTCATAGAGTGAGATATACCTTTCTGAAATTATGTCTACGACATTTACCTATATCAGTGGATGGTTAGGTAAGGAGCATTAAACAACGGTGTAATTCTTCTTAACCATAAGTACAGTTTTCAACCTACGACACACAGTGAATGAGTTATCAGACTCAAGGGACTTATACAAAGGATTGTATGTTGTCCAGGGTCCATCAGGACAGAGGGGTTGGTCCTCGTACTATATTCGGTTTACTTATGACTTCTCTAGTTTTTTGGCAAGTGTTTCGCGGAAACACAGGGTCCAAATTTTGAGAAGTTATAGGTATTTGAATAGAGTAGAGAACCAGGTATAGCAAGTATCGGGATTCTTCAAAGAGATCGAAGATGTGGATACTTGTGTATGGTATTCAGTTGATAGTAATGATAAAGAGATCTTGCTTCTCTTTCAGGTTACTCATAATTGGAAGTATTTCTAAGTTGAGTAACGCTGATCGGCCTCCTTCCATTTAGTTGACATGCGCTGGGGACAGCTGCATGATTTGAATCTGGTTCAATTAAATCAGTGCCTCTGTTTCTATATTGGATATAGAACAGTTCATATCTTAACGATGTTAAGGTACGGGGAGTTGTCCGGTTTATGATTAAAACCAGACACTGGACAACTCAAGGCACGTTTCTGTAATGGCTGTTTGTGGGTTGACCCAGGCTATGACGAGGGTTGACTTTCTACCATCTGGATGAACAATAGCGATATTGTTCTAGACTCGCCACAGTTTTATTAAAAATGGATTTTTTCAGAAAACAGTAGTGGGAGTATGGTAGAACTGGAAGTAATTCCAGAACCACAAACGATTACTGAAGATTTGATAAGGAACCTAAAGATTCAATCTGGATTGACATTCCATTGGCCACTCCGCAGATAAGGTGGGTAACTTCAGGCACCCGAGAGGCACTACGGTAGCCTCAAGGACGGTGACAGGGAAGTTCTTGTTTACCCACAATTGCCATTGCTGTTGTTCCAGGTTACGAGACCCGGCGGGAGGATGAGTATAGCGTCGTTCTAAACCAGTTTTAGAAGTGTACGTCTATATGACTCTGCCAGAGGGTTGTCGTAGTCAGTGGGAGCAGCGGAAGCATTGGTGGACAGGTTGCTTATGTCTATTTATAGACTAGAGCAGATGTAGCGGAGATAGATCATCTATTTCTGACGTGACAGTCATGGGTTTGACTTCATCAGAATAGGGGATGGATCTGTTGAGAAGGTAGTAGGGTGTGATATCCTGGTATTTGGATGATATACACAGAGTAGGAAAAGAAACTCCTACACTACGATCGGTTATATTTTGGTCGTCACACAGTTGTTTCTCCATAAAGGAAATGGATTTTATATCAGACATACTGGTTACTAGATCTATGGTTTTAGATCTAGATTTGGGTGGTTTCCCAATCAGGGTACTTGACAGCATTCTAAGAGTATTTAGGATGGACGACTCCTGGCACGGTAGTGTACCTGCAGGTAATGGAGTCACCCTCTCCAAAGGTGTCTTACAGACTAAAGGGGAGAGGGACGGGCATGATTGGCAGATCACTTGCTCAGGCAATTGAGTCAATCGTGAGATGTCAAGTACCACACCAGATGTTGTTCTTGCACTAGATGCAATAAGTTGACATTAATCCAATCCTGGAGAAACAGTCAGAAGCAGTTTTAGGACATAAGTGGATGTTCTAGGGATATGATAACGACAGCCTCATTCAGGAGACAGTTATCATTTCAGGCTTCCAAGGTGACATGGACGACAAGGAGGTTGTCAGAGTTATAGTTTTCCTTCTGATGAAGGGCAGTATTTTGGACAGGTGGTCCAAGGCAATACTGAGGGAGGCATGGAGCGCAGGATACTGATTAAGTTCAGTTGACGATACAGTCTAAGAAGTTTGGATTTGGAGTTCATTTATGAGCTAGGTCCCATCAAACATCCAGACATATTCTGAGACAGGTATTGCTCTTTTCGGGAGATCGCTTTCTCCGCGAACTTGAGATATAGAGAGACATAGAAAGAAACAACTAAGCGGATCCACTCACTGAGGCTATTCCTCGAACGCAATAGTTCCGCAAACGAGCTTTGTGAGACTGACTAGTAGAGGAGTTGGATGTTCGGTATCACACGGGCTGTGAGTATGCGACATCGCAATAATTAGCCTTGAGTGCAAGTGGGAGATTGTTGGAGATAGTGCCCTCAGAGTCAATTATTAGGTCACAGGTACGTGATTGTAATGATTGAGGGAGGACCTATCCCGGTAGGACAGTCTTACTCGAGATGATAGTGTGCTATCTGGTTTACCTTTATCATCGTGTACTGTTTTAAGTGACCTGACACGTCGCTATTACACGTTGATAGAGCCCCTAGGATTCTTTCTTGACCACCAGCAGTATGAGGGCGATCATATAAGTGGGAGCTGGGGTCTATAAGCTTATCCTTAAAAGGTCCCTAGTCATGGGAGTTTCGAGACTGGGCATCGATACTCCATTAGTAGACTAGTGTATACAGTCGAGACCCCGACGAGGGGCGGTGGCCGGTCTCACAAGCCACTGGTGTCAGTTGGATCACCTAAGATGTATACAGGTGCTCATTGGGTTATGAGTACACCGGACAGGACTCGCCGGGAACATGCTAGTTGGTCATATACCAGACGTCAGATGGCAGTTCCCTGGTGACATGTGTGCAGGTTAGTTCATCGACCTGGGGATCGTCATTTGTCTCGTGTGAGTTCCCACTGTACTTTGATTACTACCCTACCACGGCTCAAAGGAGTCGTGCAAACAGGTTTTAGTTGGGTACAGTCCCGAGCCACATGGAGGCAGTGAGCGTATCTTCAGGGGTTCGTCTCTCCCGGTATTGGGGGTGAGGTCGTGCTGTGTCTAGGAGAGCCATTACACAAAGTCCTTGGCCAAGGCAAGGAGATTTCTTGGTAGGTATTCCAGTAGTATCTCAGGGTGTTCTGGGCTACACTCCGACACGACTTGTACCGCTTTTGGGGGTCTGACTTTTACCAACCCCTTAGGCCCGCCATGCGATACTCATAGACGAACGGACCGGACTGCACGGATATTGTCACTGACAGGCTCAGTAGGGTGTCAGGCTGAGTTCGCTCACGGACGTCCCTTTTAGTCAATACCTGGTAGCCCGTTATGTATTGGCTTATACCTCTAACGTGCTAGTGGTTAAATCCACAACCAAGGTGTTGATGAGTCTTTAGAGTCCCCCACATTCAGTTACTCAGCTTTCGGGCGAAAGGTTGTAGAGGCCGTATGGAGATATGGCAAGGTTCGATCAGATACGTGCGGTATTGCACGGATCAGGATCGGACAGTTTGTACTATAGGCCTATAGTTATATGGCAGGGTTCGATCAGATACGTGCGGTATTGCACGGATCAGGATCGAACAGATATTACTAGCCGGTTTTGGTTTAAGCCGGATCCTAGTATAGTACAGTGTAGACTTTGTCTCATTGCTTTTGTATTTCGGTCGAAATACAGATGCGGGTGTGTATGCACAGTATTGGGGTTTTCCTGTAATTTATTACGGGACCAGTTTTCTGGAGTTGCCAGTTTGCTTTCCGTTTCGGCCGATTTCCATTGTTCCGTTCATTGGCCGAAGATTGGTGGAGGAGGGTTTATTTGCATTGTTGCAAATAGGCTTTTGTGGAGGGGGTCTTTGCTTATTGTAGCATCATGATGGTTTTCATGATGTGCACCATCATTGACTTTTCTTTTCTCATCATGGTTGGACTTTGGGAGGTGATGATGGTGGTGTTGAGTGTGGGTTTGTTTTTGTGATGATTCTTTTTGCATGATGGCATTCTTTTCTCTCTCCATTGTATTATTGGATGGCTTTCTCATTCTAACACACCTCTCCCTCATTCTCACTCACCCTCTCACATGCATGGCCGGCCAAGTCCTATAGGGGGCTGTCCAAAAATTGTAGTGTGGGTTTTGTGTTTCATTTCATGTTCCAAAATCCAAAAACTCCTCCACATACTCCTTGTATCATTCCTCCACCAAAAGGGTGATTCCGATAACCCCAAAAGTGAGACACAAGTTCTACTAAACATTCTACAGCAAACCTTGGGCACGTCGAGTAGACAACTTCGCGCCCGAGTTGCCTCGGCATTGAGGTGGGAGCCCGTAAAAGACGTAGGCGATGTGGTGCACTTCCGGCGACGAGGAGGAGACGGGACTTTTCCGCAGGAGATCGGGACCATGACGAGAAGACCGGAGGACTTGGATCGTCGGTATATCTCTATTCCCTTTCTTGTAGTTAGCTAGGACTAGTTAATGGTTCGATCCGGGTAATAGTGCGCGGTGGTGCCGGTTTGCTAAGTCCGCAAAATTTAAGTTTTTCACCGCTTCCGCATTCCGCCGTCGGATTGACGGCCGGGGCGCCGCCGTGCACTTACATTTACTACCTTACTTTACTTTCTTGCACTTTAAATTCCATGCCCTTACTTACTTATAATCTTCTATTTTCTTTGTTCTTTTTGTTCTCTCTTTTTGGCTCTTTTTGTGAATGATTGTAATTATCGTTGTTAAGAATAAATACGGTATTGTAAGTTAATGTTTCTTCGCTCAATTCCTTTTCCTGTTATTTTCCATTGAACTCCGCCCAAACGTTACGCAAGCGCTCCGTTAGGCACCCTACCCTACCAAGGTAACGGTGATTCCTAACCGCGACCGGTTGCGTTCGGTTTGGCCGGAGGCGAAAGCAAGAGACAAAAACGGAAGGACAAGGGTAAATAAGCCGGATTCCACGAATACCGTGCTTAAATCCCCTAATCCACGTTGTTGCCAATTGCTCTAGCTTCAATTGGTCAAGACTCGGCTCAAAGGTTTTGAGTACGGATTTCTTTAGCTTACAATTTCTTATCTTTTTCTTAACAACTTCATACTTGCATATAAAACACATAGGTTAGTTTGAACAAACACATACAAATTCTTTATTGACTCGTCTAAAACTTGAACGGACATACAACCATCTCCCTGTGGATCGACCCGTGCTCAACCGGCTAGCTGCAAAGCGACACCGTCCTGATCGCGGTTATACTTTAGAACTTTGAACATCCGACACGCCAAAAGCGTGCGATCATCCACCATGTGTTTTCTCGGTGCTGAGAGCGACATGTGAAACCCGATTCGAGGCGTGGACGAGCCGATTGCGGGTACATGGTGGACCCGGTATGGTTCCCCTCGGCAAGATGATCGAAGGATTTTGCCGATTGAGCCTGGAGGCGGGCGAGTACCTACCGTTGATTGGTTGGACCTGGCGGTTATCCGGAGGATACCGACCAGAGTTGATAGATGGATATGGGCATCCTGCTGGGTCCGAGGACCGATTCCGCAGATGGAGCCCGATATATGAGGATTTACGTGCCGATGCTGGGCACAGTTTTCATGATGTTTTCGAGTGTCGATACTAGGCACTCCGGTTCTATGATTTTGACGTGTCGCGAGGGACAAAGGTGGTTTATATCCTCATATTTCCATGCATATGCTGATGATATTTATATGCCTGATGGTTATTGTCATTGGGTGACGAGTGGACGGGATCCACGTACATGCAGATTAATTCATTGATCATACCTCACATTTATGATATGCTATTACCTGAGGCACTGGCACGAGCACTTGGCACTACACTCATGTATAGAGATTACATTACTAGTTTAGCATGCTTCAGACTTGTTCATATTGAGGTATATATATATATATATCTGATCATATTGACCTAGGATGGGTCATACATTCGATCTCTGCTTGTAGATATTTTCTATTCACGAGTTGGAAACTCACCCCCGTTGTGCCACAGTCCTTGCAGGTTTTTGCCGTACAGATTCCATAACGGCATTTCTGGCACACTGCTTCCTTATGGGTGACTTGCGTTGGTAGGTGGGTTCTTTTGCATCAGAACCACCCTTGTACATGTACTTTCAGTTGTATCTAGTCATTCCATCAACCAAAGCTTGTATATTGTTTCAGACTTAGAGACAGTGATGTATTATTTCGACCTTAGAGTCACGCTTGTAGTATTATGGTTTTCTGCCTGTTTTGAGTTCTTTTTGGGCTTTGATCCTCGCCCTTTGGCGTTGTATATTATTATTGCTTGCGTGGTTGTGACCGTCGATTGACGAAGAGCTAGCTCCCGCTTGGGGATGCCTTTTATCATTTCATATATATATTTCTTGTTGTACCCCGTTCGGGGCCAGTTTTTACAAAGGAAACTCTGCCGAAATTTTCAGAAAAGACTACACATTTTTTAAAATGCATATTCGGCTTAGTTATTTAAAAACATTGATTTTCAAAACATGATTCTTTACTTCTTAAACCAGTTTTCCTTATTTACTCCTTAAAATGGTTTTAGATTTCTGGGCTTTTGGCTTACTTGGATCAGATGGGGTCCTATAGACTTCATATGGTTCAAGGGCCAGTCACGAGCTCTTTCGGGTCGTGACAGAGGTGCTGGATATTCATGACCGAATACCACTATGCAAAGCGAAAGAATATAACTGTAGTTTTTCGAAATTTGTTCCAACAAAATCTTTTAGGTTTATTTTCTTGCATTAATCAAAATTAATGCAGTCCCATCAATTAACCTATCACAATAGAAAAGAACGAAAATATGATGTATGTATACGCCATCTGCATTCTCCACTGGGTCCCGTCATCACCCGTTAGGTTACTTAACTAACGACAGAGTGGGGGCTGGACTAGCAAGGGTGCAAAACATATACAACATCTACTAGTATATATATAAGTATATACAACATTCGTCCCAGACATGATAATAATCAACATCACAGAATCTCAACCAATAACACAGAAAAGTGGATAATCTTTGAGCCCAGGGTTTCATTTTGAGCCGCAAATAAAACCCGACATTCCCGGTCGTGTTGATAGCCTGTGCAATGAAAACATGGACCCCTACGAGCGCGGAAAGTTACCCGCCAATCCCAGAAGTGAGTCAACCCCCTTCAACAAAGTGAATGGGCCACCCAACAATTCACGGAATCCGGTAACTTGGGCGCCCCTCCGTGGGTCATCCTATACCCCCTGCGAGTGCGGCAAATTGCCCGCCAGTTCTAGAATGAAGCCCCTTCCGTCTCAACGCCATGAGATGCGGGCTTGTTGCCTTCTAGAACCCGGCTATTCGTGCACTCCACCATGGGGCAATCCTAATACAGAAAATGAAAATAATATGTACAAGTGGTGAAATCGACCTCAACCCGGTCGTGCCCCAAACAAATAATATACAACTCGGTAAAGACGGCAGTCCACATGTCGGACGCTCGCCCCGGAATAACAAATGTACAAATGAATATAAACTATATCACTAACATTGCAACACATGTTATCCACCACGACTATCCAACCACAATCACAGTACAGGCACAAAACATCAACGCGAATGTCACGTTCGCAAACCCGTCTAAAAGAACATATAGCAGATAGACAGGTTTACCGATCAAATGACATTCACGGTCGCAGATAAAAGTGAATGTACTATAAACTATTAAACATTGTCAAATATAACGACTTCGAAACACTCCAAATTGCCCTGAACTGAAAAGCAACAGAAAATCAAACTTGGGCAAAAACTAGCAACACCTGAAACCCAAACTCCACTGGATAAGAACAAAGACCAAAACATGACGCAATTCACCATGAGAAAACCGAGGAGGCCGGTTTTTTGAGGGTTGTGGCCGGCCATGACATGGTGGAATTGACTCGTTTTTGTTCAGTGTTCATCTCTCTGTCAGAATATCACTCTGCACCTGCTTAAAAAATTTTTTGAAGCCTTTAAAAATTCAACAAAAACTGCAATTTGGTTTCAATGTTACGGAGTCGTTTTGGTTTCGTTGTTTTAACATTGTTTAAACTTGCTAGTCTAGGATTTATGGGCTGGCTCTGATACCATGAAGGGTTACGCTAGCGCCCCGGCCAACTTCCGTGGCTAAATGCGGAACAAAAATTTTACTATGATTAGAAACTTGGCGGTAGAATAACACAAAACCCGGATCTTAACCATAAACCTAACTTGCATGTAAGGGTTCTATCTACTATGATAGAAAGTATACCAAAAGAAACCAAGTCCTTCGGGTCTTCGATCCTCTCTTTAAACTCCTCGATGGAAGTATGGATCGTGCTTGAATTTCGGCCTCCTTGTGTCAACGATGATCCACCCGAGAATGCCAACTAAGAGCTCCTACCTCCTAATTGAGGTAACTAGAATACTTAGCTTGCTAATCTAAGTAGACTAGAGTGAGTAGAGTGTGATTTAGAGTAGCTTAGTCTCATTAACCCTTGATTCTCAACACATGAGACACTAGGGTTTTTGAGAGGAAGAAGAAGAGAGTGAACTGTTGAGGAAAGAGAAATGTTTTTGATAAATGATAATTGGTAATAGAATGGCTAGCTTGACATGACCATAAGCATGGCACAACAAAATATCTCGTCAAAAATATCTAGGTCAAAAATATCTCATCAAAATATCTAGAGTCAAAATGTCAATCCAAGTCAAATGGTCAACCCAAGTACCCATGCCACAAAATTATCATTTACCAAAAAATAACAAATACCTCATATTTGTTTTGACCAAGTCAATGGTCAAAACCCTAATGAGGTGTCTCTTTCTATACCTCCTCTCATTTGTATATACATACCCGCATCCGTGTTCCGAGAAACACGAATACATGAGACGAAGCTAATCAAATAATCAAATACTAGGATCCGGATCAAACCAATGCCCACTAGTATTGTCTTCTCGAACACCACACGCGCACAAATACACGTATGTGATCGAACCCTGTCGTAAAACCATACGACCTCTACTCGTTTCGCCCGAAGCTGGGAAACCCTCTGTGTGGGACTCTAAAGACTCGACAGTACTCTGGTAGTGGGTTTAACCACAAGCACGTCAGCGGCACTAGCTGTGTGTAACGGTTACCCAGGTATCTGTCGATAAGAAGGTCGACGAGCAAGCTCATCCAAACTCCTACTGACCCTATCTATGGCAATCTCGATACAGTCCGGTCTGTTCGTCTAACAGTATCGCATATCGGGCCTAGGGGGATGGTAAACGTCAGACCCCTAATAGAGGTATAAGTCGTGTCGGAGTGTAGTCCAGAACACCCTGAGAAACTACTAGAATACCTACCAGTAAATCTCACTTACCCTGGCCAGGGACTTTGTGTAATGGCTCTCAAAACACAACGTGATATCAACCCCCAATACCGGGAGAGAAGAATCTTATCTAACCGCCACTGCCTCTAAGTGCTTCGGGACTGCACCCAACTACTACCTGTTTGCACGACACAATAGAGCCGTGGTAGGGTAGCAATCTAAGAACAGTGGGAACACACTTGAGGCGAAGTAGCAGTGTCAAGTCAACGGACTAAGCTGTACTCATGTCACCTGGGAACTGCTACCTGACGATAGGAATAGTACCAACCAGCAGTACCCTACGAATCCGTCCAGTGTAACTCATAACCCAATGAGCACCTGCATACTATCTCCAGTATGACGTACTGATGGCTGTGGGACAGACCATCTCCACTGCTGGGATAAGAAGCATATACACTAGTCTACTTTGGAGTGTCGATGCCCTGTTTCGATAATCCTACGACTAGGGACCTGTATAAGGAAGTGATTGTAAACTACCCAGTCCCCACTAGTGTGACTGCCATCACAACGCTGGTAGTCAAGCAAAGATCCTAAGGGCTCTATCAATATATATTAGTGATATGTTAAAAGAAACATGTACACATATTAAGATAGATACAAACCAAGTAGCAAATTACTATATCGAGCAAGACTGTCATAAATCTGTGTATATATCCCAAACTTCCAAAATGTAATATACAAACTAGTACTATACAATAATGGCCTCTAGGGAATACATATCCAATAATTACCAACCAGCAGTTCCCCACGAGTCCGTCCAGTGTAACTCATAACCCAATGAGCACCTGCATACTATCTCCAGTACAACGTACTGATGGCTGTGGGACAGACCATCTCCCTTCCTGGGATGAGAAGCGTATACACTAGTCTACTCTGGAGTATCGATGCCCTGTCTCGATAATTCTGCGACTAGGGACCTGTGTAAGGATGTGCTTGTAGACTACCCAGCCCCCACTACTGTGACTGCCATCACAATGCTGGTAGTCAAGCAAAGATCCTAAGGGCTCTATCAATATGTATTAGCGATACGTTAAAGGAAACCTATACACATATAAAGATCGATACATACCAAGTAGCATACTACTATATCGAGCAAGACTGTCATAAATCTGTGTATATATCCCAAGTTTCCAAAATATAATATACAAACTAGTACTATACAATAATGGGCTCTAAGGCATAATACACTAACAATCTCCCACTTGCACTAAGGCCATGTGATGGCATATCACAGACCTATCATCTCGAATAGCCTCTCGAACTGCGTCTGAGAGATGGCCTTTGTGAATGGATCTGCAGTGTTGTCCTCAGTAGAAAATCTCCGTACCTCGATCTCCCGACGATCCACGATCTCCCTGATCAGGTGATACCGCCTCAAGATGTATCTGGACTTCTGATGGGACCTGGGTTTCTTTGCTAAAGCTATAGCTCCGTTGTTGTCACAATACAGAGGTATTAGATCAACAATGGATGGATCTACCTGAAGTTATGTTAAGAACTTTTTTACCCAGACTTTCTTTTGTGGCATCAGAAGCTGCGATATACTCCTCTTCCATCGTCGAGTCAGCAACGGTTTCTTACTTGGAACACTTCCAATAGACCGCCCCTCCATTGAGGGTAAAGACATAACCCGACATTGACTTGGAGTCATACTTGTCACTCTGGAAGCTGGAGTCAGCAAAGGCCTTGATCTGGAGGTCTTTTCCACCGTAAACCAAGAACATTTCCTTAGTCCTTCTCAGGTACTTGAGAATGTTCTTTACTACTAACCAGTGCTTCTCCCTAGGGTTTGACTGATACCAAATTACCACGCTTAGTGAATAAGCTGTAAGTCTACGGTAGCGCCCCGGCCGTCAATCCGAGGCCCAATACAGAAACAAAAACTGTTTAGGAAACCGACACTATCGTAATCTTTCACCCGGATCGAACCATTAACGCTAAACTAGCTAACTACTAAGAAGTGAGAGTGGCTATACCGATTGATCCGTGTCCTTCGGTCTTTGGCCACCATCTCAAGCTCCTCGCGGCATCTTCGATCTCCGGTCTCCTTGTCGGAAGGTCACCACATCAATGAGTCTTTTTATGGGCTCCCGCTTCATCCGAAACAACTCGGACATGAAGTTTGCTAGACGACGTGTCCAAGATGAAGTAGAGAATGTGTGTGATCACTTTGTCTCTTAACACTCTAGGATTCTCAACACATGAGATGTTTAGAGTGGAGGTAGAAGATGATGCCAATGGAGGAACTTGTGAGCAAGAAAAAGAAAGAAAAGAGAGGAGCCTTTTGTGTTATTGTGTTGAATTATTGTTGTGAGCACAAGAATGAAAACCCAAGAGCCAACCCCAAGCCTATGGCTTCCCTCTCTCTGTCCATCCATCAATTCAACACAATAAACAAATCCTAATGTGACATTAGCATAAATAAAGAGACCATGAGTCACTAAACATGTCCATGTCACATTAAATGCACCTCATCATGAAATCCACTCAGAATTTCCACATGTAAACATTAATCCAAATGTTTAGTCCAACAAAAAGATACGGCAATATCTAAAGTAAACTTGTGACGGATCACAAGGATACCCCTCACCTGTATATACATACCTACATCCGCATTCTGACTGAATGCGAATGCGATAAGACGAAAATAATCCAACAAATCTAATACTAGGATCCGGCTTAAACCAAAGCCCACTAGTATGATCCGTCCGATCATGATCCGTGCACAAGTGCACGTATATGATCGAACCCTGCCATAATACCATACGGCCTCTACAACGTTTCACCCGAAACTTGAGAAACTGTCTGTGGGGGATGTTGGCTATAGTGCCCTCAAGGCAATTATCATAGTCGTGGACTTGTGATTATGATGATTGAGTAAGGACCTATACCGATAAAACAGTCTTACTCAAGATGATAGTATGCTATCTGGTGTGTCTTTATCATCATGTACATGTTGATAGAGCCCTTAGGATTCTTGCTTGACTGCCAGCATTATGATGGCGATCATATATGTGGGAGCTGGGGTCTATAAGCACATCCTTAAATGTCCCTACTCGTAGGAGTATCGAGACCGGGTATCGATACTCCATTGTAGACTAGTGTATACTGATCGAGACCCCGACGACGGGCAGTGGCCAAGTCTCACAATCCATTGGTGTTAGTTTGTTCACCTAAGATAGTATAAGATAGTATACAAGTGCTCATTGGGTTATGAGTACACTGGACGGACTCGCCGGGAACCTGCTAGTTGGTATTATACCTATTGTCAGATAGCAGTTCCCAGGTGACATGTGTACAGGTTAGTCTGTCAACTTGAGATCGTCATTTGTCTCGTGTGAGTTCCCACTGTGCTTTGATTACTACCCTACCACGGCTCAAAGGAGTCGTGCAAACAGGTTTTAGTTGGGTACAGTCCCGAGCCACATGGAGGCAGCGATCGGATCGTCGGGGATTCGTCTCTCCCGGTATTGGGGGTTGATGTCGCATTGTGTACGGATGGCCATCACCAGAAATCCATGGCCATGGTGAACGAGAATTATCGATCCAGGATCGATAGTTTCTCAGGTTGTGATGGGTTACATGCCAACACTAAATATCGCGTTGTTGGGGGTCTTACTTTATCCACCCCTCTAGACTCGATATGCGATGCTCTTAGACGAACAGACCGGACTGTACGGATATTGTCACTGACAGGCTCAGTAGGGGTTCAGGATGAGTTTGCTCGTCGGCCTCCCTTTCGCTCAATACCTGGGTAGCCATTACGTACAACTAGTGCTGCTGACGTGCTTGTGGTTAAACCCACTGCCAGCGTATTGACGAGTCTTTAGAGTCCCATACAGAGGGTTTTCACAGTTCAGGCGATATGGTGTACATGAGGTATGTTGATACATACAGATGTCCGATTAAATATGTGCACTTATTGCGCAGAATTTAATTGGACGGTTGATAATACTAGCGGTTTAGGATTAAGCCAGTTTATTAGATCAGGTTTTGATTTAATAATTTATATATGTATTTGTATATACGTATTTTAGTATTATTGTTCACTATTCGTTTTCTATCTTGGCTATTCGTATTTTGGTACGAATACGCATATATGTATTTCGGTACATGTACCGGGAAGTATTCCGTATTTTATACGGAATAGCTTCTAGAAGGTGCCACCTCATTAATGATTTTCTTTATTGAAAATCATTTGGGAAATGAGGTGGAAAGGAGGTATGGGTCAAAGCATGGATTCAAAGTATGGTTGGCATTGTTTATTGTTTTAATTGTTTAAAGGAAATGATTTTTTTGTGATTAAGAGAGAATGGGGGCCGGCCACATTATGGTGGTGATGGGGGTTTATTTTCTTTTGGCTAATAACATTAATCACTCCCTCACTCTCTCAAGTTCAAAAAAATATTTAGCCATTTCTTTGTTCATGCCTTGACCTCCTCATTCATCTTCTATGGATGCTCTCTTGAGCTCATGAAAAGAGAGAAAATTGTAGTGACACTTTCATACACCCCCACTCTCCATAGCTAGCAACTTTGGGGCGTCGGTTGCCTCGTTTGTCGAGGCTGGAGCATGCGCCGTTTCTCTCGGGTGGATCATCGGAGATGGAGGAAGACCGGCAACCAAACCTCGTCAAAGAACCGCTAGGAGCTTAGAATGAAGACCGAAGGACTCGGATCAACTCGGTATAACGATTCTAACTCTTAATTAGTTGGCTAGTTTAGGGTTTAAGGTCGATCCGTAAATCGGGTAGCGGTAGCGCCAGTTCAGAAAATTTTGTTTCGCATTTTGGCCGCGTTTCGGCGGCCGGGGCGCTGCCGGGGCCCTTCATGGTATCAGAGCCACCCTTTAAACCCCTCACTAGATTGTTTAAACGTGCTTGAAAGATCGATCGACGGAAATTTCCAAAATCACGTTTCCATTGTTCTGTTCTCTGCCGTTTTTCAAAAGTGTTCAAAAAATTATTTGATGTATCTTAAAAATCCGTGCAGGCAATTTTAAGGGTACTGGAAAGATTTGGGCTCGTGATTCCCCAAAAGCGCCGCAGATCCGCAGTACTTAGCCCCTTTTGGCGGCGGTTCCGCGGTGGTTTAGTGGCGACGGGCTCTGAAATTTCTCCTGTAGCCCCCTGCTGTGTAATTGTGATTTTTGTGATATCCTGTTTTGGCCCAGGTTTCTGTGCAGTATTGTTTTGCTATTATGGCCAATTTTGAAACTTAGTCGATCGATATTTTAAGTGTGCGTTTAACAGTACATACATTTCTATCTGCGACCGTGAATGTCACTTGATCGGTAAACTCGTCTAATTGCTATATGTCTTTTAGACGGGTTTGCGAACGTGACATTCACGTTGATGTTCTGTGTTGTGCTATGATGTTGGTTGGATCGTCGTGGTGGATAGCTATGGTGCAATGATAGTACAGTTGTTTTCATTTGTACATTTAATATTACGGGGCGAGCGTCCGCCATGTGGACTGCCGTCACTGCCAGTTTGTATATGTTAGTTATATATATGCCCTAGAGGCCATTACTGTACATACGATGTATATTGTAGTGGATGCTTGGTCATATATAGGGAGGACTTTCTTGCTCGACATGATAGTATGCTATCTGGTTGTACTTTATCTTAACATATACTCTGATTGTCTCTTTGTTACATATTGATAAAGCCCTTAGGATATATACTCGACTACTGGAACTATGATGAGATCATACTAGTGGGGCTACGGTAGTCAACGAGTACATCCTATAACTGTTCCTAGTCGAGGGTGTATCAAGACAGGGCATCGATACACCAGAGTAGACTAGCGTATATGCATCTTGACCCATATGATGGGCGATGGATGATCCCATATCCATCGGTGTTTGACATCAAAGACGGTGTACGGGTGCTCAGTAGAGATTGGGTACACTGGACGGACTCGCCGAGAACTCCCAGATGGTATTATACCTCACGTCAGATGGCAATTCTCCGGTGACACTGGTACAGAGTAGTCTGTTGACCCGAGATCGTCATAGAGTCTTGTGTGATTCCCACTGTGCATTGATTTCCATCATACCACATCCAAGAGGGCGTGCAAAAAGGTGGCTTTTGGCTACAGTCCCGAATCACATGGAGGCAATGAGCGATAGGAGGGGATTCGTCTCTCCCGGTATAGGGAGTTGATGTTGCACTGTGTTCGATTGGCTATAACTGGAAATCCCTGGCCAGGGTTGCTGAGATTTACTGGTAAGTGTTATCAGTAGTTTCTCGAACTGTTATAGACCTCATATCGACACGACTTATCGAGCTACTGGGGTCTGACGTTTACCACCCCTAGGCGAGATATGCGACATATCAGACGACGAGACCGGACTGTACGGGAGTGTTACTGATTGGATTCACAGGAGAATGTACAGGCTTGCTTGTTGATCTTCTGAGCGCTCAATACCTGGATGGCTGTTACGTTTAGCTGACCGCTTGCAGCTTGTGGGTGTTTGATATGATCATCACCTACTGCCGGCGTATTGACCATTCTTTAGAGTCCTACACAGAGGTTTCTTGGCTCAGGCAAAATGGAGTAGGGGCACATATGTGATATGTGCAGGACCGAGGATAATGCGATATGAGATACCGTATTCTATTCTCGCGATATTTGATATCAGCCGGGTCATCGGATCAAGTGTTGATTCGATGATTCGGTAAATCAGATATTAGTCGGTTATATGCGATATAGCCGGATTGTCGGATCAAGTGTTGATTCGATAATTTAATGTATAATAATATATATGATATATTAAATTACATTAACTAATATTAGCTCACTAAAAGATTCTTTTTCTCACTCGGGTAATACATTGATATATATGGGATATATGTTAATTGTATTATTTTATTTTGTTACAATATATATTATATATGTGATATATAATATTGTAACATGATATGGCTATTAATGCAACATGTTTAGTGGAGATTAAACATGGTTAGGGTTTGATTTGGGTTAATCATTTCTAGAAGTTTCTAGAAGCTTTCATTTTTTGTTTTGGAAAAGATATTTTGCAAGATATTTCTTTAACTCAATCCAAACCCTTAACCCTAGTAAAATCTCTACAATGGTTATTTGAACCATGGTTGCATTTCTAACCTTATCATAACTTTCATTGTTCATCACAAAAGGGTTCTAATGATTATTCATCTTCTTCTTCTTCTTTCTTTCATGGAAAAAGCTTTCTAGCTTTCTCTAAGTGATGATTATGTGTGAGAAAAAGATTATAAATGAGAGCAAAAATCCTATTTCATCATTCTCATCTATCCTTGCCCTTTAGATGAGGGTGTTCACTTCGTTTAGTGAGTGAGAGCTTGTGTTAATGAAACTTCAAGGTAGATCATCTTTGTTATCGAAGATCGGAAGCAAGCTTGCATCTTTCTCTTCGTGGAGCCTCTCGAGAGTCCGGAACACGATGATCACAGCGAAGGGACTTCAACACGGAGCTTTAGAAGTGAAGGACCGGATCTACAAAGGTTGTAATCCCTCTCACTTAGTGTTAAAATGTTTAACATGCTTGTTTTCACCTAATCTCTAGTTTAAAGATCCGGCTTTGGGTTGTTCGCCACGGCTAAATTTTAAATCGGGCATGGTTGATGCCTCGTAGACCCTTGTGCGTGTGCCTAGCAACCCTATAGTATATTATTCTTTTGGGGCACGACCGGGCTGAGGTCGATGTCACCCTTGTATATTATTTTATTTTCTGTACTAGGATTACCCCGCGGTGGGGTGCACGAATAGCCGGATTCTAGAGGGCAACGGATCTGTAACTCATGGCGTTGGGACGGAGGGGACCTTACTCTAGAATTGGCGGGTTATTCGCTGCACTCGTAGGGGGTATAGGTGACCCAGGAGGGGTGCTCAAGTTACCGGATTCCGTGAAGTGCTGGGTGGTCTATTCACGTTGCTGAAGGGGGCTGCCTCACTTCTGGTTTTGGCGGGTAACTTGCCGCGCTCGTAGGGGTCTTGGTTTCATTACACAGGCTATCCACACAACAGGGAACGTCGGGTCTCACTTGCGGCTCAAGTGAAACTTAGGGCTCCAGATTATCCACCATTCTGTGTTGCTTCTGTGATGTTTCTGTGATGTTGCTTTATATCATGCCTAGGACGAATGTTATATATATATTTATATATACTAGTAGATGTTGTATATGTTTTGCACCCGTGCTAGCCCAGTCCCCGCTCTGTCGTTTGTTAAGTAACCTAACGGGTGATGACGGGACCCAGTGGCGAATGCGGATGGCATATAAGTACATTTTATTTTTGTTTTTTCTGGTGTGATTAATTGATGGGACTGCATGGATTCTTATCAATGCAAGGATAAAACAAACCTATATATATGATGTTGTTGGAACTAATTTTTTAAAAACTGACATTACAGACGTACACTTTTGCTTTGCATCGTGGTATTCATTTTGGAATATCCTGCACCTCATTCGACGTAGCAAGGGCCGAGATCCCTTCATCGGGAGTGACCCCTTGGGTAAAAGTTTGCGTCAACGTAATAACTTTACTATAGTCGATTATTTTTTCTTTGTATCGTGGTATTCAGTTTGGAATATCCTACATCCCATTCGACGGGGAAAGACCGAGATCCCTTCACCGGGAGTGACCTCTTTAATAAAAGTTTTCATCACTATAAATTTATAAAACCACTTGGATTCCTTCAACGAGATCAAGTTCATTACGTTAAAGGTTTTTCGCCAAAAACCAGCCGTAGCCCTCTGTCATTTCAGATAGGTATCTCGTAGTATTCGTGCTATGTACGTTGGTCTCTATCAAGGCATAGTGTACGGTAGCTGCGTGATCCGTGTCTGCAGCATGGATATGCGATTATCTAGGAAAGCCGCATAGCCACGTTGGTCTCTATAAAGGGCTTGTGCGGGTGGGTTTAGATCAATCTTGGATAATGACGGGTTGAACTTGACTACCGACTTATGGCACGTTGGTCTCTATCAAGGCCATGAAGTCGTTAGGGGTAAAAACACACATCAGGAGTTTCAAACATACATGAAACTTGCCAGGCATGCGCATACCTTCTGGAGTGTGGTGACTTGAGTGGCTTCTATCAGGTTATCATGCGATGATAGTTGGATCCCGATTCCCACTGATGAGTAGGATTACTCCTCGGGTGATTCCGACTAATTCTCCTTTTAGGTTTAGAGGAGAATTTGAGGAAACAATGGGAGCCATCCAGATTAGATAAAATGATTAACCATTCTGAGCTAGGTTAGAGTGCACGCTGAGTGTTTCTTTTCTCTCTCTCTGGCTGCGACTATGACCCGACCTTTGACTAAAACTCATGAAACCAAATTGACCGAACCTTCTTAAAACACTTTGGCTTTTGGAATGTCACGGTGTCGCATACATCATTGCCACATCTATATCACCTTTGCGTTTCTCCAGAACATCTCGTATTACTACGAACGTCCACTTCCATTGGCTAAATCCATCGTATGGTTATATACGAACTTGAAGGATCTGATTCGAGGATGGATTCTGGTTCTGGAGAGAATGAATAGGATTATTCGGTTGTCTTTTCTCTTTACCTTCTCTCAGGTTGTGAGGGCTCCTAGGATTAGGAGAGGGTATACCTATTGAGCTTATTGGATAGTCTTCCTCCAAACCATAGGCAGGTGCCGAACGGTAGGGAAGGAAGAAAACCAACAAGCTTAACTGTGGTGTACAGAAGTTAATAAGTAAAGACATATAAAGAGATTAGAATAATGGCAAAGGAAATTGCGATCACCATCATTCACGACAAAGACCGTGTATACCCCTGCCACTCTTACATCCACTTTGCTTCTCTCTAGAACACTCCATATCACTACGGATATCCACTTCCATTGGATAAATCCATCGTATAGTTACATACAAACTCGAAGGAACCTTTTCGAGGATAGATTCTGGTTCAGGAGAAAAAGAATAGAATTATTCAGATGTCTTTTCTCGTTACCTTCTCTCAGGTTGCGAGGGCTCCTAGGATTAGGAGAGTACACCTATTACGCTTATTGGATAATCTTCTTCCAAACCTTAGGCTGGTGCCGAAGTGTAAGGAAAGAAGAAAACCAATTAGCCTAAAGAAGGTGTACAGAAGGTAATAAGTAAAGGCATAATAAAGGGATTGGAGTGAGGGCAGATAAAGTATATGGTTACTGTCGTGAATCAGGATAGTGGAAGAGGCGTTACTAGGAATACCCGGTTACCCCTTCGAAACATTTTCATGTTTCAGTTACACTGTGCAATGTTAATTGAAAACTGTTTTCCTGATTGGAATCTAACTCCACGGTGTGTATTTACCAGATCAGTTTCTCACATCTGTATTGTAAGTCCATGTCACGCACCCCACGAATTTGCGGGGAGGCGGAATATATGAAAAACGATTATCAAAGCTTCGTAACACGGACTTGAGCGCATGAATCGTATCTAAACCGTTACTAACAAACTACTTGAGGTTTAACAACTCGGATTCGAAGTTATACCTCACGTTACATGTCCTTCGGGTCTTTATCGCTGTCTTCCACTCCTCGTAGGTTCCTTGAAACATCGGCACCTCAACGGCCTCCTCAAGTCAAAGACGATCCACCCGAAAGCTCCTTCTCCAAGCTTGATCTCTAAACTTGAGATAACTAGGTTGCTTAAAATGCTAATCTAAGCTACCTAGGGGATATAGAGTGAGGTTATGGAAGTATTAGTCTAGCTAACCCTTGATCTCAACTCATGAGAGGTTAAGGTTAGGGTTTGAAGAATGAGAGAGCTTGAGGAGAGAGAAGGTGAAGATGAGAATGAAATGAGATAATGATCTATCATAATATTTATGAAGCATTATTATTTATCAAATAAATAAATAAATGATTAATCAACCATGCTTCATAAATGCATTTAAGTGATTCATCTTCATGAGTCATTAAGCATTTATGATGCATTAATGACATGGATGAATCACACAAATGAGTCACTAATCTCATTTAATGCAAAGCCACCTTACCCCCCCAAGTCACCATGCTTCTAGAAGCTTCCCGACAAATTACGAGAACGCCCCTTCAATCCGTGAAAACACGGAAAAACTTTAGATTGTATAAATCCAATAACCCCATACTAGAATCTGGCTTAAACCAAAGCCTGCTAGTAAAAACTGTCCGAAAAGTCGTACGTGCGTAAACACACGTACGCGTCCGAACCCTTGTCGTAAAACCATACGACCTCTATATCGTTTCGCCTGGAGCAGGGAAACTCTCTGTGTGGGACTCTAAAGACTCGACACAACGCTGACAGTGGGTTTAACCACAGACCGCAAGCGGCACTAGCTGTACGTAACGGTCCCCAGGTAGATGTCGATAAGAAGGCCGATGAGGAAACCCATCCGAACTCCCACTGAGCCTGATGTGACAATCTCCATACAGTCCGGTCTGTTCGTTTAAGACTATCGCATATCGAGCCTAGGGGGCGGCAAGCGTCAGTCCCCTAATAGCTGTATAAGTCGTGTCGGAGCGAAGCCCATTATACCCTGAGAAACTACTGGAACCTACCAGTAAATCTTGCTTGCCCTGGCCAGGGACTTTGCGTAATGTCTCTCTGACACAGCCGATAACATCTCCCAATACCGGGAGAGACGAATCCTATCTAACTACTACTGCCTCCAAGTGCTCGGGACTGCACCCAACTGCTACCTGTTTGCACGACTCCTTTGAGCCGTGGTAGGGTAGAAATCTAAGAACAGTGGGACACACTCGAGGCGAAGTAGCAGTGTCAAGTCTGCGGACTATGCTGTACTCAATTCACCTGGGAACTGTTAACTGACGACGGGTATAATACCATCTAACAGTTCCCCTGCGAGTCCTGTCCGGTGTACCCGTAACCTAACGAGCACCTGTATACTATCTCCAGTACGACGTACTGATGGCTATGGGACAGACCATCTCCCCAACTGGGATGAGAATCGTACACACTAGTCTACTCTGGAGTATCGATGCCCTGTCTCGATAATCCTACGACTAGGGACCTGTATAGGATGTTGCTTATAGACTACCCAGCCCCCACTAGTGTGACTGCCATCACAACGCTGGTAATCAAGCAAAGAACCTATGGGCTCTACTAATATGTATAAGTGATACGTTACAAGAAACATATGCACATATTAAAGTAGACACAAACCAAGTAGCATACTACCATTTTTAGCAAGACTGTATATACAACTGTGAATATCCCAAGCTTCCATTAAGTAATATACAATCTAGTATGATACAATAATGGCCCCTAGGGCATATACACTAACAATCTCCCACTTGCACTAGGGCCATGAGCTGGCATATCGTAGACCTATCATCTCGAATAGCCTCTCGAACTGCGTTTGAGGAATGGCCTTTGTGAATGGATCAACAATGTTATTCTCTGTCTCTACTCTTTTCACCTCGATCTCCCGGCGATCTACGATCTCCCTGATCAGGTGATACCGCCTTAAGATGTGTCTGGTCTTCTGATGGGACCTGGGTTCCTTTGCTAAAGCTATTGCGCCTTTGTTGTCACAATAAAGAGGTATTGGACCAACACTAGAAGGAACCACCTGAAATTCTGTGAGGAACTTCTTCATCCAGACAGCTTCTTTTGCGGCATCGCAAGCAGCTATGTACTCCGCTTCCATCGTTGAGTCAGCAACGGTTTCCTGCTTGGAACTCTTCCAACAGACCGCCCCTCCATTGAGGGTAAAGACATAACCCGACATGGATTTGGAGTCATCTTTGTCACTCTGGAAGCCGGAGTCGGCAAAGGCCTCCATCTGGAGGTCTTTTCCGCCAAACACCAAGAACATCTCCTTAGTCCTCCTCAGGTACTTGAGAATGTTCTTTACTGCTATCCAGTGATTCTCCCCTGGGTTTGCTTGATACCGGCTTACTACGCTCAATGCGTATGCTACATGTGGTCTGGTACATAACATCGCATACATTATAGAGCCTACCGCTGAAGCGTAGGGTATAATCGACATGCGATCCCTTTCCAAATCAGTCTTGGGAGAGGGTGATTCCGTGACAAGACGGTAGGTTACCGCGCTTAGAATCTTCCATACTGAACCTTTTCAATATGGTGTCTATGTACCTGGACTGCGAAAGTCCCAACATCCTTTTAGATCTATCACGATAGATCTGGATCCTTAGAATGTAGGTGGCATCACCCAAGTCTTTCATGGAGAATTTATGTGACAAGAATCTTTTGACTGACTGTAACATAGGAATATCATTTCCTATTAGGAGAATGTCATCCACGTACAAGACGAGGAATACTACAGCTCTCCCTACAATCTTACTGTATATGCATGGTTCATCTGGATTTTTTATAAAGTCAAATTCCTTGACAGTATCATCAAAACAGATGTTCCAACTCCGAGATGCCTGCTTTAGTCCATAAATGGACTTAAGCAACTTGTATACTTTACCGCTGCTCCCACTCTGAATGAATCCCTCTGGCTGATCCATATAGACGCTTTCTTCCAAATTTCCATTTAGAAAGGCCGTCTTTACGTCCATCTGCCAGATCTCATAATCGTGGAAGGCAGCAATAGCAAGAAGAACCCTAATGGATTTCAGCATAGCTACTGGAGAAAAGGTTTCGTCATAGTCCAATCCAGGTCTTTGACGAAAACCCTTTGCAACAAGTCTAGCCTTATAGGTTTCAACCTGTCCATCTACACCAATCTTCTTTCTGAAGATCCATTTGCATCCTACGGGTTTTACCCCATCTGGAGAAATGTCCAAAGTCCATACTTTGTTAGTGTACATGGACTCCATTTCAGTCCGCATTGCATCCAGCCATTTTACCGAGTCGCCGCTCTGAATGGCTTGCTGGAAGCTAGTAGGGTCATTATCATCAATGACGCAATCCTCTCTATCCCCATCTATGAGAAAACCGTAGTATCTCTCAGGCGGATGAGACTGCCTACTACTTCTGCGGAGTGGCGTTGGGATGTCCGGTTCTCTTGAACCTTTTTGTTCTACCAAGGTTTCAGTAATAGCTTGTGGTTCCGGAATTTCTTCCAGTTCTATTGCACTCCTACTCTTCTGATTTTCCAAAAATTCAGTTTCCAAGAAGCGGGCATGTTGAGAAACAAAGACCTTTTGTTCCTCTGCGGAATAGAAACAATATCCCATGGAGTTATTTGGATATCCCACAAACTTACACTGTACTGAGCGTGTCTCGAGTTTGTCCGCATGCTGCTTCTTTACAAAAGCTGGACATCCCCATGTCTTAAGATACTTAAGACAGGGTTTCTTTCCACTCCATATCTGATATGGTGTGGTAGGCACAGTCTTGGTTGGAACTCGGTTCAAAAGATATGCAGCTGATTCTAGTGCATATCCCCAGAATGATCGCGGTAACTCAGCGTTACTCATCATGGAACGTACCATATCCAATAGGGTTCGGTTCCGTCTTTCCGATACACCATTGTGCTGTGGTGTGTATGGAGGAGTAAGCTGAGAGAGAATTCCATTCTCTTTTAAGTAACCTAGGAATTCGGCACTTAAGTATTCACCATCTCGATCAGATCTCAGTGTCTTGATACTTTTGCCGGTTTGTTTTTCCACTTCATTCTTGTATTCTTGGAATTTCTCAAAGGCCTCGGATTTATGCTTCATTAAGAAGATATATCCATACCTAGAGAAATCATCCGTAAAAGTAATGAAGTAGGAATAACCACCTCGCGCATGTGTAGACATTGGACAGCACACATCACTGTGTACGAGTCCCAAGAGCTCGCTTACTCTTACTCCGTGTCCAGAAAACGGAGTTTTTGTCATCTTTCCCATGAGACAAGATTCACAAGTAGCATAAGATTGATATTCGAACGGATTCAAATATCCTTCTCTATGTAACTTAGTCAACCTTCTCTCATTGATGTTACCTAGTCTACAATGCCATAAGAAAGCCTGATTTAATTCCAGAGACTTTCTTTTAAGTGTGTTCTGGACACTGAAAATCTGAGCTTGATTTAATACGTATATTCCGTTTTGTAATGTACCTGACCCAATCATAACTTGATTTAGGTGGATGTGAACTACATCACTTACGAATGTAAAATCATATCCTTCTTTAGAAAGTAAGGATACAGATATGATATTACAAGTCGTACCTGGTACATAAAAACAGTTACGCAGAATCAATATCTGCCCAGTTGTCAATCCAAGATGATATTCCCCTACGGATTCAGCGTTCATGCTCATTCCGTTAGCAACCGTGAGGGTCATATCACCTATCCCGATAACCCTACGGTTTCTCAGAGCCTGTAATGAATTACAAATGTGAGATCCTGACCCGGTATCCAATACCCAGGAAGTAGGGTTAACTGACATACAATTCTCTATCATAAACACACTTGAGGCTGAAACCACAACATGCTTCGTATCCTGGTTACTGGCTTCTAAAGCCCTGCAATCTTTCTGCCAATGTCCAATCCTATAATAATAGGAACTACCTTCTTTTACTACATTAAGTCCTGAAACTTTTGCCCTTCTCTTTCCTTCTGCTTCCCTGGTTTCCTTCAGGGTAGAAGGTAGAGACTGTAGAATCAAGTCAGTATCTGACCTGTTTCCCAACGTGGTCTCCAGGTCCTGGAGCTCATCAATATAGTTAGTCATTGTAAGGACGTTGTCCCCTACAAATGACCCGACGGCCAACCTCGCTTGATTTAATTCGGTCGAGGTCTCATATCTTGCGATATGAGATTGCTCTCCATATAAATCTTTGTTATGGAGAAAGATGGAAACTGAGTCCATCTTCTCGTGCTGCTTCTGGTATACACCATCAACTGAAGCTAACACGAGGCACTTGGCTTTCGTTTTATTCTTTTCCCTTGTCTGTCGGATATCCATATCCGTGACAGTGGAAACTGGACCTGGGACGGCGGGATCTTGAGTAGTAATAGGGTGTTCCAGCTTGTCATAGGCAATGGACATCTGGACAGACCTTTTCCGGTCATATAAGTCAGATTCAGTCAATTTGTTATCTAGATGTAACCTATGTGTGGTCACAAGGTCGCTGCAATTAAGAGAAAGAGAAGAAAACACTATTAGCATGATGCTCTTGCAAGTTTAGAGTGGTTTTTAGTTTATCTAAACTGGATGGCTCCTACTGTTTCTCGAATCCTTCCTCAAACCATAAAAGAAGAATTAGCCAGGACAATTCTCACCGTACAATACTTGCTTAACCATTCAGCCAGGCCAGTGTCGATACTTCGAGGGAGGTTTTCCAACGCTTTCGCGAAGTTCCTTAATTAAATAACCTCTTTTCTCTGGGGGCGTAACCCCGCTGACATCTTTCTAGGCACCTACTTGGTTTATAGCATTGATCGTTAAGTGACAAATCTCCTGATAAGTATTATATACTCACAGTAGGATCGGGATCCAAAATATCATCGTATGATAATGTTGAAGGAATCCTACCAACATTCATCAAACTCCAAAATGGTATGCATCTCTCTGCAAATTTCAGTTTCTTTAGAAATTCCCGATGTATATTTTTGCCCCATGCTCTTATGACCTTGACTTTAGTCAACAAATCATAAGTCACATGTCAAGTTCTATCCGTCATTATCCAGGTTAATTTGAACCCACCCGTATATACCCTTGACTTTAGTCAACAAGGTAATACGACTGTCCCAAACCAACGCATCTATCTATGCTATATATGAATATCCAACAGCTACCATACACTGTGCCTTGACTTTAGTCAACAAACACAGCTTGAATACTATTGATTATCTATATGAAATGACGGAGGGCTACGACTGGTTTTGGCAAAACCGTGAACGTAATGAACTTGATATAATCGAAGGAACCTGATACTTTTTAAAAGGAATGGTTAAAGCTCCGCAATTTAAAAAATTCTGATCTTTTAAAATAACCGAGTGGTTTCTTTTAAATTTGTTCCAACGATTCAACTTTGGTTTATTTTCTTTGCATTATAATAATGCGTCCCATCATTTATCTTATCATTGCAGAAAACAACGAAAATACTACGTCCTATTATGCCATCCGCATTCGCCACTGGGTCCCGTCATCACCCGTTAGGTTACTTAACTAACGATAGAGCGGGGCTGGGCTAGCACGGGTGTAAAACATAAGTGACGTCTAATAGCTATCATATATAGATATTATACATTCGTCAGACGCAATAATAAGCATTCCAGATCACAGATGAACTTTATTGGATTTACGAGCAATCCGCATTTGCTTTGAGCCTGCAATAAAAGACGGATTACAGAGTTGTGATGAATAGCCATTACCCCACCCTAGACCCCTACGGGTACGGCAAACTACCCGCCAAGTACCCGAAGTGAAGCGGTCTCCCTCAACAACGTGAGTAGGCTACTAAACACTTCAACGTACCCGGTAGTTTGTGTACCCCACCTTGGGTCTATCCTAGGAGCAAAAACAGTAAAAATGAAATAATACAACGGTGGCTACAACCGCAACCTGGATGTGCCCCGCAAAAGAATATTACATCATATTACATTTACATTGAATGAATGAATATTAAACACATCTCAAACTCCGGCTAATCATCACAACAGTCCAATACAGTTCATATACACAAACAGTAAACATTTCAGAAATGTGCAACCCCCTGCCAACCGACATACTAGCAATTAAGCGAGGTTTACGAACACATTAAACATTACAGATAAAAACCCAATTAGCAAATATCTTAGAATATCAATCGATTACCATATTCTGTGTCTACCCCAAAATCAATCCTGCAATGAAATAACCTGGGCAGAAACAGAACATACAAGAAAGCAGAACACCAAAATATATGAATAACAGAGCAAATCGAGTCAACTCGGAGTTGAATCGGCGGCGGATCCGTGGCCAAAGGCATCATCTTGCCGCGGATCTGCGGCCATCTAACCGAGTTGAAGTCTCGTATTTTCCCATAATTCTTATAATTCCCTGATGTGAATTTTAAGGCATATCAAATATTTTTTCAGACATGTTTAAAATTAACAGAAACTAGGAATTTCGGGGTTTTGTTTTCGTGTTTTCCGACGATCGAACTTCTAATTAGTTACTAACAAGCTAGTAATGGTTTAGTTGGCTCTGATACCACTGTAAGTCCATGTCACGCACCCCACGAACTTGCGGGGAGGCGGAATATATGAAAAACGATTATCAAAGCTTCGTAACACGGACTTGAGCGCATGAATCGTATCTAAACCGTTACTAACAAACTACTTGAGGTTTAACTACTCGGATTCGAAGTTATACCTCACGTTACATGTCCTTCGGGTCTTCATCGCTGTCCTCCACTCCTCGTAGGTTCCTTGGAATATCGGCACCTCAACGGCCTCCTCGAGTCAAAGACGATCCACCCGAAAGCTCCTTCTCCAAGCTTGATCTCTAAACTTGAGATAACTAGGTTGCTTAAAATGCTAATCTAAGCTACCTAGGGAATATAGAGTGAGGTTATGGTAGTATTAGTCTAGCTAACCCTTGATCTCAACTCATGAGAGGTTAGGGTTAGGGTTTGAAGAATGAGAGAGCTTGAGGAGAGAGAAGGTGAAGATGAGAATGAAATGAGATAATGATCTATCATAATATTTATGAAGCATTATCATTTATCAAATAAATAAATAAATGATTAATCAACCATGCTTCATAAATGCATTTGAGTGATTCATCTCCATGAGTCATTAAGCATTTATGATGCATTAATGACATGGATGAATCACACAAATGAGTCACTAATCTCATTTAATGTAATGCTACCTTACCCCCCCAAGTCACCATGCTTCTAGAAGCTTCCCGACAAATTACGAGAACGCCCCTCCAATCCGTGAAAAAACGGAAAAACTTTAGACTGTATAAATCCAATAACCCGATACTAGAATCTGGCTTAAACCAAAGCCTGCTAGTAAAAACTGTCCGAAAAGTCGTACGTGCGTAAACATACGTACGCGTCCGAACCCTTGTCGTAAAACCATACGACCTCTATATCGTTTCGCCTGGAGCAGGGAAACTCTCTCTGTGGGACTCTAAAGACTCGACACTATGCTGGCAGTGGGTTTAACCACAGACCGCAAGCGGCACTAGCTGTACGTAACGGTCCCCAGGTAGATTTCGATAAGAAGGCCGATGAGGAAACCCATCCGAACTCCCACTGAGCCTGATGTGACAATCTCCATACAGTCCGGTCTGTTCGTTTAAGACTATCGCATATCGAGCCTAGGGGGCGGCAAGCATCTGTCTCCTAATAGCTATATAAGTCGTGTCAGAGCGAAGCCCATTACAGCCTGAGAAACTACTGGAACCTACCAGTAAATCTCGCTTGCCCTGGCCAGGGACTTTGCGTAATGGCTCTCTGACACAGCGCGATATCATCTGCCAATATCGGGAGAGACGAATCCTGTCTAACCACTACTGCCTCCAAGTGCTCGGGACTGCACCCAACTGCTACCTGTTTGCACGACTCCTTTGAGCCGTGGTAGGGTAGCAATCTAAGAACAGTGGGACACACTCGAGGCGAAGTAGCAGTGTCAAGTCTGCGGACTATGCTGTACTCATGTCACCTGGGAACTGTTAAATGATGACGGGTATAATACCATCTAACAGTTCCTCTGCGAGTCCTATCCGGTGTACCCGTAACCTAACGAGCACCTGTATACTATCTCCAGTACGACATACTGATGGCTATGGGACAGACCATCTCCCCAACTGGGATGAGAATCGTACACACTAGTCTACTCTGGAGTATCGATGCCCTGTCTCGATAATCCTACGACTAGGGACCTGTATAGGATGTTGCTTATAGACTACCAAGCCCCCACTAGTGTGACTGCCATCACATTGCTGGTAATCAAGCAAAGAACCTATGGGCTCTACTAATATGTATAAGTGATACGTTACAAGAAACATATGCACATATTAAAGTAGACACAAACCAAGTAGCATACTACCATTTTTAGCAAGACTGTATATAAAACTGTGAATATCCCAAGCTTCCATTAAGTAATATACAATCTAGTATGATACAATAATGGCCCCTAGGGCATATACACTAACATGTATGATATTATAGATGGTGAGTGGGAGTAAGATATTGGGAATTGGGTGATTAGATCCTCATTATATCGGAATTCCTTGCAATTGGTGATATTTGAGGAAATCATCTGGATTTTGCCGGGTGGCAAATATTTGGTTTTGAATATCCGTTGTTATGCACCAATTTCAAACTGATATATCTGTACGTTTATTTTTATAAAGTGAGATATATCTTTTTGATATTATGTCTGTGACATTTACCTGTATTGGTTGGTGATTAGGTAAGGTGCATTCAACAGCGGTGTAATTCTTCTTAACCATACTACAGTTTTTCAACCTACGACGCACAGGGTTTGAGTTGTTGAACTCAGTAGACTTGTACAAAGCATTGTATGTTGTCCAGTGTCCATTAGGACAATGGGGTTGGTACTCGTACTATATTCTTTTTACTTATGACTTCTCCAGTTCTGGACAAGTATTTCGTAGAAATGCAAAGTCCAGATATTGAGAAGTTATAGGTATAAGAATAAAGTAAAGAACCATTTATTAGAAGTATCAGGATTCTTCGAGGAAGTCGAAGATGTAGATACTTGTGTTTGGTATTCCGTTGATAGTAATGGTTTTGAGAACTTGTTTCTCTTTCATGTTACTCATATATGGATACACTCCTAGATGAGTAATGCTGATTGTCCTCTTTCTATTTGATCGATATGCACTGGAGACAGCTGCATAATTTTGAATCTGGTTTCAAATTAGATTAGTGCTTTTGTTTCTATATTAGATTAATATAGAATCAATTTATATCTTAAAGATGTTATGGTATAGGGAGTTGTTCGGCTGATGCTTAAAACCAGAATCCGGATAAATTCAAGGCACATTTCAGTAATAGCTGTTTGTGGGTTATCCCGGGTTTTGACGAGGGTTAACTTTCTACCACCTGGAAGATCAATATTTATATTATTCTTGACTCGCCACAGTTCTAATAAAATGGATTTTTTCAGAAAACAGAAGTGGGAGTATGGTAGAACTGGAAGTTATTCCAGAACCACAAATGATTACTGGAAATTTAAAAGAACCAAGGATTCAATTGGATTTGATGTTCCATTAGCCACTCCGCAGATTTGGTGGGTAACCTCAGGCACCTGAGAGGTACTTCAGTCTTCTCAGAGACAGTGACAGGGAGGTTCTTGTTTACCCAGACTTGCCATTGCTGCTGTTCTAGACTATAAGACCCGGCAGGAGGATGAGTACAGCGTCGTTCTAAACTAACTTTAGAAGTGTACGTGTATATGACTCTGTTAGAGGGTTGTTGTAGTCAGTGGGAGCAGCGGAAGCGTAGTGGGCAAGTAGCTTATGTCTATTTATAGACTAAAGCAGGTATAGCGGAAATAGATCATCTAATTTTGATGTGACAGTCATAGGTCTTGACTTCATCAGAATGGGAGATGGATCTGGTAAGAAGGTAGTAGAGAGTGATGTCCAGGTATTGGAATGACATGCACTTAATAGGAAGAGATATTTCTATACTACGATCAGTTGTACTGTGGTTGTCACAAAGTTGTTTCTCCACATAGGATATGGATATAATATCAGGTTTTCTGGTTACTAGATCTATATGGTTTTAGATCTAGATTTGGGAAGTATCCCAATCTGGTTACTTTGACATTAAATGGATGACTCCTGGCATGGTGGTGCACCTTCAGGTGATGGAGTCACCCTCTCTAAAGGTGTCTTACAGACTAAAGGGGAGAGGGATCTGCATGATTAGCATATCACTTTCTTAGGCAATTGAGTTAATCATGAAATGTTGAGTACCACACCAGATTTTGTTTTTGCACTAGCTGTAATAAACATATATTAATCCAATCCTGGAGAAACATTGGGAAGTAGTTTATGAACATAAGTGAATGTTCTTGGGATATGGTAACGGCAGCCTCCTTCAGGAGACGGTTATCATTTCAGGCTTCCAAGGTGACCTGGATGACTGAGTGACTGTCAGAGTTATAGTTTTTCCATCTTTTGAGGGACAGTATGTTGGACAGGTGGTCCAAGCGGATACTGAGGAAAGGCATGGCGCAGGATACTAATTAAATTCAGCGGACGATATAGTCTAAGTAGTTTGCTGGATTTCGTGAACTAGGTCCTATCAGATATCCAGACAAGTTCTAAGACAGGTATTGCTCATTTCGGGAGATAGTTTTCACCGCGAAGTTGGGATACAGAGAGATACAGAAAGAAACATTGGAGCGGATCCACTCACTGAGGCTGTTTCTCGAACACAATCATTTTCGCAAACGGGCTTTGCAAAACTGATTAGTAGAGAAGTTGGGTGTTCGGTATCACACGGGCTGTGAGTATGCGACATCGCAATAATTGGCCTTAGGTGCAAGTGGGAGATTGTTGGCTATAGTGCCCTCAAGGCAATTATCATAGTCGTGGACTTGTGATTATGATGATTGAGTAAGGACCTATACCGATAAAACAGTCTTACTCAAGATGATAGTATGCTATCTGGTGTGTCTTTATCATCATGTACATATTGATAGAGCCCTTAGGATTCTTGCTTGACTGCCAGCATTATGATGGCGATCATATATGTGGGAGCTGGGGTCTATAAGCACATCCTTAAATGTCCCTAGCCGCAGGAGTATCGAGACCGGGCATCGATACTCCAGTGTAGACTAGTGTATACTGATCGAGACCCCGACGAGGGGCGGTGGCCAGGTCTCACAAGCCATTAGTGTTAGTTTGTTCACCTAAGATAGTATACATGTGCTCATTGGGTTATGAGTACACTGGACGGACTCGCCGGGAACCTGCTAGTTGGTATTATACCTATTGTCAGATAGCGGTTCCTAGGTGACATGTGTACATGTTAGTCTGTCGACCTAAGATCGTCATTTGTCTCGTGTGAGTTCCCACTGTGCTTTTATTACTATCCTACCACGGCTCAAAGGAGTCGTGCAAACAGGTTTTAGTTGGGTACAGTCCCGAGCTATATGGAGGCAGTGATTGGATCGTCGGGGATTCGTCTCTCCCGGTATTGGGGGTTGATGTCGTATTGTGTACGGGTGGCCATCACCAGAAATCCATGTCCATGGTGAACGAGAATTATCGATTCAGGATCGATAGTTTCTCAGGTGGTGATGGGTTACATGCCGACACTAAATATCGCGTTGTTGGGGCTCTGACTTTATCCATCACCCTAGACTCGATATGCGATGCTCTTAGACGAACAGACCAGACTGTACGGATATTGTCACTGACAGGCTCAGTAGGGGTTCAGGATGAGTTTGCTCGTCGGCCTCCCTTTCGCTCAATACCTGGGTAGCCGTTACGTAAAGCTAGTGCCGCTAACGTGCTTGTGGTTAAACCCACTACCAGCATATTGACGAGTCTTTAGAGTCCCACAGAGAGGGTTTTCACGGTTCAGGCGATATGGTGTACTTGAGGTATGTTGATACATACAGATGTTCGATTAAATATGTGCACTTGCTGCGCAGACTTTAATTGGACGGTTGATAATACTAGCGGCTTAGGATTAAGCCAGTTTATTAAATCAGGTTTTGATTTAATAATTTATATATGTATTTGTATATACGTATTCTAGTATTATTGTTCACTATTCATTTTCTCTCTCGGCTATTCGTATTTTGGTACGAATACGCGTATATGTATTTCGGTACATGTACCAGGAAGTATTCCGTATTTTATACGGAATAGCTTCTAGAAGGTGCCACCTCATTAATGATTTTCTTTATTGAAAATCATTTGGGAAATGAGGTGGAAAGGAGGTATGAGTCAAAGCATGGATTCAAAGTATGGTTGGCATTGTTTATTGTTTTAATTGTTTAAAGGAAATGATTTTTTTTGTGATTGAGAGAGAATGGGGGCCGGCCACATTATGGTGGTGATGGGGGTTTATTTTCTATTAGCTAATGACATTAATCACTCCCTCACTCTCTCAAGTTCAAAAAAATACTTAGCCATTTCTTTGTTCATGCCTTGACCTCCCCATTCATCTTCTATGGATGCTCTCTTGAGCTCATGAAAAGAGAGAAAATTGTAGTGACACTTTCATACACCCCTACTCTCCATAGCTAGCAACTTTGTGGCATCGGTTTCCTCGTTTGTCGAGGCTGGAGCATGCGCCGTTTCCCTCGGGTGGATCATCGGAGATGGAGGAAGACCGGCAACCAAACCTTGTCAAAGAACGGCTAGGAGCTTGGAATGAAGAACGAAGGACTTGGATCAACTCGGTATTACAATTCTAACTCTTAGTTAGTTTGCTAGTTTAGGGTTTAAGGTCGATTTGTAAATCGGGTAGCGGTAGCGCCAGTTCAGAAATTTTTGTTCCGTATTTTGGCCGCGTTTCGACGGCCGGGGCGCTGCCGGGACCCTTCAGGGGACTCTAAAGACTCGTCAATACTTCAGCTGTGGATTTAACCACTAGCATGCCAGTGGTAGTAGCTGTACGTAACGGGCTACCGGGTATTGACCAAAAGGGAGGTCGATGAGCGAACTCATCCTGACACCTTACTGAGCATGTCAGTGACAATATCCGTACAGTCCGGTCCGTTCGTCTATGAGTATCGCATGTCGGGCCTAGGGGGCTGGTAAAAGTCAGACCCCCAAAAGCGGTACAAGTCATGTCGGAGTATAGCCCAGAATACCCTGAGATACTTTTGGAATACCTACCAGTAAATCTCGTGCCTTGGCCAAGGACTTCGTGTAATGGCTTTCCTAGACACAGCGCGATCTCACCCCCAATACCGGGAGAGACGAAACCCCTACCGATCTGCTCACTGCCTCCATGTGGCTCGGGACTGTACCCAACTAAAACCTGTTTGCACGACTCCTTTGAGCCGTGGTAGGGTAGTAATCAATGCACAGTGGGAACTCAGACGAGATAAACGACGATCTCAGGTTGATGAACTAACCTGTATACATGTCGCCAGGGAACTGCTATCTGACGTCAGGTATAGTACCAACTAGCATGTTCCCGGCGAGTCCTGTCTGGTGTACTCATAACCCAATGAGCACCTGTATACATCTTAGGTGAACCAACTGACACCAATGGCTTGTGAGACCGGCCACCGCCCCTCGTCGGGGTCTCGACTGTATACACTAGTATACTAATGAAGTATCGACGCCCAGTCTCGAAACTCCCACGACTAGGGACCTTTTAAGGATGTGCTATAGACCCCAGCTCCCACGTATATGATCGCCATCATACTGCTGGCTGTCAAGCAAGAATCCTAAGGGCTCTATCAATGTGTAATAGTGATCTATAAGGCCACCTAAAGCTCGTACATGATGACAAAGATAAACCAGATAGCATACTATTATCTTGAGTAAGACTGTCCTACAGGCATAGGTCCTCCCTCAATCATTGCAATCACGTGCCTGCGATCCAATAATTGACTTTGAGGGCACTATATCCAACAATCTCCCACTTGCACTCAAGGCTAATTATTGCGATGTCGCATACTCACAGCCCGTGTGATACCGAACACCCAACTCCTCTACTGATCAGTTTCACAAAGCTCATTTGTAAAACTATTGCGTTCAAGGAATAGCCTCAGTGAGTGGATCCACCCTGATGTTTCTTTCTATGTCTCTCTTTATCTTAAGTTCGCGGAGAAAGCCATCTCCTGAAATGAGCAATACCTGTCTTAGAACATGTCTGGATATCTGATGGGACCTAGTTCATAAATGAACTCCAAATCCAAACTTCTTAGACTGTACCGTCAACTGAACTTAATCAGTATCCTGCGCCATGCCTCCCTCAGTATCTGCTTGGACCTCCTGTCCAAACTACTGCCCCTCGTCAGAGGGAAAACTATAACTCTGACAGTCACTCTGTCATCCAGGTCACCTTGGAAGCCTGGACTGATAACCGTCTCCCGAAAGAGGCTGTCGTTATCATATCCCTAGAACATCCACTTATGTTCTAAAACTGCTTCCGAACGTTTCTCCAGGATAGGATTAATATTAACTTATTGCATCTAGTGCAAAAACAACATCTGGAGTGGTACTTGACATCTCATGATTGACTCAATTGCCTAAGCAAGTGATATGTCAATCATGCACATCCCTCTCCCCTTTAGTCTGTAAGACACCTTTAGAGAGGGTGACTCCATCACCTGCAGGTATACTACCGTGCCAGGAGTCATCCATTCTAAAACACCTTTAGAATGCTGTCTTAGTACCCAGATTGGGAAACTACCTAAATCTAGATCTAAAACCATAGATCTAGTAACCATAATGTCTGATATATTATCTATATCCTATATGGAGAAACCACTGTGTGACAACCAAAATATAACCGATCGTAGTATAGAAACTTCACTTCCTACTCTGTGTATGTCATCCAAATACCAGGACATTACACCCTACTACCTTATTAATAGATCCATCCCCTATTCTGACGAAGTCAAACCTATGACTGTCATATCAGAAATAGATGATCTATTTCCGCTACATCTGCTTTAGTCTCTAATTAGAAAAAAGCTACTTGTCCACTATGCTTCCGCTGCTCCCACTGACTACGACAACCCTCTGCCAGAGTCATATATACGTGCACTTCTAAAGCTAGTTTAGAGCGACGCTATACGCATCCTCCTGCCGGGTATCATAGCCTAGAACAACAGTAGTGTCAAGTCTGGGAAAACAAGAACTTTCCTATCACCGTCCTTGAGGCTTCCGGAGTACCTCTCGGGTGCCTGAGGTTACCCACCATATCTGCGGAGTGGCTAATAAAATGTCAAAACTGATTGAATCTTTAGATTCTTATCAAATTTTCAGTAATCGTTTGTGGTTCTGGAATCACTTCCAGTTCTACTATACTCCCACTACTGTTTTCTGAAAAATCCATTTTTATCAAAACTGTGGCGAGTCAAGAACAATATCACTATTGATCTTCCAGATAGTAGAAAATCAACCCTCGTCATAGCTCGGGTTAACCCACAAACAACCATTACAGAAACGCGCCTTGAGTTATCCAGAGTCTGGTTTTAAGCATAAACCAGACAACTCCCCATACCTTAACATTGTTAAGATATGAACTATTCTATATCCAATATAGAAACAGAGGCACTGATTTAATTGGAACCAGATTCAAATCACGCAGCTGTCTCCATGTTAGTTATATGTATGCCCTAGAGGCCATTACCGTACATTGGATGTATATTGTAGTGGATGCTGGGACATATATAGGTAGGACTTTCTTGCTCGACATGATAGTACGCTATCTGGTTACTCTTTATCTTAACATGTATACTTTCTGTCTCTCTGTTACATGTTGATAAAGCCCTTAGGATGTGTACTCGACTTCCAGGACTATGATGCAGATCATACTAGTGGGGTTTGGGTAGTCAATGAGTACATCTTTCAATGTTCCTAGTCATGCGAATATCGAGACGGGGCATCGATATTTCAGAGTAGACTAGCGTATATCTTCTCGACCCATGTGATGGGCGATGGATGATCCCATATCCATTGGTGTTTGACATCGGAGATGGTATGCGGGTGCTCAGTGGAGACTGGGTACACTGAACGGACTCGCCGAGAACTCCCAGATGGTATGATACCTCACGTCAGATGGCAGTTCTCTGGTGACACTGGTACAGCTTAGTCTGTTGACCCGAGATCGTCATAGAGTCTTGTGTGTCTCCCACTGTGCTTTGATTTACACCCTACCACGGCTCTACTGAGTCATGCAAACAGGTGGTTTTTGGGTACAGTCCCGATTCACATGGAGGCAATGAGCGATAGGAGGGGATTCGTCTCTCCCGGTATTGGGGGTTGATGTTGCGCTATGCACGACTGGACATAACAGGAAATCCCTGGCCAGGGTTGCAGTGATATACTGGTAAGAGTAATCAGTAGTTTCACGATTGTTATGGACCTCACGTCGGCATGACTTATCGAGCTATTGGGGTCTGACGTTTACCACCACTAGGCGAGATATGCGACATATCAGACGAACAGACCGGACTGTACGGTAAGTGTTACTGGTTGGATTCACAGGAGTGTGAGCGGGCTTGCTCGTCGATCTTCTGATCGCTCAATACCCGGGTGGCCGTTACGTTTAGCAGACCGCTTGCGGCTTGTGGGTGTTTGATATGATCATCACCTGCTGCCGGCGTATTGACGTGTCTTTAGAGTCCTACACAGAGGTTTCCTGGCTCAAGCGAAACGAAATAGGAGCGCATATGAGATATGTGCGGGACCGAGAATAATGCGTGTATGTGATACCGTATTCTATTCTCGCGATGAATGTATCGATTGGTTGTATGCGATATAACCTAGTTATCGAATCAAGTATTGATTCGATAAGCCGATACATTGAATATTAGTCGGTTATATGCGATATGACCGGATCGTTAAATCAAGTGTTGATTTAATGATTTAATGCATAATTATATATTTGATATATTACTTTGCATTAACTAGTATTTGTTCACTTTAAATGGATTTTCTCACTTTATTGTGCACATTGTATATATGATATATTTTTTGTGCACTTGATTGTATCATGTTTGATGATACATGATTGCTAGGGTTTGTGTAAAGAATTAAACCTTGGTTAAGTAAATGGTTAGGGTTTTTATTTATTCATTCATTTATCTTTTTAATTTGGATTAAAAAGGAAATGGGAAAAGAAAACAAAATGGTTGCTTTCAAACTTGAAGCTTGTTGAAGCTTCATGAAGCTTTGACTAAAGTGACCATTTTGTCTTCATGCTTAACCCTAACCATTCATCTAACCTTAGTCAATTCTCTACACCTAACCATGGTTGATATTATGATAAGTATTCCTTTTTCTTTTCTAGTTTAATTATCTTATCATATTATCATCTTCTTCTTCTTCATCTTCAACATGAAGAAACTATGCCACCATCAATGGCAACTAGAGAATAAGAGTGAGAAATCCAATTCTAAAGTGAACCCACCTCCTATTTCTTCATCCTCTACCTATTGCTAAGTTGTATAGGGTGTTTTTCTTCACAAGTTTCATGACTTGGTGAAGTGGGAGCTTGATCTTGTGATACCTCGACGTAGATCATCTTCGGCATCGAAACCGACGACCAAGTCCGTCCTTTTCTCCGATGAACCCGATGCTAGAGTCATGGATTCAATTTGGACAGCGGAGGGACGTCATCACGGAGCCTAAGAGGTGGAGGACCGGATCTACAAAGGTTGTAGCCCCTTTCCTTTTAAGTTAAAGTTGTTTACTTGCATCGCATCGTCTATAAATCTAGTTAACGATCCGTATTAGGGTTTGTAGGCACATGAAAAATTATAATTGGGCATGTTTGATTACTTGTGAGACTTCATTAGTGTGCCTAGGAACCCTACAGTGGTATCAGAGCCTAGCTAGAGCCTTAGGCGATGCGTAGACGGAGTTAGAAGTCTGATCGAACCGAAACCCTAACACAAACATGCTCTCTGGACTTTTTCCAAAAACTGGGTTTTTTCCAGATTAAAAATATGCAGAAAAATCAGCAGGAGTTTCTAAGTGTTACTGTAAAATTCGATCTCCCAATTCCTTTAAACCGCCGCGGTTCCGCGGCACGAGCATGGCTCGTGCGGCGGTTCCGCGGCCGTACGGCCTCATTGTACAAAGAATTTTACACTGTAATTCTTAATTTGCAGTGCTGGTTTTCCTGGGAATTTTTAATATTTATTCAAGAGTTGAATTTTCTGGGTTGTATTCGGGACTCGGTGTTTTGATCGGATTGTCTAATTTTGTCTGTATGTTTTTCCGGATAATTTTAGAATATGTTAAAAAGTTCGACCGGATATAGATACCCACTTTTTCCCCTGCCGGAAAATTTCTGTTAGTTATATGTATGCCCTAGAGGCCATTACTATTATTGGATGTATATTGTAGTAGATGCTGGGACACATATAGGGAGGACTTTCTTGCTCGACATGATAGTACGCTATCTGGTTGCTCTTTGTCTTAACATGTATAATTTCTGTCTCTCTGTTACATGTTGATAAAGCCCTTAGGATGTGTACTCGACTTCCAGGACTATGATGAAGATCATACTAGTGGGGCCTGGGTAGTCCATGAGTACATCCTTCAATGTTCCTAGTCGTGGGAATATCGAGACGGGGCATCGATATTCCAGAGTAGACTAGCGTATATCTTCTCGACCCATGTGATGGGCGATGGATGATCCTATATCCATTGGTGTTTGACATCAGAGATGGTATACGGGTGCTCAGTGGAGACTGGGTACACTGAACGGACTCGCCGAGAACTCCCAGATGGTATTATACCTCACGTCAGATGGCAGTTCTCTGGTGACACTGGTACAGCTTAGTCTGTTGACCCGAGATCGTCATAGAGTCTTGTGTGTCTCCCACTGTGCTTTGATTTCCACCCTACCATGGCTCTACTGAGTCGTGCAAACAGGTGGTTTTTGGGTACAGTCCCGATTCACATGGAGGCAATGAGCGATAGGAGGGGATTCGTCTTTCCCGGTATTGGGGGTTGATGTTGCGCTATGCTCGACTGGCCATAACAGGAAATCCCTGGCCAGGGTTGCAGTGACCTACTGGTAAGTGTTATCAGTAGTTTCACACATGTCATGGATTTCACGTCGGCATGACTTATCGTGCTACTGGGGTCTGACGTTTACCACCCCTAGGCGCGATATGCGACATATCAGACGAACAGACCGGACTGTACGGTAAGTGTTACTGGTTGGATTCACAGGAGTGTGAGCGGGCTTGCTCGTCGATCTTCTGATCGCTCAATACCCGGGTGGCCGTTACGTTTAGCAGACCGCTTGCGGCTTGTGGGTGCTTGATATGATCATCATCTGCTGCCGGCGTAATGACGAGTCTTTAGAGTCCTACACAGAGGTTTCCTGGCTTAAGCGAAACGAAATAGGAGCGCATATGAGATATGTGCAGGACCGAGAATAATGCGTGTATGTGATATCGTATTTCATTCTCGCGATGAATCTATCGATTGGTTATATGCGATATAACCTAGTTATCGAATCAAGGATTGATTCGATAAGCCGATACATAGGATACTAGTCGGTTATATGCGATATGACCGGATCGTTAAATCAAGTGTTGATTTAATGATTTAATGTATAATTATATATTTGATATATTACTTTGCATTAACTAGTATTGGTTCACTTTAAATGGATTTTCTCACTTGAATTGTGCAAGTTGTATATGTGATATACTTTTGTGCACTTGATTGTATCATGTTTGATGATACATGTTTACTTGGTTAAGTGTAAAGAATTAAACCATGGTTAAACTAATGATTAGGGTTTTGTTTATCTATTTATTTATAATTCTTATTTTGGAAAAGATAAAGAAAGAATGGTGGGGTTTTTGTTTGCTAGTTGAAGCTTCATGAAGCTTTGACCAAATCCACCATTCTTGTCTCATGCTTAACCCTAACCATTAAAACTAACCATGGTCTATTCTCTACACACAACTAAGGTTAGTAAATGATAAGTGTTGTTTTTATTTTCTATTTCTAATAACACTTATCATATCTTTTCTTCTTCTTCTTCATCTTGAGCAAGAAAGAAAACCTAGCTACCATCAATGGCAACTAGTGAAAATGAGTGAGAAATCCAATTCTAAAGTGAACCCACTTCCTATTTCTTCATCCTCTACCTCTTGCCAAGTAGTATAGGGTGTTTTCTTCACAAGTTTCATGACTTGGTGAAGTGGGAGCTTGATCTAGTGACGCCTCGACGTAGATCATCTTCGGCATCGAAGCCGACGACCAAGCCTGCCCATTTCTTCGATGAAGCCGATGCTAGAGTCCGGAATCTGATTTGGACAGCGGACGGACCTCATCACGGAGCCTAGGGCGTGGAGGACTGGATCTACAAAGGTTGTAGCTTCTTTCCTTTAGTTAAAAGTCGTTTATTTGCATCGCATCGCCTCATTATCTAGTTAACGATCCGTGTTAGGGTCTGTAGGCACATGTAAAATTAGAATTAGCCATGTTTGATGCCATGTAAGACCTCATTAGTGTGCCTAGGAACCCTACAGTGGTATTAGAGCCTAGCTAGAGCCTTAGGCGATGCGTAAACGGAATTAGAAGTCCGATCGAACCGAAACCCAAACCCTAAAATGCTCTCTGTACATTTTTGAAATTCGTGGATTTTTGAGAATTAAAAATATGCAGAAAAATCAGCAGGAGAATTTAAGAATTACTGTGAAATTTGAGCGACCAATTCCTCTAAACTGCGGCGGAACCGCGGCAATAGCATGGCTATTGCGGCGGTTCCGCGGCTAAGTAGTCACATCAGGTCTTACTTTTTGCACAGTAATTCCTATAATGTGGTCCTGTATTTTCTGGGAATTTTTAATTTAAATTCAAGAGTTGAATTTTCTGGGTTGTATTGGGGATTCGGTGTATCGATCGGCTTGTCTAATTTTGTCAGTGTGTTTTTCCGGGTAGTTTTAGAATATGTTAAAAAGTTCGACCGGATATAAATACCCACTTTTTCCCCTGCCGGGAAATTTCCAATTGTTTGATTTTTCTGTAGTTTAATCACGTTCTAAGTAGTGCAAGTAACGCGATGGTCCCTCTAGAAGACAACAAACCTTAACTCGATTATGTGACCGCCTTGAACTGCCCTTTGAACCTTCCGGTTTGGGGCAGTACGGCGTGCCACATGTGAGGCGTTGGCTTGACCCTTCTACGGCTGGACCGTTGGTACTGAGGCACTAACTGAATGCTGTTAAACTTATTTCATGTATTGAGCTGTTTCGGGAAAACTTGGGTGTTCGATTGTTCGATCGGAAAGTTTAACATTTTCTATCTTATCCGGAATGTGATACAACAATTGGAATTCACAAGTAGTTATGAGATAACTGAATGAATATTATAAACATAGCAGTTTAGTCTCACTTGATCGGTTGCCACGGAATTTTGATGTGATCAAAAGTCCGTCGCAATCACGTAGCGTACGCGGATACTCGCCGGGTAAACTTAATAGACAGCCTCACTCCATAGCCCCGACCAAGTGACTGTAGGAGAACCCCGTCGCCGAAAGCATCCGTTCGGGTGCTCGCGGCAGCGGTGTTCCGCCTTGGTGCACTTTGTCGACGGCGTCAGGGGTGCGGCCGCCTACTAAAGTTTGCGACGAGCATTCGATCAGGATGTCGGGAATCTTGTTGAATTGCCCGACTTGGTATTGAAAAGTGTTTTCGATAATGAAACTGAAATGCGGGGTTTATAATTGTTAGGCATGCGATGTCTAAAGAATTCATTTGATTAGGCATGTGATGTCTAAAGAGATTGCGGATTCCAACTGTTGTAGTTTTACACTTTCTTTTTTGTGACCGTAAGTGTAATATGTGATATCGCCGGTTTCGTTGCTATATGTCAACGACAATTGGGATGCGCATATTTACTTATGTTGATGACATGTGATGTTATGTGTTGCTGGATATGTTATATTGGATCGTCGTGTTTGAATAGCCGGGGGGTTTTTATGTGAGAAGAGTGTTTTTCATTTTCATTCATGTAAAATCTTGTATGTAATATTCTTTTATTGGGTCACTTCCAGGTTGCGGAAGATGTCACCATTGATGTATATTATTTACTTTTCCGCATTAGGATAGACCCAAGGAGGGGAGCACAAGTAACCGGGTTCTGGGGTCCAGTGGGAGACCAACTCGAGGAGTCGAGTCCGGGTCTCCTAACCCTAGAATTGGTAGGGTTGCTTGCCGCTCTCGTAGGGGTCGAGGGGTGTGGGATTGGCTATTCATCACGACCGTGGAATCCGTGTTTTATACTGGCTCGTATTGAAAACACGGACGTCTTAGTATATCCAATATTTCATATGATATTTTCTGCTGCGTTATCTGTGATGTGATCATGTGATGTTCCGTGATGGATATTATATATAGTATATATGATATATTGTATAGACGTTGCTTATGTTTTACACCCGCGCTAGCCCTGCCTCGTTCTGGCGTTAGTTACCTAACCTAACGGTGCAGACGGGACATCGAGGCGAATGTGGATGGCATAAGCGTACGTTATATTTATCTGTGATGTTTAGGTGGACTTAAATGATGGGATATTCATTAATGAGATTAATGAAAGAAAATAAACCTAATTGATGTTGTGGAATCGGATTTCAAAATAAAAAAGGTAGCTACAGTTCTTGCTTTGCATCGCGGTGTTCCTTATAGAACATCCTGCACCTTATTCGATGAGGAAAGGACCGAGATCCCTTCACCGGGAGTGACTCCTTTAGCAATAACTGGCAGATGCTACAACCCTCAGTTTGTCATTTGATTGCTTCTATAGTTTCTGCTTTGCACAGTGATATATATGATATATCCCGCACCTCATTCGATGAGGAAAGGGCCGACGATCCCTTCACCGGGAGTGACCCCTTTAGCAAAACTAGAAAAGCCTAAAAAACATTCCATTTAAAAACCATTTGATTCCGCAACGAGATCAAGTTCAAAGCGTTAAAGGTTTTCTTAAAAACCATTCGCAACCCTCCGTCATTTTAGGAAGTAGAGTACTTAGTATTCGTGCTACGTTTGTCGACCATAGCCGAGGCGCAGTGTGCGGTAGCTAAGTGATGTCTTCCTACACAGCATATGATGCGATTAGTTAGGACAGTCATGTGGCTTTGTTGACCTTAGCCAAGGGTCATATGGGTGGGTCTAATTAATCATGAAATGACGGGTAGAACTTGACTAGTACCTATGATTTGTTGACCTTAGCCAAGGTCATAGGTGCTAGGGGTAAAAACCATTATCGGAAGTTTCAAGTATTGAAATTTGCAATGAGATTGCATACCTTCTATGTGATAGTTGGATCCCGATACCCACTGCGAGTAATTGTTACTCCTGGGAGAGTTTTGCACTTTGTAATTAGCCGATCAAGTAGGTGTCTAGAAAGGTGTTAATGGGGTTACGCCTCTGGGAAAACGAGGTTTACATTAATTAGGTCCGTGCAAAAGCACGGGGAACCTCCCTCAAAGTACCGACACTGGCCTGGCTGAAAGATTGGCGAACTTGTAGAGTGTAATTAATCCCGGCTAGTCTTTCCTTTTAAGGTTTGAAGGAAGATTTGATAAAAACAGTGGGAGCCATCCTGATTAGATAAAATATATAACCAGTCTGATCTTGCAAGAGCGCACGCAGAGTGTTTTCTTCTCTCTCTCTCCAGGTAGCGACCATATCACGCCTTAATCAAGATAATAATACGGATGTATTGACCGAACCCGCTTGTTATACTGAGCTGGGGAAAGTTGGTCCCGCTCCAACTTATAATTGTTATAAGACAGAGCAGGAAATAGGGAATACCAGAATTCCTATGCCGCCCAAACGAAGAAAGTGCATATGATGCATCTCCTTCGGGTGTGTTCATTACAAAGAACTGTATCTCAGTATCCTCTGAATCCTGGGTATTTGATACCGGATCAGGATCCCAGATATGTAATCTGTTACATAGGGCTACAAAAAGGTAGAAAAACTGAGAACGGGTGATAAGTTTCATGAGACAGAAAACGGGGCAAGTGTTGCAGCCAAGTCTGTTGGTCACTGTCACCCTGTATTACCGAAACATTGATTCTGAACAAATACTATTAGATACCGAACCTGATATACAAAATCATATCAGTCTCTTTATTAGTAAAGAAATGATAAAATTTTGTATTGATGGATATTGCTCTGAACATTTCCTATATCAAAAGTTGATCGGTTCAGGCACGTTATCTAAAAGCATTGAGGTTCTAAATCAAACTACAGTTCTTAGTATACAGAACACACACAAGAGGAAGAGTTCAGAAATGAACGATTCCTTCTTGAGGCATTATAGACTAGGTCATATCAATGCGACCCGACTAGCTGAAGTTACATTTTAGATGCATATTTAAATCAGTTTGAATTTACATCTTTTGAAACTTGCCAGTCATGTCACAAAGATTAGATGACCATAGCTCTGTTTATTGGAAGCAGAGAAAGAGTTAGTAAACTCTTGGGACTGATACATGATGATGTATGTAAGGTCCCCTGTCTACACATGCCAGGACCGGTTCCTTGTACTTCATTACATTCTCTGATGATCTCTCAAGATTCAGACCTATGTTCCTGTTGAAACACAAGTCCGAACCTTTTGAGATATTCACAGAATATAAGTTAGAAGTAGAGAACCAAAATGGGTATAAGTATTATGTCCTTTGATGTGATCAAGGAGAAGAATACTTGAGCACGGAATTCCTGGACTGTTCTAAAGGAGAACGAGATTCTCTCTCAGCATTACTCCTCCGTATACACCATAGCACGATGGTATATCGGGGCGGAGCAATCACACCCTATATGATAAGGTGTGCTCTATGATGAGTATTACTGAGTTGCCTATTTCCTTTTTGGAAGTTATGCACTTGAGAAGCTGCTTACCTATTGAATTAGGTTTTAATCAAATCAGTTTCCTACCACTTCATATGTGATATAGAAAGGGAAGAGCCCACATCTTAAGTTAGTTAAGATTTGGGGTTGTCCGGCCTATGTCTAAAAGCAAAAATCCGGACAAGATCAAGGCAAGGTCTGTTGTGTAGAACTGGAAAGGTTCCAGCTATACTAACTACAGCAGGTGATTTAGTAGAACCAAAGGATTCAGTAGATTCCAACGAACCTCAGCCTCTCCGCCGATCTAGTAGGGTTCCTCATCCACCTGAGAGATACATCGGTTTCTCGATGACAGTGGGAGCGAGGATTGCATCATGAGATGATGACCCAACTAGTTTCGAGCAGGTCATCAAGAGTAGGGACTCTGTAAGAATGGCTGGATACTTAGCGATCTGAGATGGAATCCATGTACACCAACAAAGTATGGACTTTGGTTGCTATATCTGAAGGGTTAAATCCCCATCAGGAGCAAGTATATCTTGAGAAGATTACTTGGTGTAGATGGACAAGTTGAGACTTTCAAAGCTAGACTTGTTAAAGGTTTTCGTCATCGACCAGGCACGAATAATGATGAAACCTTTTCCAGGGACTATGCTTAAGTCCATCCAGATCCTACTTGCCACGGCTTCATACCATGACTACGATATCTGGTGGTTGGGTGCCATGACTACTTTTCTAAATAATGATTTAGAAGAGAACGTCTATAAGAACACAGCCAAAGGGCTACGTAAACAGTGGGAGCAGCGGAAACGTGTGCAAGATGTTTTATGTGATGAAGCAGGCATCGCGGAGTTGGAACATCTGTTTTGATGAGTTAGTCAAACAGTTTGACATCATCAAAATAGTAGACGAACCTTGTATATACAAAAAGGTAGTAGAGAGTATGGTGGCCGTCCTCGTATTGTACATGGACAACATACTCTTGATAGGAAAAGAGTTTCCTATACTACGATCGGTCGATCTCCTCTTATCACATGGATTCTCCAATAGGATAAAGATGATACCTCCTAAATCCTAAGATTTGGATCTATGAGATAGATCTAAAGGGATGTTAGGGTTCTCACTAGGTACAGTAAGATTGTATCAATCGATCCTGGGGAGAATCACTGGAAAGGGTTCCAGGGTGATAAAGACGACTGAATGTCAGTCACAGGCATTGTCTTTACCCTCAGTAAAGGGACGGTATGTTGGAAGAGTTCCAAGCTGCATACCGTGACAAACTAGACGATAAAGGCTGGTAACATCGCTATTAAGGATAATACCAAAGAGGCAGTTTGGGTGTATATTGGTTCATAAGATGAACTAGGTTCCTGCCATTGTATGACAATGGGAGTGTGGTTTTGGCCCTGGAACCCTGGTCCCATCAGTGGCCCAGACATATTCTGAGGAAACATCACCTGATCATGGAGATAGTTGATCTCCAGGGTGATCGAGGTTGGGAGAGTAGACTCAGAGGACAGCACGGCGGATCCACTCACGAAGGCCTTTTCCCAAAGAGAGACTTTTAGGGGATGGTTGAGTATTAGATACTACAACCACTGCTACAGATGGCCCTAGTGCAAGTGGGAGATTGTTAGTTATATGTATGCCCTAGAGGCCATTACTGTACATTGGATGTATATTGTAGTGGATGCTGGGACACATATAGGGAGGACTTTCTTGCTCGACATGATAGTACGCTATCTGGTTGCTCTTTGTCTTAACATGTATAATTTCTGTCTCTCTGTTACATGTTGATAAAGCCCTTAGGATGTGTACTCGACTTCCAGGACTATGATGAAGATCATACTAGTGGGGCCTGGGTAGTCCATGAGTACATCCTTCAATGTTCCTAGTCGTGGGAATATCGAGACGGGGCATCGATATTCCAGAGTAGACTAGCGTATATCTTCTCGACCCATGTGATGGGCGATGGATGATCCCATATCCATTGGTGTTTGACATCGGAGATGGTATGCGGGTGCTCAGTGGAGACTGGGTACACTGAACGGACTCGCCGAGAACTCCCAGATGGTATTATACCTCACGTCAGATAGCAGTTCTCTGGTGACACTGGTACAGCTTAGTCTGTTGACCCGAGATCGTCATAGAGTCTTGTGTGTCTCCCACTGTGCTTTGATTTCCACCCTACCACGGCTCTACTGAGTCATGCAAACAGGTGGTTTTTGGGTACAGTCCCGATTCACATGGAGGCAATGAGCGATAGGAGGGGATTCGTCTCTCCCGGTATTGGGGGTTGATGTTGCGCTATGCTCGACTGGCCATAACAGGAAATCCCTGGCCAGGATTGCAGTGACGTACTGGTAAGTGTTATCAGTAGTTTCACACATGTCATGGACTTCACGTCGGCATGACTTATCGAGCTACTGGGGTCTGACGTTTACCACCCCTAGGCGAGATATGCGACATATCAGACGAACAGACCGGACTGTACGGTAAATGTTACTGGTTGGATTCACAGGAGTGTGAGCGGGCTTGCTCGTCGATCTTCTGATCGCTCAATACCCGGGTGGCCGTTACGTTTAGCAGACCGCTTGCGGCTTGTGGGTGCTTGATATGATCATCATCTGCTGCCGGCGTATTGACGAGTCTTTAGAGTCCTACACAGAGGTTTCCTGGCTCAAGCGAAACGAAATAGGAGCGCATATGAGATATGTGCAGGACCGAGAATAATGCGTGTATGTGATATCGTATTTCATTCTCGCGATGAATCTATCGATTGGTTATATGCGATATAACCTAGTTATCGAATCAAGGATTGATTCGATAAGCCGATACATAGGATACTAGTCGGTTATATGCGATATGACCGGATCGTTAAATCAAGTGTTGATTTAATGATTTAATGTATAATTATATATTTGATATATTACTTTGCATTAACTAGTATTGGTTCACTTTAAATGGATTTTCTCACTTGAATTGTGCAAGTTGTATATGTGATATACTTTTGTGCACTTGATTGTATCATGTTTGATGATACATGTTTACTTGGTTAAGTGTAAAGAATTAAACCATGGTTAAACTAATGATTAGGGTTTTGTTTATCTATTTATTTATAATTCTTATTTTGGAAAAGATAAAGAAAGAATGGTGGGGTTTTTGTTTGCTAGTTGAAGCTTCATGAAGCTTTGACCAAATCCACCATTCTTGTCTCATGCTTAACCCTAACCATTAAAACTAACCATGGTCTATTCTCTACACTCAACCAAGGTTAGTAAATGATAAGTGTTGTTTTTGTTTTCTATTTCTAATAACACTTATCATATATTTTCTTCTTCTTCTTCATCTTGAGCAAGAAAGAAAACCTAGCTACCATCAATGGCAACTAGTGAAAATGAGTGAGAAATCCAATTCTAAAGTGAACCCACTTCCTATTTCTTCATCCTCTACCTCTTGCCAAGTAGTGTAGGGTGTTTTCTTCACAAGTTTCATGACTTGGTGAAGTGGGAGCTTGATCTAGTGATGCTTCGACGTAGATCATCTTCGGCATCGAAGCCGACGACCAAGCCTGCCCATTTCTTCGATGAAGCCGATGCTAGAGTCCGGAATCTGATTTGGACAGCGGAGGGATCTCATCACGGAGCCTAGGACGTGGAGGACCGGATCTACAAAGGTTGTAACTTCTTTCCTTTAGTTAAAAGTCGTTTATTTGCATCGCATCGCCTCATTATCTAGTTAACGATCCGTGTTAGGGTCTGTAGGCACATGTAAAATTAGAATTAGCCATGTTTGATGCGATGTGAGACCTCATTAGTGTTCCTAGGAACCCTACAATTTCCAAGTGTTGGATTTTTCCGTGGTTTAAAGACGTTCTAAGTAGTGCAAGTAACGCGATGGACCCTCTAGAAGACAACAAACCTTAACTCGATTATGTGACCGTCTTGAACTGCCCTTTGAACCTTAGGGTTTGGGGCAGTACGGCGTGCCACATGTGAGGCGTTGGCTTGACCCTTCTACGGTTGGACCGTTGGTACTGAGGCATGAACTGAATGGTTTTAGACTTATTTCATGTGTTGAGCTGTATCGGGAAAACTTGGGTGTTCGACTGTTCGATCGGAAAGTTTAACATTTTCTATTTATCTGGAATGTGATACAACAATTGGAATTTACAAGAAGTTATGAGATAACTGAATGAATGTTATAAACATAGCAGTTTAGTCTCACTTGATTGGTTGCCGCGGAATTTTGATGTGATCAAAAGTCCGTCGCAATCACGTAGCGTATGCGGATACTCGCCGGATAAACTTATTAGACAGCTACATCCCTTAACCCCAACCAAGTAACTGTAGGAGAACCCCGTCGCCGAAAGCATCCGTTCGGGTGCTTGCGGTAGCGGTGTTCCGCCTTGGTGCACTTCGTCGACGGTATCGGGGGTGCGGCCGTCTACTAAAGTTTGCGACGAGTATTCGATCAAAATGTCGGGAATCTTGTTGAATTGCCCAACTTGATATTGAAAAGAGTTTTCGATAATGAGACTAAAATGCGGGGTTTATAATTGTTAGGCATACGATGTCTAAGTATTTCATTTGATTAGGCATGCGATGTCTAAAGAGGTTGCGGATTCCAACTGTTGTAGTTTTACACTTTCTTTTCTGTGACCGTAAGTGTAATATGTGATATCGCCGGTTTCGTTGCTATATGTCAACGACAATTGGGATGCGCATATTTACTTACGTTGATGACATGTGATGTTATGTGTTGCTGGATATGTTATATTGGATCGTCGTGTTCGAATAGCCGGGGGTTTTTATGTGAGATGAGTGTTTTTCATTTTCATTCATGTAAAAGATTGTATGTAATATTCTTTTATTGGGGCACTTCTAGGTTGCGGATGATGTCACCATTTGTATATTATTTACTTTTCTGCACTAGGATAGACCCAAGGAGGAGGGCACAAGTAACCGGGTTCTAGGGTCCAGTGGGAGACCAACTCGAGGAGTCGAGTCCGGGTCTCCTAACTCTAGAATTGGTAGGGTTACTTACCGCTCTCGTAGGGGTCTAGGGGTGTGGGTTTGGCTATTCATCACGACCGTGGAATCCGTGTTTTATACTGGCTCGTATTGAAAACACGGACATCCTAGTATATCCAATATTTCATATGATATTTTCTGCTGCGTTATCTGTGATGTGATCATGAGATTTGTTCAGATAGATATTATATATAGTATATATGATATATTATATAGACGTTGCTTATGTTTTACACCCGCGCTAGCCCTGCCTCGTTCTGGCGTTAGTTACCTAACCTAACGGTGCAGACGGGACATCGAGGCGAATGCGGATGGCATAAGCGTACGTTATATTTATCTGTGATGTTTAGGTGGACTTAAATGATGGGATATTCATTAATGAGATTAATGAAAGAAAATAAACCTAATTGATGTTGTGGAATCGAATTTCAAAAAATAAAACAGGTAGCTACAGTTCTTGCTTTGCATCGCGGTGTTCATTATTGAACATCCTGCACCTTATTCGATAAGGAAAGGACCGAGATCCCTTCACCGGGAGTGACTCCTTTAGCAATAACTGGCAGATGCTACAAACTCGGTTTGCCTTTTGATTACTTCTATAGTTTCTGCTTTGCACAGTGATATATATGATATATCCCGCACCTCATTCGACGAGGAAAGGGCCGACGATCCCTTCACCGGGAGTGACCCCTTTAGCAAAACTAGAAAAGCTTCAAAAACATTCCATTTAAAAACCGTTTGATTCCGCAACGAGATCAAGTTTAAAGCATTAAAGGTTTTCACAAAAACAATTCGCAACCCTCCGTCATTTTAGGAAGTAGAGTACTTAGTATTCGTGCTGTGTTTGTTGACCTTAGTTAAGGCACAGTGTACGGTAGCTAAGTGATGTCTTCCTACACCGCATATGATGCGATTAGTTAGGACAGTCGCGTGACTTTGTTGACCTTAGTTAAGGGTCATGTGGGTGGGTCTAATTAATCACGAAATGACGGGTAGAACTTGACTAGTGCTTATGATTTGTTGACCATAGTTAAGGTCATAAGTGCTAGGGGTAAAAATCTTTATCGGGAGTTTCAAGTGTTGAAATTTGCAATAAGATTGCATACCTTCTATGTGATAGTTGGATCCCGATACCCACTGCGAGTAATTGTTACTCCTGCGAGAGTTTTGCACTTTACAATTAGCCGATCAAGTAGGTGTCTAGAAAGGTGTCAACGGGGTTACGCCTCTGGGAAAATGAGGTTTACTGTAATTAGGTCCGTACGAAAGCACGGGGAACCTCCCTCAAAGTACGACACTGGCCTGGCTGAAAGATTGGCGAACTTGTAGAGTGTAATTAATCCCGGCTAGTCTTTCCTTTTAAGGTTTGAAGGAAGATTTGATAAAAACAGCGGGAGCCATCCTGATTAGATAAAATATATAACCAATCTAATCTTGCAAGAGCGCGCGCAGAGTGTTTTCTTCTCTCTCTCTCCAGGTAGCGACCACATCACGCCTTAATCAAGATAATAATATGGATGTATTGACCGAACCCTCTTGTTATACTGAGCTGGGGAACGTTGGTCCCGCTCCATCTTATAATAGTTATAAGACCGAGCAGGAGTTAGGGGAATACCAGAATTCCTATGCCGCCCAAACGAAGAAAGTGCTTATGATACATCTCCTTCGGGTGTGTTCATTACAAAGAACTGTTTCTCAGTATCCTCCGCATCCTGGGTATATGATACCGGATCAGGATCCCAGATATGTAATCTGTTACATAGGGCTGCAAAAAGGTAGAAAAACTGAGAACGGGTGATAAGTTTCATGAGACAGAGAACGGGGCAAGTGTTGCAGCCAAGTCTGTTGGTCACTGTCACCTTGTATGACCAGTACATTGATTCTGAACGAATGTTATTAGATACCGAACCTGATATACAAAATCATATCAGTCTCTTTATTAGTAAAGAAAGGATATAATTTTGTATTGTTGGATTATGTTTTGAACATTTCCTATATCAAAAGTTGATCGGTTCAGGCACGTTATCTAAAAGCATTGATGTTCTAAATCAAACTACAGTTCTTAGTATATGGAACACACACAAGAGGAAGAGTTCAGAAATGAACAAATCCTTCTTGAGGTATTGTAGACTAGGTCATATCAATACGAGCCGACTAGCTTAAGTTACATTTAGATGCATATTTAAATCAGTTTGAATTTACATCTTGTGAAACTTGCCAGTCATGTCAAAGAGATAAGATGACCATAGCTCCATTTACTGGAAACAGAGAAAGAGTTAGTGAACTCTTGGGATGATACATGTTGATGTATGTAGGTCCCCTGTCTACACTTGCCAAGACCGGTTCTTTATACTTCATTAAATTCTCTGATGATCTTTCGAGATTCAGACCTATGTTCCTGTTGAAACACAAGTCCGAACCTTTTGAGATATTCACAGAATATAAGATAGAAGTAGAGAACCAATACGGGTATAAGTATTATGTCCTTTGATGAGATCAAGGAGGAGAATACTTGAGCATGGAATTCTTGGACTTTTCTAAAGGAAAATGAGATTCTCTCTCAGCATTACTCCTCCGAATACACCATAGCATGTTGGTGTATCGGGGCGGAGCAATCACACCCTATATGATAAGGTGTGCTCTATGATGAGTACTACTGAGTTACCTATTTCCTTTTGGGAGTTATGCACTTGAGAAGTTGCATACCTATTGAATAGGGTTCAAATCAAATCAGTTGCCTACCATTTCATATGTGATATGATAAGGGAAGAGCCCATATCTTAAGATGGTTAAGATTTGGGGTTGTCCGGGCTATGTCTAAAAGCAAAATCCGGACAAGCTCGAGGCAAGGCAAATTATGTAGAACTGGAAATGTTCCAGCTATACAAACTATAGCAGATGATTTGATAAAACCAAAGGATTCAATAGTTACCAACGAACCTCAGCCTCTCCGCCGATCTAGTAGGGTTCCTCACCCACCTGAGAGATACTTCGGTTACTCTATGACAGTGGGAGCGAGGATTGCATCATGAGATGATGACCCAACTAGTTTCGAGCTGGCCATCAGGAGTGGGACTCTATAAGAATGGCTGGATGCTTAGCGATATGAGATGGAATCCATGTACACCAACAAAATATGGACTTTGGTTGCTATATCTGAAGGGTTAAATCCCCATCAGGAGCAAGTATATCTTGAGAAGATTACTTGGTGTAGATGGAAAAGTTGAGACTTTCAAAGCTAGACTTGTTAAAGCTTTTTCTTCATCGACCAGGCATGGATACTGATGAAACCTTTTCAAGTGGCTATGCTTAAGTCCATCCAGATCCTACTTGCCACGGCTACATACCATGACTACGATATCTGGCGGTTGGGTGCCATGACTGCTTTTCTAAATGATGTTTTAGAAAGAACGTCTATAAGTACACAGCCAGAGGGCTTCGTAGACAGTGGGAGCAGCGGAAACGTGTACAAGATGCTTTATAGGATAAAGCAGGTATCGCGGAGTTGGAACATCTGTTTTGATGTGTTAGTCAAAGAGTTTGACATCATCAAAATGGTAGATGAACCTTGTATAAACAAAAAGGTAGTAGGGAGTATAGTAACGATCCTCGTAGAGTACGTGGACAACATACTCTTGATAGGAAAAGAGTTTCCTATGCTACGCTCGATCAATCTCCGCTTATCACAAGGATTCTCCAAGAGGATCAAAGTGATACCTCCTAAATCCTGAGCTTTCATCTATGAGATAGATGAAATTGGATGCTAGGATTCTTACTAGATGTAGTGAGATGGTATCAATCGATCCTGGGGAGAATCACTGGAAGGGTTCCAGGGTGATAAAGACGACTGAATGTCAGTCACAGGCATTGTTTTCACCCTCGGTAAAGGGACAGTATGTTGGAAGAGTTCCAAGCTAGATACCGTGGCAAACTAGACGATAAAGGCTGGTAACATCGCTATTTAAGATACTACCAAAGAGGCAGTTTGGGTGTATATTGGTTCATAAGATGAACTAGGTTCCTACCATTGTGTGACAATGGAAGTGTGGCTTTGGCCTTGGAACCCTGGTCCCATCAGTGACCCAGACATATTCTGAGGCAGCATCACCTGATCATGGAGATAGTTGATCTCCAGGGTGATCAAGGTTAGGAGAGTAGACTCAGAGGACAACACGGCGGATCCACTCACGAAGGCCTTTTCCCAAAGAGAGACTTTTAGGGGATGGTTGAGTATTAGATACTACAACTACTGCTACAGATGGCCCTAGTGCAAGTGGGGGATTGTTAGTTATATGTATGCCCTAGAGGCCATTACCGTACATTGGATGTATATTGTAGTGGATGCTGGGACATATATAGGTAGGACTTTCTTGCTTGACATGATAGTACGCTATCTGGTTACTCTTTATCTTAACATGTATACTTTCTGTCTCTCTGTTACATGTTGATAAAGCCCTTAGGATGTGTACTCGACTTCCAGGACTATGATGCAGATCATACTAGTGGGGTCTGGGTAGTCAATGAGTACATCCTTCAATGTTCCTAGTCATGGGAATATCGAGACGGGGCATCGATATTCCAGAGTAGACTAGCGTTTATCTTCTCGACCCATGTGATGGGCGATGGATGATCCCATATCCATTGGTGTTTGACATCGGAGATGGTATGCGGGTGCTCAGTGGAGACTGGGTACACTGAACAGACTCGCGGAGAACTCCCAGATGGTATGATACCTCACGTCAGATGGCAGTTCTCTGGTGACACTGGTACAGCTTAGTCTGTTGACCCGAGATCGTCATAGAGTCTTGTGTGTCTCCAACTATGCTTTGATTTCCACCCTACCACGGCTCTACTGAGTCGTGCAAACAGGTGGTTTTTGGGTACAGTCCCGATTCACATGGAGGCAATGAGCGATAGGAGGGGATTCGTCTCTCCCGGTATTGGGGGTTGATGTTGCGCTATGCACGACTGGCCATAACAGGAAATCCCTGGCCAGGGTTGCAGTGATATACTGGTAAGAGTTATCAGTAGTTTCATGATTGTTATGGACCTCATGTCGGCATGACTTATCGAGCTATTAGGGTCTGACGTTTACCACCCCTAGGCGAGATATGCGACATATCAGACGAACAGACCGGACTGTACGGTAAGTGTTACTGGTTGGATTCACAGGAGTGTGAGCGGGCTTGCTCGTCGATCTTCTGATCGCTCAATACCCGGGTGGCCGTTACGTTTAGCAGACCGCTTGCGGCTTGTGGGTGTTTGATATGATCATCACCTGCTGCCAGCGTATTGACGAGTCTTTAGAGTCCTACACAGAGGTTTCCTGGCTCAAGCGAAACGAAATAGGAGCGCATATGAGATATGCGCGGGACCGAGAATAATGCGTGTATGTGATACCGTATTCTATTCTCGCGATGAATGTATCGATTGGTTGTATGCGATATAACCTAGTTATCGAATCAAGTATTGATTCGATAAGCCGATACATTGAATATTAGTCGGTTATATGCGATATGACCGGATCGTTAAATCAAGTGTTGATTTAATGATTTAATGCATAATTATATATTTGATCTATTACTTTGCATTAACTAGTATTTGTTCACTTTAAAAGGATTTTCTCACTTTATTGTGCACATTGTATATATGATATATTTTTTGTGCACTTGATTGTATCATGTTTGATGGTACATGATTGCTAGGGTTTGTGTAAAGAATTAAACCTTGGTTAAGTAAATGGTTAGGGTTTTTATTTATTCATTCATTTATCTTTTTAATTTGGATTAAAAAGGAAATGGGAAAAGAAAACAAAATGGTTGCTTTCAAACTTGAAGCTTGTTGAAGCTTCATGAAGCTTTGACTAAAGTGACCATTTTGTCTTCATGCTTAACCCTAACCATTCATCTAACCTTAGTCAATTCTCTACACCTAACCATGGTTGATATTATGATAAGTATTCCTTTTTCTTTTCTAGTTTAATTATCTTATCATATTATCATCTTCTTCTTCTTCATCTTCAACATGAAGAAACTATGCCACCATCAATGGCAACTAGAGAATAAGAGTGAGAAATCTAATTCTAAAGTGAACCCACCTCCTATTTCTTCATCCTCTACCTCTTGCCAAGTAGTATAGGGTGTTTTCTTCACAAGTTTCATGACTTGGTGAAGTGGGAGCTTGATCTTGTGATACCTCGACGTAGATCATCTTCGGCATCGAAACCGACGACGAAGTCCGCCCTTTTCTCCGATGAACCCGATGCTAGAGTCATGGATTCAATTTGGACAGCGGAGGGACATCATCACAAAGCCTAGGAGGTGGAGGACCGGATCTACAAAGGTTGTAGCCCCTTTCCTTTTAAGTTAAAGTTGTTTACTTGCATCGCATCGTCTATAAATCTAGTTAACGATCCGTATTAGGGTTTGTAGGCACATGAAAAATTATAATTGGGCATGTTTGATCACTTGTGAGACTTCATTAGTGTGCCTAGGAACCCTACACTCCAGTGCATGTCAACTAAATGGAAGGAGGCCGATCATCATCACTCAACTTAGGAGTGCATCCAAACATGAGTAACATGAAAGAGAAATAAGTTTCTCAAAACCATTACTATCAACTGAATACCATACACAAGTATCTACAACTTCGATCATCTTGAAGAATCCTGATACTTGCAACACCTGGTTCTCTACTTTATTCTTATACCTATAACTTCTCAAAACTTAGACCTTGCATTTCTACGAAACACTTGTCTAAAACTAGAGAAGTCATGAGTAAACAGAATATAGTACGAGGACCAACCCCTCTGTCGATATTCAAAACCAAATATTTGCCGTCCGGCAAACACCCAGGTGATTTCCTCAAATATCACCAATTACAACGAATCCCGATATAATGAGGATGATCACCTAATTCCCAATAACTTACTCCCACTCATCATCTGTAAAACCATACAGATGTGAGAATCATACCTGATAAATACATACCCTGGAGTAAGGGCTAATTGGGAAATCGGTTTTCTTTTAACAATACACAGTGAAAACGAAACATGAAAATGTTTAGAAGGGGTATCCTGGTATTCCTAGTAATGCCACTTCCATTATCCAGATTCATGACTGTAACCGTATATTTCTCTGCCATCTCTCCAAATCCCTTTATATGTCTTTAGTCATTACCTTCTGTACACCACCTTTAAGCCAAATGGTTTTCTTCCTTCCCTATCGTTTGGCACCAGCCTATGGTTTGGAAGAAGACTATCCAATAAGCATAATGGGTGTACTCCCCCAATCCTAGGAGCACTCGTAACGCGAGAGAAGGTGATGATAAAAGACAACTGAATAAACCTTATTCCTATTTCTCCTGAACCAGAATCCATCCCAAATTGGAACAAGTTCCTTCGAGTTCATATATAACCATATGATGGATTATCTAAATAACTGTGGATCTTCGTAGTGATACGGGGTGTTCTGGAGAAATACCATGGTGAAGTAGGGGTGGCGATGAAATATGTGGTTTGGTCATGAATGATAGCAGTTGCAATTTACTTTGCCCTCTTTCTAATCCCTTTATTTGTCTTAACTTATTACCTTCTGTACACCATCGTTAGGCTAATTGGTTTTCTTCATTCCCCACAGTTCGGCACCTGCCTATGGTTTGGAAGAAGACTATCCAATAAGCGTAATAGGTGTACCGTCCTAATCCAAGGAGCACTCGCAACCTGAGAGAAGGTAAAAGGAAAAGACAACTGAATAGTCTTATTCATTTTCTCCAGAACCCGAAACCATCCTTGAATCTGGAATAAATTCCTTCGAGTTCGTATATAACCATATGATGGTTTTATCCAATGGAAGTAGACGTTCGTAGGGATACGAAATGTTCCGGAGAAAAGGGTAAAAGTAGGAGTGGCAATGAGGTATGCAACTCAGACAATCCAAAAGCCAGTGTTTTAAGAAGGTTCGGTTAATCTTGGTCACTGAGTCATAGTCTAGGGTCGGGCCATGGTCGCTGCCAAAGAAAGAGAGAAAAGAAACATTCTGCATGCACTCAAACCTAGATCAGAATAGTTATCAATTTATCTAATCAGGAAACCTCCCACTGTAACCTCAAATTCTCCTCCAAAGCTGAAAGAAGAATTAGTCGGGATCACCCGAGGAGTAAACCAACTCATCAGTAGGAATCGGGATCCAACTATCATCGCATGATAACGTGATGGAATCCACTCATGTTATCACACTTCAGAAGGTATGCGCATATCTGGCAAGTTTCAGTTTCTTTAGAAACTCCCGATGTGATTTTTACCCCAAGCGGTTTATGACCTTGATTTTGGCCAACAAATCATAACTCGCAAGTCAAGTTCTACCCATCATTGTCCTGATTGATTTAGACCCACCCGCACACACCCTTGACTTTGGCCAACAAAGTGGTACGACTGTCCTAAACCAATGCATATCCATGCAACGGACAAGCAACACACAACTACCACACACGATGCCTTGACTTTGGCCAACAAACATTGCAAGAATACTATGCGCTACTTATCCGAAATAACGGAGGGCTACGGCTGGTTTTTGGCGAAAAACCTTTAACGTAATGAACTTGATATCGTTGAAGGAATCCAAGTGGTTTTATAAAAATATAGTGGCGAAAACCTTTGCAAAAGAGGTCACTCCCGGTGAAGGGATCTCGGCTCTTTCCCCGTAGAATGGGGTGCAGGATATTCCAACTGAATACCACGATGCAAAGCAAAAAGTAATCGACTATAGTGAAGTTATTACCCTGATGCAAACTTCCGCCCAAGGGGTCACTCCCGGTGAAGGGCTCTCGGCCCTTGCCTCATCGACTGAGGAGCTGGATATTCATAACCGAATACCACTGTGCAAAACAAAAGAGAACGTCCTTGTAATAACAACTTTTTGAAAAATTGTTTCAACAACATCAAACAGGTTTCTTTAGCTTGCATTGATCCGAATCAACGCAGTCCCATCAATTGATCACACCAATAAAGAACAAAAATATGATGTACGTATATACCATACGCATTCGCCACTGGGTCCCGTCATCACCCGTTAGGTTACTTAACTAACGACAGAGCGGGGACTGGACTAGCGCGGATGTAAAACATATACAACATCTACTAGTATATTTATATCAATATATAATAATCGCTCATAGCGTGATAAATGCAGCATCACAGAAATGTAATAAGCATCACAGAACAATACAGATAATTTGGGAGCCCCGGGTTTCCTTTGAGCCGCAACTGAAACCCGACGTTCCCCTGGTTGTGTGGACAGCCTGTGCAATGAAATCGTAGACCCCTATGGGCGTGGCAAGTTATTCGTCAAAACCTGAAGCGAGGCAGCCCCCTTCAACAAAGTGAATGGACCACCCAACACTTCACGGAATCCGGTAACTTGAGTACCCCTCGTTGGGTCAACCTATACCCCCTACGAGTGCGGCGAATAGCCCGCCAATTCTAGAGTAAAGCCCCCTCCATCTCAAAGCCATGAGATGCGGGCTCGTTTCCCTCTAGAACTCGGCTATCCGTGCACCCCACCGCGGGGTAATCCTAGTACAGAAAATAAAATATATACAACGGGTACATCGAACTCAACCCGGTCGTGCCCCAAAAGAATAATATACAAACAGGCAGTGACGGCAGTCCACATGTCGGACGCTCGCCCCGCAATATCAAATGTATAATTGTAATCAAACTGTACTACCATTGCCCCAGGCTATCCACCACGACAAATCCGCAACATCACAGCACAACACATAACATCAATGTGAATGTCATGTTCGCAAACCCGTCTAAAAGGACTATAGCAATTAGACAAGATTTACCGCTCGAATGACATTCACGGTCGTAGATATAATGTAAGTACTGTAAACTAACGTATTTAAAATTCCGATCGACAAAACTTCCCGAAGTGGGCCCCAAGTACAATTCCAGCACTCAAAATAATCTGGGCCAAAACTATATATCACAAAAATCATATTTCCATGAACTAAACCCTCAGAAAAAATTTGCGGCACTGTAGCCCAAAAAGGGCCGCGTAAGGGCCGCCAAATGCGACGTTTCGCGGTGGTTCCACGGTGGAATTTTGGACTTAGGTCTCCAAATTATTTCTTTAGCTTTAGTTATGTCTGCATGTATTTTTAAGATGCCTAAAATAATTTTTTGATCAACTTTGAAATTCGACAGCAAGCACACTGAAATGAAAATACGATTCAGAAATTTTGATCGATCGATATTTTAAACACGTTAGAACAAGCTAGTAAAGGTTAATGGCATGGCTCTGATACCATGTAAGTCTACGGTAGCGCCCCGGCAGTCAATCCGAGGTCCAATGCGGAAACAAAAACTTTTTAGGAAACCGGCGCTATCGTAGTCTTTCACCCGGATCGAACCATTAACGCTAAACTAGCTAACTACTAAGAAGTGAGAGTGGCTATACCGATCGATCCGTGTCTTTCGGACTTTGGCCACCATCCCAAGCTCCTCGCGGTATCTTCGATCTCCGGTCTCCTCATCGGAAGGGCACCGCATCAATGAGTCTTTTTACGGGTTCCCGCTTCATCCGAAACAACGCGGACACGAAGTTTGCTAGCCGACTTGTCCAAGATGAAGTAGAGAATGTGTGTTATCACTTTGTCTCTTGACACTCTAGAATTGTTAACACATGAGATGGTTAGAGTGGAGGTAGAAGATGATGCCTATGGAGGAACTTGTGAGCAAGAAGAAGAAAGAAAAGAGTGGAGCCTTTTGTGTTATTGTGTTGAATTATTGTTGTGAGCACAAGAATGAAAACCCAAGAGCCAACCCTAAGCCTATGGCTGCCCCCCCTCTCTCTCTCCATCCATCAATTCAACACAATAAACAAATCCTAATATGACATTAGCACAAATAAAGAGACCATGAGTCACTAAACATGTCCATGTCACATTAAATGCACCTCATCATGAAATCCACTCACAATTTCTACATGTAAATATTAATGCAAATGTTTAGTCGAACAAAAAGATACGGCAACATCTAAAGTAAACTTGTGACGGATCACAAGGATACTCCTCACCTGTATATACATACCTGCATCCGCATTCTGACTGAATGTGATTGTGATGAGACGAAAATAATCCAACAAATCTAATACTAGGATCAGGCTAAAACCAAAGCCCACTAGTATGATCCGTGATTGATTCTAATTCTTGTTGTGTCGGTTTAGAAAATGAATAGAAATCACAACCAAAAATATTTTGACCGCAATCAATAACGGTGTCGATTGTAGCGCGTTAGTAAGTGCGGATCGTCCACATGGAAAGTGTAATCATTCGTATTTCGAATTAGATGAGTTGAAACTTTAAAGAAAAGAAAACAAACAATTCATGATTTGTAAATTGAAGTTCAAGAATTAGGAAAATCTAGTCTAAATCAAAAAACGATAAAATCAAGAATTGAGAATTTGTGATGATTTCCAAACCAACAATCAAGATTCGAAGTGTGGCTCGTAGCAGTAGATCAGATCTATAGATGTGATGAGATTTAATGATTACATATTCTTATCCATTAACGAATTGATACTAGATCGATGATGATTTATCGAGGTTAAGGATCTTGCGAAGAAACTAGGGTTTCCTCATCTCATCCTTTGTCCTTTCGATGAATCTCATTCACAAACTAGCTTCTAGTAAATCAAATGATTGATCGTTGATCTCTAGTTTCGAGCGAACACAATCAAGAAAGCATCGCATCGAAACTAGGTCATCGATCATTCGATTCACAAGAATTTACAAACGTTATAGGATTTAAGAATTGTAAAAGAATCTAAATCATCATCATTCTATCGATCGTCTCGACTCCTTTACGAGCGGAGTTTCACTCAAACATTATCACAAAGCAAACATTCAAGAATCTAGATTGAATCATAATGCTTGAATTCAAAAGATAAGCAAGATAAAAGAATTGTCACCTTTATTTATATCAACAATTAGTTACAACTCTTAAGAACTACAAGAGGAAGGAACTTGATCGTTGATTCTAGCGTCGCATCGTCTCCGTGAGTCACGGATCGGCTTGGATCACTTGCTCGGATGAAGATCGGCTTCGCTCCAAAAGGATCTAGGCTTCTTGCTTTGATTGAACTCGGAATTCTTGATCTTGGATTGGAATTGGAATTAGGGTTTACAAGTTGTGTCACTCAACTTGTATTGAATTTGGGGGAGATGAAGAACAACTTTTAAGAATGAAGCCTAGGGTCCTTTTTATAGGCTTAAGAATGTTTAGCTTCCTTAAAAAGCTAGGATTAGGTTAGCTTCCCTTGTAAGCTAGTTAGTTAGATAGAAGCCTCTAGAACTAGTTAGTTAGGGTTTAGCTTCCACCTTAAGTTCGGAGGTTAGGGAGAAGGTTCTAGGCTCTTAAGGTAGTCAAGGTGAAGCTTGCTTTGGAAGCTAGGACATCATGAGCTTGTACAAGGAACCTTTCTGATCTGGCAGAAGCTTCTAGGGTTATCTGGAAATTGCAGTGGCTTGATGAAGTGTAGGACCTGAGAGAATAATTATGCAGTGAAGATCAGATGATGATGTGGCAAGATGGCCGCGGATCCGTGGCGTAAGCCTGCTCCTGCCGCGGATCCGCGGCCCAATAGGAGTTGTGGATCATCAATTTTCTTGCTCTGTTTTCTGATAGCTTTTGGATATTGTTCTGATATGTGTAATCTTACAATTCCTTCTATATTACTACCAGATCTCTAGTCCTTGAGTTGGCGTCTTTTTAACAGCACTGTTTCACAAATTTGGCCTTTCTCCTGGAATTTCCTGCACAGACTTCCAAACAAGTGTTGCGCAATACAAGGATGATGCGATGCCATGAAAAATAGTCAATTTCCCTAAAAATGCCGGCTTTAGTATACAACACAGGTAATTCGGTATTTTTGAGGTGTTTTGCTAATATTTGTAATATGCAAACCGAACACTACAAGATGAGTGCAAATGATAGGGTAATTGACGTGTTAAAAATACATTATTTTTGACTGATCAAATTCCCCCAAACTTATTTTCGATCGTCTCGAGCGGAATGTTTTATTAAAAAGAGAAGGAGAAAATAAAGAAAGAGAAAAACTAACTAGCACACTTTCATAGGCAACACGATTGCACTGAGCACGTGCAACAAGCCTTTAAACCTCTAGGTATCCCTAGTAGGAGGAGTGTTGTCTCCTGAGGGTTTTCAGCGGATTGCACCCACAAAATCCCATAATAAAAGGAAGACCGTGAATATTACATTTAAAGATAAGAATTGTAAAAGAAAAGCCTTGAAATTTAGGGTTTCCAACTAAGCTAGCTTTTCGGTTGTCATGAGCCCTATCTTAATAGTCATGAAAAGATGTTATAAATCATGTCACCCCTCAATAAAACATCGTCTTTAGTCTTCATTCCTATGTTTCTTCCAAACATCGATCATATAACCCTACGTGTGTGTAAAGACATCTCTACATCCGGAGAATTCAATTCAAGCTATCATACTCTTGTCCTTCTGCCTCAGTACTTTTTAATTAATGAATATTAAGATGAAATTGCTCACACACTTTCATGCGATCGTTAATACTTCGTGAGGTACTAACCGACCGATTACTCATGTGCTTGCTTATACGGTGTTTTTCCTCGTCTTGCACCACCTAAGGCTTAGCAGTGATGTCACGACCCAAAAATGGCCCGTGACGGCCCTAATACTACGCAACGCCTAAAGACGCAACGTAGTAAAAGAAAACCAAACCCAGAAATCTAAACCAAGAAAAGAATGCTGAAAAGATAATACAAGTTTAGAAACAATTGAAATCGCAACCCAAATTCTTTAAAAGTCTTACTTTCTTCCTTTAAAATTTTAGCAACACCCCATTTTTTATAAAGACTAGTCAATATGAATACAACAGAAGAATAAGGGCAGTAGAGAAAAAGCTGTATATATAAAAGACATCAAATCCACAATAATACACACTACGTCCTCACCAAGTCTCTATGTCAATAATACAACAGTAGATGGAGAGTACAATACAACGAAGGTACAATATATAATACAGATAACCGTCAAACCCACCTATGCAAAATGGTACTGTGAGCTGATGCGGTATCTGTAGCAAAAGATGGTAGCTGGATAGCTGGATAGGGGAATAGCCTGCCTCGACTACTCTGGGGAACAACCTGAAATACCTGTGGCACAACGGGGGTGAGTTGCCAACTCGTGAATAGTATAAAACATATGCAGGTAATCGCAGGAATGCACGTACAGCATGAATCTAAGATATGCGATTACAGTAGTAATATGTCATGCAATGCTGAATAAGAAGAGTACACTAGCAAGCACATTTACTATGTGAAGCAATGATGACATGATAATAGTATGCAATAACTATGCAATAGAGATATGAGAAGGCAAATATGCAACTATCATAAGGGTACACTACAAGTACTACCAATATATGAATCTGTGCATAAGGTAGGTAAGGGTGAGGTATAGGGTGGAATATGTCATTTTCCACGGAAACCTGACGTCGTGGCAGGATCACAATCCATCAAGATACTCTAATCCCAAATCCTCGAACCAGGCCCCCACATTGGGCACTCACATCAAATAAGTCTCACATCTCCTCAATGTACAATATCGAGTAATCTCCTACATCCCGAATGTACAAGTCACCAATCACATAGGTATATCCAATGTCCAAGTCCCAATGAATCACCTAGTATCCCAAGTCCAATCTCAAGTAAGAATCTAACATCCTAAAGATATATATATGTACATAAATAAATATGATGGGGGCAATACACATATATTAGCGTCCCATACCACTAATATTGGTGTAAGGGTATATATAACAACGGCTAAATCCCCTGTTATATATACAAAAAGGGGGTTAAAGAAATATCATGAAACCGTGTGCCAAGCATCGACACAGAAATCCTCGTATATGGGGCTTCGTCCGTCTGAATCAGCCCACGGGGTCCGTCTGCAGTGTCGGCCCTCGGCCCCGACAGTACAGGTCATCCCGCATCCATCTCTCTACTCTGGACAGTAGCCTCCGGACTACTGCCAGGTCCAAACAATCACCGGTAGGTACTCGCCCGCCTCCAGGCTCAATCGGCAAACCCATCGATCTTCTTGCCGAGGGGAACCATACCGGGCCCCACCATGTACTCTCATACGGCAACCACACCTCGTATGGAGTAGATAATCAGCACCGATAAAACTCATGGGGGACGCTCAAATATCATATCAAGGAAACCGGGTTGTTACATGTATGCATAATTTCATGAACTCCCGCGGTTCCCAAATCCCGAAAACATCATATAGAATCCAGATAAACAATGCATGAATCCAAGAATAAATGTATGCAATATATCTGAATGCGAGCAGGTAAACACATGTATATAGCTGAACCAGATGTATGCGAAAAACAAGATAAGGTACAGCTAAGTAACATCAGTAAATGTAAATATGCGACAGCAACTGAATATGTGTCTAACATACAGGTGTAGCAAGGTATAGGTATCTACCTATAGGAACTGATGTCGTATACCCCCCTGGGTATAAGTAACATAGGTAGGAAATCCCTCCCGGTATAGGTAAAATATGTAGGAGGTATACCTGTAGCTGTATCGCAAGTGAAAATATACCTATCACTAAAGGTATGATACGCTATAGGTATACCGATAGGCTAGATGTCATGTGTGGCAAGCAATAGTAGCTATAAGGGGTAGTGTGTGACATGGCAATTATTGACGGTGTGTATGTAGCATGCAATCCGTGCTCGTGCAACATGGACCGTCAATAATGTGTGCAGTGTCCTACGGCTGCTAGTCACAGTATATAACTATATCTAGGAAATGCAGTAAGGCGCAATTCTACAATGACGTAGAAAGTGCGACAGGTAATTGAATCCTAGCCCAGACGCATAACGCCATGCGGGCGATTCCCCTGTAGATGTTATATCTACTCACCTAAACTCCACGCTGGGTGAATCCTACCGTCTGCTCCCTCTGTAGTGGTGTCTGTAGTCCCTGTCTGCAAACCTGCAAATAAGGCATGGAAATCACATATAAGCCAAATATCCTGCGAAACGCGATATCGAAACGAAACGAGAAACTCGCGTCGCGAACTAAGCGCGCGTGTGCACGATACGCTGAATCGTGTGTGTACGCGTCTAAAACCATCGCGACACTTAACAATATTAAAACTAGATTAGAGAAATGGTTAGTTAACCATGGTTGCTAATCATGGTTAAACACCAAAAACAAGCCTAGTTAACATGCACAAGTGTGTGTGTGCCCAACAAAAATATAATAAATTGTACAATAAATAGGATAAAATATTTAAAACTTAATTTGGTAAACTTTTTATTAAAAACTACATATTAAAATATAATTATCCACAAAACACATTCTAAGGTGTTACAATCTCCCCCCCTTAAAAGAAATTCGTCCCCGAATTTAAAACTTATACTGTTACGCGTACCTTCAAAAGAAGATTAAAATCCTCAAATCTCGTTCGCAGCCTCCCAAGTGACTATCTCACTACACGGCTACGCCCGAGAAAATCCTTCACAGATGGCAAGACCTTTGACCGACGTTTCTCCACCTGTCGAGCCATTAACACACATGGCTGCGGGTGAACGAAAGATCGCGTCCAGCTAAAAGGTCTGGTGCAAACATGTGAGAAAGGTCAAGAAGGTAATTGTAAAGTATCATCACAAGGAATACGGGGTGAAAATCAAATAATCTGGGCGGAAGTGCCAAATTGAAGGCAACAAAACTAACTCGCTTATAGGATCTCAGAAGGACCTAAATCCTGGGATAAGCTTCCCAAAATCCAACACGTCATTCATCGGAAGTCCATAGGAATACATGATCTGTCCTACGAACTCGAGTCTATGACCAACACAGTCGTCATAAGACCTCAGTTTGAAATGGACAATCCCCATCCTGACCTAACACAACTGGACCGTCTCCGAAATCTCTAGACTAGCTGTGGTCCGAAGTCCTACTTACGCAGAGTCAGTAAAACCACAGGCTGGTGGTCGACACGTCCTAACCCCTAAGCCTAAGGGTGGCCAATTGGAGTGTCTCCTGATAACAGCTATCGAAGGAGAACCCTAACGATGGCGAGTGACGATCCCCAACTGCTGCCAACAAACAAACACACAAACTTAACAAAACAACTGAGCAAACTGAGTATAACCGGACGACAAGAATCCGAATGGAGTCACACCCTAACCAAAATTAGGTGGAAACCATAACGAAATTCGTGGAGATCTGCTCCCATTCCTGCTTCGGAACGGTAAAAGGTTGCAAGTCTCCAGCCGGCCTCAGATGCTCGACCCAAGCACACAACAAGACTGACACCTTGAAACGAAACCTGAAACTTCTCCTTACATTCCTGTCCACTCGTAACTATCTCACAAGTCACGTCCAAGCTGGTGGAACTTGAATTCATAGAGGGAGTTGACAGATGTGCATGTTCTAGGATTACACGCCTCTACCTGGCAATGGCAGGTACACAAACGTGTCCCTAACTTGGCACATCATTGTCACAATCAAGGTCTCCGAATCCTTACCCAGCCGAATATGCTCAAGTATCACTGACGTAAGAGCTTCGACGGGCAGTGTCTCACGAAAACGATTTAAGGAAAGTGGTCGGGCGCGGACATGAGCAAGCTGTCCCCTCCGTAGAGACGAACTAAGCTATACTCAACGATCACACAAGAACTGTAAATCTGCAGAAGACCATCACAACAATCCAAATCTGCTGCAGGAAGATGTACATTAAGCTCTAGTGGTCCGTGGAAAGTCTGACACGACTCTCAAGCAAGTAGTGTCCCCAAATATCCAACGCAAAACCACAGCGGCCATCTCCAGATCATGAGTGGAATATCCTCCTCGTACTTCCTCCAAATGTAGGGAAAGCAAAAGCGATATCTCTATAGTGTCACCTCAGTACACCCTCGAGCCTACTCAAGAAACATTACAGTTAAACAACAAGGTCGCCCGAACCAAAAGCAAAGAAAGACTGATGCAGTTGCTAACTGAATCTTCAACTGCTGAAAACTCCGTACACATGCCTCAGTCCTCAGAAAAGAAACCTCCTTTTGGTCAATTCAGTCAACGGTGCAGCATTACTCTAGCAATCATGCACGAAACGGCGGTAAAAACCTGCTAAGACCAACCATCCGCGGATTCCCGTCCTGCACACAAGTCTGGGCCTAAGCTGTACGGCCACGATCTCCCTCGGAACCATACGAAACCGTCTCCCGTGACTACAAGACCTAGGAGTCAACACAAACAAGCCTGAAGAAACACTCTGAGAATTTAGCAACTGCTGGTACTCTCCCAGTATCTGCATAACAAATCCTCAGTGCTACTCCTGTCCCTCAAGACACATTTAAATAGACCAGAGTGTCGTAAATAATACAACAGAAACTGGTCGAGGAACGGCCTGCAGAAATCTGGTTCATCATATCTACAAATGCTGCTAGGGCGACAGTGAATCCAACGACTCACAAAAACACACAAAGCCCGTAGCACGCACAAGGCAGTCTTCGGAATGCCGTCACTCCGAATCCGCAATAATGATGACCTGATCCCAAACACACCTAGAAAAATGTCTCGCACTCTGGAGCTGATCGAAGAAATCGCCACGGCAAGGTGAAGGATACCTATCCGCACCATAAGCCGGTTCAATTGACGATCCGTCGACACGCAACCCTAAACTGCCGTCTTTCTCCTCGACGAACAGAAATAGGAGTTTCCAAAAGCGAAACACTCAGACGCACAAAACTCCCCAAACCAAAACTCTGCAGCTGATCCTTAAGCTCCCTCAGCTTCGCCGGCTCATCTGGAACAACGTCGGAAAAACTCTCGCACGAAAAGAACCCGGTCCAACAATCCCACGGTGGCTCCGGTATCACGAATGAACGTCAAGAATCCACGACATCTCCTCAGTAGCCGACTAGCTAAAAAGGCTGAATTCTAGCTGTGAGAGGCGGAACAACTATCCACCTGTACAACAAGAACTGACTTGCCGGGGAAAACAAAACCTAACTTGTTTCCACACGGTAGTCCACAGACGCCTAACACGTAGTTAACCAATCCGTGCCCAGGAGAACGTCAAATCCAACATCTCTAGAAGGATCAAAACGACGGACGAATCTCTACCTCCTATCCGATTGGCACAAAACTGAAATACGTGTCGCGCAACAAAAGAATCGCTGACAGAAGTTAAAACAACTACGACTAATCTACCCAACCATGGTACAAGCAAGAAACAAACAAATACACCAAGAGAAATTATAACTCAAGGGTACCTGAAAACCCCACATTGGACGTCTGCGCGTCCCGATGAGTAGAAGCAAACTCTTGTGTCTGCCCTCTACTCGCAGCTGGGTGCACTCCTCTGGTAGCCTGAGACCTCTGAGCAAATCTTCCACGTCCACGGCTTCTCTGAATACGATCCTGACGCCGTGCTGAGGAACAATCCCTGACGAAGTGCTGAAGGCTTCCGCATCGAAAACATCCACGTGCTGACTGCTGACCATCCTGGGGATGAGAGTTGAACGACTGTCTTCGTCCTAGGCCTCTGCTACTCCCGTGGTGGCCACGAAACCTGTCTCGACGATCGAACCTCTGTCTCGGGGCTGGTACACTGGTACGAGTCCTCCACTATCCTGGAACATGTGCCTCGTCAACTGGAGCCGCAACAACTGGTGCTATGTAGGTGACGGACTGCTGCATACTGATCGTAAGGGATAGCTGAGTAACGGGGGTGACAACCTCCTGTCGTAGCTCCCGAACGACGTCAACTAACGAACTCATCGTCTGGAGGAACTCCTGCATCTCTACCAACAGTCTATCCATGGTATAGGTCGTAGGCTGATTCGTCTGCACCTGTGCAACTAGAGTGCCATCCTGATCAGTACTCGTCTCACCCGAGCTAACTCTGACCTCGGCCCTCGCTGCATCGCTCTGAGTCCCCATAGTCATCGGCGGCAAGGCTATAAATAGATATAAGATGAGATTCGATAAGAATGAGGAAATCGAATCTCAAAGATATGAATCATCAAGGAAGGAATGCCAAGCAAATTGTACTTAGGTCACTTAATGCAAGGTACCGCGCTGTGGGTATGCTGCAGACATACACACACTACGTTACTCTGCTTAAGCTACCTACTCCATCATACTAAGGTCATCCTACACTCCGAAAGGTAAAACCTAACGCTCTGATACCAACTTTGTCACGACCCAAAAATGGCCCGTGACGGCCCTAATACTACGCAACGCCTAAAGACGCAACGTAGTAAAAGAAAACCAAACCCAGAAATCTAAACCAAGAAAAGAATGCTGAAAAGATAATACAAGTTTAGAAACAATTGAAATCGTAACCCAAATTCTTTAAAAGTCTTACTTTCTTCCTTTAAAATTTTAGCAACACCCCATTTTTTATAAAGACTAGTCAATATGAATACAACAGAAGAATAAGGGCAGTAGAGAAAAAGCTGTATATATAAAAGACATCAAATCCACAATAATACACACTACGTCCTCACCAAGTCTCTATGTCAATAATACAACAGTAGATGGAGAGTACAATACAACGAAGGTACAATATATAATACAGATAACCGTCTAACCCACCTATGCAAAATGGTACTGTGAGCTGATGCGGTATCTGTAGCAAAAGATGGTAGCTGGATAGCTGGATAGGGGAATAGCCTGCCTCGACTACTCTGGGGAACAACCTGAAATACCTGTGGCACAACGGGGGTGAGTTGCCAACTCGTGAATAGTATAAAACATATGCAGGTAATCGCAGGAATGCACGTACAGCATGAATCTAAGATATGCGATTACAGTAGTAATATGTCATGCAATGCTGAATAAGAAGAGTACACTAGCAGGCACATTTACTATGTGAAGCAATGATGACATGATAATAGTATGCAATAACTATGCAATAGAGATATGAGAAGGCAAATATGCAACTATCATAAGGGTACACTACAAGTACTACCAATATATGAATCTGTGCATAAGGTAGGTAAGGGTGAGGTATAGGGTGGAATATGTCATTTTCCACGGAAACCTGACGTCGTGGCAGGATCACAATCCATCAAGATACTCCAATCCCAAATCCTCGAACCAGGCCCCCACATTGGGCACTCACATCAAATAAGTCTCACATCTCCTCAATGTACAATATCGAGTAATCTCCTACATCCCGAATGTACAAGTCACCAATCACATAGGTATATCCAATGTCCAAGTCCCAATGAATCACCTAGTATCCCAAGTCCAATCTCAAGTAAGAATCTAACATCCTAAAGATATATATATGTACAGAAATAAATATGATGGGGGCAATACACATATATTAGCGTCCCATACCACTAATATTGGTGTAAGAGTATATATAACAACGGCTAAATCCCCTGTTATATATATAAAAAGGGGGTTAAAGAAATATCATGAAACCGTGTGCCAAGCATCGACACAGAAATCCTCGTATATGGGGCTTCGTCCGTCTGAATCAGCCCACGGGGTCCGTCTGCAGTGTCGGCCCTCGGCCCCGACAGTACAGGTCATCCCGCATCCATCTCTCTACTCTGGACAGTAGCCTCCGGACTACTGCCAGGTCCAAAAAATCACCGGTAGGTACTCGCCCGCCTCCAGGCTCAATCGGCAAACCCATCGATCTTCTTGAGTTGCTGCAGAAGATGCTGGGGCTGCTGTTGCTGATGCAGCTTGCTGCTGCTGCCACTGCCTCTCTCTCTCTCTCTCTCTGCAGTGTGTGTGTGTGTGTGTGAGAATGAGAGAATGAGAGATGGAAATGAGTGGAGAATGGGAGCAAGCAACCAAGACCCCCCTCTCTTTCTCTTTCTCATTAAAAGAGAGCATGGGCAAAATGGCCCGTGACGGCCCTAATACTACGCAACGCCTAAAGACGCAACGTAGTAAAAGAAAACCAAACCCAGAAATCTAAACCAAGAAAAGAATGCTGAAAAGATAATACAAGTTTAGAAACAATTGAAATCGCAACCCAAATTCTTTAAAAGTCTTACTTTCTTCCTTTAAAATTTTAGCAACACCCCATTTTTTATAAAGACTAGTCAATATGAATACAACAGAAGAATAAGGGCAGTAGAGAAAAAGCTGTATATATAAAAGACATCAAATCCACAATAATACACACTACGTCCTCACCAAGTCTCTATGTCAATAATACAACAGTAGATGGAGAGTACAATACAATGAAGGTACAATATATAATACAGATAACCGTCTAACCCACCTATGCAAAATGGTACTGTGAGCTGATGCGGTATCTGTAGCAAAAGATGGTAGCTGGATAGCTGGATAGGGGAATAGCCTGCCTCGACTACTCTGGGGAACAACCTGAAATACCTGTGGCACAACGGGGGTGAGTTGCCAACTCGTGAATAGTATAAAACATATGCAGGTAATCGCAGGAATGCACGTACAGCATGAATCTAAGATATGCGATTACAGTAGTAATATGTCATGCAATGCTGAATAAGAAGAGTACACTAGCAGGCACATTTACTATGTGAAGCAATGATGACATGATAATAGTATGCAATAACTATGCAATAGAGATATGAGAAGGCAAATATGCAACTATCATAAGGGTACACTACAAGTACTACCAATATATGAATCTGTGCATAAGGTAGGTAAGGGTGAGGTATAGGGTGGAATATGTCATTTTCCACGGAAACCTGACGTCGTGGCAGGATCACAATCCATCAAGATACTCCAATCCCAAATCCTCGAACCAGGCCCCCACATTGGGCACTCACATCAAATAAGTCTCACATCTCCTCAATGTACAATATCGAGTAATCTCCTACATCCCGAATGTACAAGTCACCAATCACATAGGTATATCCAATGTCCAAGTCCCAATGAATCACCTAGTATCCCAAGTCCAATCTCAAGTAAGAATCTAACATCCTAAAGATATATATATGTACAGAAATAAACATGATGGGGGCAATACACATATATTAGCGTCCCATACCACTAATATTGGTGTAAGGGTATATATAACAACGGCTAAATCCCCTGTTATATATACAAAAAGGGGGTTAAAGAAATATCATGAAACCGTGTGCCAAGCATCGACACAGAAATCCTCGTATATGGGGCTTCGTCCGTCTGAATCAGCCCACGGGGTCCGTCTGCAGTGTCGGCCCTCGGCCCCGACAGTACAGGTCATCCCGCATCCATCTCTCTACTCTGGACAGTAGCCTCCGGACTACTGCCAGGTCCAAACAATCACCGGTAGGTACTCGCCCGCCTCCAGGCTCAATCGGCAAACCCATCGATCTTCTTGCCGAGGGGAACCATACCGGGCCCCACCATGTACTCTCATACGGCAACCACATCTCGTATGGAGTAGATAATCAGCACCGATAAAACTCATGGGGGACGCTCAAATATCATATCAAGGAAACCGGGTTGTTACATGTATGCATAATTTCATGAACTCCCGCGGTTCCCAAATCCCGAAAACATCATATAGAATCCAGATAAACAATGCATGAATCCAAGAATAAATGTATGCAATATATCTGAATGCGAGCAGGTAAACACATGTATATAGCTGAACCAGATGTATGCGAAAAACAAGATAAGGTACAGCTAAGTAACATCAGTAAATGTAAATATGCGACAGCAACTGAATATGTGTCTAACATACAGGTGTAGCAAGGTATAGGTATCTACCTATAGGAACTGATGTCGTATACCCCCTGGGTATAAGTAACATAGGTAGGAAATCCCTCCCGGTATAGGTAAAATATGTAGGAGGTATACCTGTAGCTGTATCGCAAGTGAAAATATACCTATCACTAAAGGTATGATACTCTATAGGTATACCGATAGGCTAGATGTCATGTGTGGCAAGCAATAGTAGCTATAAGGGGTAGTGTGTGACATGGCAATTATTGACGGTGTGTGTGTAGCATGCAATCCGTGCTCGTGCAACATGGACCGTCAATAATGTGTGCAGTGTCCTACGGCTGCTAGTCACAGTATATAACTATATCTAGGAAATGCAGTAAGGCGCAATTCTACAATGACGTAGAAAGTGCGACAGGTAATTGAATCCTAGCCCAGACGCATAACGCCATGCGGGCGATTCCCCTGTAGATGTTATATCTACTCACCTAAACTCCACGCTGGGTGAATCCTACCGTCTGCTCCCTCTGTAGTGGTGTCTGTAGTCCCTGTCTGCAAACCTGCAAATAAGGCATGGAAATCACATATAAGCCAAATATCCTGCGAAACGCGATATCGAAACGAAACGAGAAACTCGCGTCGCGAACTAAGCGCGCGTGTGCACGATACGCTGAATCGTGTGTGTACGCGTCTAAAACCATCGCGACACTTAACAATATTAAAACTAGATTAGAGAAATGGTTAGTTAACCATGGTTGCTAATCATGGTTAAACACCAAAAACAAGCCTAGTTAACATGCACAAGTGTGTGTGTGCCCAACAAAAATATAATAAATTGTACAATAAATAGGATAAAATATTTAAAACTTAACTTGGTAAACTTTTTATTAAAAACTACATATTAAAATATAATTAGCTACAAAACACATTCTAAGGTGTTACAAGTGACTCCCAGACCAGTTGGCCTTAGGGCACTAGGTGAAGAGGCACCCTCGCTATATTTTTTTATTGCTTCCTTGGCGATAACAAAACCAGTGTCCATTTTTTTCACCATTTTTATATTTTCTTCATTTTTATTAATTTCCTTCATACATTGGCTTTTAGACAAGAGCATTTCAAGGTATCCTCTACTATCCCGAGTTTCAAAACGTGTGTAAGTGCGAATAGCAGGGTATCAACGTTCAAAATGTTTGGCTTTCAGAATAGGAACTATTTTTCAGACTTATTTTTATCCTCAGATTAGTGACTTCCTTCATCTTACTAACCCTTGGGACAACGGCTCATAACTACTTATTACTAGTTCGTACAAGAAAACTTCTAATTTTCTTGGTTTTCTTAAAATTTTCTAATCTTTTGGATATAATTTTTCACTATCTACTCTTTCATTATCTTATTTATGTACAAATTTTTTTTATATTTTTGAATTTTTTAAATTTTTTTTATAGGTTTTAAAATGTTTTGTGCTTATGCAAAGTATGATGCAAATGATGCGAAAATAAGCACAAACCTCCCCCAAACTTGTTTTCAACAGTGTCCTCACTGTTGCCTTCTGCTAAATTTTAAAAACCTGTAAGCCTGGGAGGAAATTTATTAATGGGGGAAAAATATTTAAGTGAAGATCCTCCCCCAAACTTATTCTTGGCTCACAATTTTGTGTAAAAATTTTATTTTCAAGAGCCAGATTATACCCCCCAAACTTGAGTTAAGCAATGTTAATCTTTTGAAAATCACATTAGGGGGTCAAAAATCAGTGGTCGATGCCAAGCTTTGCAAAGACCGAAAGTTAACACCAACCATTCGAAAATTTTATCATTATAGTGCTCAGGTTGGTGGAAAAAGAAGTGGGGAAAGGGTAAGTGGTGGAATAGAATGTGTGTGCGTCTCATTTTGGAGAGACGATGCAGTGAATGTGATGGATTGCTCGCATTCTTTTTACAGTTCAGAAGAAGGGGTGGAGGTTCAATTTCATTGATTGGAAGATGATTCATCTCAACACCCGTATCATTCAAAAATACGAGTTCATCAGCGAAGATTTCCTCAAAAGTTCCATCAATACCCCGGAGAATAATGTCATCACAAACCGCGGGGTGATCTTCAGACTCTAAAATCAGTTCATAATCAGTGCTAGTTGTTGACCCGGACATCTCGGTGGAAGAGTCCGTATGTGTATGATACATAATTGGGTCAAATAACAACATATGAAAAGAGTCAAGATCAGTATCATGAGGATCATCAAATTCGCTGCTGTCGACATCCATTAAGTCGACAGAACAGACCTGAGCAGTAGGTTCGGAGGGTACACTTCCCAACTTGTAAATGTTCAGCTCAATTGACCTATTCCCGAAAGATAGGGTCATAGAGCCATTACGATAGTTGATTATTGCATTGGAAGTGGCCAAAAAGGGGCGACCTAAAATAACCGGAATTTGATTCCGTGGGTTAGCTACAGGCTGTGTATCAATTACAATAAAATCCACAGGGAATATAAATTCCCCGATTTTTATTAACACATCCTCCAGTTCACCCCTAGGTTTGGTGATAGATCGGTCAGCTATCTGAAGAGTGCAAGGAGCTGGTTTCGACTCTCCGATCCCTAACTGCTCATAGACTGAGAAAGGAAGCAGGTTAACACTTGCGCCAAGGTCTAGTAGAGCACGGTTAATGTGTTTTTCCCTAATAGAAATGGAAATCGTAGGATAGCCAGGATCCTTACGTTTCCCCGGTAATTGTTGGGGGAAAGCCGTGTCTACAGTTTTTGCTATGAATATCTTCTTGGGCACTTGAGTCTTCCTCTTTCTAGTGCACAAGTCTTTAAGAACTTTCGCATAAGCGGGGACTTGTTGGATAGCATCTAGAAGAGGGATGTTAATGTTAACCTGTTTAAACATTCAGTGATCTTCTCTATTTGTGGACTCAGTGTGTTTCCCCTTAACCGATTTGGATAAGGAGCTTGAGCAATAAGATCAGGGTCCAACACTAGAGAAGATCGTGTGGGTGGGAACGATCTAAGAATAGGAGTGGGGATTGTCTGTGGAAGAGTAGAAGAGGTGGGCTGAGGTGGCGAGCCATAGGGAAAACAGAGAATAGGCTCGGAAGAAGGTGGTGGGGTAGAAGAACTGGGGTCAGAATTAGAAGTAGAAGTGGACGGAAAGGTCTCAGCCGGGGTATCATTGATAGATTTTTCAGTGTCATCAATTTCTTCCCCAACGTGATTGTCAAGCACTCTTCCAGATCTCAACGTGATTGCATTCACATGATGTGAATAGCCAGGATTGGGTAAAGGTTGAGCTGGAAGTTTCCCTTTTTCTCTCGCACTCATTTCGGCTTTTTAGTTGTGCAATTTGTTCTTCCATCGATTTAATATTCTAATTTTGAGAGACAATGATCTTCATCACATTATCGAAGGAAGATTGCATTTTTGCCGTCCCTTGGATGGATTGTTTCATGAAACTATCCAAGGTTTGTGCTAGTGCAGAGGTATTATCTGTACCGGTCAATTGTAAAGAGTTTTCCTGTGGAGCAAAAGTGTTGGCCAGATTTTGGAAGTTTTGTGATTGGTAGGGGTGCTGACTCAATTGAAGTGGTTGCTGTTGTGGTGGAGGGACCCTTTGAAAATTGTTTTGGGTTGGAACCGTGTTTTGAGATTGTGATTGGTTCCAAGCAAAGTTAGGGTGATTCCTCCACCCCTGATTATATGTGGAAGAAAATGGATCGTTTCTAGGTCATTGTTGGAAAGCAGCATTGGTATGCTCGTGACCTTGAAATGAAGAATTTAGTGGACATTCTTCCGTGAGATGTGATGGATCAGAACAGCATCCACATACAGTTTTGGAGAGTGACATTTGATTTAGGGCGGCAGCTAAAAATTTATTTTCCATAGTCTCGAGTTTCTTTTGTATAGCTGAAATTTCAGCTCTAACTCCTATGGAAACATTCGATTGGTTATTGCCAGCCCTAGATGATTGACTCACACCCTAGCACTGTAAAGATTTTTCAGCGAAATTTTCTAGGAATTTCCAGACTTCCCCATCATCTTTGGTCATGAATTTGCCTTGACACATGGATTCAAGGGACTGTCTTGTATTAGGATTAATGCCCTCATATATGATTCGGCACAGTTCCCATCTAGGGATTCCGTGATGTGAACATTGGACTAACAGATCCTTGAAGCGTTCAAGACATTTTGAAAATGGTTCATTTGGAAGCTGGGTGAATTGATTTATTTCGCTACGGACTTGAGCTGTCTTATGATTTGGGTAGAATTTCTTAAGGAATGCTTTGACGAATTCTTCCCAATTTGAAATGGAATGTGCGGCTGTGTTATACAGCCACTTCTCGGCTATATCGCACAAAGTGAATGAGAGAAGACGAAGACGCATAGCATCCACAGAAAGCTGTGAAGTACCCATCATTGCGCATACATTTTCAAATTTGGTGATAAAGGCATATGCGTCTTCAGACTCGAGACCGTGATATTTGGGTAGAAGGTTGATGTATTGGAGTTTAATCTCAAAATTATCCCCGTTGGCTGGTGGAATGGAGAGACAGGTCGAAAGAGGACCTCGTGTAGGATAGCACCTCTCTTAGAGAGAGATGCGGGGTGGATTCTGCGCACTTGCGGACGGCGGCAGAGTAGTGGTAAAGAAGTTCGATGGAGAAGGATCCATCGATGTGGGTGTGGTGGTGGGTAAAGAAAAGGTAAATGTAGAAATACCGACTTCGGAGTCGATCGGGGGGACGCGGACTTAACGGGCACTAGAATCCCGTGTCCAGCCTATCTTGCACTAAAAAGGGTTAGTACAAGTGGCAACGTGACTTATAATTAGGGGAAATGAATGAAGTGTTTTGGTGTTTGTTTTGAAAATATACAGATTTTTGAAAAAATGATGCAAATCACAACAAATGCAACAAGCAACCCTAAGTCTAGTGGTCACCTAGATCAAGGCTCTAGACCGCTCCTAACTGCCAAAAGACAAGTCGCAAGATCAATCCTCCACTGCTTCTTTGTCTCCCCTGTGGCCAGGTAAGTGCCAGGTAAGTGGGAAGGTACTCCACTACGTAAGTAGTGGGCCTAATTAATAACCACTAGCCTTAGACATACTTGCCTTAGACACCACAAAAGAAACGCGGATAAGCAATAGATTACCCACGGCCTTCTCTTGTGCTAAGTGAGCGCAATGGTCCTTAGAGTCATCTCTAGATCCTTTTTAGTTAATGAGGATAAATGCGGATGCAAGTTTGTGATTTTTGGGGCTTAGGAAGGGTAATGAACTCCCCACCTAATCTGAATTTGGCCGTGCCCCTTAATTTCCGTATTAATATGCAAACAACCAAGAATCCAAAAACACGCACAATTTTTATTGCTTTTTGCGGCGCTGCGATTTATTTGCAAAGAAACCTGCAGACAATTGTTATTTGGAGCAGACAGAGAAGGAGATAAGAAAGTATAGAAGTCACCTGAGAAGTTTGATGCAGAGATGAGTTAATACCGCCGCGGAACCGCGGTTTTAGTCCCCTATTGCCATTGATGCGCGGTCGAAAAGACTGTTCACTGCACACAAATTCCACAACAAGCTACTGTTCACTCCTTGAGCTCTCTGGTATATTTTGAAAAAAATTTGCACAGCTCCACAGATTCCAGATTTCCTCGCAACAAATCACAACAACACGTTCAGGGTTTGTACGAATTTAGATCTAAAAATATAGATGGAATAAACTTTTCAACTCAAATTTAAAAAAAGAACAATTAACGCACTATCCCCGGCAACGGCGCCATTTAATTGATTCTAATTCTTGTTGTGTCGGTTTAGAAAATGAATAGAAATCATAACCAAAAATATTTTGACCGCAATCAATAACGGTGTCGATTGTAGCGCGTTAGTAAGTGCGGATCGTCCACAGGGAAAGTGTAATCGTTCGTATTTTGAATTAGATGAGTTGAAACTTTAAAGAAAAGAAAACAAACAATTCATGATTTGTAAATTGAAGTTCAAGAATTAGAAAAATCTAGTCTAAATCAAGAAACGATAAAATCAAGAATTGAGAATTTGTGATGATTTCCAAACCAACAATCAAGATTCGAAGTGTGGCTCGTAGGAGTAGATCGGATCTATAGATGTGATGAGATCTAATGATTACATATTCTTATCCATTAACGAATTGATACTAGATCGATGACGATTTATCGAGGTTAAGGATCTTGCGAAGAAACTAGGGTTTCCTCATCTCATCCTTTGTCCTTTCGATGAATCTCATTCACAAACTAGCTTTTAGTAAATCAAATGATCGATCGTTGATCTCTAGTTTCGAGCGAACACAATCAAGAAAGCATCGCATCGAAACTAGGTCATCGATCATTCGATTCACAAGAATTTACAAACGCTATAGGATTTAAGAATTGTAAAAGAATCTAAATCATCATCATTCTATCGATCGTCTCGACTCCTTTACGAGCGGAGTTTTACTCAAACATTATCACAAAGCAAACATTCAAGAATCTAGATTGAATCATAATACTTAAATTCAAAAGATAAGCAAGATAAAAGAATTGTCACCTTTATTTATATCAACAATTAGTTACAACTCTCAAGAACTACAAGAGGAAGGAACTTGATCATTGATTCTAGCGTCGCATCGTCTCCGTGAGTCGTGGATCGGCTTGGATCACTTGCTCGGATGAAGATCGGCTTCGATCCAAAAGGATCTAGGCTTCGTGCTTTGATTGAACTCGGAATTCTTGATCTTGGATTGGAATTGGAATTAAGGTTTACAAGTTGTGTCACTCAACTTGTATTGAATTTGGGGGAGATGAAGAACAACTTTTTAGAATGAAGCCTAGGGTCCTTTTTATAGGCTTAAGAATGATTAGCTTCCTTAAAAAGCTAGGATTAGGTTAGCTTCCCTTGTAAGCGAGTTAGTTAGGTAGAAGCCTCTAGAACTAGTTAGTTAGGGTTTAGCTTCCACCTTAAGCTAGGAGGTTAGGGAGAAGGTTCTAGGCTCTTAAGGTAGTCAAGGTGAAGCTTGCTTTGGAAGCTAGGACATCATGAGCTTGTACAAGGAACCTTTCTGATATGGCAGAAGCTTCTAGGGTTATCTGGAAATTGCAGTGGCTTGATGAAGTGTAGGACCTGAGAGAATAATTATGCAGTGAAGATCAGATGATGACGTGGCAAGATGGCCGCGGATCCGCGGCGTAAGCCTGCTCCTGTCGCGGATCCGCGGCCTAATAGGAGTTGTGGATCATCAATTTTCTTGCTCTGTTTTCTGATAGCTTTTGGATATTGTTCTGATATGTGTAATCTTAAAATTCCTTCTATATTACTACCATATCTCTAGTCCTTGAGTTGGCGTCTTTTTAACAGCACTGTTTCACAAATTTGGCCTTTCTCCTGGAATTTCCTGCACAGACTTCGAAACAAGTATTGCGCAATACAAGGATGATGCGATGCCATGAAAAACAGTTAATTTCCCTAAAAATGCCGGCTTTAGTATACAACACAGGTAATTCGGTATTTTAGAGGTGTTTTGCTAATATTTGTAATATGCAAACCGAACACTACTAGATGAGTGCAAATGATAGGGAAATTGACGTGTTAAAAATACATTATTTTCGACTGATCAATCCGTCCGATCATGATCCCTGCACAAGTGCACATATATGATCGAACCCTGCCATAATACCATACGGCCTCTACAACGTTTCGTTCGAAACTGTCTGTGGGGGACTCTAAAGACTCGTCAATACTTTGGCTGTGGATTTAACCACTAGCACGTCCGTGGTACTAGCTGTACGTAACTGGCTACCAGGTATTGACCAAAATGGAGGTCGATGAGCGAACTCATCCTGACACCCTTCTGAGCCTGTCAGTGACAATATCCGTGCAGTCCGGTCCGTTCGTCTATGAGTATCGCATGTCGGGCCTAGGGGGTTGGTAAAAGTCAGACCCCCAAAAGCGGTACAAGTCGAGTCGGAGTATAGCCCAGAACACCCTATGATACTACTGGAATTGTTGGATATGTATGTCCTAGAGGCCATTATTGTATAGTACTAGTTTGTATAATACATTTTGGAAGCTTGGGATATATACGGGTTTACGACAGTCTTGCTCAATATAGTAGTATGCTTCTTGGTTTGTTTCTATCTTAATATGTGTATATGTTTCTTTTAACATATCGCTAATACATATTGATGGAGCCCTTAGGATCCTTGCTTGACTACCGGCGTTGTGATGGCAATCACACTATTGGGGGCTGGGTAGTCTATAAGCACATCCTTATTTTGGTCCATAGTTGTAGGATTATCGAGACAGGGCATCGATACTCCAGAGTATACTGGTGCATACGCTTCTTATCCCAACAGGGGAGATGGTCTGTCCCATAGCCATCACTACGTTGTTGGAGATAGTGCCCTCAGAGTCAATTATTGGATCACTGGCACGTGATTGCGATGATTGAGGGAGGACCTATTTCGGTAGGACAGTCTTACTCAAGATGATAGTATGCTATCTGGTTTACCTTTATCATCGTGTACTGCTTTAGGTGACTTTACTGATCACTATTGCACGTTGATAGAGCCCTTAGGATTCTTGCTTGACTACCAGCAGTATGAGGGCGATCATATACGTGGGAGCAGGGGTCTATAAGTACATCCTTAAAAGGTCCCTAGTCGAGGGAGTTTCGAGACAGGGCATCGATACTCCAGAGTAGACTAGTGTATACAGTAGAGACCCAGACGAGGGGCGGTGGCCGGTCTCACAAGCCACTGGTGTCAGTTGATTCACCTAAGATGTATACAGGTGCTCATTGGGTTATGAGTACACCGGACAGGACTCGCCGGGAACATGCTAGTTGGTCTTATACCTGACGTCAGATGGCAGTTCCCTGGTGACATGTGTACAGGTTAGTTCATCGACCTGAGTATCGTCATTTGTCTCGTGTGAGTTCCCACTGTACTTTGATTACTACCCTACCACGCTCAAAGGAGACGTGCAAACAGGTTTTAGTTGGGTACAGTTCCGAGCCACATGGAGGCAGTGAGCGGATCTTCAGGGGTTCGTCTCTCCCGGTATTGCGGGTGAGATCGCGCTGTGTCTAGGAGAGCCAGTACATGAAAGTCCTTGGCCAAAGCAGGAGATTTACTGGTAGGTATTCCAGTAGTATCTCAGGGTGTTCTTGGCTACACTCCGACACGACTTGTACCGCTTTTGGGGGTCTGACTTTTACCAACCCCCTAGGCCCGCCATGCGATGCTCATAGACGAACGGACCGGACTGTACGGATATTGTCACTGACAGGCTCAGTAGGGTGTCAGGATGAGTTCGTTCATCGACGTCCCTTTTGGTCAATACCTGGTAGCCCATTACGTATAGGCTAATACCTCTGACGTGCTAGTGGTTAAATCCACAACCAAGGTGTTAACGAGTCTTTAGAGTCCCCCACAGACCAGTTTCTCAAGTTTCGGGCGAAATGATGTAGAGGCCGTATGGAGATATGGCAGGGTTCGATCAGATATGCGCGGTGTTGCACGGATCGTTATCGGACGGATTTTACTAGCCGGCTTTGGTTTAAGCCGGATCCTGGTATTAGACAGTGTAGTTTTGTCTCATTGCATTTGTATTCGGTCGGAATACAAATGCGGGTGTGTATACACAGTAACGGGGTTTTCCTGCAATTTATTACGGGATCAGTTTGTTGGAGTTGCCAGTTTGCTTTCCGGTTTCGGCCATTTTTCTTTGTATCTTTCTTTGGCCGAAAAATGGTGGAGGAGGGCTTATTTGCAATTGTACAAATAAGCTTTTGTGGGAGGTGGTCTTTGCATATTGATGGTTCATGATAGCTCTTGTTTGACCTTGACCCATTGACTTCATAAGTTCATTGGTTGCTGGACTTTTTGTAGCAATCATGGTTGTTGATTAGTTGATGGAGTGTGGATTTGTTGGTGATCATTTTTCTTCTCATGATCACATACCATTCCTGTCACTTGCATTATTGTGTAGCTCCTCTCATTTTTGATACACACTCTCCCCCATTCTCTTTTCCTTGAGGCCGGCCAAGTTAGGGGCTGTCCAAATTTTGGTGAGGGGATTTTTGGTTCTATTGTGCTTGCAAAAAATCCCCAATTTCATCTCCAAATGTTATCATATCAAACCTCCATCAAAGGCAACTTAAAGTAACCCCAAATGAGACATAGAGTACTACACGTATTCTACAGCAAACCTTGGGCAGGTCGGCTCACCAACTTCGTGCCCGAGTTGCCTCGGACCAGAGGTGGAAGCCCGTAAAAGAAGCCGGCGATGTGGTGCCCTTCCGGCGAGGAGATGAAGACCGGAGATTCCGCAGGAGATCGGGACGACGACGAGAAGACCGGAGGACACGGATCACTCGGTATATCTCTCTACCCCTTCTCTCGTTAGCTAGGACTAGATTAATGGCCCGATCCGGGTATTTAGTGCGCGGTGGTGCCGGTTCAGAAAATTAAAGTAAACTATCGCTTCCGCATTCCGGCCTTGGGATGACGGCCGGGGCGCCGCCGTGCACTTACAGTGGTATCAGAGCCTCGCCATTAACCTAGTCTAGCTTGGTTTAATGTGTTTACATTTTCGATCGAACGAAAAATTCCAAGTCCCGCGTTTTCTGGTTCAGGTTTCTGTCGAAATATTTTTGGCTCTAAAAATTTTTCAGTGTGTTGCAGAAGTATGTACAGGGAATTTTAAGCATACTGTGAAAATTCGATGCATTGATTCCCTAGAAGGACCACGGAACCGCGGCCAAACCCCTGGTTGGGCCGCGGTTCCGCGGCAAGAAAATGGAATCATTGCACCAATTTTTTACAGAGGCCTCCTGACTTGAAAATAGGGTTTTTGGAACATTCTTTTTGGGCCCAGATTTTCTTTAACTCTACAGTAATGCTTGGGGCCCACTTGGGTAAAATTTGATCGATCGAAAATTTTAAACACATTAGTTCACAGTATTTACATTATATCTGCGACCGTGAATGTCACTCGATCGGTAAATCCTGTCTAACTGCTATATCCCGGTTAGACGGATTTGCGAACGTGACATTCACGTTGATGTTCTGTGATTGTGCTGTGTTGTTGCAGATTGGTCGTGGGGGATAGCCTGGATGCAATGTTAGTACAGTTATTGTTGTATTATGTACATTTGTTATTGCGGGACGAGCGTCCGACATGTGGACTGCCGTCATTGCCTATCTGTATATTATTCTTTTGGGGCACGACCAGGTTGCGGTCGATGTACCCGTTGTATGTATATTTTACTTTCTGTACTAGGATTACCCCGCGGAGGGGTGCACGGATAGCCGGGTTCTAGAGGGCAACGAGCCCGCATCTCATGTCATTGAGACGGAGGGGGCCTCACTCTAGAATTGTCGGGCTATTCGCCGCACCCGTAAGGGGTACAGGTTGACCCAGGAGGGGTGCCCATGTTACCGGATTCTGTGAAGTGCTGGGTGGTCCATTCACGTTGCTGAAGGGGGCTGCCTCGCTTCAGGTTTTGGCGGGTAACTTGCCGCGCCCGTAGGGGTCTAAGATTTCATTGCACAAGCTATCCACGCGACCAGGGGAACGTCGGGTTTCAGTTGCGGCTCTGTGAAACCCGGGGATCCCAGACATCTGTATTGTTCTATGATGCTGTACATTTCTGTGATGTTGCATTTTATCACGCCTTGAGCGAAATATTATATATTGATATATATACTAGTAGATGTTGTATATGTTTTGCGTCCGCGCTAGTCCAGTCCCCGCTCTGTCGTTAGTTAGCTAACCTAACGGGTAATGACGGGACCCAGTGGCGAATGCGGATGGCATATACGTACGTCATTATTTTCGTTCTTTATTGGTGTGATCAATTGATGGGACTGCGTTGATTCGGATCAATGCAAGTTAAACAAACCTAATCTGATGTTGTTAGAACACTTTTCAAAAAGCTGTTATTGCAAGGGCGTTCTTTTTTGTTTTGCACAGTGGTATTCAGTTGGAATATCCTGCTCCTCAGCCGACGAGGCAAGGGCCGAGATCCCTTCACCGGGAGTGACCCCTTGGACAAAAGTTTGCGTCAGGGCAATAACTTCACTATAGCCGATTACTTTTGCTTTGCATCGTGGTATTCTGTTGGAATATCCTGCACCTCATTCTACGGGGAAAGAGCCGAGATCCCTTCACCGGGACTGACCTCTTTAGCAAAGGTTTTCGTCATGATATTTTTATAAAGCTATCCAGTTCCTTCAACGATATCAAGTTCATTACGTTAAAGGTTTTCGCCAGAAACCATTCGTAGCCCTCCGTCATTTCAGGAAGGTAGCACTTAGTATTCATGCTATGTATGTTGGCCTTCGTCAAGGCATAGTGTATGGTAGCTATTTGTTACTTTTCTGCAGTATAGATAGATACGTTGGTTTGGGACAGTCGTACTACTATTTTGGCCTTCGTCAAGGGTATTTACGGGTGGGTTCAAATTAACCTGGATAATGACGGGTAGAACTTGACATGTGACTTATGATATGTTGGACTTCGTCAAGGTCATAAGAGCATGGGGCAAAAAAAATCCACATCGGGAGTTTCAAAAGAAACTGAAACTTGCCAGATATGCGCATACCTTTTGGAGTATGATAGCATTAGCGGATTCCGTCACGTTATCATGCGGTGATAGTTGGATCCCGATTCCCACTGATGAGTTGGTTTACTCCTCGGGCGATCCCGACTAATTATTCTTTCAGGTTTGGAGGAGAATTTGACGGTACCGTGGGAGGTTTCCAGATTAGATAAATTGGTAATCATTCTGATCTAGGTTAGAGTGCACGCTGAGTGTTTCTTTTCTCTCTCTCTTTGGCAGCGACCATTGACCCGACCATAGACTATGACTCAGTGACCAAAATTGACCGAACCTTCTTGTAAGACTGGCTTTTGGATTGTCAGAGTTGCACACCTCATTGCCACTCCTACTTTTACCCTTTTCTCCAGGACACCCTGTATTACTACGAACGTCCACTTCCATTGGACAAAACCATCGTATGGTTATATACGAACTCGAAGGAATTTATTCGAGGATGGTTTCCGGTTCTGGAGAAAATGAATAGGACTATTCAGTTGTCTTTTCCTTTTACCTTCTCTCAGGTTGCGAGTGCCCCTTAGATTAGGGGATAGTACACCAATTACGCAAATTGGATAGTCTTCTTCCAAACCATAGGCAGGTGCCGACCGGTAGGGAATGAAGAAAACTAATTAGCCTAACGATGGTGTACAGAAGGTATTATGTAAAGACAAAGAAAGGGATTAGAAGGAGGGCAAAGTAAATTGCGACTGCTATTCACGACCAAACCAAGTATTTCATTACCACTCCCACTTCACCTTCGTATTTCTCCAGGACATTCCGTATCACTACGAAGATCCACAGTTTATTGGATATTCCATCGTATGGTTATATACGAACTCGAAAGGAACTTGTTCCGGTTCGGGGATGGATTCTGGTTCAGGAGAAATAGGAATAAGGTTTATTCGGTTGTCTTTTATCATCACCTTCTCTCTCATTGCGAGTGCTCCTAGGATTAGGACAGTACACCCATTATGCTTATTGGATAGTCTTCTTCCAAACCATAGGCTGGTGCCGAACGGTAGGGAAGGAAGAAAACCATTTAGCCTAAGAGGGTGTACAGAAGGTAATGACTAAAGACATATAAAAGGATTTGGAGAGATGGCAAAGAGATATACGGTTACAGTTATGAATCTGATAATGGAAGAGGCATTACTAGGAATACCGGGATACCCCATCGAAACATTTCAATGTTTCAGTTTCACTGTGTACTGTTAAAAGAAAACTGATTTCCCGATTAGACACTTGCTCCAGGGTATGTATTTACCAGGTTTGATTCTCACATCTGTGTGGTTTTCCAGATGATGAGTGGGAGTAAGTTATTGGGAATTATGTGATCATCCTCATTATATCGGAATTCGTTGTAATTGGTGATATTTGAGGAAGTCACCTGGGTTATTTGCCGGACGGCAAATATTTTATTTTGAATATCCGCTGTTATGTACCAATTTCAAATTGATATATCTGTACGTATATTTTTATAGAGTGAGATGTACCTTTTTGAAATTATGTCCATGACATTTACCTATATCAGTGGATGGTTAGGTAAGGAGCATTAAACAGCGGTATAATTCTTCTTAACCATAAGTACAGTTTTCAACCTACGACACACAGGGAGTGAGTTATTAGACTCAAGGGACTTGTACAGAGTATTGTATATTGTCCAGTGTCCATCAAGACAGAGGGGACGGTCCTCGTACTATATTCAGTTTACTTATGACTTCTCTAGTTCTAGACAAGTGTTTCCTAGAAACACAAGGTCTAAGTTTTGAGAAGTTATAGGTATATGAATAAAGTAGAGAACCAGGTGTTGCAAGTATCGGGATTCTTCAAGGTGATCGAAGATGTAGATACTTGTGTGTGGTATTCAGTTGATAGTAATGATTAAGAGAACTTGCTTCCCTTTCGGGTTACTCATAAGTGGAAGCACTCCTAAGTTGAGTAATGTTGATTGGCCTCTCTCCATTTAGTTGACATGCACTGGAGACAGCTGCATGATTTGAATCTAGTTCAATTAAATTAGTGCCTCTGTTTCTATATTGGATATAGAACAGTTCATATCTTAACGATGTTAAGGTACGGGGAGTTGTCCGGCTTATGCTTAAAACCAAACTCTGGATAATTCAAGGCACGATTCTGTAATGGCTGTTTGTGGGTTGACCCAGGCTTTGACGAGGGTTGACTTTCTACCATCTGGAAGATCAATAGTGATATTGTTCTAGACTCGCCACAGTTTTAACAAAAATGGATTTTTTTAGAAAACAGTAGTGGGAGTATGGTAGAACTGGAAGTGATTCCAGAACCGCAAACGATTACTGAAGATTTGATAAGAACCTAAAGATTCAATCTGGTTTGACATTCCATTGGCCACTCCGCAGATACGGTGGGTAACCTTAGGCACCCGAGAGGTACTCCGGTAGCCTCAAGGACGATGACAGGGAGGTTCTTGTTTACCCAGACTTGCCATTACTGTTGTTCCAGACTGTGAGACCCGGCAGGAGGATGAGTATAGCGTCGTTCTAAACTAGCTTTAGAAGTGTACGTCTATATGACTCTGCCAGAGGGTTGTCGTAGTCAGTGGGAGCAGCGGAAGCATTGGCGGACAAGTGGCTTATGTCTATTTATAGACTAAACCAGAAATAGCGGAGATAGATCATCTGTTTCTGATGTGACAGTCATAGGTTTGACTTCATCAGAATAGGGGATGGATCTGTTGAGAAGATAGTAGGGTGTGATGTTCTGGTATTTGGATGACATACACAGAGTAGGAAGTGATATTCCTATACTACGATCAGTTATACTTTCGTCGTCACACAGTGGTTTCTCCACATGGGACTTGGACATTGTATCAGACATACTGGTTACTAGATCTATGGTTTTAGATCTAGATTTGGGTGGTTTCCTAATTAAGGGTACTTAGACAGCATTCTAAGAGTATTTAGAATGGACGACTCCTGGCACGGTAGTGTACCTGCAGGTGATGGAGTCACCCTCTCTAAAAGTGTCTTACAGACTAAAGGGGAGAGGGATGTGCATGATTGGCAGATCACTTGCTTAGGCAATTGAGTCAATCATGAGATGTCAAGTACCACACCAGATGTTGTTTTTGCACTAGATGCAATAAGTTGACATTGATCCAATCCTGGAGAAACAGTCGGAAGCAGTTTTAGAACATAAGTGGATGTTCTAGGGATATGATAACGACAACCTCATTCGGGAGACAGTTATCATTCCAGGCTTCCAAGGTGACTTGGACGACAGGGAGGTTGTCAGAGTTATAGTTTTCCTTCTGACGATGGGCAGTATTTTGGACAGGTGGTCTAAGGAAATACTGAGGGAGGCATGGCGCAGGATACTGATTAAGTTCAGTTGACGATACAGTCTAAGAAGTTTGGATTTGGAGTTCATTTATGAGCTAGGTCCCATCAGACATCCAGACACATTCTAAGACATATATTGCTCATTTCGGGAGATGGCTTTCTCCGCGAACTTGAGATATAGAGAGACATAGAAAGAAACATCAAAGCGGATCCACTCGCTGAGGCTATTCCTCGAATGCAATAGTTTTGCAAACGGGATTTGTGAGACTGACTAGTAGAGGAGTTGGGTGTTCGGTATCACACGGGCTGTGAGTATGCGACATCGCAATAATTAGCCTTGAGTGCAAGTGGGAGATTGTTGGAGATAGTGCCCTCAGAGTCAATTATTGGATCACAGGCACGTGATTGCAATGATTGAGGGAGGACCTATTCCGGTAGGACAGTCTTACTCAAGATGATAGTATGCTATTTGGTTTACCTTTATCATCGTGTACTGCTTTAGGTGACTTTACTGATCACTATTGCACGTTGATAGAGCCCTTAGGATTCTTGCTTGACTACCAGCAGTATGAGGGCGATCATATACGTGGGAGCTGGAGTCTATAAGCACATCCTTAAAAGGTCCCTAGTCGAGGGAGTTTCGAGACAGGGCATCGATACTCCAGAGTAGACTAGTGTATACAGTCGAGACCCCGACGAGGGGCGGTGGCCGGTCTCACAAGTCACTGGTGTCAGTTGGTTCACCTAAGATGTATACAGGTGCTCATTGGGTTATGAGTACACCGGACAGGACTCGCCGGGAACATGCTAGTTGGTCTTATACCTGACGTCAGATGGCAGTTCCCTGGTGACATGTGTACAGGTTAGTTCATCGACCTGAGGATCGTCATTTGTCTCGTGTGAGTTCCCACTGTACTTTGATTACTACCCTACCACGCTCAAAGGAGACGTGCAAACAGGTTTTAGTTGGGTACAATCCCGAGCCACATGGAGGCAGTGAGCGGATCTTCAGGGGTTCGTCTCTCCCGGTATTGGGGGTGAGATCGCGCTGTGTCTAGGAGAGCCAGTACATGAAAGTCCTTAGCCAAGGCAGGAGATTTACTGGTAGGTATTCCAGTAGTATCTCAGGGTGTTCTGGGCTACACTCCGACACGACTTGTACCGCTTTTGGGGGTCTGACTTTTACCAACCCCCTAGGCCCGCCATGCGATGCTCATAGACGAACGGACCAGACTGTACGGATATTATCACTGACAGGCTCAGTAGGGTGTCCGGATGAGTTCGCTCATCGACCTCCCTTTTGGTCAATACGTGGTAGCCCGTTACGTATAGGCTAATACCTCTGACGTGCTAGTGGTTAAATCCACAACCAAGGTGTTGACAAGTCTTTAGAGTCCCCCACAGACCAGTTTCTCAAGTTTCGGGTGAAACGATGTAGAGGCCGTATGGAGATATTGCAGGGTTCAATCAGATACGCGCGGTATTGCACGGATCGTGATCGGACGGATTTTACTAGTCGGCTTTGGTTTAAGCCGGATCCTAGTATTAGACAGTGTAGTTTTGTCTCATTGCATTTGTATTCGGTCGGAATACAAATGCGTGTGTGTATACACAGTAGCGGGGTTTTCCTGTAATTTATTACGGGATCAGTTTTTTGGAGTTGCCAGTTTGCTTTCCGGTTTCGGCCATTTTTCTTTGTATCTTTCTTTGGCCGAAAAATGGTGGAGGAGGGCTTATTTGCAATTGTGCAAATAAGCTTTTGTGGGAGGTGGTCTTTGCATATTGATGCTTCTTGATGGCTTTTGTTTGACCTTGACCCATTGACTTCATAAGTTCATGATTGCTTGACTTTTTATAGCAATCATGGTTGTTGATTAGTTGTTGGAGTGTGGATTTGTTGGTGATCATTTTTCTTCTCATGATCACATACCATTCCTCTCACTTGCATTATTGTGTGGCTCCTCTCATTTTTGATACACACTCTCCCCCATTCTCCTTGCCATGAGGCCGGCCAAGTTAGGGGCTGTCCCAATTTTGATACCCAATTTTTGGTATTATACCTGTCGTCAGTTAACAGTTCCTAGGTGACATGAGTACAGCTTAGTTCGTTGACTTGACACTGTCACTTCGCCTCGAGTGTGTTCCCACTGTTCTTAGATTACTACCCTACCACGGCTCTATTGAGTCGTGCAGACAGGTAGTAGTTGGGTGCAGTCCCGAAGCACTTGGAGACAGTGACGGTTAGACATGATTCGTCTCTCCCGGCATTGGGAGTTGATATCGCGCTGTGTCTAGGAGAGCCATTACACATAGTCGTCCCTGGCCAGGGCAAGCGAGATTTACTGGTAGTGTTTCCAGTAGTTTCTCACGGTGTTCTGGGCTACACTCCGACACGACTTGTACCGCTATTAGGGGACTGACGTTTACCGCCCCCTAGGCATGACATGCGATACTCTCAGACGAACAGACCAGACTGTACGGAGATTGTCACATTCAGGCTCAGTTGGAGTTCGGATGGGTTCACCTCATCGGTCTTCTTATCGGCATCTACCTGGGGACCGTTACGTACAGGTAGTACTGCTTGCGGCCTGTGGTTAAACCACTGCCAGTGTAGTCTATTATATAATATATATATATATATAATAATATCCATTCATCAGACGCAATAATAGGCATTCCAGATCACAGATGAACACATTGGGTATACTAGGAATTCCACGCTTCCTTTAAGCCTTAAAAACAACGGATTCCACGGTCGTGATGAATAGCCAAACCCCACCCCAGACCCCTACGGGTGCGGCAAACTACCCGCTAAATTCCCGAAGTGAAGCAAACTCCCTCATTAACTTGAGTAGGCCACTCGACACTTAAAAGTACCCGGTAGTTTGTGCACCCCACCTTGGGTCTTTCCTAGGAGCAATAAAGAGTAAATGAAATAATACAACGGTGGCTTCAACCTCAACCCGGATGTGCCCCACGAAAAAATATTACAACAAATTACAATTTACATTTGAATGAAAGAAACTCTCGTCTCACATCCCCGGCTATCCATTCACGACGATCCAATAAGTTCATATACACAAACCAAATATCATAGAAATGTGCAACCCCCAACTAACCGACATATAATAATTAGCGGAAGTTTACGAACACATATATCACAACTTGAAACATTAAACGACGTTAAACCGCGACTTCGAAACACCCCGTATTTCCATAGTGAAGAATTGACAGCATATTCAAAATTGGCAAAAATAAACAACTTCTGAAACCCTAGATCCAAATAACAAGACCACATACCAAAACACGAAGCATTCCCTCACTAAAAAATGGGTGAGGTCAGATTTTATGCTAATGTGGCCTGGTAAAATCCGAGGGAATCGTCTCGTTTTTGGTGAGTGTTCATTTTACAAGTGAAGGAGTACTTTGCAGTTGCTAAAATTTTTTTAAAGCCTCAGAAAAAATCAACAGAAACTAGGATCTACGTTTCGATGTTTTGGGATTATTTTGGTTTCGTAATTTTAGTTGTCGTTTAATTTGTTAGTTATGGTTTAGTCGGCTCTGATACCTGTAACTTTTTAAAAATAAATAAATAAAAATTCTTTAGGTGAATTTTCTGATAATCGGTAAAATAAACCGTATTTTCCGTAAAACTTAACTATAATTATTTTTCAATATAGATTTAAATACGCTTATTTTAACTATGTAATTACTAGTAAATGGTGTTTATTTAGTAACTTATAAATTATTAGTTTACTAAAATATTTTCGGTAATTAATTAATTTTCAATATTAATATTAGCTTTTAATTATACATTAAATTAGTGCAAATTACAAATTAGAAATGGGTAAATTTTATAAAGTGAGCCATGACATATTAGAATCTAGTTTGTAGTATGCTCTTCTCTTCTTGAATTGTCTTCAAAATTCTAAAGATTTCTAGGAAAAGGTTAAATTGAAAAAAATTTAATAGTTAAGGGTTTAAGTGAAAAGATGCAATTATTAATGATGTTTCTACACAATTCCACCCATTCACACCTCACTCTCTCTCCATTTCAGCCCTTGGCCGAGCAAGGCAACCCCCATTTCCCCAAGTGTTCATCTCATTTTCCCTTCAAAAAAAATTCTTCAAAAATCCACAAAACATCACTAATTCCTAATTTAAATCCTACCCATTATTCTTTGACCTATCTAGTTTGGATCCATGAAGCAAGAAACTAATTAGGGAGGCCATGTTGCAAGCTTGATCTCTTGAATGTTGAGGTATAATTCTAAGCCCTTGGTTTGATTGTTAGTTAATTACTTTAACTTAGCTTATTAAGTGTTTAATTAGATTTTAAATGGTTCTAATTGTGTTCAGACCATAATATTGCATTTTTCATTCCCCTATTCTTATCCGTTTTATAAATAAACAGGTACTCTTGACGCACGTTTGTTGCATTTTACAGGATACAGGCTCTTGGAGCGAATACAGTGAAAAAGACGAAAGTTGATATAGAAAAGGGACTTTTGACCAACAAGTAGACGGATCTTACTCAAGCTAAGACGAAGAACAGTGCAAGGTCCAAAAAGACGAAAGTGAAACGGTCAAAAGATCCTTACAAGTTTTCACTGAAGATCTGTAGAAGACCCAGAAGTCAAACAGAGAAAAGTGGTGAAGAAACAAGAAGCCCAAATGCCCAGAATACAGCTCAAGAATTTTGGTGAGCTGAGCTCACCAAAGGGTTAGCGCCCTATTTCCGCGGTTCCGCGACCGTCTAATGCCCGTGTCGGCGCAAAGTTTCTGAGTTGGTGCGTCGGTGCGGGTGTTGGGATTTTCCGTGGGCAAATCTGTAATTTCACATGTACGAGAGTCTGTAACCCTAGTTTCCTTGTTTGCTTATAAATTGTAATCAAAAATTGTAAAAACCCTATGCCTCTTTTCAATCAATAAAATTCAGAATTGCTGGGAGTTTATTCAGATCTGTTCTATATTGCTTGGAGGGAGCCATCAAACTAGTAAGTAATTTTATTTCTTTGCTTTTTATTCTCTTTTAATTAGTATGTTTGTCCATCCCCTAATGAGCGAGTAATCTCCTCGCTTGTTAGGGTTAGCCTTAGGGAAAGGTTTAAGAGATGAGATCTCTCACCCCTTTCATGCCCCTTCTCAAGAATTAGAACTCCATGCATACACGCACAACCGCTCCCTACGGCACCCTACCCCTCGAGGTAACGGTGACACCGTAGTATAAAGGCCCGGTTGCGCGTGTTTTCCATGTGGGTTAGGGTAATTATCGATAAAGGAAGGAGAAAAATCTAGAGGAAGAAACATCTTCCCAAAAGATTCTAATTCACTTTATTGATAATTACCACAACATCTAATAGATAAAAAATAGGGCAATGAAAGCGGTGAGGAAACCTTTAATCTCCAAACTTTCCCTAAACCTATCCCTAGGAAGACTTCAAATTAGATTAATTTAGTTTATTGATAGATCTAGGTTTTTATAGATTTAATAAACCAACCAAAACAACATTTGGAATCAACTCGTAAAGTCGCATTAAGATAATTACCCATCTCTGTGGATCGACCCGTACTCACCGGCTAGCTGCAAAGCGACGCCGTTTCTGATTACGGTAAATACAAATATTTTTGACACAAAATCAAATGGCGCCGTTGCCGGGGATGGCGTAAAATTTCTTTCTGTGTAATTTCGGGTTGATATAAATTTTAAAAATTATAAAAATCTAAAAAAAAAATTTCAAAAAAATTTATCAATTTTTATCTGTTTGAAGGGTGTATCTTTTGAATTTTGCAGGAATAGCGAAGATTCTCGGATCTAAAAATTTACAGAGGGTAAACCAGAAAAAATCATATGATAACAGAGAGAAAATATCATAACAGAGGAGTAGAAAATTTTTCAAAGCCTGATCACTCCAACAGACCGCGTTTCCGCGGCAAAGGTGGGCCCCAGACCGCGGATCTGCCGCGCCTTGGCCACGTCAGCACCTGAAAATTTGCTGGTCTGTTTTCTCCTTCTCCCCTCTGAAAATCCCCATATATCTTTTGTGAAAATTTTCTGCAGGATTTCTTTGCGCTAAATATCTTCTCTCCCCTTCTAAATAACAGATTTTCTGCAGGTTTCTTTGCGCCGCGCTAAAAAATTGATTGCAAGTGAATTTTATTGTTTTGCATAATTTAATCGGACTTTAAGGGGCTAATTGACCAAACTCAGATTGGGTGGGGATTTCATCACCCTTCCCAGGACCCCGGAAATCACCTTAAAGCATTTTGCATCGACCACAATTAATTAAAAAATACTAGACTCAGACCTAAGGACATCGAGCTCAATAGGAAAAGGACTAGTATATGCATCGACCGTTTATCCTAGCTGACTTTGCGGTGTCTAGGCTAGTGGTTTTTAATTAGGCCCACTACTGTGGTTCCTTCCCACTTACCTGGCCGCAGTGTCGGTGAAGAGGCGGTTTGAGGTCCTATTTCTAGCCCTAGTTAGGAGCTGTCTAGCAGACCTAGGTGACCCTAAATCTAGGCCTGATTGTGCATGTGTGGTTGATACATTTGTGTCACGAGTCTTTTTTCAAAACTTCATTGCAAAACTCTCACATAAAAAAAAAAGAAAAAATCTTTTCAAAACTTGCAACTTGTCGCTAAGAAAACTTGCAACTCACTTCCACCACTTCCCTCCATTGACGTTATCTTACCCCCACATTCTGTTTTTCTATTTTTCTGACTACACTACTCCTTTAGTGTATGTCACTTTGGACTAGGGATACTAACGCCCGATTAGTCCGTGTTTTGTTGGTACCGACCGACGAACCTTTCGACACCGAAGTCGAAATTCCCTCCATTTCCTTATCTCCACCTTCAAATTCTTCTTTCGAAGGTATGTCGGGACACGACCCCAACGATACCTTACCGACGGGAATGATTCCACCTCCGTTAGGTGCGAATAACCCGAATCTTCCACCTGTTGCAGCGCCCGCACGAGTTGCGCTCCAGGATCTCTTCTACCCCATCCGCACTTCTTTACCTACATGTCTTTCACCCCCACCGGCAAATGGGGACAATTTTGAAATAAAACCACATTTCATCAATATGCTGCCAAAATTTCATGGTTTGGAATCCGAAGATGCATATATCTGTATCAATAAATTCCAAAACGTTTGCGCCATGATGAAAACTACCCAATTAAGTGATGACACTATAAGGCTAAGGGTCATTCCTTTTACCTTATGTGACCTAGCCGAGAAGTGGCTATATAGCACCGCATCACATTCCATTAGAAATTGGGACGAGTTTGTGAGAGCTTTTCTGAAAAAGTTCTATCCTCATCACAAAACTGCTAGAATCCGCAACGAGATTATACAATTTTCACAGCTTCCTTCCGAACCATTTTGGAAGTGCTTCGAGAGATTTAAAGACCTACTCGTTCAATGCCCTCATCATGGGATCGAAAGTTGGCAACTTTGCCAAACATTATACGAGGGATTGAACTCAGCAACGAAGCAGTTGCTAGAAACCATATGTCAAGGTCATTTTCTTTCCAAATCTAGCGACGAAGCTTGGCAGTTTCTTGAGGATCTTAGTGAGCAAACAATTCAGTGGGAGAGTACCAAGACCATATCATCTTCTTCTGTTGGTCAATCTCGAGCAGGCATACATCAAGTAGATATGTCAATCGCTATGAAGGCCGAGATGGCCGCACTTATGAAAAAGCTAGAAGCCATTGAGACCAAAATCTCATCGTCTTCTTCTGCCCCTGTTATGCCTCCACGAACTGTTTGTGCTTGTTGTACGGATCCATCGCATCTAACCGAAGAGTGTCCTTATAATGCATCTACTCAAAAACAGGATCAAGTCAATGCTGCATTTCAGCAACGACAAAAAAACGATCCGTACTCTTCGACATACAATCAGGGGTGGAGGAGTCACCCAAATTTCGCTTGGAACCAAAATCAACAAGTCCAAGGAAATAACAATTTTCAAAGACCTCCTCCTCCACAACAACAACAAGCACCTTCACAAACTCAAAACCAGCAACCTTTCCAACAACAACCTTATACAAATCAAACGAACAATTTGGTTCAACCAAATGATGATAAGGTTATCTCGCTCGAAAAAAGTCTAGATGCATTTCTTAAGCAATCTACAGAATCCGCAGCAAGATTTGAAAATTATGTTCAGTCTTTGATGCATAACAATGCTTCACACGATCAAAGTATCAAATCTATTGAGGCACAAATTGCACAATTAACTTCTGTGTTGAGCGAGAGAGAAAAGGGAAAGCTTCCATCTCAACCATTGCCAAATCCCGGTCATACACAAAACGCATATCACAATCACATTGTAAATGCGGTGACCATGTTGAGATCCGGAAGAGTGTTGCAGAATAATGTGGAAACTAGTGATGACATCCCCGCTGGTGGTTCTTCTTCTTCTTTTTCTTCTTCTTCTTCTCCATCGTCACCTTCCCCTTCGTCATTTTCTTCACTTTCTTCTTCACATTTTTCTTTAGATCCTATTCTACACCCTTCACATGGCTCTACTTCTTCTAGCTCGAATGGACCCATTTCTCACAACATGAACACATCTACACCGGGATCCGTTCCTACTCCACATTCTACTCCACAGACATTTGACTCAACGAATTTTCAAAATGCTCCATTCCCAAACAGGTTGAGTCCTAATAAACCAACTGCATAAGTGGAGAAGATTGTGGAGATATTTAAGCAAGTTAGCATAAATTTACCTCTCTTGGATGCAATCCAACAAGTCCCTTCATACGCGAAAATCTTAAAGGGCTTATGCACCTCGAAGAGAAAGGCATCTCAAGTACCCAAGAAAGTGCTAGTGGCTAGTGCAGTGAGCAATGCTATTAACCACCATCAAACCTTACCCCAAAAACGAAAAGACCCCGGTTGTCCTACGATTTCAATCACAATTAGGGATAAGAAAATTAATCGAGCACTTTTAGATCTTGGGTCTAGTGTTAACCTGATTCCCTACTCCGTGTACGAACAATTAGGGGTTGGAGAGTTGAAACCCACTCGTTGTACTCTCCAAATGGCTGATCGATCAATCACCCATCCAAGGGGTCAGCTAGAGGATGTGTTGATCAAAGTGGGGGAGTTCATATTCCCCGTTGATTTTATTGTTATGGATACACAACCTGTTGCTAACCCAAGAAACCAAATTCCGGTGATCCTAGGTCGACCATTTTTGGCCACTTCCAATGCTGTAAGAAACTGTCGCAATGGCTCCATGACTCTATCCTTTGGGAAGAAGTCTAGTGAGTTCAATATTTATAAGATGGGAAGTCTGCCCCCCGTGCCTAAAACTAGTACACGAGAAGTTTGCTCTATTCACGAAATCACGCAGGTGGACTGCGAGCTTGAAAGATTCTTGTTTGATGAAAACAGTTTTGACGCCACTAGTGCGTCCCTCCTTGAGCCTACCACCGTTGACACAACCGATATGGATTATGAATGTTTCACTTTTTCGGATGATGACGACTCACAGCCCGAATATGAGTCTTTTGAATTTGTGGATGAGTTAGTTGAACCATCCGAATCGGTTGTTTGCAGTGATTTCGAACTTGTGTTGGTGTCCTTTGAGTTCGAGGTAGATTCCACATTGATTCTTTCGCCTCCGAAACTCAAACTCATGTCCTTACCGCCTCACCTTAAATATGCTTACATAGGTGAGAATAAGACTTTTCCCATTATAATATCAGCCTCTCTAGCCTTCGAGCAAGAGAACGCTATTTTAAAGGTCTTACGAGATAGGCAGCAAGTTTTCGGTTGGACTATGGCGGACATCGAGGAGATCAGTTCCCTTATAATTGAATATCATATGAAATTGATGGATGATGCCACGTCAATAGAGGACCCACAGGAACATTTTGGGGATATTGTGGTTAGTCAACCTCCTCTTTTAGAAGTTGAACCACCCCCATTTCTTTTAATAAGCTACGAGAATGCCAATATTCCACTGATTGCTGATCATTCGCATTCTCGTTTTGATTCATCACCACCTCCTGTCTATTCACCTCCATACCTTCCATACCACCACTTCTATCTTCCCCAATTCTTTTTGGACCGCCACAATTTATTCTTCCACCAACCAATACTCTTTACTAATAAATTTTTCAACTGGTTGTGTTGACTTTTGGTCTATGCAAAGTTTGGCAGTAATGTCTAACATAGTTTAAATGAAGTTTGGGGGAGGGCCTTTCTGTATATATTTTTGTTTTCCTTAACAATAAAAAAAAATATAAATAAATTATAAATAAATAAATAGGGGAGTGCCGGTATTTTGACCCTCTTGGGTTAGGATGACAGTGAGGACACTGTCAAGTTCAAGTTTGGGGGTACGCTCGGTACGTCTTCTTCCTTCGCATTCATTTGTACATATTTTTGCATTTGCATATTTATTTGGAAACTCATAAAAATTTGAAAAAAAATTTGAAAAATTATAAAAATATTGTATTCAATTTTGGCCATATTTGATTTGAGTTTGACAGATAGGTTAACTGGCTTGGAACAACTAGATCTTAGACTTAGTAAATTAAAAACCCTAAAAATAACCTTCTTTAAAGTTTAACGGTAGAAAGTATATGCCTTGTAGTTTATTTAGAAATAGGCAAATTTTGGGTTGATTTCTTGGGCTAAGTCAAAATGAGGGAAAAATATTAAATCTTTTATTAGAGTATAAGTTTGAAAAATAGTTCTTACCTTAAGTCTAGATTCTGAAAATGTATACCCTACAAATTGCACAATCACGCACCTTGAAACTTGGAATAGTAGAAGAGACCTTGAAATGCTCTTGTCTAAAGTCCTTAGTACAATAAAAATAAAAAATAAAAAAGTGAATAAAGAAAAAAAAATGGACACTGGTTTTTGTGATTACTTAAGGCTGTAAAAAAAATAGAAAAATATTTAGCGAGGGTGCTTCATCACCTAGTGCCTTAGACCAACTGGTTTGGGAGTCACTGCTAAAACCTTGGGTGTTGCAAAACTAGGAAGTACGCTTTAAAGTGCTAACGCATCTTGTAATCGGGTGTTGGTACCTCAAGAAGTATTAACGGTCGCATGAAGGATGTGTGAGCAAATTTCATTTAAAAATTCACTAATTAATAAGTGCTTTGGACAATGGATGAGAGTATGATTGCTTGATTTGAATTTCCAAGTGTAAGGGTGACCTATACACACACGTGGGGATATGTGATTAGAGTTTAGATAAGAGAAAGGGATGAAGAATAGAACTTATATCTTTAATAGAGTTGATAGAAATTCCTAAGTGGAGATGGAACCCTAGAAGGAAAACCTACGAGATGCCGAAAGCTAAGTAATTCTATAGAACATATATAATCTTAAGTTAAATGATGAAGAAGTGTGAAGAATACGGGTGGATAGTTTACGAGTCAACGATAATAGAATTCCTTGCTAGAAAGCCTAATTGAAAAACAAAAGTCGAAAAGCCAAGTTGATAGGATTTTGTGGGTGTAATCCGCTGAAAACCCTCAGGAGACAACACTCCTCCTACTAGGGACACCTAGAAGTTTAGTGGCTTGTTGCACGTACTCAGTGCAATCGCGTTTCCCTGCGAAAGTGTGGTTAGGATTTTAGTGAATAAAAAAAAAAATAAGTTTGCTCGAGGACGAGCAAAAGATAAGTTTGGGGGTATTTGTTCAGACTATAATATTGCATTTTTCATTCCCCTATTCTTATCCGTTTTATAAATAAACAGGTACTCTTGACGCACGTTTGTTGCATTTTACAGGATACAGGCTCTTGGAGCGAATACAGTGAAAAAGACGAAAGTTGATATAGAAAAGGGACTTTTGACCAACAAGTAGACGGATCTTACTCAAGCTGAGACGAAGAACAGTGCAAGGTCCAAAAAGACGAAACTGAAACGGTCAAAAGATCCTTACAAGTTTTCACTGAAGATCTGTAGAAGACCTAGAAGTCAAACAGAGAAAAGTGGTGAAGAAACAAGAAGCCCAAATGCCCAGAATACAGCTCAAGAATTTTGGTGAGCTGAGCTCACCAAAGGGCCGCGGAACCGCGGCCCAAGTGCCCTATTGCCGCGGTTCCACGACCGTCTAATGCCCGTGTCGGCGCAAAGTTTCTGAGTTGGTGCGTCGGTGAGGGTGTTGGGATTTTCCGTGGGCAAATCTGTAATTTCACATGTGCGAGAGTCTGTAACCCTAGTTTCCTTGTTTGCTTATAAATTGTAATAAAAAATTGTAAAAACCCTATGTCTCTTTTCAATCAATAAAATTCAGAATTGCTGGGAGTTTATTCAGATTTGTTCTATATTGCTTGGAGGGAGCCATCAAACTAGTAAGTAATTTTATTTCTTTGCTTTTTATTCTCTTTTAATTAGTATGTTTGTCCATCCCCTAATGAGCGAGTAATCTCCTCGCTTGTTAGGGTTAGCCTTAGGGAAATGTTTGAGAGATGAGATCTCTCACCCCTTTCATGCCCCTTCACAAGAATTAGAACTCCATGCATACACGCACAACCGCTCCATACGGCACCCTAGCCCTCGAGGTAACGGTGACACCGTAGTATAAAGGCCCGGTTGCGCGTGTTTTCCATGGGGGTTAGGGTAATTATCGATAAAGGAAAGGGAAGAATCTAGAGGAAGAAACATCTTCCCAAAAGATTCTAATTCACTTTATTGATAATTACCACAACATCTAATAGATTAAAAATAGGGCAATGAAAGCGGTGAGGAAACCTTTAATCTCCAAACTTTCCCTAAACCTATCCCTAGCAAGACTTCAAATTAGATTAATTTAGTTTATTGATAGATCTAGATTTTTATAGATTTAATAAACCAACCAAAACAACATTTGGAATCAACTCGTAAAGCCGCATTAAGATAATTACCCATCTCTGTGGATCGACCCGTACTCACCGGCTAGCTGCAAAGCGACACCGTTTCTGATTACGGTAAATACAAATATTTTTGACACAAAATCAAATTGCATGATTGAAAATTATTTAAGATGGTTTGTGATCAAGTGAGGATTTTGATCAATTATTCATGGGGTTAATGAGGAGATTAACATGTTAATGGAATGCAAAATCTAATCTAGTTACTAGTTGCTAATTATTAGTTTAAAATTTTTGCTAATTATGCTAAATTTGGTAACTAGGTTTTTAGAAATTGATTAAATAATTGGGATTAAAATCTAATTAGGGTTTCATGACATTATTAACATTTTAAATTGTAGTTTAGTACTTTAGCTCATGCAAAACCAAGCTTAGTTGTTGAATTGTGAATTTTGCTTTAAAAAGTGTTAAAATTTGATATTTTTGCAAACTAGAATTTTGGGTTTAATACAAATTGAAGAGATTAAATTATGGTGATGGTTTGTATGACTTAGTTATGATATTTAGTGAATATTATAGCCATTAGTTTTGTTAAAACATCATGTTTCGAATTAAAACGAAAATTTAGTGTTTTCTAGGTTTTCGGAAATAAATCGATTTGATTTATTTTGAGGTTTTGATGAGTTGCAATCTATTTCATATTATAATTAGTGATTTGTGAAATCACGATTGGTATGTTTGGGTTTTTCTCGAACAATCGGCGTTTGTACGCAGATGTCGAGGGTTACTGGATTCTTTTGCATCAGCGGGTCATACGTTTTAACCTATGCACGTTTCGTGCGCCGTTTTGGTTTTGTCCGCGATTTCGGTTTACGATATTTTATATGTTTGCGTATAGGTACCCCTCGCGTGGACTTCGGACGATGAAGAAGAGGATGGCGGCATTGACTTCGGCAGACAGGGACAAGGCGAGTAGATGTATATCTACGGGGGAAGTCGGGTGGATGGCGTATAGCACTCCCGCAAACGTAGAATAAGGATATTATGTACTATTATTAGGAAATCGGACGTGACCTTAGATTCTTGGCGAGTAGGGTACTATTGAAGACTTTAAGTTGGATTAGACTGATTTAGAAGACTTAACCAGAGGATAATTGCCTTGGAGGGAATTCGTAGGTTTCATGTTGACACACACACACGCACACACTTAAACTTGACTTGGTGTATATGTGTGTGTGTGTGTGTGTGTGTGTATTGAGAGAGAAAGAGAGAATAATGGAGGAAAGATGCCATAGGAATGAATTTCCTCCTATGGCGTCGAAAAAACACACCCTCCATCGTGTTTTCCGACGATCGGAATGCATCATCTTCATCGTTATCATCTAAGTTATGGGTACACAAAATTTCATGTGATTCTACAACCTTTTCACCGTTGAATTAGTCGGTTCAAAATTAACGGTTTACCGACAATAGAACTTTTTACATTGCTAAATCAACGGTGAAAAAGTTGTAGAATCACATGAAATTTGGTGTACCCATGCCTTAGATGATAACGATTAAGATGATGCATTCCGATCGTCGGAAAACACGATGGAGGGTGTGTTTTTTCGACACCATAGGAGGAAATTCCCTCCTATGGCCTCTTCCCTCCATTATTCTCATATATATATATATATAGGAATGTGTGTAGGTATATATATATGTATATATATACACAACATATACATGTGATATGAGGGTATTATATGGTACTTGGGGATGAGTAGATATGATCGGGCATGATGCCGTGAGATATTGGATATATAATCGAGATATCAGGTGAAATATGTTACGATATCAGCGGATCGTTGGGTAATGAGGAAATATATAAACGATGATATGTGTAGATGGCATTGAAATGAATGAGATTCTAGAATAAAACCCAGATCGTAATATGTGACTTAATCACGATATGATATACGACATGATATTTTAGTGGATCATTTGACGATGTATATTTTCACAGAAGATGATATATGTTGATGATATTGGAATGTATGCGATTATGGTACAATACCCTTGATCATGATTTTGTTTGATGATGATACTATACGAAGATATCGACTAAGACGTGACGTTGTTGAGACTGGATCGCCGACTACTAGAGATATCGACTAAGATTTTAGGAGGATTATGTTAGTTATATGTATGCCCTAGAGGCCATTACTGTACATTGGATGTATATTGTAGTGGATGCTGGGACATATATAGGGAGGACTTTCTTGCTCGACATGATAGTATGCTATCTGGTTGACCTTTACCTTAACGTGTACACTGATTGTCTCTCTGTTACATGTTGGTAAAGCCCTTAGGATGTGTACTTGACTACCTGGACTGTGATGCGGATCATACTAGTGGGGACATGGTAGTCCATAAGTACATCCTTCAAAGTCCCTAGTCGTGGGTGTATCGAGATGGGGCATCGATATACCAGAGTAGACTAGTGTGTACCTTCTCGACCCATACAGATGGGCGATGGATGATCCCATATCCATTGGTGTTTGACATCGGAGATGATATACGGGTGCTCAGTAGAGACTGGGTACACTAGACGGACTCGCCGAGAACTCCCAGATGGTATTATACCTCACGTCAGATGGCAGTTCTATGGTGACACTGGTACAGAGTAGTCTGTTGACCCGAGATCGTCATAGAGTCTTGTGTGGTTCCCACTGTGCTTTGATTTCCATCTTACCACGTCCAAGAGGGCGTGCAAAACGGTGGTTTTTGGGTACAGTCCCGAGTCACATGGAGGCAATGAGCGATAGGAGGGGATTCGTCTCTCCCGGTATAGGGGGTTGATGTTGCGCTGTGTTCGATTGGCTAAAACAGGAAATCCCTGGCCAGGGTTGCTGAGATTTACTGGTAAGTGTTACCAGTAGTTTCTCGAATAGTTATAGACCTCATATCGACACGACTTATCGAGCTATTGGGGTCTGACGTTTACCACCCCTAGGCGAGATATGCGACATATCAGACGATCAGACCGGACTGTACGGTAGTGTTACTGGTTGGATTCACTGGAGCGTGAGCGGGCTTGCTCGTCGATCTTCAGATCGCTCAATACCCGGGTGGCCGTTACGTTTAGCAGACCGCTTGCGGCTTGTGGGTGTTTGATATGATCATCACCTGCTGCCGGCGTATTGACGAGTCTTTAGAGTCCTACACAGAGGTTTCCTGGCTCAAGCGAAACGAAATAGGAGCGCATATGAGATATGTGCGGGACCGAGAATAATGCGTGTATGTGATACCGTATTCTATTCTCGCGATAAATGTATCGAATGGTTATATGCGATATAACCTAGTTATCGATTCAAGCGTTGATTCGATAAGCCGATATATTGTATACTAGTCGGTTGTGTGCGACATAACCGGATCATTGAATCAAGTGTTGATTTAATGATTTAATGCATAATTATATATTTGATATATTACTTTGCATTAACTAGTATTGGTTCACTTTAAATGGATTTTCTCACTCGGATTGTACACATTGTATATGTGATATACTTTTGTGCACTTGATTGTATCATGTTTGATGATACATGTTTACTTGAGTTTGTGTAAAGATTAAACCATGGTTATTTAAATGGTTAGGGTTTTGTTTTTCATATCTATTTATTCATTTATTTATTTATTTTCTTTTTGGAAAAAGAAATGAGAAGAATGGTGGCTTTCTTTGTTTGTAGTTGAAGATTCATGAACCTTTGACTTTGTCCACCATTCTTATCTCATGCTTAACCTAACCATTTGATTTAACCCTAGTTCAATCTCTACACTTGACCATGGTTTAGATTATGATAAGTTTTGATTTTTCTTTTCAATTTTTAATTAACTTATCATAACTATTTCCTTCTTCTTCTTCATTTCTTCAAGTGAAGAAAGCTTGCCTCCATCAATGGCAAGTGATGAAAAAGAGTGAGAAATCCAATTCTAAAGTCTACCCACTTCCTATTTCTTCATCCTCTACCTCTTGCCAAGTGGTAGAGTGTGTTTACTTCACAAGTTTCTTGACTTGGTGAAGTCGGAGCTTGATTTAGCGATGCCTCGATGTAGATCATCTTCGGCATGGACATCGACGACCTAGCTTGCCCATTCTCCGACGAAGCCGACGCGAGAGCCCGGATTCTTTTTGGACAGCGGAGAGGACTTCGTTGCGGAGCTATGGAGGTGGAGCACCGGATCTACAAAGGTTGTATTTCCGTTAAACTTTTAGTTAAATGTTAACTAGTTAGTTTTTCGCCTAGACATCTAGCCGACGATCCGTAGTTTAGGGTTTGTAGGCACCGTAAAATTTGAAAATGGCATGTTCGATGCCTTGTGAGACCTCCTTGGGGTGCCTAGGAACCCTACAGTGGTATCAGAGCCTAGCTAGAGCCTTAGGCGAAGTCTAGACGGATTTTGAAACCCGAACGAACCCGAAAACCCAAACCCAAAATGCTCTCTGTCCTTTTTTCAAAAACAGTGATTTTTCAGTATTAAAAATATGCAGAAAATCAAGCAGGGTTTTCTAAGAATTACTGTAAATTTCGTGGGCCTAATTCAACTTTTCCACCGCGGAACCGCGGCACGTGCTATGCACGACTCGGCGGTTCACCGGCGGTTTTGTCGTTTTGTGTGTTTTGGTTTTCACAGTAATTCTCAGATTTCTGTGCTGGTTTTCCTGGGATATTTTAATGTTTATTATACAGTTGAGTTTTCAGGGGTTGTTTTGGGTTTTCATGAGTTCGATCGGATTATCAAATTTTGTCTGTGTGGCTTTCCAGATAATTTTAGAATATGTTAAAAAGTTCGACCGGATATAAATACCCAATTTTTCCCCTGTCGGGAAATTTCCAAGTGTTGGATTTTTCCGTAGTTTAAAGACGTTCTAAGTAGTGCAAGTAACTCGATGGACCCTCTAGAAGACAACAAACCTTAACTCGATTATGTGACCGTCTTGAACTGCCCTTTGAACCTTCGGGTTTGAGGCAGTACGGCGTGCCACATGTGAGGCGTTGGCTTGACCCTTCTACGGCTGGACCGTTGCTACTGAGACACGAACTGAATGTTGTTAGACTTATTTCATGTGTTGATCTGTTTCGGGAAAACTTGGGTGTTCGAATGTTCAATCGGAAAGTTTAACGTTTTCTAATTATCTGGAATGGGATACAATAATTGGAATTCATAAGAAGTTATGAGATAACTGAATGAATGTTATAAACATAGCAATTTAGTCTCACTTGATCGGTTGCCACGGAATTTTGATGTGATCAAAAGTCCGTCGCAATCACGTAGCGTACGCGGATACTCGCCGGGTAAACTTAATAGACAGTCTCACTCCATAACCCCGACCAAGTGACTGTAGGAGAACCCCGTAGCCGAAAGCATCCGTTCGGGTGCTCGCGGCAGCGGTGTTCCGCCTTAGTGCACTTCGTCGACGGTATCGGGGGTGCGGCCGCCTACTAAAGTTTGCGATGAGCATTCGATCAGGATGTCGGGAATCTTGTTGAATTACCCGACTTGATATTGAAAAGAGTTTTCGATAATGAGACTAAAATGCGGGGTTTATAATTGTTAGGCATGTGATGTCTAAGTAATTCATTTGGTCAGGCATGCGATGTCTGAGGTGGTTGCGGATTCCAACTGTTGTAGTTTTACACTTTCTTTTCTGTGACCGTAAGTGTAATATGTGATATCGCCGGTTTCGTTGCTATATGTCAACGACAATTGGGATGGATATATTTACTTACGTTGATGACATGTGATGTTATGTGTTGCTGGATATGTTATATTGGATCGTCGTGTTTGAATAGCCGGGGTTTTTTATGTGAGATGAGTGTTTTTCATTTTCATTCATGTAAAAACTTGTATGTAATATTCTTTTATTGGGGCGCTTCCAGGTTGCGGAAGTAGTCACCTTTTGTATATTATTTACTTTTCTGCACTAGGATAGACCCAAGGAGGAGGGCACAAGTAACCGGGTTCTGGAGTCCAGTGGGAGACCAACTCGAGGAGTCGAGTCCGGGTCTCCTAACTCTAGAATTGGTAGGGTTGCTTGCCTCTCTCGTAGGGGTCTAGGGGTGTGGGTTTGGCTATTCATCGCGACCGTGGAATCCGTGTTTTATACTGGCTCGTATTAAAAACACGGACGTCCTAGTATATCCAATGTTTCATATGTTTCTTCTGCTGCGATATCTGTGATGCGATCATGTGATGTTCTGTGATAGATACAGTATATAGTATATATGATATATTATATAGGCGTTACTTATGTTTTACACCCGTGCTAGCCCTGCCCCGCTCTGCCGTTAGTTACCTAACCTAACGGTGCACGAGGGGACATCGAGGCGAATGCGGATGGCATAAGTGTACGTCGTATTTATCTGTAATGTTTAGGTACTTAAATGATGGGACTTCATTAATGTGATTAATGAAAATAAAAGAAACCTAAGATGTTGTAGAATCGAATTTCAAAATAAAACAGGTAGCTACAGTTCTTGCTTTGCACAGCGGTATATGTGATATATCCTGCACCTTATTCGATAAGGAAAGGACCGAGATCCCTTCACCGGGAGTGACTCCTTTAGCAATAACTGGCAGATGCTACACACTCGGTTTGACTTTTGATTGCTTTTAAGAGTTTTTGCTTTGCACAGTGATATATATGATATATCCCGCACCTCATTCGACGAGGAAAGGACCGACGATCCCTTCACCGGGAGTGACTCCTTTAGCAAACCTAGAAAAGCCTCAAAAGCACTCCATTTTTTAAAATCATTTGATTCTACAACGATATAAAGTTCATTACGCAAAAGGTTTTCTTAAAAACCTGACATAGCCCTCCGTCATTTCAGATAAGTCCTAGTTAGTATTCGTGCTGCGTTTGTTGACTCAGTCAAGGCGTAGTGTGCGGTAGCTGATTAGTGCTTATCTGCAATGCATATGATGCGATTGGATTAGGGTAGTCGTGCGGCCTTGTTGACTCAGTCAAGGGTCGTGCGGGTGGGTTTAATTCAATCGAGAAATGACGGGTTGAACTTTACTTGCGGTCTATGGTTTGTTGACTCAGTCAAGGTCATAGATCGCATGGGGCAAAATATTATCGGGAATTTCAAGTGTTGAAATTTGCAATGAGATTGCATACCTTCTATGAGATAGTTGGATCCCGATACCCGCTGCGAGTAAGTGTTACTCCTGGGAGAGTTTTATACATTACAATTAGCCGATCAAGTAGGTGTCTAGAAAGGTGTCAACGGGGTTACGCCTCTGGGAAAACGAGGTTTACAGTAATTAGGTTCGTGCGACAGCACGGGGGACCTCCCTCAAAGTACCGACACTGGCCTGGCTGAAAGATTGACGAACTTGTAGTGTGTAATTAATCCCGGCTAGTCTTTCCTTTTAGGGTTTGAAGGAAGATTTGATAAAAAGCAGTGGGAGCCATCCTGATTAGATAAAATAATAACCAATCTATTCTTGCAAGAGTGCACGCTGAGTGTTTTCTTCTCTCTCTCTCCTGGTAGCGACCATATCACGCCTTAATCAAGATAATAAAACGGAATATTGACAGAACCCGCTTGTTATACTGAGCTGGGGAACGTTGGTCCCGCTCCACCTTATAATTGTTATAAGACAGAGCAGGAAATTGGGGAATACCAGAATTCCCGTGCCGCCCAAACGAAGAGAGTGCATGTTGATGCATCATCTTCGGGTGTGTTCATTACAGAGAACTGTTTCTCAGTATCCTTTACGTCCTGGGTATGTGATACCAGATCAGAATCCCAGATATGTAATATGTTACATAGGGCTACAGAAAGGTAGAAGAACTGAGAACGGGTGATAAGTTTCATAAGGCAGAAAACGGGGCAAGTGTTGCAGCCAAGTCTGTCGGTCACTGTCACCCTGTATTACAATACATTGATTCTGAACGAATGTCATTAGATACCGAACCTGATATACAAAATCATATCAGTCTCTTTATCAGTAAAGAAATGATAAAATTTTGTGTTGTTGGATAATGTTTTGAACATTTCCTATATCAAAAGTTGATCGGTTCAGGCACGTTATCTAAAAGCGTTGATGTTCTAAATCAAACTACGGTTCTTAGTATACAGAACACACACAAGAGGAAGGGTTCAGAAATGAACGAATCCTTCTTGAGGTATTGTAGACTAGGTCATATCAATGCGACCCGACTAGCTAGAGTTACATATAGATGTATACTTAAATCAGTTTGAATTTACATCTTGTGAAACTCGCCAGTCATGTCACAAAGATAAGATGACCATAGCTTCGTTTATTGGAAACAGAGAAAGAGTTAATAAACTCTTGGGATGATACATGTTGATGTATGTAGGGTCCCCTGTCTACACATGTCAAGACCGGTTCTTTGTACTTCATTACATTCTCTGATAATCTCTCGAGATTCAGACATATGTTCCTGTTGAAACACAAGTCCGAACATTTTGAGATATTCACAGAATATAAGTTAGAAGTAGAGAACCAATACGGGTATAAGTGTTATGTCCTTTGATGTGATCAAGGAGGACAATACTTGAGCACGGAAATACTGGACTATTCTAAAGGAGAATGAGATTCTCTTTCAGCATTACTCCTCTGTATACACCATAGCACGATGGTATATCGGGGCGGAGCAATCACACCCTATATGATAAGGTGTGCTCTATGATGAGTAATACTGAGTTACCTTTTTCCTTTTGGGAGTTATGCACTTGAGAAGCTGCATACCTTGAATAGGTTCGAATCAAATCAGTTGCCTACCACTCCATATGAGATATGGAAAGGGAAGAGCCCATGTCTTAAGCTAGTTAAGATTTGGGGTTGTCCGGCCTATGTCTAAAAGCAAAATCCGGACAAGCTCGAGGCAAAGTCTGTAATGTAGAACTGGAAATGTTCCAGCCATACAAACTGCAGCAGATGATTTGGTACAACCAGAGGATTCAGTAGAAACCAACGAACCTCAGCCTTTCCGCCGATCTAGTAGGGTTCCTCACCCACCTGAGAGATACTTCGGTTTCTCTATGACAGTGGGAGCGAGGATTGCATCATGAGATGATGACCCAACTAGTTTCGAGCTGGCCATCAAGAGTAAGACTCTGTAAGAATGGCTGGATGTTTAGCGATCTGAGATGGAATCCATGTACACCAACAAAGTATGGACTTTGGTTGCTATATCTGAAGGGTTAAATCCCCATCAGGAGCAAGTATATCTTGAGAAGATTACTTGGTGTAGATGGAAAAGTTGAGACTTTCAAAGCTAGACTTGTTAAAAGTTGGCATCATTGACCAGGTGTGGATAATGATGAAACCTTTTCAAGTAGCTATGCTTAAGTCCATCCAGATCCTACTTGTCACGGCTACATACCATGACTACGATATCTGGTGGTTGGGTGTCATGACTGCTTTTCTAAATGATGTTTTAGAAGAGGGAGTCTATAAGTACACAGCCAGAGGGCCTCGTAGACAGTGGGAGCAGCGGAAACGTGTGCAAGATGCTTTATAGGATTAAAGCAGGCATCGCGGAGTTGGAACATCTGTTTTGATGCATTAGTCAAAGAGTTTGACATCATCAAAATGGTAGATGAACCTTGTATATACAAGAAGGTAGTAGGGAGTATGGTGGCGATCCTCGTAGAGTACGTGGATGACATACTCTTGATAAGAAAAGAGTTTCTTATGCTACGCTCGATCAATCTCCGTTTATCACAATGATTCTCCATATAGGATCAAAGTGATACCTCCTAAATCCTGGTTTTTGGATCTATGAGATAGATTTAATTGGACGTTAGGATTCTCACTAGTTGTAGTGAGATGGTATCAATCGATCCTGGGGAGAATCACTGGAAGTGTTCCAGGGTGATAAAGACGACTGAATGTCAGTCGCAGGCATTGTCTTTACCCTCAGTAAAGGGACGGTATGTTGGAAGAGTTCCAAGCTAGATACCGTGACATACTAGACGATAAAGGCAGGATACATCGCTACTTAAGATGCTACCAAAGAGGCAGTCTGGGTGTATATAAGTTCATAAGATGAACTTTGTTCCTCCCATTGTGAGACAATGGAGTTGTGGCTTATGCCAAGGAACGCCCGTCCCATCAGTGATCCAGACATATTCTAAGGCAGTATCACTTGATCATGGAGATGGTTGATCTCCAGGGAGATCGAGGATAGGAGAGAAGACTCAGAGGACAACACAGCGGATCCACTCACAAAGGCCTGTTCCCAGAGAGAGACTTTTATGGGATGGTTGAGTATGAGATACTACAACCACTGCTACAGATGGCCCTAGTGCAAGTGGGAGATTGTTAGTTATATGTATGCCCTAGAGGCCATTACTGTACATTGGATGTATATTGTAGTGGATGCTGGGACATATATAGGGATGACTTTCTTGCTCGACATGATAGTATGCTATCTGGTTGACCTTTACCTTAACTTGTACACTGATTGTCTCTCTGTTACATGTTGGTAAAGCCCTTAGGATGTGTACTTGACTACCTGGACTGTGATGCGGATCATACTAGTGGGGACATGGTAGTCCATAAGTACATCCTTCAAAGTCCCTAGTCGTGGGTGTATCGAGATGGGGCATCGATATACCAGAGTAGACTAGTGTGTACCTTCTCGACCCATACAGATGGGCGATGGATGATCCCATATCCATTGGTGTTTGACATCGGAGATGATATACGGGTGCTCAGTAGAGACTGGGTACACTGGACGGACTCGCCGAGAACTCCCAGATGGTATTATACCTCACGTCAGATGGCAGTTCTATGGTGACACTGGTACAGAGTAGTCTGTTGACCCGAGATCGTCATAGAGTCTTGTGTGGTTCCCACTGTGCTTTGATTTCCATCTTACCACGTCCAAGAGGGCGTGCAAAACGGTGGTTTTTGGGTACAGTCCCGAGTCACATGGAGGCAATGAGTGATAGGAGGGGATTCGTCTCTCCCGGTATAGGGGGTTGATGTTGCGCTGTGTTCGATTGGCTATAACAGGAAATCCCTGGCCAGGGTTGCTGAGATTTACTGGTATGTGTTACCAGTAGTTTCTCGAATAGTTATAGACCTCATATTGACACGACTTATCGAGCTATTGGGGTCTGACGTTTACCACCCCTAGGCGAGATATGCGACATATCAGACGATCAGACCGGACTGTACGGTAGTGTTACTGGTTGGATTCACTGGAGTGTGAGCGGGCTTGCTCGTCGATCTTCAGATCGCTCAATACCCGGGTGGCCGTTACGTTTAGCAGACCGCTTGCGGCTTGTGGGTGTTTGATATGATCATCACCTGCTGCCGGCGTATTGACGAGTCTTTAGAGTCCTACACAGAGGTTTCCTGGCTCAAGCGAAACGAAATAGGAGCGCATATGAGATATGTGCGGGACCGAGAATAATGCGTGTATGTGATACCGTATTCTATTCTCGCGATAAATGTATCGAATGGTTATATGCGATATAACCTAGTTATCGATTCAAGCGTTGATTCGATAAGCCGATATATTGTATACTAGTCGGTTGTGTGCGACATAACCGGATCATTGAATCAAGTGTTGATTTAATGATTTAATGCATAATTATATATTTGATATATTACTTTGCATTAACTAGTATTGGTTCACTTTAAATGGATTTTCTCACTCGGATTGTACACATTGTATATGTGATATACTTTTGTGCACTTGATTGTATCATGTTTGATGATACATGTTTACTTGAGTTTGTGTAAAGATTAAACCATGGTTATTTAAATGGTTAGGGTTTTGTTTTTCATATCTATTTATTCATTTATTTATTTATTTTCTTTTTGGAAAAAGAAATGAGAAGAATGGTGGCTTTCTTTGTTTGTAGTTGAAGATTCATGAACCTTTGACTTTGTCCACCATTCTTATCTCATGCTTAACCTAACCATTTGATTTAACCCTAGTTCAATCTCTACACTTGACCATGGTTTAGATTATGATAAGTTTTGATTTTTCTTTTCAATTTTTAATTAACTTATCATAACTATTTCCTTCTTCTTCTTCATTTCTTCAACTGAAGAAAGCTTGCCTCCATCAATGGCAAGTGATGAAAAAGAGTGAGAAATCCAATTCTAAAGTCTACCCACTTCCTATTTCTTCATCCTCTACCTCTTGCCAAGTGGTAGAGTGTGTTTACTGTTAGTTATGTATATGCCCTAGAGGCCATTGTTGTACATATGATGTATATTATAATGGATGCTTGGTTATATATAGAGATGACTTTCTTGCTCGTCATGATAGTATGCTATTTGGTTTCACTTTATCTTAACATGTTGACTTGTACTGGTTTACTGTTTTACTCTCACATGTTGATAAAGCCCTTAGGATTTGTACTCGACTACTGGGACTATGATGAGATCATACTAGTGGGGCCGCGGTAGTCGATGAGTACATCCTATAACTGTTCCTAGTCGAGGGTATATCGAGACAGGGCATCGATACGCCAGAGTAGACTAGCGTATACGCATCTTGACCCATATGATGGGCGATGGATGATCCCATATCCATCGGTGTTAGACATCAGAGATGGTGTACGGGTGCTCAGTGGAGACTGGGTACACTGGACGGACTCGCCGAGAACTCCCAGATGGTGATATACCACACGTCAGATGGCAGTTCTCCGGTGACACTGGTACAGGGTAGTCTGTAGACCCGAGATCGTCATAGAGTCTTGTGTGATACCCACTGTGCTTTGATTTCCACCTTACCACGTCCAAGAGGGCGTGCAAAACGGTGGCTTTTGGGTACAGTCCCGAATCACATGGAGGCAATGAGCGATAGGAGGGGATTCGTCTCTCCCGGTATAGGGAGTAGATGTTGTGCTGTGTTCGATTGGCTATAACTGGACGTCCCTGGCCAGGGCTGATATAGAGATTTACTGGTAAGTGTTACTAGTAGTTTCTCGACCCGTTATGAGCCATACATCGACACGACTTATCGGTTACTGGGGTCTGACGTATACCACCCCTAGACTTAATATGCGACATATCAGACGAACAGACCGGACTGTACGGGAGTGTTACTGATCGGATTCACGGGAGAACGCATAGGCTAGCTTGTTGATCTTCTGATCGCTCAATACCTGGGTGGCTGTTACGTTTAGCTGACCGCTTGCAGCTTGTGGGTGTTTGATATGATCATCACATGCTACCGGCGTATTGACGATTCTTTAGAATCCTACACAGAGGTTTCTTGGCTCAGGCGAAACGGAGTAGTGGCGCATATGTGATATGCGCAGGAGCGTGAATAATGCGATATGGGATACCGTATTATATTCTCGCGATATATGGATATGAACCGGGTCATCGGATCAAGTGTTGATTCGATGAATCGGTACATGATATATTAGTCGGTTATATTCGATATAGCCGGATCGTCGGATCAAGTGTTGATTCGATGATTTAATATATAATAATATATATGATATATTATTATATTAACTAATATTGGCTTGCTTTATTATTTCATTTTCTCTGTGGATGATACATTGATATATATGCGATATATGTTAATTGTATTATTTTCTTTTGTTGCAAATATATAATATATATGAGATATATATTATTGTGACATGATATGATTAATTGTTAAACATGTTTAAGGATGATTAATTGAGGTTAGGGTTTGATTAGGGTTAGATGATTCATGCACCTTCTAGAAGATTTTTTCTTTTGTCATTCTTAGGATATTTTGTGATGACACATTCTTAACCTAACCAAACCCTAACCCTAGTTGTTTCTCTACTCATTCTCATCCATTCATCCTTGACCATGGTTATATATCAATCATATGTTTTATTTTCTATTCATCACAAAAGGATTTGAGATTATCATTATCTTTTGATTATCCATTATCTTCTTCTTCTTCTCTCTTGAAGAAGCTCTCTTGAAAATCCTTAAGTGATGAAAGATTATGAGAAAATGATATAAAAAGAAAGCTAAATTACTACTCTCTCATCCTCATCTCATCTAGCCCATGGGATTAGTGTGTTCTCCTCTTTTGAGTGAGAAAGCTTGAGTCGAAGCAACTTCAAGGTAGATCATCGGAGATTTGGAATACGACAAGCTAGAATGGATCGTTCGAGTCGTGGAGCCTCTCATGAGTCCGGGAGATCATGGATCGCGGCAAAGGGACTTCTACTCGGAGCTTGTGAAGTGAAGGAGCGGACTACAAAGGTTGTAATCCCTCACACTTAGATAAAAGTTATCTTATTGCATGTTTAACCCTAATAATCTAGCAAAGATCCCGGCTTTGGGTTGTTCGGCACGTCTAAAATTTTATCCGGGCATGTTTGATGCCTTTAGAACCTTCACAAGAGTGCCTAGGAACCCTACAGTGGTATCAGAGCCTAGCTAGAGCATTAGGCGATGTGTTTACGAAGTTAGAACTCCGATCGAACCCGAAACGACGAAACTTGACCCCTCTCTGGAAATTTTTTAAATTTTGGGATTTTTCTGTATTAAAAATATGTAAAAAAATCAGCAGGGAATTCTAAGACATACCATGAAACCCGAGCCCCTAATTCCACTAAAAGGCCGCGGAAGCGCCGCGCAAGCCATGCTTGCGCCGCGCTTCCGCCGCGGATTGATGAGATCATGACACGTGGCTTCATGGTATGGCCCGTAGGTACTTGCTGATGCTTCTGGATATTTTTAATCTGTTCCAGGTGTTTAAAATTCGGGGGTTTGTTTTGTAATAGTAGACTCGATCGGAAATTTTAAATTCGTATTTCTTTCCGGATATTTAGAAATTGTTAAACTAGTTGAACGGATATCATTAACCGACTTTTTCCCGGCACGGCAAACTTTCAAGCGTTGAATTTTTATTGGGTTTAAATCTTTCGGAAAATTGTACAAGTTAAGCGGTGGACCCTCTAGAAGACACAAACCTTAACTCGATTATGTGACCGTCTTGAACTGCCTTTTGAACCTTCGGGTTTGGGGCAGTACGGCGTGCCACATGTGAGGCGTTGGCTTGACCCTTCTACGGCTGGATCACCGGTACTGTGACATATTCTGGGATTATTTGAACCCCGCTCAAGTGTTGAGCAGTTTAGGAAATTCTGGGTGTTTGATTATCTGTTCGAAAAGTTTAATACTGTCTATTTATCTGGAATGTGATACAATATGTGGAATTCAAAGAGTTAGACATGAAATGCGGAGTATGTGATATTTCGGATTTACGATGTCTAAAGTGATTGTGGATTCCAAATATTGTAGTTTTACACTTTCTTTTCTGTGACCGTAAGTGTAATATGTGATATCGCCGGTTTCGTTGCTATATGATTCAACGACAATTGGGATGCGCATATTTACTTACGTTGATGATATGAGATATTATGTGTTGCTGTGATATGTTATATTGGATCGTCGCGTTCTGAATAGCCGGGGGTTTTATGTGAGATGAGGGTTTTTATTTTCATTCATGTAAAATTCATTTGTAATGTAATATTCTTTTATTTGGGGCACTTCCTGGTTGCGGTTGATGTCACCAGTGTATATTATTTACTTTTCCGCATTAGGTAGACCCAAGGAGGGGAGCACAAGTAACCGGGTTCTAGGGTCCAGTGGGAGGCCATCTCGAGGAGTCGAGACCGGGTCTTCTAACCCTAGAATTGGCAGTGTTACTTGCCGCTCTCGTAGGGGTCTTGGGATGTGGGTTTGGATATTCGTCGCGACCGTGGAATCCGTGTTTTATACAGGCTCGTATTGAAAACACGGACGTCCTAGTATATCCAATATTTCATATATGTTCTTCTGCTGCAATGTTCTGTGATGAGATCATATTACTGCCTGAGACGAATGCTTATACTATATATATATATATGCTGATATATAAATATTACTGCTTTCGTTTCTTCTGTGATGCTTAGGAAGCATAAGCTGATGGGATTTTTATTAATGAGATTAATAAAAGAAAAGAAACCTAAAGATGTTGTAGAATCAAAACTTAATAAAAAGGGTAGCTACAGTTTTGCTTTGCACAGTGATATATACGATATATCCTGCACCTTATTCGATGAGGAAAGGACCGAGATCCCTTCACCGGGAGTGACTCCTTTAGCAAAACTGGCAGATGCTACAAAACGCGGTTTGTCTTTTGATTGCTTTTAGTGTTTTGCTTTGCACAGCGGTATATATGATATATCCTGCACCTTATTCGATAAGGAAAGGGCCGACGATCCCTTCACCGGGAGTGATCCCTTTAGCGAAACTAAGAAAAGCCTCAAAACACTCCTTTTCAAAAACTACACGATTCTACGACGACATCAAGTTCATTACGCTCAGGGTTTTCTGAAAAACCTGCGTAGCCCTCCGACATTTCAGATAGGTAATACTTAATATTCGTGCTGCGTTTGTTGGCTTTCGTCAAGGCGTAGTGTGCGGTAGCTAATTATTACTTATCTGTTACATATGATGAGATTGGGTTAGGGTAGTCGTGCGGCTTTGTTGGCTTTCGTCAAGGGACGTACGGCTGGGTTTATTTCAATCAAGAAATGTTCGGGTTGAACTTGACTAACGGACTATGGTTTGTTGGCTTTCGTCAAGGTCATAGAACGTTAGGGGCAAAACATTATCGGGAATTTCAAGTGTTGAAATTTGCAATGAGATTGCATACCTCCTATGAGATAGTTGGATCCCGATACCCACTGCGAGTAAGTGTTACTCCTGGGAGAGTTTTACACAGGACAATTAGTCATTCAAGTAGGTGTCAAGAAAAGTGTTAACGAGGTTACGCCTCTGGGAAAACGAGGTTTACATTAATTAGGTCCGTGCGAGAGCACGGGGAACCTCCCTCAAAGTACCGACACTGATCTGGCTGAAAGATTGACGAAGTTGTAGGGTGTAATTAATCCCGGCTAATCTTACCTTTTAGGGTTTTAAGGTAGATTTGATAAAAACAGTGGGAGACATCCTGATTAGATAAGATAATAACCAATCTAATCTTGCAAGAGCATACGCTAAAGTGTTTTCTTCTCTCTCTCTCCAGGTAGCGACCATTTCAGGCCATAATCAAGATAATAATATGGATGTATTGACTAAACCTAATTATTGTACTGAGCAAGGGAACGTTAGACCCGTTCTTTCTTATAAGAGTTATAAGACTGAACAGGAAACAGGAGAATATCTGGATTCTCACGCCGCCCAAAAGAACATACATGTTGATGCATCTTCTTCGGGTGTGTTAGTTATTGAGAACTGTTTCTCAGTTCACCCTACGTCCTGGGTATTGGATACCGGATCAGGATCCCACATATGTAAACAGTTACATGGGCTACGTAAAGGTAGAGAACTGGGAAAAGGTGATCATTCCGTTCAAGTAGGGAACGGTGCAAGTATTGTAGCCAAAGCAGTTGGCGAATATCACCTTGTATTACCAAGTCGTAATACACTGATTCTAAATGAGTGCTATTATATACCGAACATGATGTGCAACATTATATCAGTTTCTTTATTGAGTAAAGAGAGATATAATTTTGTAGTACAGGATAATGTTATGAACATATTCCTAGATCAAAAGTTGATTGCATCAGGCTCGTTACATAATGGCATATTCATTCTAAATCAGAATACAGTCCTGAATATACAAAACACACACAAGAGGAAAAGTTCGGAAATGAACGAATCCTACTTGTGGCATTGTAGACTTGGTCATATCAATGCGACACGACTGTCTAAGTTGCATAAAAATGGTTATTTGAATCCGTTCGAATTATCATCTTATGATACTTGCCATTCATGTCTCAAAGGAAAAATGACCAAAGCTCCGTTTAGTGGACACGGAGAAAGAGTTACCGAACTCTTAGGACTGGTACATAGTGATGTATGCGGTCCCATGTCTACGCATGCCAGGAACGGTTCTTCCTACTTCATTACATTCACTGACGATCTCTCCAGATACGGACATGTGTTCCTGTTGAAACACAAGTCTGAAGCTTTTGAGAAATTCAGAGAATATAAGCACGAAGTAGAGAACCAAACGGGCAAAAGTATTAAGATTCTTCGATCTGATCGAGGAGGTGAATACTTAAGCGGTGAGTTTTTAGATTATCTAAAAGAGAATGGGATTCTCTCTCAGCTTACTCCTCCTTATACACCACAGCACAACGGTGTATCGGAGCGGAGAAATCGCACCCTATTAGATATGGTGCGCTCTATGATGAGTACAGCTGAGTTACCTATTTCCTTTTGGGGGTATGCGCTTGAGACAGCCATACACTTATTGAATATGGTTCCTACCAAATCAGTGCCTACCACTCCGTATGAGATATGGAAAGGGAAGAGACCATCTCTTAAGTATGTTAAGATATGGGGTTGTCCAGCCTATGTCAAAAGACAAAATCCGGACAAACTCGAGGCAAGATCTGTCTTATGTAAGTTTGTAGGATATCCCAAGAACTCACAAGGGTATATCTTCTACCACACTGAGGAACAAAAGGTGTTTGTTTCTAAACATGCCATCTTTTTGGAAAAGGAATTTCTTGCAAAAGAAATTAATGGCAATGAGGTAGAACTGGAAGAGGTTCCAGCAGAACAAACTACAACAGATGATTTAATAGAACCAGAGGATTCAGTAGTACCCGACGAACCCCAGCCTCTCCGCCGATCTAGTAGGGTTTCTCGTCCACCTGAGAGATACTACGGTTTTCTCATTGATGGTGGAAGCGAGGATTGCATCATGGATGATGATGAACCAACTAGTTTCGAGCAGGCCATCACGAGTGGTGACTCTGTGAAATGGCTGGATGCAATGCGATCTGAGATGGAATCCATGTACACCAACAAAGTATGGACTTTGGAAAATGCTCCTGAAGGGGTAAAACCCATTGGGAGCAAGTGGATCTTTAAAAAGAAATTTGGTGTAGATGGAAAAGTTGAGACTTTCAAAGCTAGACTTGTAGCAAAGGGATTTCGTCAAAGACCAGGTGTAGACTATGACAAAACCTTTTCTCCAGTAGCTATGCTTAAGTCCATCCGGATCTTACTTGCCATTGCTGCATACCATGACTACGAAATCTGGTAAATGGATGTTAAAACCGCCTTTCTAAACGGTGATTTAGAAGAGAGCGTGTACATGACTCAGCCAGAGGGCTTCGTAGATAGTGGGAGCAGCGGAAAGGTGTGCAAGCTGCTTAAATCCATTTATGGGTTAAAGCAAGCATCGCGGAGTTGGAACATCTGTTTTGATGTTGTAGTCAAAGAGTTTGACTTCATCAAAAATATAGATGAACCTTGTATCTATAAGAAGGTAGCAGAGGGTAAGGTTGTCTTCCTCGTATTGTACGTGGATGACATACTCTTGATAGGAAATGATATTCCTATGTTGCAATCAGTCAAGCTCTTCTTATCACAGAGATTCTCAATGAAAGATCTAGGTGATGCCTCCTGCATATTGGGAATCATGATCTATAGAGATAGATCTAAACGGATACTGGGATTGTCCCAATCCAGGTACATTGACACCATAATAAAGAGGTTTAGTATGGAAGAATCCAAACGTGGGAATCAGCCCACGATCTCTGGACTCACTCTCTCCAAAGAGATGTCTCCCAAGACTGATTTGGAGAGAGCTCACATGCAAGGGATACCCTATGCTTCGGCAGTAGGCTCTATCATGTATGCGATGCTATGTACCAGACCTGATGTAGCATACTCACTAAGTGTAGTGAGTCGGTATCAAGCAGATCCTGGAGAGAATCATTGGACAGCTGTGAAGAACATTCTCAAGTACTTACGAAGGACTAAGGAGATGTTCTTGGTGTATGGTAACGGAGAACTCCAGGTGGAGTCCTTTACCGATTCCAGCTTCCAAAGTGATAAGGACGACTCTAAGTCGCATTCGGGTTTTGTCTTTACCCTCAATGGAGGGGCGGTATGTTGGAAGAGTTCCAAACAGGATACCGTTGCAGACTCAACGATGGAGGCTGAATACATCGCTGCCAACGATGCTGCCAAAGAGGCTGTCTGGATAAAGAAGTTCACTAGTGAACTTGGTGTGGTTCCATCCATTGAGCATCCAATACCTCTGTATTGCGATAACAATGGAGCTGTGGCTTTAGCCAAGGAACCCAGGTCCAATCAGAAGTCTAGACATATTCTGAGGCGGTATCACCTGATCAGGGAGATAGTTGATCGCCGGGAGATCGAGGTCAGGAGAGTAGATACGAAGGACAACACTGCGGATCCATTCACGAAGGCTATTCCCCAGATACAGTTTGAGAGATTATTCGGGATGCTAGGTATGAGATACTACAGCAGCTGGCCTTAGTGCAAGTGGGAGATTGTTAGTTATGTATATGCCCTAGAGGCCATTGTTGTACATATGATGTATATTATAATGGATGCTTGGTTATATATAGAGATGACTTTCTTGCTCGTCATGATAGTATGCTATTTGGTTTCACTTTATCTTAACATGTTGACTTGTACTGGTTTACTGTTTTACTCTCACATGTTGATAAAGCCCTTAGGATTTGTACTCGACTACTGGGACTATGATGAGATCATACTAGTGGGGCCGCGGTAGTCGATGAGTACATCCTATAACTGTTCCTAGTCGAGGGTATATCGAGACAGGGCATCGATACGCCAGAGTAGACTAGCGTATACGCATCTTGACCCATATGATGGGCGATGGATGATCCCATATCCATCGGTGTTAGACATCAGAGATGGTGTACGGGTGCTCAGTGGAGACTGGGTACACTGGACGGACTCGCCGAGAACTCCTAGATGGTGATATACCACACGTCAGATGGCAGTTCTCCGGTGACACTGGTACAAGGTAGTCTGTAGACCCGAGATCGTCATAGAGTCTTGTGTGATACCCACTGTGCTTTGATTTCCACCTTACCACATCCAAGAGGGCGTGCAAAACGGTGGCTTTTGGGTACAGTCCCGAATCACATGGAGGCAATGAGCGATAGGAGGGGATTCGTCTCTCCCGGTATAGGGAGTAGATGTTGTGCTGTGTTCGATTGGCTATAACTGGAAGTCCCTGGCCAGGGCTGATATAGAGATTTACTGGTAAGTGTTACTAGTAGTTTCTCGACCCGTTATGAGCCATACATCGACACGACTTATCGGTTACTGGGGTCTGACGTATACCACCCCTAGACTTGATATGCGACATATCAGACGAACAGACCGGACTGTACGGGAGTGTTACTGATCGGATTCACGGGAGAACGCACAGGCTAGCTTGTTGATCTTCTGATCGCTCAATACCTGGGTGGCTGTTACGTTTAGCTGACCGCTTGCAGCTTGTGGGTGTTTGATATGATCATCACCTGCTACCGGCGTATTGACGATTCTTTAGAGTCCTACACAGAGGTTTCTTGGCTCAGGCGAAACGGAGTAGTGGCGCATATGTGATATGTGCAGGAGCGTGAATAATGCGATATGGGATACCGTATTATATTCTCGCGATATATGGATATGAACCGGGTCATCGGATCAAGTGTTGATTCGATGAATCGGTACATGATATATTAGTCGGTTATATTCGATATAGCCGGATCGTCGGATCAAGTGTTGATTCGATGATTTAATATATAATAATATATATGATATATTATTATATTAACTAATATTGGCTTGCTTTATTATTTCATTTTCTCTGTGGATGATACATTGATATATATGCGATATATGTTAATTGTATTATTTTCTTTTGTTGCAAATATATAATATATATGAGATATATATTATTGTGACATGATATGATTAATTGTTAAACATGTTTAAGGATGATTAATTGAGGTTAGGGTTTGATTAGGGTTGGATGATTCATGCACCTTCTAGAAGATTTTTTCTTTTGTCATTCTTAGGATATTTTGTGATGACACATTCTTAACCTAACCAAACCCTAACCCTAGTTGTTTCTCTACTCATTCTCATCCATTCATCCTTGACCATGGTTATATATCAATCATATGTTTTATTTTCTATTCATCACAAAAGGATTTGAGATTATCATTATCTTTTGATTATCCATTATCTTCTTCTTCTTCTCTCTTGAAGAAGCTCTCTTGAAAATCCTTAAGTGATGAAAGATTATGAGAAAATGATATAAAAAGAAAGCTAAATTACTACTCTCTCATCCTCATCTCATCTAGCCCATGGGATTAGTGTGTTCTCCTCTTTTGAGTGAGAAAGCTTGAGTCGAAGCAACTTCAAGGTAGATCATCGGAGATTTGGAATACGACAAGCTAGAATGGATCGTTCGAGTCGTGGAGCCTCTCATGAGTCCGGGAGATCGTGGATCGCGGCAAAGGGACTTCTACTCAGAGCTTGTGAAGTGAAGGAGCGGACTACAAAGGTTGTAATCCCTCACAGTTAGATAAAAGTTATCTTATTGCATGTTTAACCCTAATAATCTAGCAAAGATCCCGGCTTTGGGTTGTTCGGCACGTCTAAAATTTTATCCGGGCATGTTTGATGCCTTTAGAACCTTCACAAGAGTGCCTAGGAACCCTACATTTACTTCACAAGTTTCTTGACTTGGTGAAGTCGGAGCTTGATTTAGCGATGCCTCGACGTAGATCATCTTCGGCATGGACATCGACGACCTAGCTTGCCCATTCTCCGACGAAGCCGACGCGAGAGCCCGGATTCTTTTTGGACAGCGGAGAGGACTTCGTTGCGGAGCTATGGAGGTGGAGCACCGGATCTACAAAGGTTGTATTTCCGTTAAACTTTTAGTTAAATGTTAACTAGTTAGTTTTTCGCCTAGACATATAGCCGACGATCCGTAGTTTAAGGTTTGTAGGCACCGTAAAATTTGAAAATGGCATGTTCGATGCCTTGTGAGACCTCCTTGGGGTGCCTAGGAACCCTACAGATTCTTCTTACCTTTCGACGAGTTTCTTTAGTTAGTCGCTTAGCTGGTTAGGTAGATATTAGTTTAGGCTCGAGTCATACTTTTTTTTCAAAACTAACGAATCGTGTGTATTTTTAAAGACAGCCTGGGGGATACTACGGATTTTTCAAAGGACTCATCTTTTCTATAAAACCCCGTAGCCCCTACTTTTCTGAAAACCACGATTCGTGTTATTTCAAATGCCAAACTGTATGACCCGTAGTTGGATAATGTATATTCTTCAGTGTTATGGTTACTTCATCATTCTTCGTATGTTCATGTTGCTCTCATCGCATTTTACGCTTATGTACGTATTTTCTTTAATCATTATGAACCCTGCTTGTTAGGACACCAGCACCATTACCGATGATGCGCATGTTTCATTTACACTTGTTTGCCGGCTCACACACATCACCATCGGTAATTGTCATGTCACGCACACTTTAGAACATATTATCTCATTGATATAATCAGTAAATGCTAGTTACTGCATAATATTTGCGTGATTGCTCTCATGTGTTAATTTAGAGATTGCATTCTTTACATAGATACTTCATGCATTCATGTATTCATTCATGTACTATTCTGGTGCTTTATGTCGATATCCACTATTTATTTACTCTGGATTCTTGGATTTCGGATTTCCATGAGATTTCTGGATTTTGGGAAAAATCGCAAGAATTTTATAAAACTTTTATCATTATTTAAAAATAGAAATTTACGGTTTTCTCATGATATGATGTGTGTGGCGTCCACCATGAGTTTTCTCGGTTCTTGAGCTATATATATACCCGATTCGAGGAGGGGGATGCACCGTTTGCGGGTACATGGTGGACCCGGTGCGGTATCCTGGGGCAAGAAGATCGCAGATGATGGCGTTGGCCTGGCAGGGAAGCTCTATTGACCGGTTATTGTTGTTGTTTTTGGACGTGGCGGTATCCGGAGGATACCGACCGTAGTCGTAAGATTGGATGATAGGGGCCGATCCAGACTGCTAGAGCCCGAGATATAGAGATATTGAGATTTAAGATACAGGGATATGAGATTTTGAGATTTTGAGATATACCTATTTGTGTCGATGCTTGACACGGATTTCTGTTTATTTCACTGATGAGGTTTTAGTCTTATTATACAAGATTCATTGATGTTTTTCTTATATCAGATTATTCAGATTTCATGATTGATTTTCTCATTCATGATGCATTCATACATCAGATTGTTCCCCGCCGAAAACACGGAGACGCGACCATGCGGGTCCGTCTTGCCTGAATTTCGAGGCAGATGCATATTGGTGCTATCTGTCGACTTCTCCGAAAATGCCAAGTTGATTTATGGCACCATGTATCGAAGGTTTAAATGGATGCGGCCGATGTAGCAGACTTCGTCAGATTCCCCCTCGTTGATGAGGGGTTTTTGACTGTGGGGACGCTCTTCCCTGCTGGCGCAAGCCCCTGCAGTTAATTACGCTACCGTATAGCGGTAACCACTTTCTCCTTCTCCAGATGGTCACTTCGTGTCGTGGGTGTTTGTTTTGTTTTTGGTTTCCCGTGGATTGTATACGGAGACTAATTTATGTTGTCGCCCTAGGGCGTGGATTAGTCCAAATCCGTATCTTCTTATATTTGGGTTTGGGGGGTTGGGTTTAAGGATACGTTAGTCTCATTTGAGACTAAGATCAACTTAAACGTTTGTTAAGGATACGTTAGTCTAATTTTAGACTAAGATCAACTTAACGGGATCGTTTAGATCCAACAAGAGAGCAATTGGGCCCTATTGTTTAGTTTAGTGAAATTGCGGTCGATTAGTTTAAGGACACTACGGTCCAATGTTAGTTTAAGGACATCTCGGTCCAAGGTTAAGGAAATCATAGTCCGTGAGTTTAAAGACATCACAATCAAGGTTAAGGACATCATAGTCCGTGAGTTTAAAGACCTCACAGTCAAGGTTAAAGACATCATAGTCCGTGAGTTTAAGGACCTCACAGTCCATGAAATGTATGGTTGTTGGCACCCGTCACCTCTCTGAAGACGTTGAAGGATTACAACGACAAATATCAGAGGAGTTCAGAGATGTACCCTTAAACCGATGTGGGTTGAGAGACCTGTAGTCCAATTGGGACTAAGATCTGTGATTTATATGAACTCAATTAATCTGAATTGAGGACTTACGGCCAATTTAGGCTAAGTCCATTCAATTACAATGTTCAACATTTGTGCTTGGAGTTTTTGTATGTTTGTTTGAGTCCAATCCCCTTAAAAATGCTAAGCATTGGTTTGGTCTCTGACAATGTTTTGTCCTTAGTTGAATGTTGTGCATTTATCATAGCTCTATGCTTATTCAAAGAATAGTTTATGTTCTGTCTAAGTGCACATAAAAGTATGTAGTGCACTTGGCACGAGCGCCAGATATGAAGATATGAAGCGCTAATGCGCTTAGCGCTAGATGTGGAGCGCTGATACGCTTTTAGTTGAAGCGTTGAGGCGTTTGGCGCTGATGACATATAATGAGCGCAGAGCACTTTTAGTGATGCAGCACACACGTGAGAAGCACGTGGCGCGCTTAGCGCTAGCCAATGAGCGCAGTGCGCTGTGTTTGAAGCGCTATGGCACTGCAGCGCCTTGCGCTAGATGAAAAGCGCTAAGGCACTTTTTAATTAGGAGCGCTAAGGCTCTTATTAGATTAGGAGCGCCAAGGCTCTTCTTAGGTTAAGTTTGCGCTCTGCAGATTATTTGTTCTTTCATAAGAGACTTTGTCTCAAGATTCTAAGAATAAAGTTCTTAGTTCTTAGGAAATATTTCTATCTCTTTTTGATGAAAGGCTTTGCCTTTATGAATCTGTGATTCTAAGAGAATTGAATAATTCTCCCCCCTTCATAATGAAATGGTCTTAATCTCTTTTGTGAAAGACAACTTTGTCTTATAGATCTATGATCTGTGAAAGAAGTAAGTACTTCTGTTTATATTAAGACGATTTCGTCTTTCTATTCTTTTTACCTTGAAAAAGAATTATCTTCTTTTGCCGAGAGCTTCTTCTTCTTCTTGAGATTTTCTCAAAGTTTATGGGGGGGTTCCTCTGTACAAGACTTGAAGTCTCGGATCCTTTATATAGGGGAGGCTGGTTTGTTCAATCAGTTAAAGAGATCTTTTCTCCAATTGATTTAGAGAATTTCCCATATTTGGATCTTTGATCCAAAGGCTTCTGATTTACAGAAGGCAATCTTTTTGTTTTTAACAAGATTGGGAAATCTTTCAATGCAGAATTTATTCTGTCTTTGGTAATTTTTATTTATCATTGGATCATTGATCCAACGGCGCTCTGATTTTCAGAGCACAATTTTGTTGTTTTGAAAGATTTTGAGGAATCTTTGCTTAACAGAATTTAATTTTGGTTAACTAATGATTTATCATTATCAGATCTTTGATCTAACGGTGGGGAGCTTTCAGTTCCAGCGCTAGCGCATATGCGCTCTGCCCATGGTGCGCTACTTGGAGCGCAGCGCTCTTAGCACTAGCGCACACGTGCTTTGCACGTGATGCACTACTTGTAGCGCAGCGCTTTTAGCGCTAGCGCACACGTGCTTTGCATGTTATGCGCTACTTGTAGCGCAGCACATCTTGCGCTAGCGCCTATGTGCTTTGCATGGGGTGCGCTAGTTGTAGCGCAGCGCTTTTATAAAAGCGCAGCATTAATTCAAAGTTTGAATTCTAAACATTTCTTTTCTCTAATTGGGGAAACAAATGCTCATCCACCATTGCGCTCACGGGGCCCACACGTGGGTGCAGCGGTGGAAACATCTCGACTCTTGGATCAACCGAGGAATTGAAACGACATTTAGTGCCTATAAATAGGACCCTTGGCCCTTGAGATGACCACTGTTCATCTTCAATCCTTCTTGAGAAATTATTTTCTTCTTCAAAGCGCTGCTCTTCTTCTTAAGAATTTTTAAGGACAGAACTCTGTCAGATTAGGTAAAAGAGTAAATCTTTTTGACGCATCTTTTAGGGTTTCACCCATTAACAGAGCTTTGATCTTCATAGATCTTTGATCTAAAGAATATCCTTTTTAGGGTTTTATTAACAGAGCTTTGCTCTCTAAAAGGATCTTACTTATGATTTCTTAATCCATTAATGGAGCTTTGCTCCTTTCAAATTATATAGAAGAACTCTTAAGAGTTTGTTCATGGATCTTGAAGATCAAAAATGAAATTTTATTTTTGATGGATTATTCCATCATCTTCTCAGAGCAAGGCTCTTCTTGAGGAATTTTATTCCTTCATTATTAGACTTTGATAGACGTTTATCTAGTGAAGAGCACTGCTCTCAATGGGAGTTTTACTCCTCTGCCCCCGGGATTTCTTATTTAATGAGAATCACTTGAGGATTTCCTCATTTAATGACAGCCTCGTCAAATGATGAGGCTGTTTTATTAATGATGATATCATCTAGATTTTGTGAGTCCCCTTTGGTCCCTTTTGACTGCATTGTAGTGCGGTACGGATTTTAAAGTACCAATCGTCAAAGTTTAAATTATAGCACCAAAGGTTGACTTTCGTTCTTTTTCGCGCAGGTGACATGTCTTTCGACACTTCTTTTCCATTCATCCGCTCATAAGGCGGATTTCCTGATGCACACGTAGACCGCGAGGTTTTTGCGTTGATAAAAGACAATGACCCGGAGCACAAGAGTCTTCATCTATGGGGTAAATGGTACGATCAAATTATCATGGGCCGATGGAGCTTTTCCTGTGCGACACCTGTTCATATCAGATTTTTGCATTATTATATTCCCCATTCTTAATCATATTGCAACTAAATAGATGCTTTTGATCCATGTCTGCTAAATAGTTGCAGGTTATAGGTTCTCGGAACAATACAGTGAAAATGGTGAAAAAACGCTACAAAAGTGAGACTACGACCAACAAATAAAAGAATCTTTATGATGCCGCCTACAGTTTAAGGAACAAATGAAGATCAATGAACAGTTCGATTATACAAAATACGAAGGCAGCATAAGATTCAAGACTTCAACATGAAGCGAACGGTAAAAGTCCACAACATTCTGCACTGTGGATATCTGGAAGAAACTAGAAAAGATTCTGAAGAACCAAGTGAAGAAAATAGAAGGAAAAAGCAACATGAAGCATCCTTGAAAAAATAAACTCAAGACCTCACCATATGGCCGCGGATCCGCGGCCAAACAAGGCTTATGGCCGCGGTTCCGCGGCTATGCAGAGCCCGTGTCGGTGCGTGTCGGTGGGAGTCGGTGCATTGACCCGGTTTTCTTAGGGTAGTCTTGTAATTTCAGATATGGATCAGATTTAAACCCTAAGGTTTCTCCTATCTATAAATAGGAAACCCTAAAGCCTAATTGGGCATGCCTCTTTTTAATTCTACATTAAAATTTTCATTCCAATGTAATCGTCAAAGAGTGCATCAATAAAAGTAAGTTTTTATTCTGAACTTTCCTTATTTGCAATTTATATTCCTGCAATTTTTCATATCTGTCTTTTATTATCTGCACGTTAATTAGATAATTAAAAAGAAAAATAAAAAATTGAATTCCATTGTTAATTCCCTAATGAGTGAGTAGTTCCTCACTTGTTAGGGTTAGGATTGGGTAGGTTTGAGAGATGGAAATCTCTCACTCTCCTTTCTTACCCTCATAACTTTATAAATTAGGAATCTATGTAAAACAACCACCCACTGCTCACTACGGCACCCTATCCAACGAGATAGCGGTGATTCCCTAGTTAGACCGGTAGTGGTTGATTTACATAAAGGTTAGGGATAAGAGTTAAGAAAGGACGGACAAGGACCAAAGGGAAGATACTACGTTTCTTCCTAGTCGTGTTAATCCCCTTTGTTAATTATTACCTTAACACCTAAGTTCTTAATTAGGGCAAAGAAAGTGGTGAGTAGAATTAACTTTCCAAACTAACCTAATCCTAACCCTAGCATGGTTTTAATCCAAATCAATTTCAATTTCTATTTTTATAAAAATCAAAACCTACCACAAATAGGAATTAACTTGTTAGAACAATAAGAAAACACACGTTTTCCCTGTGGACCGACCCGTACTCAACCGGCTAGCTACCAAGCGACACCGTCTTGATTGCGGTATATTCTATTCTTTGATTTGAAAACGCGCACACAAATCTCTATCAATCAAATGGCGCCGTTGCCGAGGATAACGATAGTTATTTTCTTTTTGTAATTCCGGGTTAATTAAAAAAAATTAAAAAATCATAAAAATTGAAACAATATAAAAACAAAAAGTTATCATCTTGTTATTTTTTGAAGGGTTTTTGTGCGAATTGTGCAGGAACACAAAGACGAACAGATTCAGATCCGGAAAAATCCAGTGAACAAATCTAGAAACAGAAGATCTGAACAGGCAGAGGAAAACATTACAAGCAAACAGAAAACCTCGGAGGCTTGAAACACCTAACGCACCGCGGAACCGCCGCAATTCCTTGCATTTGACTGCGGAACCGCCGCGACTTGGTGACGTCAGCCCTTTAAATCCCTCTGTGAGTATTTCTTTTCCTCTCTTCTTCCCTCTGTAGTCCACTGAAAAATTTTCCTGCAGAGTTCTTTGCGCAAAAATTTCTTCCCCCTTTCCAATAAATCAATCTTGTGCAAGATTCTTTGCGCCGCAAATAAAAGAAAAAAAATTTGGCAAGTGTTTTGCATTTTTGTGTGTTTACTGCTTTGTATTTTTTAAAACGGACTTTTAAGGGGCTATAACACCAATCCAGATTGGGTGGGGATTTCATTACCCTTCCTAGGACCACAAAAATCACAAAAAGCATTTGCATCAACCCTCGAGTTAATTAAAAAATGTTAGACCCAGCCAATAAGGACTGTCGTGCTCATCAGGACAAAGGAAGGTTGTGGGCATCGGTCGTTTATCTAAACCTGACTTTGTGGTTCCTAGGCTAGACAAGTGGGAAAGATAATTTTAAAAGGCCCGTCTTACGGTGATTCATGAGCGGATCGCTCCTTTCTTTACTTGTGCTTACCTGGCCACAATTGGCGGTGAAGAGGCGATTCGAGAATATCTCACAACTTGTCCTTTGGAACAGTTAGGAGCAGTCTAGTTGACTTAGGAGACCCTAGCTCTAGGCTTGATTGTGCATATTGTGATTGCTTGAAAGTGTGTCTTAATTCCTTATAAAAAATCTTTTGCAAAACTCCTTATAAAAAAAAACCACAAAACAAAATTTTTACAAAAAATTGCTATTTTTTCGCTAGAAATCCATTGCACCCCACTTGCACCCATATTCTCTCATTGACGTTTTCTTACCTCCACCTTCTATTTTTACTTTTTGACTACACTACACCTCGTTAGTGTATGTCTAGTTGGACTAGGGATACTAGCGCCCGTTTAGTCCGTGTCTCGTTAGTGCCTACTGACGACGCGTTCGACTCCGAAGTCGAAATTCCCTCTACTTCTTTACCTGCATCTTCAAATTCATCTTCTTTTAAGGAGATGTCGAGATTCAATCCTAACAACCCCTTACCTACTACGGGACTGATTCTACCTCAACTGGGTGTGAATAACCCACCACACCCTCCTGTCAATGCGCCCCAATGAATCGCGCTCCAGGATCTTTTCTATCCAACCCGTACCGCACTTCCCACTTGTCTTTCACTTCCACCGACGAATGGGGATAGCTTCGAAATTAAACCCCACTTCATCAATATGTTGCCCAAATTTCACGGGCTGGAATCCGAAGATGGCTACATCTTCATTAACAAATTCCAGAATGTTTGCGCAATGATGAAGACCACCCAACTTTCCGATGATGCTATAAAGCTATGTGTCATTCCATTCACTTTATGTGACCTAGCTGAAAAGTGGCTATTTAGTACAACATCGCATTCCATAAAAATATGGGAAGTGTTTGTTAAGGTTTTTCTAAAAAAGTTTTACCCACACCATAAGACCGCGAGAATCAGAAATGAAATTAATCAATTTTCCCAGCTTCCTTCCGAACCTTTTTGGAAGTGTTTCGAACGATTTAAGGACCTTCTTGTTCAGTGCCCTCACCACGGTATCGAGAAATGACAACTTTGCCAAATTTTATACGAAGGACTGAACCTAGCAACTAAGCAGTTGTTGGAAACCATTTTTCAAGGTAACTTTCTTACAAAATCGAGTGAGGAAGCTTGGCAATTTCTCGACGATCTTGCTGAAAAAACACTTCAGTGGGAAAGAACTAAGACCACTTCATCTACTTCATCAGGTCAGTCTAGGGCAGGCATACAACAGCTTGATATGTCGATTGCAATGAAGGCCAAAATGGTTGCACTCACGAAAAAACTAGAAGCAATTGAGAGCAAATTCTTATCGCCTTCTCCTGCCCCAGCTTTACCCCCACGCACTATTTGCGCTTGTTGCTCGGATCCGTCCCATCTAACCGAAGAGTGTCCTTACAACCCACCTGTTCAAAGACAAGATTAAGTCAATGCTTCCTTTCAGCAAAGACAAAGAAATGATCCATACTCTTCAACTTATAATCCTGGTTGGAGGAGCCACCCAAATTTTTCTTGGAATCAAAATCAATAACAATTCCAAGCCAATAACAATTTCCAGAGGCCTCCTCCACAACAACAAGCCCCTCAACAAACTCAATATCAGCAACATTTCCAACCCCAACCTTACCAAAACCAAATGAGCAATTTTATACCAAACAACTTTTATCCTCAAAACAATTTCGTTCAACCGAATAACGATAAGGTTTTCTCGCTAGAACGAAGTCTGGATGCGTTTTTAAAATAATCTACGCAATCTTCAGCTAGCATCCAATTTTCCATTCAGTCTTTGGTGAAACACACTGCTTCACATGATCAGAACATCAAAACAATTGAAGCCCAAATTGCACAATTGAATGCTGCGTTAAGCGAGCGAGAAAAGGGAAAACTTCCATCTCAACCACTGCCAAATCTCGATCACACACAAAATACATATGTTGCTCATGAACAACAAAATCATAATGTGAGTGCCGTGACTACATTGAGATCTGAAAAGGTATTGCCCAACCACGTTGGCAATAATGATGACACCCCGACCGCCGCTTCTTCTTCTTCTTCTTCTTCATCATCTTCTTCTTCAGAGCATGTTCTTCATTCTTCACAAGGCTCTAATGATGACACCCCGACCGCCGCTTCTTCTTCTTCTTCATCATCTTCTTCTTCAGAGCATGTTCTTCATTCTTCACAAGGCTCTACTTCTTCTAATTCGAACAGACCCATATCTCACTGCACGAAAACACCAACACTGGGATCCGTTCCAACTCCGCAATCTACTCCACAAATATTGGACTCAACAAATTTTCAAAATATTCCATTTCTAAACAGGTTGAGATCCAATAAACCTACTCCACAAATGGAGAAGATTGTGGAGTTATTCAAATAGGTTAGCATTAACATACCTCTCTTGGATGCAATCCAACAAGTTCCTTCTTACGCTAAAATCTTGAAGGACTTATGCACCAAGAAGAGGAAATCGTAGGTACCTAAGAAAGTTTTCTTGGCTAGTGCAGTAAGTGATGCTCTTACTCAACCTTTACCCCAAAAACGTAAGGATCCTGGCTGTCCTACAATTTCAATAACAATTGGGGATAAGAACATCAATCGCGCACATTTAGATCTTGCTGCCAGTGTTAATTTGCTTCCCTTTTCAGTATATGAACAATTAGGCGTTGGAGAGCTTAAACCCACACTTTGTACTCTCCAAATGGCCGACCGATCCATCACCCATCCTAGGGTGAGTTAGAGGATGTGTTTATTAAAGTAGGAGACTTCATTTTCCCCGTTGATTTCATTGTTATGGACACACAGCCTGTAGCTAACCCCCGGAGTCAAATTCCGGTGATACTCGGTCGACCCTTCCTTGCGACTTCTAATGCGGTGATCAATTATCGTAATGGTTCGATGAACCTATCTTTTGGAAACATGACAATTGAGCTCAACATTTTTAAGTTGGGGAATCAGCCCTCCAAGCCTAATGCTAATATACTTGATGTTTGGTCGATCCAAGAGATCACTCAGGAGGACTGTGAGCTCGAAAAATTTCTGTTCGATCACAGCAGTTTTGACGCCACAAGTGCGTTCCTCCTTAAATCTGACACAGTTTTCACACCCGATAACGATTACGAGTGTTTCACTTTTTCGCACAATTTTGAAGAATCACCACCCGAGTTTGAGTCCTTTGAATTTTCGGATGAGTTAGCTGAACCATCCGACTCGGTTTCTTACACTCACTTTGAATCTCTATTGGAATCCTTTGAGTTTGAGACAGTTTCACCAATTTTACCTTCGATTGTTTCGCCTCCAAAACTCGAACTCAAGCTGCTGCCGTCTCACCTTAAATACGCCTACTTGGGTGAGAATGAGATCCTTCCTGTTATCATTTTGTCCTCCCTAGCCCCCGAGCAAGAGAGAGCCCTTTTTACGGTCTTAGAAAATAATCGGCAAGATTTTGGCTGGACTATGGCGGACATCAAGGGGATTAGTCCCCTCATAGTTGAACATCATATACATATGATGGATGATGCCAAGCCAGTAAGGGATCCATAGAGACGCCTCAACCCTATCGTGAAGGAGGCTATTAAAAAGGAGATTGTAAAATGTCTTGATAGTCGTATCATTTACCCTATCTCTGATAGCCAGTGGGTTAGCCCCATTCACGTTGTCCCAAAGAAATCGGGCATAACGGACATAACTAATGAGGCGAATGAGTTAATACCTACTCGCACACAAACTGGGTGGCGAATTTGCATCGATTATAGAAAACTCAACGCCGCGACACGGATAGACCACATTCTATTATCTTTTATTGACAAAATGCTAGAACGATTGGCTGGGCATGAATTTTACTGCTTTTTTGGATGGCTATTCCGGCTATAATCAAGTTCCCATCGCCGGAAAGGACCAAGACAAGACCACATTTACTTGTCATTTCGGTACATTCGCTTACCGTCGCATGCCCTTTGGATTATGCAATGCACCCGCTACTTTCCAGCGGTGTATGATGGGCATTTTTTCAGACATGGTGGAAAAATTCTTGGAGATTTTTATTGATGATTTTTCCATTTTTAGCGACTCCTTTGATGAGTGTTCGCAACATTTAGACGCAGTTCTTACCCGGTGTATGGATAAGAACCTCACTTTAAATCGGGAGAAATGCCACTTTATGGTACGAGAAGGTATTGTCTTAGGACATATCATCTCGCAAAATGGCATTGAGGTAGATAAAGCTAAGATTGAAGTCATTTCCAATCTTCCTCCTCCCAAGTGCGTCAAAGACATCCGAGCCTTCCTTGGCCATGCCGGTTTCTATAGACAGTTCATCAAGGATTTTAGCAAGATAGCTAGACCCTTGACTCTTTTGTTGGCTAAGGACACCACTTTTGATTTCGACTCAAGCTTTATGAAGGCATTCGAGTCTTTGAAAAACTCTCTTATTTCCGCTCCCATTCTTTCATCTTCTGACTGGACGCATCCATTTGAAATTATGTGTGATGCATCTGATTTCGCCATTGGTGCTGTCCTTGGGCAGCACATAAATAAAATGCCGCATGTAATTTATTACGCTAGCCGAACCTTAAACGAGGCCCAATTAAATTACACAACAACTGAAAAAGAATTCTTAGCTGTTGTGTTTGCACTAGAAAAGTTCATGCCCTATTTAATCGGCTTTCCAATCATCGTTTACACGGACCACTCAGCTCTTCGCCATCTTTTCGTGAAGAAGGATGCTAAATCTCCGCTGATACGTTGGATCCTCTTGCTACAAGAGTTTGACCTTATCATAAGAGACAAGAGAGGATGCGAAAACGTAGTCGCCGACCACCTTTCACGCCTTCGTTCTTCGCCTACACTTCAAATTCTTATAAAAGACGTTTTTCCATATGAGCAGCTCTTCACTGTGTCATGCGAACCTTGGTTCACAGATATCGTAAATTATTTGGCCACCGTACTGATACCAAACGAGTGGTCGAAACAGGACAGACTCAGATTTCTATCTCAAGTAAAACATTTTTACTGGGATGAGCCGTATCTATTCAAATACTGTCCCGACCAAATTATTCATCGGTGTGTCCCCGACAATGAGTTTAAGAGCGTGTTGTCATTCTGCCATGATCAAGCTTGTGGCGGGCATTTTAGCCCCAAAAAGACAACAGAAAAGATCTTGCAGTGTGGCTTCTACTGGCCACGACTTTTAAAGACGCATACGAATACTACAAGACATGCTCCCGTTGCCAACACTTGGGCCGGATATCTCGGAGAAATGAAATGCCGCTCCAACTAATTTTGGTTGTTGAAATTTTTGATGTCTGGGGGATAGACTTTATGGGACCATTTCCCAACTCTATTGGGAACATGTATATTTTACTCGCTGTTGACTATGTTTCAAAATGGATCGAGGCTATGCCCAGCCGAACTATTGACAACAAGGTTGTCGTTTGATTTATCAAAGAAAACATTTTTTCTCAGTTTGAGCATCCTCGCGCGATTATCAGTGATAATGGATCTCACTTTTGTAATAGGACTTTCGAGTCCTTAATGAGAAAATACTCCATTACTCACAAGCTGTCAACGCCCTATCATCCCCAAACTTGTGGGCAAGCCGAAATTTCGAATCTGCAGATTAAACAGATATTGGAGAAAACGGTTTCTAAAAACCGTAAAGATTGATCATCAAAACTTATTGATGCCCTTTGGGCATTCCGTACTGCCTATAAGACCGATCATGACATGTCTCCATATAGGCTTGTTTATGGAAAGGATTGCGACCTTCCAGTTGAAATAGAGCACAAGGCATTTTGGGCAATAAAAGAGTTGAATCTATCTTTGGGAGATACGGGCAGCAATAGAAAGCTGTAGTTGAACGAATTAGACGAGCTGCGGGATGAAGCCTATAAGAACGCAGTAGTTGTTAAAAACCGAACGAAGGTGTTCCACGGTAAACACCTTATGCGCAAAACTTTCAAACCTGGTCAACAGATTTTACTTTATGATACTCGGTTACATTTCCATCCCGGCAAGCTTAGATCTCGATGGAAAGGGCCATTCTTGATACGCACCGTATATCGGCACGGTGCGGTCGATCTAGAAGATCCAGAGGACGGTTCACTGTTTAAAGTGAACGGACATCGACTTAAACCGTTCGTCACTGCGGACCCTTCGGAGGAGCCCCTGTTTTTGCAGGAGCCGATCTACATTGACTAATCTTCATCCATTTACCCTTAAATTTCGATTATCTAGCCAAAACACAGTTTCAAACAAGTTTGGGGGTTTGTATCATTTGTAATTATATAAAACAAAATTAAAAAAATGAAAATAAAAAAATTTTGGGGTATTTTTGTAAATTTCCAGTTTTAATAAAATAAAAATAAAATTTTTATATATAAATAATTTCCTCTTTTTAAGAGGGGCTTTTTACAAATAACTAACACACTCCCCCTATAAATAAAACCCGACCCCTCTCTGTTTTTACCAAACTCTAATTTCATCTCTCTAAAAACTCTAGCCAACGCTCCAATTTCTGCAGAGAGATCCCTCTACGCCGCCGCCCTTCCGCCGCCAAACCCTGCATCTGGCCGCGCTTTCGCCGCTCCCTTGCTGCGTCGCCCTCTGAAATCTTCAGAGGTGGTTCGATCTCGAAACTCTTCTCTGTTAAATTACAAATTCTGCAATTTAATTCTCTGTGATGGCACCAAACATGCAATTAGAACGTGATTTCTCACAAATCTTTTCACACACAATTTACGGAAGTTATTTTCGTGATGAAATCATACGGGTGGGGGGTGGAAATTTTTAATTTATAATCATCCCAATGCTTACGCTCTTCCAGATCTAGTCACTTGTTTTTACGAGTGCATGGAGGAAGGCTGTCTTACACAATACGGTTTTATCAAACTACTTTGGGGCGATAGGGAGATAATTATAGACAAAGACTTCATCCATGAAGTCACTTTAATCCTTAGATTACCTGTTCATGACCAACAGCTTCAATTTGAAGATTACATGACCTTAATGGCTAGGACCCTTTTCACCAATGTTTTAACCGTGTGCCGGTGGGCGCAAAACAAAATTTTTGGTAGTTCACATGATACCACATTTTCACCACGTCTCTTCATATCGTGCACACCCTAATGACTAAGAACCCTAGATTTGATATGTGCACGATTTTGCTTTATTCAATTGGTGCTGGAAAAAGGGCCGCAAATTACCCATGCCCCATGTTAGGGACACAACTGTGTCGCTATTTCCTCCCTGTGGACGAATTTGAATTCTACATGGATGGAGGTATACCTATTAGGCCTCCCATTAAGGGCGTATCCACGTTCTATACCCGCTTGACTGATGTATGGTCATAAACGGAACCGGCTGGACATGTACCAGCCAGGACACCCAGCTCCAGCTCGACCGCGAGCGATGAAGAGCTCACCCCTGCTGCGTAAGCGCGCTTACTTCGAAGAAACAATAGGGGGATAGAAAGATTGCTTGAAATAATGACGCAGCATGAACAGCGTCTAACACAAGTAGAGCAGGGGATCAGAACCCTGCTAGCTAGAGAGGAGCGTTCCCGTTCACGCTCAAGGGGACGGCGAGGGCCTGAGCAGTGAGGGCACTGCTTTTGGTAAGTTTTGGGGAGGAGGTGGTTTGTAAATAGTTATCATTGTATTGCATATTTTAATTTTTGAATATTTTTTTCTTTTTTTCCTTTTGCATGTTTATTTCTGCATTGCATCTTTATAAAAAAAAATTATAAAAATTAAAAAATGAAAATTAAAACAAATATAAAAGAAAAAATCAAATAAAAATTGAAAAACTAAAAAGATAAAAAAAAATTTCAACTTGGCCATAATTGACTTAAGTTTGACAAGACGGTTAATTAGTTAGGAAAAACTAGATCCCAAAACTTAGTTAATTAAAAACCCTAAAAATAAGCTTTCTTAAAATTTAACGGTAGAAAATATATGTCCTTATAGTTTACTTAGAAATAGGCAAATTTTGAGTTCACTTCTTGGGCTAAGTCAAAATAAGGGAAGAGTATTGAAATTTTTATTGAAGTGAAGTGTGAAAAATAATTCCGAACCTTAAGTCTAAATTCTGAAAATATATACCCTACAACTTGCACAAACACGCACCTTGAAACTTGGAATAGTAGAGGATACCTTGAAATGTTCTTGTCTAAAATCCTTAGTATGAAGGAAAATAAAATTATAAGTGTGAATAAAGAGATATAAAAAATGAACACTGGTTTTGTAATTACTTAAGGCTGCGTAAAATAAAAAATATATAGCGAGGGTGCTTTATCACGTAGTGCCTTAGACCAACTTGTTTGGGAGTCACTGCTAAAGCCTTATGTATTACAAGACGAGGAATTACGCCTTAATGCGTAAACACATTTTATAATCGGTCGTTAGTATCTCAAGAAATATTAACGGTCGCATGAAGGATGTGTGAGCAATTTCATCTAAAACTCACCAACTAAAAGTACTTTGGACGATGGACAAGAGTATAATAGCTTGAATTGAATTTCCAAGTGTAGGGATGATACATACACACACGTAGGGGTATATGATTGGGGTTTGGATGGGAGATAGGAATGAACAATAGGACTTATATCTTCAGTGGAGATGATAAAAATTCCTAAGTTGAGATGGAACCTTAGAAAGAAAATTCAAAAGATACTAAAAGCTAAATAAATTTATAGAACATATACAATCTTAAGTTAAATGATAAGTGAGTATGAAAAATACGGGTTGATGATTTCTAAGTTGAAGATAATAGAATTTCTTGCTAGAACATCGAATTGAAGAATGAAAGTCAATAGGCCAAATTGATCGGATTTTGTAGGTAGTATCCGCTGAAAATCCTCAGGAGACAACACTCCTCCTACTAGGGACACCTAGATGTTTAACGTCTTGTTGCACGAGCTCAGTGCAATCGCGTTTCCCTGCGAAAGTGAGGTTAGGTTTTTTCGAGAATAAATTGGTTTTGCTCGGGACGAGCAAAAGATAAGTTTGGGGGTATTTGTTCATATCAGATTTTTGCATTATTATATTCCCCATTCTTAATCATATTGCAAATAAATAGGTGCTTTTGATTCATGTCTGCTAAATAGTTCCAGGATACAGGTTCTCGAAACAATACAGTGAAAATGGTGAAAAAACGCTACAAAAGTGAGACTACGACCAACAAATAGAAGAAATTTTTATGATGCCGCCTACAGTTTAAGGAACAAATGAAGATCAATGAACAGTTCGATTACACAAAGTACGAAGCAGCACAAGATTCAAGACTTCAACACGAAGCGAACGGTAAAAATCCACAACATTCTGCACTGTGAAAATGTGGAAGAAACTAGAAAAGATTCTGAAGAACCAAGTGAAGAAAATAGAAGGAAAAAGCAACATGAAGTAGCTCTGAAAAAATAAACTCAAGACCTCACCATATGGCCGCGGATCCACGGCCAAACAAGGCTTATGGCCGTAGTTCCGCGACCGTGTAGAGCCCGTGTCGGTGCGTGTCGGTGCGTGTCAGTGCATTGACCCGGTTTTCTTAGGGCAGTCTTGTTGTTTCAGATATGGATCAGATGTAAACCCTAGGGTCTCTCCTATCTATAAATAGGAAACCCTAAAGCCTAATTAGGCATGCCTCTTTTTAATTTTAGATTAAAATTTTCATTCCATTGTAATCGTCAAAGAGTGCATCAATAAAAGTAAGTTTTTATTCTGAATTTTCCTTATTTGCAATTTATATTCCTGCAATTTTTTATATCTGTCTTTTATTATCTGCACGTTAATTAGATAATTAAAAAGAAAAATTAAAAAATGAATTCCATCGTTAATTCCCTAATGAGTGAGTAGTTCCTTACTTGTTAGGGTTAGGATTGGGTAGGTTTGAGAGATGGAAATCTCTCACTCCTTTCTTGCCCTCATAACTTTATAAATTAGGACTCTATGTAAAACAACCACCCACCGCTCACTACGGCATCCTATCCTACGAGATAGCGGTGATTCCCTAGTTAGACCGGTAGTGGTTGATTTACATAGAGGTTAAGGATAAGAGTAAAGAAAGGACGTATAAGGACCAAAGGGACGATACTACGTTTCTTCCTAGTCGTGCTAATCCCCTTTGTTAACTATTACTTTAACACTTAAGTTCTTAATTAGGGCAAAGAAAGCGGTGAGTAGAATTAACTTTCCAAACTAACCTAATCCTAACCCTAGCAAGGTTTTAATCCAAATCAATTTCAATTTCAGTTTTTATTAAAATCAAAACCTACCACAAATAGGAATTGACTTGTTAGAACAATAAGAAAACACACGTTTTCCCTGTGTACCGACCCGTACTCAACCGGCTAGCTACCAAGAAACACCGTCTTGATTGCGGTATATTCTATTCCCTGATTTCAAAATGCACACGCAAATCTCTATCAATCAACACCCTCGGAGCCTATTTCAGCGATCGTTTATGCAGATGCACCTCCGATAAACTACATTGTGGAGGAGGTCAACTGGACTTCAGAAGGTCTCCTTCGGCCTTCTATTGCCGCAGTACCCGTGCAGCCGCCGGTGGCTTTGGACATCCTAAGGCGGCGCATATGTTAGGGCGAGTCGCGCCCTTGGGGACAGCCATACAATGTAGGACTAACTCCCCGTTACCCAGCCGGGTATTTGCAGTGGGCTCGGTATATTTTATCTGTGAAGAAATCACAGTTGCTGAAGCTCGGATTGTATCCCACCGTTTACGCTTCTTTGTTTCAATATTCCACACCTCCTACATAGTGGGTTAGGGCATTTCTTGAACAGTGGAACATTCCGACCCACACCTTCCTCCTATCAGATCGAGAAGTCTCCATTTCTTTGGAGGAGCTTGCAGAGGTCTCCGGTTTACCCGTTAGGGGGGAACATTATGAGGAATTGCTTCCCCCGGATGAGTATGTTTCGCTACCAAATCAATGGTAATGGGTCTTACTCCTGAGAACGCTATTCAACACCAATTTCCGAGCTTGATAAAGTTGTTGAATATGTATGAGAACCTCTCTCTTGCATCTGAAGGTCGTGGAGTTAATTTTACGGCTCTTATCGCCGATTTTCTTCGCCCAGAAGTTTTGAAGGAAGAAGTCGAGAAATTCGCTAGTCTTGATGACCCCTTTGGTTTAGGTTTGGGCAACCTGCCGGTGGCGGAGGCGGATCAGAAGAGCTTCTTTCTACCCGATACCCCGGTCATCCATTTTGCAGAGCTGCCGGCTCCTGCGATTGACGGAGAAACGTTCTTTTTCGGGTTCCTTGGGTTATGGCTGAGTTGGTTCGCGCTTCCCATGCACCCTCGCCTTATGAGGCCGTCTGTCTTCTATCCTGTGCATCGGATGGTTGCTGGGATACAAGTAGCTGTGGGGATCACTGGGTTAGCCCATATGTATCATAGCCTTAGCTTGGCAGCTGATACCACTGAGCAAGGGGTGCAGTCGATAAATTTACCGATGCATTATTTTACGTCATGGCTCGAGTTGCACGTGCTAGGCGTCATTGGCATCTACAAGAGGCCGGGTTTTTATGACAGGTGCAGGTTCCCTCGGATCATGTGACTGGTCGGTGCTTCTATCGTGACTCCGACGCAACGGGAAGCTAGAGGCTTGCTTCTTCGCCCACGCATGGTTGGAGCTGGCATGTCCTTTACTCATAAAGTTTTGACCGTCGGCCAAGAGTCGGGGAAGATTGTGCTGCCACTGCAGGATATATTTAATGATGGGGCCTCCGTCTTGAATGTTCGGGAGATTCTTCATCTGTACTCTATCTGGCCGGGCTTTCTCGTATTTAAGATGAATGACTCGGCTTTATTTATGAGGTATAACCCACATCGCTTCGCCCAGCAGTTAGGTTACAATCAGGGCATCCCACTCGAGGCTTTCTTGGTAGAACTGGCTGCCACTGAAGAGGGTACTCAGAGCGCACTACATCATTTTATGCGCCTGAACACAGGGTCTAACTTCTTCATCAGCGAACCGAGTTGTGTTCCGCAAGCCCTGAATGTGTATGTGGCATGGTACCAACATTCGATGGGTGCCGTCATTAGGGAGGAAAAGCGATTGCTACTTGATCGCAAGGGCGCAGTGCCGACTGGTGATCGAAATATACCTCTGAAGCGACGGAACATTGTTCATCCTCCTTTGAGAGACGTCATTGCAGTTGATCCCCCACACGTGCTAAGCCCTACGCACGGTTTTCCCCCATCCAGCGTGCCTGAAAAAGAGGTGGCTTCCGCATCCCCCAAGTCGGATGTAGGAAAAGAAATTGGAACTCATCGTTCAAAGGTGCCTACTAAATGCAAACTCGTGTTATCGGCCACCAGCGCTCGTCCTCAGAAGAAAAGGAAACAAGTGCTTTCTTTGGACACCATATTAGGCTCGACGCACCTTGCTCCATCTAGCGAAGGCTTTAGCGAATATGGGACCAATGAGGGTTTATTCGGGACGCTCGATGATACCGATTTGGAGGCCGCCATCGAACCTTCCAAACAGTCAGCCATCCTCGAAAAAGAACTGGCCGCCCTTGCGCAGTCAGGTATACTTCTCCCTTATCTCTACGCTGTTTATTTAACTCTTCTTTTTATCATGCTTTGACTGATGCCCGCTGCTTCAATAGGCGCGTCTACAGAAGAAGCCATTCCTACTTCGCTTAAAACCTTCGGAGAGGAGGAAAGGCTTCACGCCTCATTGCCAACAGAGGCTTCACTTGAACGACCGATGATGGATACCATAACGGTTCCGGAGGTAAAACCCGGCTCTGATGATAATGTCCCCTTGGCGGAGGTCCTGAAGAAGTATTTCCTCTCTGTCAAAACCGCGAAGCAGGTCAGAAAGAGGGCGGCAAGAGGAAGGAAGCGAGCTTCTACGGTCACTAGCTCTGGGCCAAAGGAGGGGAAGAAGACCGTTACTAATCCGCCAGAAGACAGTCATCTTTTTCCTGGTTCATCTGCCGAGGAAGCCGCACAATTGGCTGAGGCTATAAGACACTCACAGGATGAATCCGAGAATGTAAGGATCCAGAAGAGGCCTTATCCTGCCGTCATCTTTTACGCTCCATCGATACGGCGGATATTCATAGGTCTTTTGGAAGAAGGGGGCGAGAGAGCTATTAAGCAGGCTGTTTCAGCCAACGATGAAGATGCACTTTCGTTGTGGACTAGTGGCCACGATGTTAGTTATATGTATGCCCTAGAAGCCATTACTATACATACGTTGTATATTGTAGTGGATGATTGGACATATATAGGGAGGACTTTCTTGCTCGGCATGATAGTATGCTATCGGGTTACTCTTTATCTTAACATGTACTCTGATTGTCTCTATGTTACATGTTGATAAAGCCCTTAGGATGAGTACTTGACTACCAGGACTATGATGCAGATCATACTAGTGGGGACAGTGTAGTCGCTAAGTACATCCTTCAAATATTCCTAGTCGTGGGAGTACTGAGACAGGGCATCGATACTCCAGAGTAGACTAGTGTATGCGCTTCTTGGCCCATATGATGGGCGATGGATGATCCCATATCCATTATGCTTGACATTAGAGAAGGTATACGGGTGCTCAGTAGAGACAGGGTACACTGGACAGACTTGCCGAGAACTCCCAGATGGTATTATACCTCAGGTCAGATGGCAGTTCTCTGGTGACACTGGTACAGGTTAGTCTGTAGACCCGAGATCGTCATAGAGTCTTGTGTGATTCCCACTGTGCTTTGATTTCCATCATACCACGTCCAAGAGGGCGTGCAAAACGGTAGCTTTTGGGTACAGTCCCGAATCACATGGAGGTAATGAGCGATAGGAGGGGTTTCGTCTCTCCCGGCATAGGGAGTTGATGTTGTGCTGTGTTCGATTGGCTATAACTAGAAATCCCTGGCCAGGGTTGCTGAGATTTACTGGTAAGTGTTATCAGTAGTTTCTCGAATAGTTATGGACCTCATATCGACACGACTTATCAAGCTACTGGGGTCTGACGTTTACCGCCCCTAGGCGAGATATGCGACATATCAGACGAAGAGACCGGACTTTACGGGAGTGTTACTGATTGGATTCACAGGAGAATGTGCAGGCTTGCTTGTTGATCTTCTGATCGCTCAATAGCTGGGTGGCTGTTACGTTTAGCTGACCGCTTGCAGCTTGTGGGTGTTTGATATGATCATCACCTACTGCCGGCATATTGACAATTCTTAAGAGTCCTACACAGAGGTTTTGTGGCTCAGGAAAAACGGAGTAGGAGCACATATGTGATATGTGCGGGACCGAGAATAATACGTGTATGCGATACTGTATTAGATTCTCGCGATATGAGATAACGACCGTGTGTATGTGATATAGCCGGGTCATCGGATCAAGTGTTTATTCGATGAATCGATACAGATTATATTAGTCGGTTATTTATAAAATAGCTGGATAATTGGATCAAGTGTTGATTCGATAATGTAATATATAATTATATATGTGATATATTAAGTTACATTAACTAATATAAGCTCACTTAAAGATTCTTTTTCTCACTTGGATAATACATTGATATATATATATGATATATATTAAATGTATTATTTTATTTTGTTACAAAATATATTATATATGTGATATATAATATTGTAACAAGTTAAGGTTACAAATGCAACATGTTTTATGGAGTTTAAACATGGTTAGGGTTTGGATTAGGGTTAAGCTTTCTTGAAGCTTCTAGAAGCTTTGGTTTTGTTTTTAAGCAAAGATATTTTGTAAAGATATTTTGTTGATATTTCTTAACCGAAACCAAACCCTTTACCATAGTAAATTATCATCATTGGTTAAGTCTTCATTCTTAACCCATGGTTGCATTTCCAACCTCACCCAAGTTTTCATTATTCAGCACAAAGTAATTTCTTCTTCTTCTTCCTTTGAGAAAAGCTTTCTAGCTTTTTCACATGTGATGATTTTGAGTGAGATAAAGAAAACAAATGAGAGTTAAATTCCTACTTCATCATCCTCATCTATTCTAGCCACTTAGATTAGGGTGTTTGCTTTGCTAATACTTGAATAGTGAAGCAAAAACTTGGGCTTGAGTTTCTTCAAGGTAGATCATCTTTGTTATTGAAGATCGGAAGCAAGCTTGCATCTTTCTCTTCATGGAGCCTCTCTAGAGTCCGGGTACTTGATGATCGCAGCGAAGGGACCTCAACACGGAGCTTTAGAAGTGAAGGAACGGACTACAAAGGTTGTAATCCCGAACTCTTAGAAGTAAAGTTGTTTACTTGCTCCTTGTTTCGCCTAATCTCTAGTCTAAGATCTTGGTTAGGGTTGTTCGGCACATGAAAAATTTTGATTTTGGCATGGTTGATGCCTTGTAGAACCTTATTCTAGTGTCTAGTAACCCTACAGTGGTATCAGAGCTAAGCTAGAGTTTTAGGCGAAGTCTAGACGAAATTTAAAGTCCGATCGAACCCTGAAACGTCGCAATACACCCCCTCTCTGGAAATTTTTTAAAATGTTGATTTTTTCTGTATTAAAAATACTCAGAAAATTAAGCAGGGAATTCTAAGGATTGCTGTGAAAAATGAACCACTAATCCCCTTAAGTCGCCGCGGAACCGCGGCAATACCATGCCTTGCACGGCGGTTACGCGGCCGAACTTAGGTATTAGGGTTAGATTTTCACAGTAACATCCATAGGTATTTCTACATGCTTCTGTGAATTTTTAATATTACTCAAGTGTTGAGTTTTCTGGAGATCTTTTGGGAATTCGTTGATTCGATCGGAAAGTTTGACTTCGTTTAAGTTTTTTCGGGTAATTTAGAACGTGTTAAAAAGTTCGAACGGATATCAATAACTCACTTTTTTCCCTGTCGGAAAATTTCCAAGTGTTGGATTTTTCCTTAGTTAAAGAACGTTCTTAGTCGTGCAAATAACACGGTGGACCCTCTAGAAGAACACAAACCTTAACTCGATTATGTGACCGTCTGAACCGCCTCTAAACCTTAGGGTTTGTGGCAGTACGTCGTTTCCACATGTGAGGCGTTGGTTTGACCCTTCTACGGCTGGACCATTGGTACTGTGGCATGTGATCGATACTTTTAAATTAAGTTCAAGTGTTGAGCAAAAAGGGAAATTTTGGGTGTTTGGTTATTCGATTGGAAAGTTTAACATTGTCTATTTATCTGGAATGTGATACAATATTTGGAATGCACAAGTAGTTATAAGATAACTAATTTGAATGTTATAAATCTAGAAGTTTAGTCTCAATTGATCGGTTGCCACGGTATTTTGATGTGACCAAAAGTCCGTCGCAATCACATAGCGTACGCGGATACTCTCCTGGTAAACTTAATAGATAGCCACGCCCCATATCCCCGACCAAGTGACTGTAGGAGAACCCCGTCGCCAAAAGCATCCGTTCGGGTGCTCGCGGCAGCGGTGTTCCGCCTTAGTGCACTTCGTCGACGGCATCCGGGGGTGCGGCCGTCTACTAAAGTTTGCGACGAGTATTCGATCAGGATGTCGGGAATCTTATTGAATTGCCCGACTTGATATTGAAAAGAGTTTTCGATATTGAGACTAAAATGCGGGGTTTATAATTGTTAGGCATGCGATGTCTAAGGAGTTCATTTAGTTAGGCATGCGATGTCTAAGGAATTCATTTAGTTAGGCATGCGATGTCTAAGAAGATTGCGGATTCCAACTGTTGTAGTTTTACACTTTCTTTTCTGTGACCGTAAGCGTAGTATGTGGTGTATCGCCGGCTTTGTTGCTATACATCAACGATAATCGGGATATGCATGCTTGCTTACGTTGATGATATGAGATATTATGTGTTGCTGTGATATGTTATATTGGATCGTCGCGTTTTGAATAGCCAGGGGTTTTATGTGAGATGATGGTTTTTATTTTCATTCATGTAAAATTCATTGTTATGTAATATTCTTTTATTGGGGCACTTCCGGGCTGAGTATGATGACACCATTGTATATTATTTACTTTTCCGCATTAAGTAGATCCAAGGCGGGGAGCACAAGTAACCGGGTTCTAGGGTCCAGTAGGAGACCATCTCGAGGAGTCGAGACTGGGTCTCCTAACCCCAGAATTGGCAGTGTTGCTTGCCGCTCTCGTGGGGGTCTAGGAATGTGGGTTTGGCTATTCATCGCGACCGTGGAATCCGCGTTTTATACAGGCTCGCATAAAACACGGAAATCCTAGTATATCCAATATTTCATATGTTATCTTCTGCTGCAATATTCTGTGATGAGATCATATTACTGCCTGAGACAAATGTTTATATTATATATATGAGATATATATTATATTGCTGATTTCGTTTCAAATGTGATGCTTGTGAAGCATAATAAAATGGGACTTCATTAATGAGATTAATGAAACTAATAGAAACCTAAAGATGTTGTAGAAACTTGTCTCAAAAACTGGTAGCTCTAGTTCTTGCTTTGCATAGCGGTATTCCTTGTAGAATATCCTGCACCTTTTTCGTTAAGGAAAGAGCCGAGATCCTTTCACCGGGAGTAACCTCTTTAGCGAAACTAGGAGATGCTACAAACTCGGTTTGTCTTTTGATTGTTTTTATAGTTTTTGCTTTGCATAGTGATATTTGTGAAATATCCTGCACCTTATTCGATGAGGAAAGAGCCAAGATCCCTTCACCGGGAGTAACCTCTTTAGCAAAACTAGAAAAGGCCTAAAAAACATTCCATTTAAAATCACTCGATTCTACAACGATATCAAGTTCATTACTCAAAGGGTTTTCTTAAAAACCCGTCGTAGCCCTCCGTCATTTCAGATAAGTACTAGTTAGTATTCGTGCTACGTTTGTTGACTATGTTAAGGCGTAGTGTGCGGTAGCTGATTAGTGCTTATCTGTATAGGCATATGATGCGATTGGATTAGGGTAGTCGTGCGACTTTGTTGACTATGTTAAGGGTCGTGCGGGTGGGTTTAATTCAATCGGGAAATGATGGGTTGAACTTGACTAGCACTTATGATTTGTTGACTATGTTAAGGTCATATAGCTGCTAGGGGCAAAATATTATTAGGAATTTCAAGAGTTGAAATTTGCAATGAGATTGCATACTTCCTATGAGATAGTTGGATCCCGATACCCGCTGCGGGTAAGAGTTACTCCTGGGAGAGTTTTACACATTATAATTAGCCGATCAAGTAGGTGTCTAGAAAGGTGTCAACGGGATTATGCCTCTGGGAAAACGAGGTTTATTTTAATTAGGTCCGTGCGAAAGCACGGGGAACCTCCCTCAAAGTACCGGCACTGGCCTGGCTGAAAAATTGGCGAACTTGTAGCGTGTAATTAATCCCGGCTAGTCTTTCCTTTTAGGGTTTGAAGGAAGATTTGACTAAAACAGTGGGAGACATCCTGATTAGATATATTAATAACCAATCTAATCTTGCAAGAGCATACGCTGAGTGTTTTCTTCTATCTCTCTCCAGGTAGCGACCATGTCACGCCTTAATCAAGATAATAATACAGATGTATTGACCGAACCCGCTCGTTATACTGTGCTAGGGAACGTTGGTCCTGCTCCAACTTATAATTGTTATAAGACAGAGCAGGAAATAGGGGATTACCAGAATTCCCATGACGCCCAAACGAAAAAAGTGCATGCTGATGCATCTTCTTCGGGTGTGTTCATTACCAAGAACTGTTTCTCAATATCCTTTATGTTCTGAGTATGAGATACCGGATCAGGATCCCGCAAATGTAATTTGTTACATGGGCTACGGAGAGCTAGAGAACTGAGAATGGGTGATAAGTTTCAAGAGTTGGAAATGATGAAAGTGTTGCAGCCAAGTCTGTTGGCAGTTATCACCCTGTATTATAAGAATACATTGATTCTGAACGGATGTTATTAGATACCGAACCTAATATAAAACATCATATCAGTCTCTTTATTAGTAAAGAAGGATATAATTTTGTATTGTTGGATAATATTTTAAACATTTCCTATATCAGGAGTTGATCGGTTCAAGCACGTTATCTAAAAGCATAGACGTTCTAAATCAAACCACAGTTCTTAACGTACATAACACACATAAGAGGAAGAGTTCAGAAATGAACGAATCCTTCTTGAGGCATTGTAGACTAGGTCATATCAATGCGACCCGACTAGCTGAAGTTATATTTAGATGCATATTTAAATTAGTTTGAATTTACATCTTGTGAAACTTGCCGGTCATGTCACAGAGACATGATGACCACAGCTTCGTTTATTGGAAATAGAGAAAGAGTTAATGAACTCTTGGGATTGATACATGCTGATGTATGAAAGTCCTCTGTCTACATATGCCAGGACCGATTCTTTGTACTTCATTACATTCACTGATAATCTCTCAAGATTCAGACATATGTTCCTGTTGAAACACAAGTCCGAAACTTTTGAGATAATCACAGAATATAAGTTAGAAGTAGAGAACCAAAAACTGGGTATAAGTATTATATCCTTTGATGTGATCAAGGAGGAGAATACTTGAGTATGGAATTCCTGGACTATTCTAAAGGAGAATGAGATTCTCTCTCAGCATTACTCCTCCGAATACACCACAGCACGTCGGTGTATCGGGGCGGAACAATCACACCCTATGTGATATGGTGTGCTCTATGATGAGTACTACTGAGTAGCCTATTTTCTCTTGGGGTTATGCACTAGAGAAGTTGCATACCTAATGAATAGGGTTCCAACCAAATCAGATGCCTACCACTCCATATGTGATATGGTATTGGAAGAGCCCATCTCTTAAGGAAGTTAAGATTTGGGTTGTCCGGCCTATGTCTAAAAGAAAAATCCATACAAGCTCGAGGGAAGGTCAATTCTGTGGAAGTTTGTTAGATATCCCAAGCATTCGCAAGGGAATATCTTCTACCACACCGAGGAACAAAAGTTGTTTTATTTCTCGGCATACCACTTTTTGAGAAAAAGGTAATTTCTTGTTAGTTATATGTATGCCCTAGAGGCCATTACTGTACATTGGATGTATATTGTAGTGGATGCTGGGACATATATAGGTAGGACTTTCTTGCTCGACATGATAGTACGCTATCTGGTTACTCTTTATTTTAACATGTATACTTTCTGTCTCTCTATTACATGTTGATAAATCCCTTAGGATGTGTACTCGACTTCCAGGACTATGATGTGGATCATACTAGTGGGGCCTGGGTAGTCCATGAGTACATCCTTCAATGTTCCTAGTCGTGGGAATATCGAGACGGGGCATCGATATTCCAGAGTAGACTAGCGTATATCTTCTCGACCCATGTGATGGGCGATGGATGATCCCATATCCATTGGTGTTTGACATCAGAGATGGTATGCGGGTGCTCAGTGGAGACTGGGTACACTGAACGGACTCGCCGAGAACTCCCAGATGGTATTATACCTCACGTCAGATGGCAGTTCTCTGGTGACACTGGTACAGCTTAGTCTGTTGACCCGAGATCGTCATAGAATCTTGTGTGTCTCCCACTGTGCTTTGATTTCTACCCTACCACGGCTCTACTGAGGCGTGCAAACAGGTGGTTTTTGGGTACAGTCCCGATTCACATGGAGGCAATGAGCGATAGGAGGGGATTCGTCTCTCCCGGTATTGGGGGTTGATGTTGTGCTATGCTCGACTGGCCATAACAGGAAATCCCTGACCAGGGTTGCAGTGATATACTGGTAAGAGTTATCAGTAGTTTCACGATTGTTATGGACCTTATATCGGCATGACTTATCAAGCTATTGGGGTCTGACGTTTACCACCCCTAGGCGAGATATGCGACATATCAGACGAACAAACCGGACTGTACGGTAAGTGTTACTGGTTGGATTCACAGTAGTGTGAGCGGGCTTGCTCGTCGATCTTCTGATCGTTCAATACCCGGGTGGCCATTACGTTTAGCAGACCGCTTGTGGCTTGTGGGTGTTTGATATGATCATCACCTACTGCCGGCGTATTGACGAGTCTTTAGAGTCCTACACAGATGTTTCCTGGCTCAAGCGAAACGAAATAGGAGCGCATATGAGATATGTGCGGGACCGAGAATAATGCGTGTATGTGATACCGTATTCTATTCTCGCGATGAATGTATCGATTGGTTGTATACGATATAATCTAGTTATCGAATCGAGGATTGATTCGATAAGCCGATACATTGGATATTAGTCGGTCATATGCGATATGACCGGATCGTTAAATCAAGTGTTGATTTAATGATTTAATGTATAATTATATATATTTGATATATTACTTTGCATTAACTAATATTGGTTCACTTAAGATCGATTTTCTCACTTGATGTGCACATTGTGTATATGATATATTTTTGTGCACTTGATTGTATCATGTTTGATGATACATGCATGTTTGGGTGTATGTTTAGTTTAAACCATGTTTAAGTGAATGGTTATGGTTTTGTTTATTTACTTATTCATTTATTTATTTATTCATTAATTCATTTTTGGGCAAAAATGAAATGGTGGCTTAGTTTGTTTTGTTGTTGAAGCTTCATGAAGCTTTGAATAAGTCTACCATTTTGTCTTTTGCCTTAACCCTAACCATTCACCTAACCCTAGTTTATTGTCTACACTAAACCATGGTTGCAAATATGATAAGTATCATTTTATTTTCTTTTTTCAAAAAGACTTAATATATTATTTTTCTTCTTCTTCTTCTTCTTCAACAAGAAGAAAGCTTGCTACCATCAATGGCAACATGAGAAAAAGAGTGAGAAATCCAATTCTAAAGTGTACCCACTTCCTATTTCTTCATCCTCTACCACTTGCCAAGTAGTATAGGGTGTTTTCTTCACAAGTTTCATGACTTGGTGAAGTTGGAGCTTGATCTTGAGTTGCCTCGACGTAGATCATCTTCGGCATCGAAGTCGACGACCTAGCCTGATCATTTCTTCGACGAAACCTTCGCCAGAGTCCGGATTCCGATAGGTACAGCGGAGGGACGTCATCACGGAGCCTAGGAAGTGGAGGACCGGATCTACAAAGGTTGTAGTCACTTTCCTTTAGCAATAAAGTTGTTTACTTGCTTGCATCGCCTTATCATCTAGTTAACGATCCGTATTAGGGTTTGTAGGCACATGAAGAATTTTGAATTGGGCATGTTTGACCTGTTGTGAGACCTCATTAGTGTGCCTAGGAACCCTACAGTGGTATCGGAGCCTAGCTAGAGCCTTAGGCGATGCGTAGACGGAGTTAGAAGTCCGATCGAACCGAAACCCTAATGCCAAATTGCTCTCTGTACATTTTTTGAAATCGGGGATTTTTGAGAATTAAAAATATACAGAAAAATCAGCAGGAGTTTCTATGAATTACTGTGAAGCACGTGCGCGTGATTCAATCAAAGCACGGCGGAACCGCGGCATTAGCATGGCGAATGCGGCGGTTCCGCGGCCATTTAGTCTCCTATTTCATTTAATTTTACACAGTAATTCCTATTTTGTAGTGCTGGTTTTCCTGGGAATTTTTAATCTAAACTCAAGAGTTGAGTTTTCTGGGTTGTATTAGGAGTTCGGAGATTCGATCAGACTGTCTAATTTTGTCTGTGTTTTTTCCGGGTAATTTTAGAATATGTTAAAAGTTCGACCAGATATAAATACCCACTTTTTCCCCTGCCGGGAAATTTCCAATTGTTGGACTTTTCCATAGTTTAATGACGTTCTAAGTAGTGCAAGTAATGCGATGGTCCCTCTAGAAGACAACAAACCTTAACTCGATTATGTGACCGTCTTGAACTGCCCTTTGAACCCTAGGGTTTGGGGCAGTACGGCGTGCCACATGTGAGGCGTTGGCTTGACCCTTTTACGGCTGGACCATTGGTACTGAGGCACGAAATGAATGTTTTTAAACTTATTTAATGTGTTGAGCTGTTTCGGGAAAACTTGGGTGTTCGATTGTTCGATCGGAAAGTTTAACATTTTCTATTTACCCGGAATTTGATACAACATTTGGAATTCACAAGTAGTTATGAGATAACTGAATGAATGTTATAAACATAGCAGTTTAGTCTCACTTGATCGGTTGCCACGGAATTTTGATGTGATCAAAAGTCCGTCGCAATCACGTAGCGTACGCGGATACTCGCCGGGTAAACTTAATAGACAGCCTCACCCCATAGCCCCGACCAAGTGACTGTAGGAGAACCCCGTCGCCGAAAGCATCCGTTCGGGTGCTCGCGGCAGCAGTGTTCCGCCTTGGTGCACTTCGTCGACAGCGTCGGGGGTGCAGCCGCCTACTAAAGTTTGCGACGAGCATTCGATCAGGATGTCGGGAATCTTGTTGAATTGCCCGACTTGATATTGAAAAGAGTTTTCGATAATGAGACTAAAATGCGGGGTTTATAATTGTTAGGCATGTGATGTCTAAGGAATTCATTTGATTAGGCATGCGATGTCTAAAGTGGTTGTGGATTCCAACTGTTGTAGTTTTACACTTTAATTTCTGTGACCGTAAGTGTAATTTGTGATATCGCCGGTTTCGTTGCTATATGTCAACGACAATTGGGATGCGCATATTTACTTACGTTGATGACATGTGATGTTATGTGTTGCTGGATATGTTATATTGGATCGTCGTGTTTGAATGGCCGGGTTTTTTTTATGTGAGATGAGTGTTTTTCATTTTTCATTCTTGTAAAAACTTGTATGTAATATTCTTTTATTGGGGCACTTTCAGGTTGCGGAAGATGTCACCTTTTGTATATTATTTACTTTTCCGCACTAGGATAGACCCAAGGAGGAGGGCACAAGTAACCGGGTTCTGGTGTCCAGTGGGAGACCAACTCGAGGAGTCGAGTCCGGGTCTCCTAACTCTAGAATTGGTAGGGTTGCTTGCCGCTCTTGTAGGGGTCTAAGGGTGTGGGTTTGGCTATTCATCACGACCGTGGAATCCGTGTTTTATACTGGCTCGTATTGAAAACACGAACGTCCTAGTATATCCAATATTTCATATATGATTCTTCTGCTGCGATATCTGTGATGTGATCATGTGATTTGTTCAGATAGATATAGTATATAGTATATATGATATATTATATAGACGTTGCTTATGTTTTACACCCGCGCTAGCCCTGCCTCGTTCTGGCGTTAGTTACCTAACCTAACGGTGCAGACGGGACATCGAGGCGAATGCGGATGACATAAGCGTACGTTATATTTATCTGTGATGTTTAGGTGGACTTAAATGATGGGATATTCATTAATGAGATTAATGAAAGAAAATAAACCTAATTGATGTTGTGGAATCGAATTTCAAAAATAAAACAGGTAGCTACAGTTCTTGCTTTGCATCGCGGTGTTCATTGTAGAACATCCTGCACCTTATTCGATGAGGAAAGGACCGACATCCCTTCACCGGGAGTGACTCCTTTAGCAATAACTGGCAGATGCTACACACTCGGTTTTTCTTTTGATTGCTTCTATAGTTTCTGCTTTGCACAGTGATATATATGATATATCCCACACCTCATTCGACGAGGAAAGGGCCGACGATCCCTTCACCGGGAGTGACCCCTTTAGCAAAACTAGAAAAGCCTCAAAAACATTCCATTTAAAAACCATTTGATTCCGCAACGAGATCAAGTTCAAAGCGTTAAAGGTTTTCTTAAAAACCATTCGCAACCCTCCGTCATTTTAGGAAGTAGAGTACTTAGTATTCGTGCTGTGTTTGTTGACCATAGTCAAAGCATAGTGTACGGTAGCTAAGTGATGTCTTCCTACACCGCAAATGATGCGATTAGTTAGGACAGTCGCGCGACTTTGTTGACCTTAGTTAAGGGTCATGTGGGTGGGTCTAATTAATCACGAAATGACGGGTAAAACTTGACTAGTACTTATGATTTGTTGACCATAGTTAAGGTCATAAGTGCTGGGGGTAAAAATCTTTATCGGGAGTTTCAAGTATTGAAATTTGCAATGAGATTGCATACCTTCTATGTGATAGTTGGATCCCGATACCCACTGCGAGTAATTGTTACTCCTGGGAGAGTTTTGCACTTTGCAATTAGCCGATCAAGTAGGTGTCTAGAAAGGTGTCAATGTGGTTACGCCTCTAGAAAACGAGGTTTACTGTAATTAGGTCCATGCGAAAGCACGGGGAACCTCCCTCAAAGTACCGACACTGGCCTGGCTGAAAGATTGGCGAACTTGTATAGTGTAACTAATCCTGGCTAGTCTTTCCTTTTAGGGTTTGAAGGAAGATTTGATAAAAACAGTGGGAGCCATCCTGATTAGATAAAATAAATAACCAATCTAATCTTGCAAGAGCGCACGCAGAGTGTTTTCTTCTCTCTCTCTCTCCAGGTAGCGACCATATCACGCCTTAATCAAGATAATAATATGGATGTATTGACCGAACCCGCTTGTTATACTGAGATGGGGAACGTTGGTCCCGCTCCAACTTATAATTGTTATAAGACAGAGCAGGAAATAGGGGAATACCAGAATTCCTATGCCGCCCAAACGAAGAAAGTGCATATGATGCATCTCCTTCGGGTGTGTTCATTACATAGAACTGTTTCTCAGTATCCTCTGCATCCTAGGTATTTGATACGGGATCAGGATCCCAGATATATAATCTGTTACATAGGGCTACAGAAAGATAGAAAACTGAGAACGGGTGATAAGTTTCATGAGACAGAAAACGGGGCAAATGTTGCAGCCAAGTCTGTTGGTCGCTGTCACCCTGTATTACAAATACATTGATTCTGAACAAATGCTATTAGATACCGAACCTGATATATAAAATCATATCAGTCTCTTTATTTATTAAAGAAATGATAAAATTTTGTATTGTTGGATAATATTTTGAACGTTTCCTATATCAAAAGTTGATCGATTCAGGCACGTTATATAAAAGCATTGACGTTCTAAATCAAACTACAGTTCCTAGTATACAGAACACACACAAGAGGAAGAGTTCAGATATGAACGAATCATTCTTGAGGCATTGTAGACTAAGTCATATCAATGCGAACCGACTGGCTGAAGTTACATTTTATATGCATATTTAAATCAGTTTGAATTTACATCTTGTGAAACTTGCCAGTCATGTCACAAAGATAAGATGACCATAGCTCTGTTTATTGGAAACAAAGAAAGAGTTAGTAAACTCTTGGGACTGATACATGATGATGTATGTAAGGTCCCCTGTCTACACATGCCAGGACCAGTTCTTTGTACTTCACTACATTCTCTGATAATCTCTCAAGATTCAGTCATATGTTCATGTTGAAACATAAGTCCGAACCTTTTGAGATATTCACAGAATATAAGTTAGAAGCAGAGAACCAAAATACGGCTATAAGTATTATGTCCTATGATAAGATCAGGGAGGAGAATACTTGTGCATGACATTCCTGGACTATTCTAAAGGAGAATGAAATTCTCTCTCAGTGTTACTCCTTTGAATGCACCACAGCACATCGGTGTATTGAGGCGGAGCAATCGCACCATATTAGATATGGTGTGCTCTATGATAAGTACTACTGAGTTACCTATTTCATTTTGGGGTTGTGCACTTGAGAAGCTGCATACCTATTGAATTAGGTTCGAATCAGATCACTGCCTACTACTCCATATAAGATATGGTATGGGAAGAGCCTATCTCTTAAGTAAGTTAAGATTTGGGATTGTCCGGCCTATGTCAAAAGCAAAATCCGGACAAGATCGAGGCAAGGTCAGTTCTGTAGAACTGGAAAGGTTCCAGCTATACAAACTGCAGCTGATGATTTGACAGAACCAAAGGATTCAATAGTTCCCAACGAACCTCAGCCTCTCCGCCGATCTGGTAGGGTTTCTCATCCGCCTGAGAGATACTTCGGTTTCTCTATGACAGTGGGAGCGAGGATTGCATCATGAGATGATGGCCTAACTAGTTTCGAGCAGGCTATCAAGAGTAGGGAATCTGTAAGAATGGCTGGGTGCTTAGCGATCTGAGATGGAATCCATATACACCAACAAAGTATGGACTTTGTTTGCTATATCTGAAGGGTTAAATCCCCATCAGGAGCAAGTATATCTTGAGAAGATTACTTGGTGTAGATGGAAAAGTTGAGACTTTCAAAGCTAGACTTGTTAAAGGTTTTAGTCATCAACCAGGTGTGGATAATGATGAAACCTTTTCTAGGAACTATGCTTAAGTCCATCCTGATCCTACTTGCCATTGCTACATACCATGACTACGATATTTGGTGGTTGGGTGCCATGACTACTTTTCTAAAAAATGATTTAGAAGAGAACGTCTGTAAGAACACAGTCAGAGGGCTTCGTAAACAGTGGGAGCAGCGGAAACGTATGCAAGTTGCTTTACATAATAAAGCAGGCATCGCGGAGTTGGAACGTCTGTTTTGATGTGATAGTCAAAGTGTTTGACTTCATCAAAATAGTAGATGAACCTTGTATATACAAAGCGGTAGTAGAGAGTAAGGTAGTCATCCTCGTATTGTACGTGGACAACATACTCTTGATAGGAAAAGAGTTTCCTATACTACGATCGGTCGATCTCCTCTTGTCACATGGATTCTCCAATAGGATAAAGGTGATACCTCCTCGATCCTGGGGAGAATCATTGGAAAAGTTCCAGGGTGATAAGGACGACTGAATGTCAGTCGCAGGTATTGTCTTTACCCTCGGTAAAAGGATGGTATGTTGGAAGAGTTCCAAGCTAGATACCGTGGAAAACTAGACGATTAAGGCTGGATACATCGCTACTTAAGATGCTACCAAAGAGGCTGTTTGGGTGTATATTGGTTCATAAGATGAACTAGGTTCCTACCATTGTATGACAATGGAAGTGTGGCTGTGGCCAAGGAACCCTGGTCCCATCAGTGACCCAGACATATTCTGAGGCAGCATCACCTGATCATGGAGATAGTTGATCTCCACGGTGATCGAGGTTAGGAGAGTAGACTCAGAAGAAAACACGGCGGATCCACTCACAAAGGCTTTTTCCCAGAGAGAGACTTATATGGGATGGTTGAGTATGTGATACTGCAACCACTGCTACAGATGGCCCTAGTGCAAGTGGGAGATTGTTAGTTATATGTATGCCCTAGAGGCCATTACTGTACATACGTTGTATATTGTAGTGGATGCTGGGACATATATAGGTAGGACTTTCTTGCTCGACATGATAGTACGCTATCTGGTTACTCTTTATCTTAACATGTATACTTTCCGTCTCTCTATTACATGTTGATAAAGCCCTTAGGATGTGTACTCGACTTCCAGGACTATGATGTGGATCATACTAGTGGAGCCTGGGTAGTCCATGAGTACATCCTTCAATGTTCCTAGTCGTGGGAATATCGAGACGGGGCATCGATATTCCAGAGTAGACTAGTGTATATCTTCTCGACCCATGTGATGGGCGATGGATGATCCCATATCCATTGGTGTTTGACATCAGAGATGGTATGCTGGTGCTCAGTGGAGACTGGGTACACTGAACGGACTCGCCGAGAACTCCCAGATGGTATTATACCTCACGTCAGATGGCAGTTCTCTGGTGACACTGGTACAGCTTAGTCTGTTGACCCGAGATCGTCATAGAGTCTTGTGTGTCTCCCACTGTTCTTTGATTTCCACCCTACCACGGCTCTACTGAGTCATGCAAACAGGTGGTTTTTGGGTACAGTCCCGATTCATATAGAGGCAATGAGCGATAGGAGGGGATTCGTCTCTCCCGGTATTGGGGGTTGATGTTACGCTATGCTCGACTGGCCATAACAGGAAATCCCTGGCCAGGGTTGCAGTGATATACTGGTAAGAGTTATCAGTAGTTTCACGATTGTTATGGACCTTATATCGGCATGACTTATCAAGCTATTGGGGTCTGACGTTTACCACCCCTAGGTGAGATATGCGACATATCAGACAAACAGACCGGACTGTACGGTAAGTGTTACTGGTTGGATTCACAGGAGTGTGAGCGGGCTTGCTCGTCGATCTTCTGATCGTTCAATACCCGGGCGGCCGTTACGTTTAGCAGACCGCTTGTGGCTTGTGGGTGTTTGATATGATCATCACCTACTGCCGGCGTATTGACGAGTCTTTAGAGTTCTACGCAGAGGTTTCCTGGCTCAAGCGAAACGAAATAGGAGCGCATATGAGATATGTGCTGGACCGAGAATAATGCGTGTATGTGATACCGTATTCTATTCTCGCGATGAATGTATGGATTGGTTGTATGCGATATAATCTAGTTATCGAATCGAGGATTGATTCGATAAGCCGATACATTGGATATTAGTCGGTCATATGCGATATGACCGGATCGTTAAATCAAGTGTTTATTTAATGATTTAATGTATAATTATATATATTTGATATATTACTTTGCATTAACTAATATTGGTTCACTTAAGATGGATTTTCTCACTTGATGTGCACATTGTGTATATGATATATTTTTATGCACTTGATTGTATCATGTTTGATGATACATGAATGTTTGGGTGTATGTTTAGTTTAAACTATGTTTAAGTGAATGGTTAGGGTTTTGTTTATTTACTTATTCATTTATTTATTTATTCATTAATTCATTTTTGGGCAAAAATGAAATGGTGGCTTAGTTTGTTTTGTTGTTGAAGCTTCATGAAGCTTTGAATAAGTCTACCATTTTGTCTTTTGCCTTAACCCTAACCATTCACCTAACCCTAGTTTATTCTCTACACTAAACCATGGTTGCAAATATGATAAGTATCATTTTATTTTCTTTTTTCAAAAAGACTTAATATATTCTTTTTCTTCTTCTGCTTCTTCTTCAACAAGAAGAAAGCTTGCTACCATCAATGGCAACATGAGAAAAAGAGTGAGAAATCCAATTCTATAGTGTACCCACTTCATATTTCTTCATCCTCTACCACTTGCCAAGTAGTATAGGGTGTTTTCTTCACAAGTTTCATGACTTGGTGAAGTTGGAGCTTGATCTTGAGTTGCCTCGACGTAGATCATCTTCGGCATCGAAGTCGACGACCTAGCCTGATCATTTCTCCCACGAAACCTTCGCCAGAGTCCGGATTCCGATAGGTACAGCGGAGGGACGTCATAACGGAGCCTAGGAAGTGGAGGACCGGATCTACAAAGGTTGTAGTCACTTTCATTTAGCAATAAAGTTGTTTACTTGCTTGCATCGCCTTATCATCTAGTTAACGATCCGTATTAGGGTTTGTAGGCACATGAAGAATTTTGAATTGGGCATGTTTGATCTGTTGTGAGACCTCATTTATGTGCCTAGGAACCCTACATTTCTTGTGAAGAAATTAGTGGTCATAAGGTAGAACTGGAAGTAGTTCCAGCTAAAACAAACTGCAGCTGATGATTTGGTAGAACCGGAGAATTCAATAGTTTCCAACAAAGCTCAGCCTCTCCGCCGATCTGGTAGGGTTCCTCATCCACCAGAGAGATACTTCAGTTTCTCTATGACAGTGGGAGCAAGGATTGCATCATGAGATGATGACCCAACTAGTTTCGAGCAGGCCATCAGGAGTGGGGACTCTGTGAGAATGGCTGGATGCTTAGCGATCTGAGATGGAATCCTTATACACCAACAAAGTATGGACTTTGGTTGCTTTATCTGAAGGGTTAAATCCCCATCAGGAGCAAGTATATCCTGAGAAGATTACATGGTGTACATAGAAAAGTTGAGACTTTCAAAGCTATGCTTAAATCCATCCAGATCCTACTTGCTACTGCTACATACCATGACTACGATATCTGGCGGTTGGGTGTCATGACAGCTTTTTAAAACGATGATTTGGAAGAGAGCGTCTATAAGTACACAGCCATAGGGCTTCGTAGACAGTGGGAGCAGCGGAAACGTGAGCAAGATGTTTTATAGGATAAATCAGGTATCGGGGAGTTGGAACGTCTGTTTGATGTGCTAGTCAAAGGGTTTGACTTCATCAAAATGGTAGATGAACCAAGTATATACAAAAAGGTAGTATGGAGTATGGTGGTGATCATCGTATAGTACGTGGATGACATACTCTTGATAGGGAAGAAGTTTTCTATGCTACGCTCGGTCAATCTCCTCTTATCACAAAGATTCTCTATAGGATCAAGGTGATACCTCCTAAATCCTGGGTTATGGATCTATGAGATAGATCTAATTAGATATTAGGATTCTCACTAGTTGTAGTGAGATGGTATCAATCGATCCTGGGGAGAATCACTGGAAAGGTTCCAGGGTGATAAGGACGACTGAATGTCAGTCACGGACATTTTCTTTACCCTCAGTGGAGGGATGGTATGTTGGAAGAGTTCCAAGCTAGATATCGTGACTTACTAGACGATTAAAGGCAAGATACATCATTACCAAGGATGCTACCAAAGAGGCAGTCTGGATATATATGAGTTTATGAGATGAATCTCGTTCCTACCATTGTGTGACAATGGAGTTGTGGCTTAGGCCTAGGAACCCCCGTCCCATCAGAAATCCAGACATATTGTATCGCCTGATCATGGAGATGGTTGATCTCCAGGGAGATCGAGGTTAGGAGAGTAGACATAGAGGACAACAGCGCGGATCCATTCACAAAGGCCTATTTCCCAGTATAGACTTTTATGGGATGGTTGAGTATGAGATACTTCAACCACAGCTTATAGTTGGGTATCAGATACTATAACAGATGGCCCTAGTGCAAGTGGGAGATTGTTAGTTATATGTATGCCCTAGAGGCCATTACTGTACATACGTTGTATATTGTAGTGGATGCTTGGACATATTTAGGGAGGACTTTCTTGCTCGATATGATATTATGCTATCTGGTTACTCTTTATCTTAATATGTACTCTGATTGTCTCTATTTTACATGTTGATAAAGCTCTTAAGATGAGTACTTGACTATCAGGACTATGATGCAGATCATACTAGTGGGGACAGTGTAGTCGCTAAGTACATCCTCCAAATGTTCCTAGTCGTGGGAGTACCGAGACAAGGCATCGATACTCCAGAGCTGACTAGCGTATGCGCTTCTTGACCCATATGATGGGCGATGGATGATCCCATATCCATTGGCATTTGACATCAGAGAAGGTATACGGGTGCTCAGTAGAGACTTGGTACACTGGACGGACTCGCCGAGAACTCCCAGATGGTATTATACCTCACGTCAGATGGCAGTTCTCTGGTGACACTGGTACTGGTTAGTCTGTAGACCCGAAATCGTCATAGAGTCTTGTGTGATTCCCACTGTGCTTTGATTTCCATCATACCATGTCCAAGAGGGCGTGCAAAACAGTGGCTTTTGGGTACAGTCCCGAATCACATGGAGGCAATGAGCGATAGGAGGGGTTTCGTCTCTCCCGGTATAGGGAGTTGATGTTGTGCTATGTTCGATTGGCTATAACTAGAAATCCCTGGCCAGGGATGCTGAGATTTACTGGTAAGTGTTATCGGTAGTTTCTCGAATAGTTATCGACCTCATATCGACACGACTTATCAAGCTACTGGGGTCTGACGTTTACCGCCCCTAGGAGAGATATGCGACATATCAGACGAAGAGACCGAAGTGTACGGGAGTGTTACTGATTGGATTCGCAGGAGAATGTACAGGCTTGCTTGTTGATCTTCTGATCGCTCAATACCTGGGTGGCTATTACATTTAGCTGACCGCTTGCAGCTTATGGGTGTTTGATATGATCATCACCTACTGCCGGCGTATTGACGATTCTTAAGAGTCCCTACACAGAGGTTTCCTGGCTCAGGCAAAATGGAGTAGGAGCACATTTATGATATGTGTGGGAACGAGAATAATACGTGTATGCGATACCGTATTAGATTCTCGCGATATGAGATATCGGCCGGGTATATGTGATATAGCCGGGTCATCGGATCAAGTGTTGATTCGATGAACTGATACAGATTATATTAGTCGATTATTTATAAAATAGCCGGATTATCGGATCAAGTGTTGATCCGATAATTTAATGTATAATTATATATGTGATATATTAAGTTACATTAACTAATATAAGCTCACTTAAAGATTCTTTTTCTCACTTGGATAATACATTGATATATATGTGATATATATTAAATGTATTATTTTATTTTGTTACAAAATATATTATATATGTGATATATAATATTGTAACAAGTTAAGGTTACAAATGCAACTTGTTTTGTGGAGTTTAAACATGGTTAGGGTTTGGATTCGGGTTAAGCTTTCTTGAAGCTTCCAGAAGCTTTTTTTTTTGTTTTTAAGCAAAGATATTTTGTAAAGATATTTTGTTGACATTTCTTATCCAAACCAAAACCCTTTACCATAGTAAATTCTCTACATAAGTTAAGTCTTCATTCTTAACCCATGGTTGCATTTCTATCCTCACACAAGTTTTCATTATTCATCACAAAGTAATTTCTTCTTCTTCCTTTAAGAAAAGCTTTCTAGCTTTTTCACATGTGATGATTTTGAGTGAGATAAAGAAAACAAATGAGAGCTAAATTCCTACTTCATCATCCTCATCTATTCTAGCCACTTAGATTAGGGTGTTTGCTTTGCTAAACGTGATTAGTGAAGCAAAAGCTTGGGCTTGAGTTTCTTCAAGGTAGATCATCTTTGTTATTGATGATCGGAAGCAAGCTTGCATCTTTCTCTTCATAGAGCCTCTCTAGAGTCCGGGTACTCGATGATCGCAGCGAACGGACCTCAACATGGAGCTTTAGAAGTGAAGGAACGGACTACAAAGGTTGTAATCCCTAACTCTTAGAAGTAAAGTTGTTTACTTGCTCTTTGTTTCGCCTAATCTCTAGTCTAAGATCTTGGTTAGGGTTGTTCGGCAAATGAAATTTTTTATTTTGACATGGTTGATGCCTTGTAGAACCTTATTCTAGTGCCTAGTAACCCTAGACACGAGTCTACCCTCGAACCTCGGCGTGCATACCTTCTGAGGAAGGAGCGTCGGCTTGAAAAAGCCATACTAAAAGCTTCTTTGCGCATTGGTACACTTATATATCCTTTTGTAGTGTCCTGCACTGCTTATATATATATACATATCCTTATCCTCATGCAAACTTTGCAGGGACTTCGCTGATGGCAGAGGATCTGAGTCCAGGTCGTGCCCTGACTATGGATTCTGCAAATATCCCCGATGAGACACTCGTAGGTGTAGGTTTGGAGGGGATTGCCACGGCTGCCATTCCTGCTATAGAGCTTCCACTGATGGCCTCCATTCCTTCCGTGCTCGTTGGCCCTGAAGAGGTGCCTTTACCCGTCGTAGATTTAATGGACCCTACCGGTGACGGCCTAGAGGCGGTGGAACAAACAGCTGAGATTATCGTTCCCGAAGTGGCTACTGTGCCTCAACTAGCAAACGTTTCCGGTGATGTGCCCGATGGTACGGAGGAGGCTGCTGAGGCTGCTATCCATCCTATTCAAAGCGGGAGAAGTATCGTAGGTATTATCCAATACTTTGTTTTAAACGATATTTCGATTATCTGAACCTTCCTTGTCTTTTTCAGAGCTATGACGTTTGGCGGCGTCCATCGCTGGCCTGTCTCCCAAGAAGTCTTTCCTGCGTCCACTGGAACTGGCTACTCCATAGGCGATATCCCCTCAGCATATCATTCTATCTTCCGGACAAGGTTAGCATTGTTCGCTCCTCTCTCGGTATTGTTACTTCTTCATATAACAATGTTCATGTCTTCTGTAGTTCTGGAGGGTGATGATGAGGTTGAGGTCCTCGATGGCCCGGGGATCTTCCAGAATCTTCTTATATAAATGTGGGTAAGTAAAGTTTCGATGCCTTGGCATCTGTCCTCTGTTTGCAACCTTCGCTGATCATTTATCAATCTTTAACAGCTCTGCCTACTTTTACCCCGTTGGAGACTCACATTCTCATGCCGTCTGGCCCTTATGCGCTGCGTGCATCCGAATGTATGGCCAAGTCAAGCCTTCACTCTTTGTTAGCATTGATCGAAGACATTCGTGTTGGTAGTTCGCTTACGGCCGAAGAGTTTGCTGCTGAAGCCAACGGTTCTCTCCCCTTTCTTGCCACTTATCACAGTGAAGCATTGGTGCAAGTCTTGGTCGAATTCTGTCGTCGAGTAGAGGCTTGCTTATATAGTCTTGAATGTGCGCGCCTTCTTTCGGAGGTGGTGGCTGCGAAGATGAGCTTGCAGGGGCTGATTAAGCGGTACACCGCAAATACGCTTTCCTGTGAAAAGAGGCTCCGCCGAAAGTTCTCAGAGAAGAAGCTGGCTTCAACAACGCTCGGGGAGCTTCAAGCCGAACATACAGCTAAGACCACCCACGCATATGAACTTTGGCAGGAGCTTCAAGCCGCAATCAAGAACGTGGTGGCTGTTGATAAAGCTGTTACTTTTACTCGCACGATGGTCGATGCTCATAAAGCTATAGAGCAGGAGCTTGAAGGCCGGCTTGCCTCGCATCAGGCCCAACAGTCGGAAGCGGAGGCCCGTCTCGCAGCCATAGTCAATTTTGAAGCAGAGACCCAAGAAAGGAAGGATGAACTGATGAACCTTTTGAATCATCCGCCGGCTTGAAGGATGTATTATTATTATTTTTTATTCTTTCTTATACGTGTTCTTAACTGAAAATATATTCTTAATTCTTTCATAAATTGTACTTTGTATTCATTTTTATTTATGAATAAAAAGACGTATATTTTTTTTATGGTGATGTGTTCATTTTAAGATATGCATTTCGTTGATAGTTTATTTAAATCTCTTTGCAAGACTGTGCCCTTTTTTTTCAAGTTAAGATATTTGTGATTTGATTTATCTCCGAAATGGAGCATTGCTCTATGATGGAGAAGTTATGAATTAATGTATATATTTATTTATTTTAAGACGGAGCATTGCTCTGGTTGAGAAGGTTATGAGTTGATATTTTTCCGTGTCGGAGCTTTGCTTGATGACAAGGAAACGTCGGGGCATTGCTCGACGACAGGGGGTGATATGTGTCCAAGTCGAAGCTTTGCTTAACGACGAGGAGGTGTCGGAGTATTACTCGACGACAGGGGTTGACATAAGGTCCGAGTCGAAGCTTTGCTTAACGACGAGGAAGTGTCAGAGCATTGCTCTACGACAAAGGTAGACATAAGCCATACGGGGTCAAGATTGACATTGGCCATATGGTGTCAGGGGTTGACTTTATCCGCACTTCACGGAGTCAAGGGTTGCTCTGGATGCTTCCCACGGGGTCGGTTTGACATAGCTGTGTTCTGCGAGGACCGGGCTCCACTCTGGACGTTTCCTATGGGGTCAGGATTGACATAGGCCGTGTTCCACGTGACCAGGAATTTGCTCTGGATGCTTCCCACGGGGTCTGATGGACATAGCCGTGTTCTGCGAAGACTAAGCTCTGCTCTGGATGTTTCCCACGGGGTCAGGATTGACATAAGCTGCGTTCCACGTAACCAGGAATTTGCTTTGGATGCTTCCCACGGGGTCATAGCCGTGTTTTGCGAGGACCAGGATCCGCTCTGGACATTTCCTACGGGGTCAGGATTGACATAGGCCGTGTTCCACGTGACCAGGAATTTGCTCCGGATGTTTCCCACGGGGTCATAGCCGTGTTCTGCGAGGACCAGGCTCCACTCTGTACGTTTCCCACGGGGTCAGGATTGACATAAACCGCATTCCACATGACCAGGAATTTGCTCTGGATGCTTCCCACGGGGTCATAGCCGTGTTCTGCGAGGACCAGGCTCCGCTCTGGATGTTTCCTACGGGGTCAGGATTGACATAAGCCGCGTTCCACGTAACCAGGAATTTGCTGTGGATGCTTCCCAAGGGGTCATAGCCGTGTTTTGTGAGGACCAGGCTCCGCTCTGGACGTTTCCCACGGGGTCAGGATTGGCATAAGTCGTGTTCCACGAGACCAGGAATTTGCTCTGGATTCTTCCTACGGGGTCATTGCCGTGTTCTGCGAGGACCAGGCTCCGCTCTGGACGTTTCCCACGGGGTCAGGATTGACATAAGCCGCGTTCTATATGACCAGGAATTTGCTCTGGATGCTTCCCACGGGGTCATAGCCGTGTTCTGTGAGGACCAGGCTCCGCTCTGGATGTTTTCCATGGGGTCAGGATTGACATAAGCCGCGTTCCACCGGACCAAGAATTTGCTCTGGATGCTTCCCACGGGGTCATAGCCGTGTTCTGCGAGGACCAGGCTCCGCTCTGGATGTTTCCCACGGGGTCAGGATTGACATAAGCCGTGTTCCACATGACCAGGAAAGGTTTACTCTCGGTTGTTTGTGCATCATTGAGTCATGGAACTGGGAATTTTGCCGCAGCTCCGATTTGTTGATATCGTGTCTGTTGAAATGAGACGGATATTGAGATGATCTCCAGGATGTCTGTGAACCATTGAGATTTGGCTTCTTCTTCTGATGGAGCCTGGGGAGGGAAGGTATGATTCTTTCTTTGTTTGCGCACCTGGATTGTATACAGGGATTGATGTGAAATCAACTGTAGGGCAAAAATTTCAATTTTTTTATTTCTTTCCGCGATGCTCTATCATTCAGTTTTTATATCGCGAAGGTCGCGATTGTCCAATCATTTCGGCTATTTTTCGCGGTGCCCAATCATTTCGGCTATTTGTTTTATTTTTACTCGCTGTTTTTTTATTGGGAGTTTGCCATTCATTTCGGCTATTTTTGTATGCATACATTTTTACTTGCTGATTTTGTTGCAAGTTGCCCCATCATTTCGGCTATTTCGTATGCATGTATGGCTCGCTGGCTTTTTTGCTGCAAGCTTGGAATTAGACACCGATTTCGGCATCAGCACCGCTACAACTGGGATATTTCTAGGAGCGAATCATCATTTGCCTTCGTCGATGTCGAACAAAGGTGGCTTAGTAGACAGGGTTATGTCACGATCCGAAATTGGCACGTGACGGCCCTAATACTACGCAACGTCTACAGGCTTAACATAGTAAAAGAAAGCCAAAACCCAGAAATCTAAACCATTTAAACACAAGAAAAGATAAGACACATTGTTTAAAGGTCTTTGAAATCACAACCCAAATTCTTTAAAAGTCCAACTTTCCTTCTTTAAAATTTTGGCAGCACCTCCTTTGTAAAAACTAGCCCCAAAAATGGGTACAACATAAATAAAAGTAAAGCATCCCCAAACGGGAGCAAACACACGCCCAAAGGCGGAAAACAACCACCACAACAAATATACGACGCCGAAGCGAAGAAATAAAAGACGATAGAAAGGAAACTGTATAAAAGACAACAAGTCATAAATAATATACAATATCGTCCTCACCAAGTCTCTAAGTCAACAAAAATATAGTAGATGGAGAGTACAAGGATACAACGAATATACAATACAACAATACGGATAACCACAAACCCACCTAAGCAAAACTGCACACTATGAGCTGAAGCGGTATCCGCAGCAAAAGATGATCAGATAGATGAATAGCCTCCCTCGACTACTCTGGAGAACACCCTGCAAAACAACTGTGGCACAACGGGGGTGAGTTGCCAACTCGTAAATAGTAAATAACATATGCAGGTAATCTCAAGTATGCACGTACAGTGTGAATCTAACGTATGCAATAAAAGGTCATATGAATAATCATGAAAGGTACACTAACAGGTACAACTAATACATAAAGCAATAATAATATGATAATCGGTATGAAATAATCATGCAATAATGATATGAAAATGTATATATATGCAACAGTCATGAAATGTACTCTAGCAGGTACAACTAACCTATGAAGTAATGCATATAAATAAAGGTATGTAAATGCAACAGTCATGAAAGGTACACTAACAGGTACTACTAATACATGAAGCAGTGCATAAATAATAAATGTGGAGTATGGAATGAAATATGTCATTTCCACGGAATCCTGACATCGTGGTAGGATCATAATCCATCAAGACAAATCCAAATCCCAATTCCTCAAATCAGCCCCCAATTTGGCTCTCATATCATATAAGTCTCACAAATCATGAATTTACAATATCGAATAAATCTCATATATCCTGAATGTACAAATCAGCAATCCCCTAAATATCCTGTATCCAATATCAAATGAATCACCTATATCCCAAATCAAATTATCAAGTAAAAATCTAACATCCTAAATATATTTGCATGAATAAATATGATGATGTATATAATTTAATGTCAATACACATATATTAGTGTCCCATTCCACTAATATTGGTGTAAGGGCATATATAACAGCGTCCTATTCTACTGTTGTATATACAAAGAAGTAAAATATCATGAAAACAATGTGTCAAGCATCGACCATGAAAACAATGTGTCAAGCATCGACACAGAAAGGCTGATTTATCTGGTGCTGTCACTAAGACTGGAACCCTGATAGGTACGCATCATACGCTATCCCGAAAGCTCGAGTGCCTAGCTCTGACCCTCGACTCTCGACGTATCTATACATACATGACTCCCATCGGTATCCCCATGATAATCGCTGAGTTATTGGTAATGTTACCGGATGGTATGGTTCCCCCACTAACTCATCGTCTACTCCACGATTCTTGCCCCTGGGTACCTCCTGGGCCCCACCATGTAACCACAGACGGTGCCTCCCGCTCCTCGAATCGGGTATATAATCAGAATCGATAAATCTCATGGTGGATGCTGTAATATCATATCAAGGGAAACCGGGTTTTTCAAATAATGCATAACTTCATGAACTCCCACGGTCCCCAAATCCAGAAAACATCATGAAAAATCCATATCACAATGCGAAAATCCATGAATAAAGTATATGCAACATAAAACTGAAATGTAAGCATATAAAGAAAAAGCCGCTAATTAACTGCAACAAGTTAATATAAAAAATCATGCGGTTCCTATTTTCTCCAATTCTAAATAACATCAAGTAAAGGTAAACATGTAGCTATAACCTGATATATGTGTAAACAATGAGGTATAGCAAAATATATGTATCTACCTATGAGTAATGATGTAATATACCCCCTGGGTATAAGTGAAATATGTGTGCAAGGTATACCTGTAGCTATGTCATAAAGTGTGTATGTTACTATCACTAATTGTACAATACCCTATAGGTGTAAAGATATCTAGCATGTAAGTATGTGAAGGCATATGTATAAGCATGTGGATATATAGGTACGCTATATGTCATATGCGATAAGAAATATGAATCAAAGTCCCAATGTCCTTAACCGAGCAATATCATATCTATAAGTGGGTTGTGCATGACATGTCAATTATTGACGGTGTGTGTGGCATACAATCAGTGCTCGTGCAACATAGGCCGTCAATAATGGTGCAGTGTCCTAAGGATACTAGTCCAAGCACAACAATAACTAAACAGTAGGGTGAATGCGCAAATTCTAAATATGACATAGAATATGCGACAGAAATAACATCTCTAGCCCAGAAGCATAACACCATGCGGGCGATTCCCCTGTAGATGTTAAATCTACTCACCAATGCTCCAAGATAGGTGAAGTCTACCACCTGTTCTCCCCTGGTAGCAATGTCCGAAGTCCCCGCCTGCGAACCTGCAACATTAAAACAATAAAAAAAGTATATATTAATAATAGACCCAAAACACGTGCAAACTACATTAAACCGACACAATAACACAAAACATACTCTCAAGTGTTCGTATTGTGGCTAACGTGCGTAGCGACACGACAAAACTAACCCAAGAGCAAAACCACACAAAGTGCACGATCCGTGTCGTATAACGTATCGCGCTTAAATGAAATACTAAAAACTACCTAAGTGATCCCGGATTTCATATACAGAGAAAACTCAACAACCAAACAAGACCAAAAACACCCAAATCACAGCATAGACCCACCCTCAAAAACCCACACCCCAACTCTTTCCCAGAGCCGAGGTTGCCGGAATCCCCTTCATACGTCGCCGGCCCTGTCTGGTGGGGTGGGTATCATGTCTCAGATAGGGTCTTATGGTCTTAGGTACAACACAACTACTTTGTTTGGTTTTCTAGTAAACTTTCCGGGTCACAGCAGATTACATATATCACAAATGGACACTAAAAATACGATATTTCGCACAAAACTAAACTTTACACTATCTAAACTAAAACTAACTAGCTACATAACACAAAAACATCATAAACAACAGAAAGAGAACATTACCTACATAAAAGAACTCAAAGATCCTAGCTTTGCATGCTCCTAGGCATCCAAGAGGCAAAAAGTGAAGAAAGATGTGATTTTGATGAAGTTTGTGATGTTTAGTGATGGATTTTGTGTAGAAATGGTGAAGAGAAGCTAAGTGTTCAGTTTGAGGAATGAGGAGGTGAAGAAATAATGTTAAAGAGATAAAGAAATGAGAGAGAGAGAGAGAGAATGATAAAGAGAGAGGGAGGTGGGGCTAAGAGGTAAGAACACCAAAGCATTAACTCCTCATAAATGCCTTCACACACACCTCATCACTCATCCAACAAGTATCTTCTCACTCACAAAAGATCTAGGGTTTAGGTTAAGGATTGGATTAAACAAGGATTAGGTTAAGTGTCAAGGTGCTAAGATCAAAATTAGCACAAACAAAACTCACATTTACGTGCACACGTGCGTGCATGCTTATAACAAATAATAATAATTTATTAATTAAATGTTATAAAATGTGAGGAACCCGAATTGGTAAACTTTTACAGTAAACCCGCATTAACATCTAAACGAACACTAACCAAAAACTAAGGCGTTACTGGTTTGGATCCTATCGACTAAGGCTTTTGACTTCATGAGCCGTAAGGGTCTCATAAAGGTATTTCTCCCTATGAGTCGGGAGGATCTCGTAGGTGCGTTTTCTCCTTAGGGATCGTGAGGATTCCTAAGTGCATGGTCTCTTATAAGTCATAAGAATCATACAAGAGTGCTTTCTCCTTATAAGTCGAGAGGACTTATAAAGGGTGTTCACTGTACAAACATATCCCTAGTCACGGATGGGACTTTGTTAGGGAAATGTTTATTCGTGCACGTGGATTGTATACAAGGGTCACCATTGAGCCGCTTGTAGGGCAGCATTGGAGCTTGTGGTGGCTGCTTAAGAACAGGTTCAGATCCTTGTAGCTTAAGGCTTTTGAATCCTATGAGCCGTGAGGGTCTCATAGGAGGGTTCTCCTTACGAGTCGTGAAGATCTCGCAAGTGTAATTTCTCCTTAGGAATTGTGGAGATCCCTAAGTGTGTTGTTCCCTTGTGAGTCGTAAGGATCTCATGCAGGTGGCTTCTCCTCACAAGGTCGAGAGGACCTTGTAAGTGTCTTTTAACGAGGTTGCGCCCTTTCGGGTTTTCACAAAACTCGTCGGTAGCCCTGCTGTTTTTACTCACGAAGCCCTTTCGGGTTTTCATCCGTGCCGATTTTGCTTATGGACATACCGGTTTTTTTTATGTCATCCTTAGGATGCTGCGGTCCATAGTAGTTTACCGACGTCTCGGCCAACAGCCAGTTTTAGGACATGGTGGTCCGTCGTTAGTTTAAGGACGTTTCGGTCCGATGCCAGTTTTTGGACGTAGTGGTCCATTGTTAGTTTAAAGACGTTTCGGTATGTTGTTAGTTTAAAGAAGTTTTGGTCCGTCGTTAGTTTAAGGACGTTTCGGTCCGTCGAAAAGGAAGCCGGCTACTACTTACAGAGTTTAGGCTTAGGAAGATAGCGAGAGGACATAGGCGTTGTCATCTATCATTGACCTAGACCATGACTCGTCAGGCATAGTATTTTTTTAGGAAGCGACCGTTTATTGGCCCGAAAGGTCTTTCACCATGCGTGTCAATGAGTAGATATGCTCCGCCCTGGTAAACTTTGTCTATGATATACGGGCCTTCATAGTTCGGCTCGAATTTCCCTCGTTTGGCACGATTAAGGATCATAGGTCTTTTGACCACTAGTACGAGTTCGCCTTGGCGGAATGTTCTCGGCCTAGTCAACCTTTTATATGAGCGCGTCATCTTTGCTTTATAAGCCTCCAGACTCTGTTGCGCCACGAGCCAGTTTTCATCAAGGGCATCAAGCTCCTCAAGCCGAAGGTGAGCATTCACTTCATCTGTTAGCTCATAATGAACCGCCACTCGTAGAGAGGGCAATTCTATCTCGAGGGGGAGTACCGCTTCTGTGCCGAACACCAATGCATATGGCGTTGTGTTCGTAGCCGTTTTGAACGTGGTTCGATACGTCCAGAGAGCTTCATGCAGTCTCTCGTGCCAGTCCTTCCTATTTCGAGACACCGTCTTTTTCACGATCTTCGTCAAGGTCTTGTTGAAAGCCTCAGCTAGACCGTTAGCTCGAGAATTATAGACTGAAGAGTATCTCCAGTCTATGTTATGCTGTTATGTGAAGTGGCTGATCTTGTGGCTTCTGTAGGCTGGCCCGTTATCGGAGATGATCCGTCACGGAGTTCTAAACCGATAAATGACGTGCTTCTTGAAGAAATGGATGATATTCTCCGTCTTCACTTCCTTCAGCGGTACTGCTTCAGCCACTTGGAGAAGTAATCAGTTGTTGCCAAAATGAATCGATGTCCTCTGGACGATACTGGTTCGATGGGGCCGATTATGTCAGTTCCCCACATTTCGAACGGCTAGCTAGCCACCGTTGGATGTAGTGGATTTGGATGCTGGTGAATGAAGTCTCCGTGAATTTGGCACGAGTGGCACTGCTTCGCGTATTCGAGGCAGTCCTGGATCATCATGAGCCAATAGTAGCCCATCCTTTTAATCTTTAGCTTCATCTTCGGGCCGGCTTGGTGAGAACTGCAGAGTCCATCATGAGTTTCTTGGACGACTCTCTTTGCCTCTTCAGGTCCCAGGCATCTTAGCCACAGAGAATCAAATGACTTTTTATACAGAATATCATTGATGAAGGCGAAAGACAGAGCTCGTTTCATAAGCTGATGACTTGAGGACGCATCTTCAGGTGTTCGACGGGATTTGAAGTAGTCTATATTGACTTCTTTCCAATCCTCAGCCTTTTCCTGGTCTTTTATTTGTAGAACCATTTGCTGGGTCGGTCCCTTTTCTTCGGATGACTCCGGAGATATTTCTGCTGGTGCAAGAACCCGACGGCTTTGCACAATGATCCTCACGTCAGCGAGGCTCTCGTCAGCCAGTTCTTTAGCGAGCTTGGCTAATGCATCCGCCTTGCTATTCTCCGCACGCGGTATGCTTTCCAGTGTGTAGGAAGGGATTCGAGTCAGCAGTTGTTGCACTCTCTCACCGTACTTCACTAACTCTGCCTTGCACGTTTGATAGTCGCCATTTACTTGACTAACGACCAGTTGAGAGTCTCCGTATATGAGGAGGTTCTCAATTCCTGTGTCGACGGCGATCTCAAGACCTGGTATCAAAGCTTCGTATTCGGCTTCATTGTTCGTCCTTGGCTCTGTTAAGGAGAAAGCAAAGCACATTATCCCTTCTTGTGGAGTCACGAAGATGAGGCCTACCCCTGATTTGATTATGGGGGTGCTTTGTTTGCGCTTCTTCATGGAAGATGCTCCGTCGAAGTAAAGTTCCCATCAGGTATCATTCTCTCTTCTCCCCCCATCGATCGTGTTAAACGCGTGCTCATCTGGCAGTTCATAGTTCAAGGGAGAGTCGGTGGGAATCAAATGCTCAGCGAGGAAGTCGGCGATAGCCTGGCCTTTCACTGCCTTGAGGGGACGATAAGTTATCGAGAACTCCATCAAGAGCAGGGCCCATTTAGTGAGCCGTCCTGTTAATATAGCTTTCGACATCAAATATTTGAGAGGATCCACCTTTGATATAAGATGGACCTCATGTGTCAATACGTAGTGTCTAAGCTTCGTTACCGCGAAGATCAACGCTAGGCAGTGTTTTTCAATGGGAGAGTAATTGATTTCTGTCCCCGGTAGAACTCGACTTAAATAGTAGAGGGCTCTCTCCTTCCCTTGATCGTTCTCTTGTGCCCACAGCGCGCCTAAAGAACCTTCGAGGGCTGTTGTGTACAGGACGAGAGGTTTTCCTTTAACGGGAGCGGCTAGTACTGGCTGATTCTGCAGGTATTGCTTGATTTCGTCCAGTGTGCTTTGGCATTTGTGATCCCTGACGAAAGGAGTCCCTTTCTTCATTAGGTGACTATAAGGGCGGCACTTGCCGGAGAGATTGGCTATGAACTGCCGGATATACGCGAGCTTTTCTTGGAGAGACCGCAGTTGCTTGAGAGTCTTTGGCGGGGGCATCTCCATGATCGCCTTGATCTTCGACGGGTCTATCTCGATGCCTCGATGTCGTACGATGAATCCTAAGAATTTTCCCGAGGAAACCCCGAACGCATATTTGAGAGGGTTCTTCTTCAAGTTATATTTCCGAAGGCGCTGAAACACGATCTTCAGATGCTCTAAATGTTCCTCGTATGATCTGCTTTTAACTACGAGGTCGTCGATATAGCATTCGACGATTTCATGTATGAGGTCATCGAAATCTTCATCATGGCCCTCTGATTGTTAGAGATTCTGCGTGTTCAAGTTTAGTTAATTACCGCAATCAAAACGGTTTCGCTTGTAGCTAGCCGGTTGAGTACGGGTCGTCCGCAGGGAGATGGGAATCTTTTTCTAAGTGCTTTAACGAGTTAAGTCCAGTTTTCCAGATTTTGTTGTGATTAATTAAGTGTTAAAATGATATGTAAAGAGAGCTTGTTAGGGTTGGGATTAGGTTAGTTTGAGTTAGGAGTCACTCACTCCTTTCGTTGCCACTCTTAATATCGGTGTTACGGTAATCGGCAACAACGGGGATTAGCACGACTAGGAAGGAACTTGCGAGTATAAGCTAGGCTTTCCAACGCTTAAGTTCTTCCTTTTGGTGCTTGTCCGTCCGTTCTTGGCTCTTAGCCATAACCTCCGGTTAATTCAACCACAACCGGTCTCATTACGGAATCACCACTATCATATAGGATAGGGTGCCGTAGGAGCGGATTGTGGTTCAATTAACGGGAGTCGATTTTAAGATGTTGGGCAAGGAAAGAGTGAGAGAGATTTCCTTCTCTCAAACTTCCCTTATCCTACCCTAACAAGTATGAAACTACTCACCCATAATACGGAAAAATAAAACAAAAGAGGAAGATAGAAAGAAGGAGATTAGAAGATAACAACTAGCTATTTGCGACCTCACCTTGGCAAGGATCAAGCGTAAGCGTCATGGTTGTTTAAGGATAACGGAAAAGAGAAAAGAAAGAAACAACAAGAAATAACAACAACTAAGTTAACAAATGAAAATTACAAGCAATAATAATTTAACTAAAGAACAAGACAAGCATGAAAAGTAAAAGGATCTTCTTTATTCATCATTCTTCACTCACAAAAGCTGACTACAAGATTTTCAATGGAGAAGAGATGAGAAGAGGAAGAAGAAACAAGTATTCTAAACCTAGAAAAATACAAGATTATGCACCCTTGGCTTCACAAGGTTCTGGGCTATTTATAGGCTGTAGAATGAAAACCTAGGGCAAAATTTTGCCTATACATGAAATGTCAAAACTACCCCTGAAATTTGATAAGCCGAAGAGACCGTACGGCCGCGGTTCCGCGGCCTAGACCCCCTATTGCCGCGGAACCGCGGCCAAGTAGTGGAGTTGTCTTGTCGTATTTTGTGTGCTGCCCTGGTTTGTTGTTCCCTTTAGTCTGGTATATGTTGTTTCTGATAATCTTTCCACATTTCTTCCAGAATTCTAGTGGATCAAAAGGTGATTTGGACATGGATCTTTTGTCATGATTTTCTTGAGCTCCGCGTAGATTTCCTGGATCTTGTGTTGCCATTGAGCTTTGTGCATGAGGTGACAATCAATTTGCCATTTTGTCTCCTAAACTGGTGTGTGGCAACAGACGGATAAAGAGCGGAGATCCGTGTTTTATCTGTGGTTGGCAGGAACCCGGGTTTTGTCGTGTATTTCCATGAATTTCACCGTTTAGAGCCGAGAACCTGTATCCTGCAATTGACTAGAAAATACGGCTCAAGATTATCTACCGATATGCAATGTGATAAAAATTGGGCGGTATGAAAATGCAAAAATCTGATATGAACAAATACCCCAAACTTATCTTTTACTCGTCCCGAGCAAAGCCAATTTATTCACAAAAAATTTCCTAACCTCACTTTTGCAGGGAACGCGATTGCACTGAGCATGTGCAATAAGCCGTTAAACCTCTAGGTGTCCCTAGTAGGAGGAGTGTTGTCTCCTGAGGGTTTTCAGCGGATACTACCCACAAAATCCGGTCAAGCTAGTTTTGCAAAATAACTATGATTCAAACCCTAAAGTTTTGTTTCAGAAAATAACAACTCTATTATCCTAAGTCTAGACTATCGAACCTTTATTTTTCACCCCTCGCTTCTTATTTAACTACAGATTTTATATGTCTTTATGTGCAGTGCAAATAGTGTCGTTAAGTTTCCAGAAGGATCGATTAAAGTCATTTTGTCACACAATAAAGCCCAGATAAAATTTTGAAAGGATCACATAAGTTTTATAAAGAGTTAAGCATTTTCAAGTTTCGTTTTCCAGTAAAGTTTCAACTTCAGAATTTCTATCTTCATTAACAGGAAACTAGGTCTTATTTTTCACTCCACCTTTTTCTTGTTTTCATTTCATACACACCTCTGTGAACGTGCAATAGTCTTTATCATAGAATAAAACCTTCATATCTCCGCTAAAATTTTTATAAAAGCCTGTCTTTTATCAAGATTATTCTCACACAAAGAACCGTTAGGGATTTTAACTCGGAGAGAACACTTGCTTGACTTTGTTTTAATCTGGACTTTCTAGGCTTCTTAGCGAGCTTTGGGCCAATGCACCCAAACCAGTTGGCTTTAGGGCATTAGGTGTAGAAACACCCCAGCGGACTTAATTACTCAAGTTACCTAGGTCCAAAAACAAAAGACAGTTTGCCGTGAAAATCATGATGATTCAATACGAACGGAGATATAACTGGCAGTTCAATTATTTTTTGGATAAAAGACGTGTTTAGTGGGTTTTGGTGTGTAATCATTCCAATCAAGTTTCGGATGGGTTATTTTTCAGACTTAGTTCCAATTAAGGCATCAATAACATTCCTTCATATTCACTTCACTTCATAAACTATTCTTGACATTACTTATTTCAGAACAAACCTATTTGATCCTCAGATAATCATTTATCTATTTAAAAGTTTTTAGACAGAAAAGACTTGTCATCTAATTTCCAAAACTTACGACACGTGTAGTGTGATGTAAAGACGTATATCATCTATAGTTAACATTAAAGGAGAGTTATCTTTCAGGTTTTCAAAATCTAAACATAAGATTTAGTTATTCTTATCTTATCAAACAAAACCGTCGAAATGTTGAATCAGGGTCCTCCCACTAGCTAACTTGACAGAAAAGTTTTTATATTTTTAGAAAATTTTCAGATTTTTATGGATTTTATGGATTTTAATATGCAGATGCAAAATATACATATGGATGCGAAGGTAAGAAATGCGTACCGAGTGTACCCCCAAACTTAAACTGGACAGTGTCCTCACTGTCATTGCATGAAGAGATCATTTGAAGGGTCAAAATTGTCGGTTAGATATACCCAAAAAATTTTATTTTTTGTTTTGTTTTTGGTTTTAAGAAAAAGAAAAAGAAAAAGAATATCCACAAAAATGTACAAAATGGTATATACATACCCCCAAACTTATTTGGAACAGTGTCCACTGTTCTTGGCTGGATAACCGAAGTTTGGTGGTAGGCAGAGGAAGATTATGCAGGGTAAACCGGCTCCTGTAAGACCAGGAGCTCCTCTGTTTGTTCGGCGCTAAGGTACGGTTTAAGTCGGTGTCCGTTCACTTTGAAAAATGAACCGTCCTTTGGATTCTCCAAATCCACAGCGCCCTGCGGATACACATTCCGCACAACATACGGCCCTTTCCAGCGAGATCTGAGCTTTCCTGGATGGAAGTGTAGTCGGGTGTCGTAAAGCAGTACCTGTTGACCAGGTACGAAAGTTTTGCGCAAAAGGTGTTTATCGTGAAACACCTTCGTTCGGTTCTTAACGACAACCGCGTTATCGTAAGCCTCATCCCTAAGCTCGCTTAATTCGTTCAATTGCAGTTTCCGATGGCTGCCCGCATCATCGAGAGACAGATTCAGCTCCTTTATCGCCCAAAATGCGTGATGCTTTATTTCGACAGGTAGGTGGCAGGCTTTTCCGTACACAAGCCGATAGGGAGACATGCCAAGGTCGGTCTTATAAGCGGTTCGAAATGCCCAAAGGGCATCAGTGAGTTTCAGCGACCAATCCTTACGGTACTTGGAAACCGTCTTCTCCAGTATCTGCTTGATTTGCCGATTTGAAACTTCGGCCTGCCCGCAGGTTTGGGGGTGGTAGGGCGTAGAGAGCTTATGATTAATGGAATATTTTCGCATCAAGGCCTCGAAAGTCTTATTGCAGAAATGACTTCCATTGTCGCTAATGATCGCTCGGGGGTGCCCAAACCGGGAAAAAATGTTTTCCTTAAGAAACCTAACGACAACCTTGTTGTCGTTAGTCCGGCTGGGCACAGCCTCGACCCATTTAGAGACGTAATCAACAGCGAGAAGAATGTACAAGTTCCCGAAAGAGCTGGGAAACGGCCCCATGAAATCTATCCCCCAAACATCGAAAATCTCCACAACCAAGATTGGTTGGAGCGGCATCTCGTTCCTCCGGATATCCAGCCCAAGTGTTGGCACCGGGAGCAAGTCTTGCAATAGTCATGAGCGTCTTTGAAGAGTTGTGGCCAGTAGAAACCACATTGCAAGATCTTCTCAGCTGTCTTTCTAGGGCCAAAATGCCCGCCACACGCTTGATCGTAGCAAAATGACAGCACACTCTTGAATTCCTCGTCAGGGACACACCGACGAATAATCTGGTCAGGACAGTACTTGAACAAATAGGGTTCGTCCCAGTAAATGTGTTTTACTTGGGATAAGAAGCGAAGTCTGTCCTGACTTGACCATTCAGTCGGTAGTAATCCCGTAGCCAAATAGTTCACAATATCTGCGAACCAGGGTTCGCAAGATACTGTCAAGAGCTGTTCATCCGGGAAAACGTCGTTGATCGGAATTGGAAGCGAAGGCGAAGAAGGAAGTCGTGAGAGATGGTCGGCAACTACGTTTTCACATCCTCGTTTTTCCTTAATGACAAGGTCAAATTCTTGAAGCAAGAGGATCCAACGTATTAGCCGAGATTTTGCATCTTTCTTCGCAAAAAGATGGCGCAGAGCAGAATGGTCGGTGTAGACAATGACTGGAGAGCCGATGAGGTAGGGCCTGAACTTTTCTAAAGCAAATACAACAGCCAAGAATTCCTTCTCAGTTGTTGTATAATTGAGTTGGGCGTCGTTCAGGGTTCGGCTCGCATAATAGATTACGTGCGGCATCTTGTTGATGTGTTGTCCAAGGACAGCACCAATGGCAAAGTCGGATGCATCGCACATAATCTCAAATGTGTGTGTCCAGTCAGGCGAAGAAAGAACGGGAGCAGAAGTGAGTGAGCTTTTCAATGACTCGAATGCAGTCACACAGCTCGAGTTGAAATCGAATAGCGTATCCTTAGCCAGCAAAAGAGTCAAGGGCCTAGCAATCTTGCTAAAGTCCTTGATGAACCGTCTATAGAAACCGGCATGGCCAAGGAAGTCTCGGATATCTCTGACGCATCGGGGAGGAGGTAGATTGGAAATGACCTCAATCTTTGCTTTGTCAACCTCTATGCCATTTTGCGAGATGATAAGTCCTAAGACAATACCTTCGCGCACCATGAAGTGGCACTTCTCCCAATTCAAAGTGAGATTCTTGTCCTTACATCGGGTAAGGACGGCGTCAAGATGCAGCAAACACTCGTTGAAGGAATCGCCGAAGATGGAGAAATCATCCATGAAGATCTCCAAAAATTTTTCCACCATGTCTGAGAAGATTCGCATCATACACCGCTGGAAGGTAGCGGGCGCATTGCTAACCCAAAGGGCATGCGTCGATATGCAAACGTGCCGAAAGGACAAGTGAAAGTAGTCTTGTCCTGGTCTTTTTCGGCGATGGGAATTTGATTATAGCCGGAGTAGCCATCAAGAAAGCAGTAGTACTCGTGTCCGGCCAATCGTTCAAGCATTTGGTCAATGAAAGGTAGCGGAAAGTGGTCCTTCCGCGTTGCGGCGTTGATTTTTCTGTAATCAATGCATACTCGCCACCCAGTTTGGGTGCGAGTAGGGATTAACTCGTTCGCCTCGTTGGTTATGACCGTGATGCCCGACTTCTTGGGGACAACATGAATGGGGCTAACCCACTGGCTATCAGAGATAGGGTAAATGATACCACTATCTAGACATTTTACGATCTCCTTCTTCACAGGCTCTTTCATGACTGGATTGAGACGTCTTTGTGGATCCCGGGCCGGTTTGGCATCATCCATCAGATGAATGTGATGCTCAACGATCAGGGGACTAATCCCCTTGATGTCTGCCATGGACCAGCCAAAAGCTTGCCTGTTGCTGTGCAAGACCGCGAGAAGGGCTTTCTCTTGCTCGGGAGCTAGAGAAGCCGAGATGATGACAGGTAGGGTCTCGTTCTCACCCAAGTAAGCGTAATTAAGGTGAGACGGCAAAGGCTTGAGTTCGAGCGTGGGAGGAGAAACGATTGAAGGCAAGATTGGTGCAGAGGTCTCGAACTCAAAGGACTCCAGCAAAGGTTCAAAACGAGTGTAAGCGACCGAGTTGGATGGTTCAGGTAACTCATCCAGAAATTCGAAGGATTGAAACTCGGGTTGTGAGCGGCTAAGATCGTTCGAGAACGTGAAACACTCGTAGTCGTTGTCGGGCGCAGAAACAGCAGCGGGCTCGAGGAGGAACGCACTAGTGGCGTTAAGGTTATCATGATCGAACAGAAACTCCTCGAATTCACACTCTTCAGGGGTGATCTCCTGGATCGAGCAGACGTCCAGTATATGAGCATTAGGTTCGGCGGGCTGATTCCCCAACCTAAAAATGTTGAGTTCAATCGTCATGTTTCCAAAAGAGAGGTTCATCGAACCATTGCGACAATTGATCATAGCATTTGAGGTTGCAAGGAATGGGCGACCGAGTATCACCGGAATTTGATTCCGGGGGTTAGCTACAGGCTGTGTGTCTAATACAATGAAGTCAACGGGGAATATGAAGTCCCCGACTTTTATTAACACATCCTCTAGCTCACCCCTAGGATGGGTGATCGATCGGTCGGCCATTTGGAGAGTGCAGTGTGTGGGTTTCAGCTCTCCTACGCATAATTGCTCGTATACTGAGTACGGAAGCAGGTTAACACTGGCACCAAGGTCTAATAGTGCGCGGTTGATGTTCTTATCCCCAATGGTAATAGAAATCGTAGGACAGCCAGGGTCCTTCCATTTTTGTGGTAAAGATTGGGTAAGGGCATCACTCACAGCACTAGCCAAGAAAACTTTCTTGGGTACCTGAGACTTCCTCTTTTTCGTGCACAAGTCCTTTAAGATTTTCGCGTAGGACGGGACTTGTTGGACAACATCTAAAAGAGGAATGTTAATGTTAACCTACTTAAATAACTCCAGAATCTTTTCCATTTGAGGATTTTGTTTATTAGACCTCAACCGGTTTGGAAATGGGACGTTTTTAAAATTGGTTAAGTCTAATGCATGTGGAGGAGATTGAGGAGTTGGAACGGATCCCAGAACAGGTGTTTTCATGGAGTGAGAAGCGGGTCCGTTCAGAGAAGAAGAAGAAGAAGAAGAAGAAGAAGAAGAAGGAGAGCCTTTTGAAGAATGGAGAATAGGCTCAGAAGACGAAGACGAAGAAGAAGAAGAAGAAGAAGGAGAAGAAGAAGCAGCGGCCGGGGTGTCATCGTTGATCCGTGTGCCAATGTTGTTTTGCAGCATCCTTCCCGAACTCAATGTGGTCACGGCACTCACATTATGGTTCTGTTGTTCAAGAGCAACATGTACATTCTGTGGGTGACCGGGATTTGGGAGTGGTTGGGACGGGAGCTTCCCCTTCTCTCGCTCGCTTAAGGCCGCATTCAGCTGTACAATCTGGGCCTCGATGGTCTTGATGCTTTGCCCGTGAGCGGCAGTGTGTTGCACTAAGGACTGAATGGAAGACTGGATGTTTGCGGTGGATTGAGTCGACTGTTTGACGAACGCCTCCAGACTTCGTTCAAGCGAGGAAACCTTATCGTTGTTTGACGGAACAAAGTTGTTTTGGGGAAAAGAATTGTTGGGTGCAAAGTTGTTCGTCTGATTTTGAAATGGTTGGGGTTGGAAGGGCTGCTGAAATTGAGTTTGTTGTTGCGCTTGTTGTTGCGGCGGAGGGGGTCTTTGGAAATTGTTGCCTTGGAATTGATTCTGATTCTGATTCCAGGCGAAATTGGGGTGGTTCCTCCAACCGGGATTGTAGGTGGAAGAGTATGGATCATTCCTCGGTCTTTGCTGGAATGCAGCATTAACCTGATCCTGTCCTTGCGATGGTGGATTGTAAGGACACTCTTCGGTTAAGTGAGAAGGATCGGAACAACAAGCGCAAATGGTACGAAGGGGGAGAACAGGGGTAGGAGCAGGAGAAGAAAATTTGCTCTCTATCGCTTCAAGCTTTCTTGTTATTGCAGCCATTTCAGCTTTCATCGCAATAGAGACATCAAGTTGGTGAATTCCTACCCTAGACTGACCGGTAGAAGTGGAGGTAGAAGAAGAAGTCGTCGGTCTGGTGCTCTCCCATTATAGAGTTTGCTCAGCAAGGTCGTCAAAGAATTGCCACGCTTCCTCGTCAGATTTGGATAGGATGTGGCCCTGACAGATGGTTTCCAACAACTGCTTCGTTGCTTGGTTCAGGCCCTCGTATAAGGTTTGGCAAAGTTGCCATTTCTCTATACCGTGGTGAGGACACTGAACAAGAAGGTCTTTGTACCGGTCAAAGCACTTCCAGAAGGGTTCAGAAGGAAGCTGAGAGAATTGGTTGATTTCGTTGCGAATCCTTGCGGTTTTATGATTCGGATAAAATTTCTTTAGAAACGCTTTTACAAACTCGTCCCAACTGGTTATGGAATGGGAAGCGGTGCTATACAGCCATTTTTCAGCAAGATCGCATAAAGTGAACGGAATGACCCGTAGGCGTATAGCATCGTCCGACAGTTGGGTAGTTTTCATCATGGCACAAACGTTTTGAAATTTATTGATGAAGATATAGGCATCTTCAGATTCAAGCCCATGAAATCGTGGAAGCATGTTGATGAAATGGGGCTTAATTTCAAAATTATCCCCATTGGCCGGTGGAAGAGAAAGGCAGGTGGGAAGTGCAGAACGGGTGGGATAGAAACGATCCTGGAGCGCGATTCGCTGCGGCGCTACAACAGGCGGTGGTGGTGGGTTATTGGTCTCCGTAGGAGGTGGAGCCAATCCAGGGGTAGTCAAAGAGATGTTCGGATTAAATCCTGACATCGCGGAAGAAGAGGCTGGTGATGGTGAAGGTGAAGATGTATGAACAGAATTCCGGTCAACGTCGGAGTTGGCCGGCAAAGGTAAGGGTGAAAGAGGAGTGGACGGAGTTTCGACGTCTGAGTCGATCGCGTAGTCGGTAGCGACTAACGTAACGCGGACTAGACGGACGCTAGTGTCCCGAGTCCAAGCGGACGTACACTAAACGAGTTTAGTATAGTCAAAGCGGAGAAGGTGAGGGTAAGAAAACGTCAATGGAGAAAGGCGATGGGTGGTGGGTGAAAAATGGATTTTGGCAACAAAGGGCAAGTTTTTATAAAAGTTTTTTGATTTTTTTCCTTTTTTTTTTAGGAAGAGCTTTACAAAAATATGTACGGACTTACGGCTTTAAGCAATCACAAACAAGATATGCACAATCACACCTAGATCTAGGGTCACCTAGGTCAGTTAGACAGCTCCTAACTGTTCCAAAGAACTAGAAACAGGACCTCAAACTGCCTCTTCTCCGCCAATTGCGGCCAGATAAGTGCCAGGTAAGTGGGAGGTTGTCCAACGCTTTCGCGAAGTTCCTTAATTAAATAACCACTTGCCTTCGTTACACTTGCCTAGACACCGCAAAGTCAGGATAGGATAAACGGCCGATGCCTGTAATTAGTCCTCTGTCCTATTGAGCGCGAAGTCCTTAGGGCTAGTCTAGTATTTTTTAATTTAACAATGGTCAATGCATATGCTTTTTGTGATTTCTGGGGTCCTGGGAAGGGTCATGAAATCCCCACCCAATCTGAATTGGTTTCAAGCCCCTTAAGTCCGTATTAATGAATGCAAAGCAGTAACAAATCAACTGCAAACAATTTTTATTTTTAGCGCGGCGCAAAGAATCCTTCACAAGAACAGTTTATTGGAAGGGGGAAGAGAAATTGCGCAAAGAATGCTGCAGAAAACACAGTTTATTGGAGTCCAGAGGAGTGGGAGAGAGGAGGGAAAGAATTACCCAAAATTTGGGCTCCTGAAAGCTTCAAACCACCGTGGTTCCGCGGCCTTAGTGTGCTAATGCCGCGGTTCCGTGGCTTGAAGGTGCCTTCGGAGCATCATTTTTCTTGTGGGTGTTCACCTGGCTATCCTCTTCTTGTCTGGTTATCCGGAATTTTTATTTTCTTCCTGGATCTGCACAAGAATTTTTCAGTAGACCGTTTTATTCGTCTTGAACCGTCGCGGTGTAGCCGCGAAATGTGGGTCTATCTTCCCACGTCTTTGGCACTGAACTTGAACTTCGTATTATCCTGCACACTTGCACAAAAACTAATCAAAAATAACAAAATGATTTTTTTACAAAGTATTTTTTTTTTTGTTTTGTTTTTCGGTTATATTCACAAATTAACCCGAAATTACACAAAGAAATAAACAACCGTCTCCCCGGCAATGGCGCTATTTGATTGTTAGAGATTCTGCGTGTTCAAGTTTAGTTAATTACCGCAATCAAAACGGTTTCGCTTGTAGCTAGCCGGTTGAGTACGGGTCGTCCGCAGGGAGATGGGAATCTTTTTCTAAGTACTTTAACGAGTTAAGTCCAGTTTTCCAGATTTTGTTGTGATTAATTAAGTGTTAAAATTATATGTAAAGAGAGCTTGTTAGGGTTGGGATTAGGTTAGTTTGAGTTAGGAGTCGCTCACTCCTTTCGTTGCCACTCTTAATATCGGTGTTACGGTAATCGGCAACAACGGGGATTAGCACGACTAGGAAGGAACTTGCGAGTATAAGCTAGGCTTTCCAACGCTTAAGTTCTTCCTTTTGGTGCTTGTCCGTCCGTTCTTGGCTCTTAGCCATAACCTCCGGTTAATTCAACCACAACCGGTCTCATTACGGAATCACCACTATCATGTAGGATAGGGTGCCGTAGGAGCGGATTGTGGTTCAATTAACGGGAGTCGATTTTAAGATGTTGGGCAAGGAAAGAGTGAGAGAGATTTCCTTCTCTCAAACTTCCCTTATCCTACCCTAACAAGTATGAAACTACTCACCCATAATACGGAAAAATAAAACAAAAGAGGAAGATAGAAAGAAGGAGATTAGAAGATAACAACTAGCTATTTGCGACCTCACCTTGGCAAGGATCAAGCGTAAGCGTCATGGTTGTTTAAGGATAACGGAAAAGAGAAAAGAAAGAAACAACAAGAAATAACAACAACTAAGTTAACAAATGAAAATTACAAGCAATAATAATTTAACTAAAGAACAAGACAAGCATGATAAGTAAAAGGATCTTCTTTATTCATCATTCTTCACTCACAAAAGCTCACTACAAGATTTTCAATGGAGAAGAGATGAGAAGAGGAAGAAGAAACAAGTATTCTAAACCTAGAAAAATACAAGATTATGCACCCTTGGCTTCACAAGGTTCTGGGCTATTTATAGGCTGTAGAATGAAAACCTAGGGCAAAATTCTGCCTATACATGAAATGTCAAAACTACCACTGAAATTTGATAAGCCGAAGAGACCGTACGGCCGCGGTTCCGCGGCCTAGACCCCCTATTGCCGCGGAACCGCGGCCAAGTAGTGGAGTTGTCTTGTCGTATTTTGTGTGCTGCCCTGGTTTGTTGTTCCCTTTAGTCTGGTATATGTTGTTTCTGATAATCTTTCCACATTTCTTCCAGAATTCTAGTGGATCAAAAGGTGATTTGGACATGGATCTTTTGTCATGATTTTCTTGAGCTCCGCGTAGATTTCTTGGATCTTGTGTTGCCATTGAGCTTTGTGCATGAGGTGACAATCGATTTGCCATTTTGTCTCCTAAACTGGTGTGTGGCAACAGACGGATAAAGAGCGGAGATCCGTGTTTTATCGGTGGTTGGCAGGAACCCGGGTTTTGTCGTGTATTTCCATGAATTTCACCGTTTAGAGCCGAGAACCTGTATCCTGCAATTGACTAGCAAACACGGCTCAAGAGTATCTACCGATATGCAATGTGATAAAAATTGGACGGTATGAAAATGCAAAAATATGATATGAACACCCTCTGATAGGTGTCGCTGGCGTTCTTTAGATCGAAAGGCATCACCTTGTAACAGAATATGCCTAAAGGGGTCCAGAAAGCGGTATGCTTCTGGTCCCCGGGATGCATCTTTATCTGATTGTATCCTGATGAGCCATCCATGAATGAGAAAACTTCATGAGTGGACGTATTATCTATCATTAGCTCAGTGACCGGTACTGGGAAGTCATCCTTCGGGCAGGCTTTATTGAGATCCCGAAAGTCCACACATATGCGCACCGTCCCATTTTTCATTATCACTAGGATGATGTTGGCGATCCAATCAGGATACTGAACTTCTTGGATGAAGCCGGAGTCGATTAGCTTCTTGACCTCGGCGTTGATGCTCATCTCAAGCTCGAGCCATATTCTTCTCGGTGCTTGTTTGATCGGCTTGACGTTCGGGGATATTGCCAATTTGTATACAGCAATCTCTGGATCTAATACTGGCATCTCGGAATAGTTCCATGCGAAGCAATCTTTGTGCTGCATGAGCACGTCCTTAAGCATAGCCACCCTTTCTTCAGACAATAGCTCAATGACGAATGTCGGCCGCGGGTCACTTGCCGTCCCCAAATCAATTTTCCTGAGGTTATCTGCAGTAGTATGTATTCCATCTTCCAGCTCTTTTGGCGCCGGTGGAAACTCTGAGATTACCTCGTCATCATCGTTTTCGAAGCACCAGGGGAGGTCGTCCATATTCTCGGGTTCTTCTTCTGACAACGTTATCATATGACAAGTACGAGATCGCTTCCAAGACTGATGTTGATCTGGCTCTGCTCTCGTTGCTTCCGTGGCTTTTGGTTCATGCTTCTACGGTGGAGTTACCCTACAGCTGCTGGATAGAGCGAACCTGCCGAGTTGATATTGGTCTTCGACCCCGTTCTTGAAGGTGAAGCATTCTTCGAGAGGATGTCCTATTGCTCAGTGATAGGAGCAATAATCTGGGTGATTAACTTCACCTACTTTCTCGGGGTGCTTGGGCTCCGAGAGGGTAATCATTTTATGTTTTATGGCAAGATCAAGTATCTTCTGTGTCTTGTCCTGGGGAAAAGAGTATACTCGACCCATCTTCTTTATAAGAGACGAATCTGGATTGCTCGATTCCCGATCGCGTAGCTTCTTGGTCCCGCTTTGTCGCTGTCGAACGCCTTTCCCGCTCTTTGATTTATTTTTGCCTCTGCGTCGGGCCTTTTGTATAACCGGTTGACAAGAAAGAGAATTTTCATTTTTCGCAACCTGCTGAAGGAGGTGCTGTGTTCTGGTTTTCTCATAGATGGCCATTTCGCGATTATGATCGTCTCGAACCTTTTGACCCGCTTCCCTTATAAGCTTGTCTATCTGTTCTTCAAACGACGGACTTGGCATTTTCACGGCGGGAGCTCGTTCTGGTTCAAGACTTAGCATCTTCCCACAGAGCATCTCCTTCTTCATCAAAGTGATATATGACGCGGCAGTCGCAGAATAGCTCCCGTTTCTTGGATCGATCATATCCAAGCCCGATCGTTTCCATTCTCCCGTTGGGCAACTTTCGTTGAGTTCCGGGAACGTTCCAGATCCTGATATAGAACCGTGCCTGATATAGATCCTGATATAGAACCGTGCATCTCAAGAGTCTCTTTAATCCGTCTGTGTAATATCTGGGTAAACGGATGGGCTGAAGCCTGTCAAGTGTAGAATCCGCACCATGCCAGATTTCTTTCTCCACTTTGGTTTCCCCGGATTGGTAGAATAGGATTGCCTTTTCACCCTTTCGCCTGGGAGGGACGTAGAATGTCTGCAGTTTCTGCACACTATAGGCATTAAGTGCATCGAGCTCTTTGTAATGCTCCCACGGAACCATAGAAACTTGCAAACTTTGATCTTCATCGACGAAGGTTTGTATCGATGGCCGGGCGGAGAATACAGCATTGACCTTATCTTCCAAGTCGCTGTCGAAGACCAACATAGGGGTGGACGGTCCCGGCTTGTTGCATTGGGGCAGCCCTGAATAAACTATTTCTTCTTCCTCCTCAGTATCACTCCCGAAGACTAGAATAGTGGTGATAGATTTGTTCTTGTCCTCCGATTTACGACATCTTTCTGTGTCTTCAAAATCTGGCAGGAAGTATTTTGCATCCTCATATTTGCGAACTTCATTTACGGAGAACGGGTTAAGTTCACCTGTTATGGTGTATTCAAGCCCATCTTTGAAGTACTTCATACATTGATGTTGTGCAGAAGGGATGATGTTGTACTCGTGTAACTAAGGCCGGCCGAGCAAAGCGTTATAGCAGGTCTTAGCGTCAATGACGTGAAACTTGATGTCCATGACGAGCAGCCCAAAGCGCAACGTTAGTATCACAGACCTGAACGTCCGTGATGACTGGGAGTCAAACCCGGAGATAGTGATCTTATCCCGAGCGAGGTGTTGAACGCTCATGCAGATTTCCTTCAATACTCTTACATTGAGGAGATTGACGGAGGATCCATTGTCAACCAGGATTTTTCCTATCTTGATATCATGACAGTATCTGGAGACATAAATAAGACGGTTGTACTCGCACGTCCCGAGGAGGAGATCTTCACCGCCGAAGGTGATATCGGCTATGTGCACTTCTTCCAGCTCGTCCTTCATCTTTTTTTTGGTGAGGAAAGCTTGGAATTGCTCGGGCTTTTGTAACGCCTTGATTAGCGAATCTCTCGCCTCTTTGGATAGCAGAAGGACATCGTGAATGCTGAGCTGTGAGGGTATCTTCTTCAAGTGTGCCAGAATGTTATAATCCACCTTGTTTTTCTTGGGCGGATCCTTGGTTGTCAGCTCTTCGACGGCTTGATCATTGAGGGCGATATTCTCAGGAACTTTTTCTTTCCCCTTATCCTTTTTATTGGACCCTTGTTTGCAGGTCCGAGATTCCTTTCAGGCAGCGTGCGATTGCGCAGCTGAATGTTCTCGTAGTTTTTCGGTTCGTCCTCTTTTCCCGAGGTGGATTCATTAAAGAGAGGTTCAAGAGTCATTTCTTCATCAGAGTCGCTCCCGAAGGTGAGAACTTGCGATCCCCCAGCGTCGACCATATGACAGTTGTCGGTAGTTCTTTTGCGCTCTTCGGTCATATTTCTTTACCCCCGCGAGCTTTGCGTTTCATCCGCTTGAAATGTTGTCGGTGGGCAACATATCTCTGCCACCATCTTTTAAAAGCCTTGCACTCTTCAGTGGGGTGTGCAATCTTTCGATGATATAAGCAGTAGCTAGGATGTGTTTCCGCTTCACCAAGAGCGTTCACTTCGGAGGGTGGCGGCTTCATTCCCATCGATATGTATTTGGTGAACCTCTTCATCATCTTGAACTTGCTTTTATTTGCGACGGATGTACTTTGATCTCGCGGGTGTGTTTTAACCTTTTCGTCCACTCGCCGGCATTTGGCTTTTTCAAATATGGCCATCTCACGCTCTTGAGCAGCTTTGCTTTTAAGAAGAGCCTCGTCCAGGAATGCATCAATCATTTCGTTTGATGGCCCTAGAAGTTTCGGCTCTGTATTTGCCCCAGTTTCTCTGTGTAAGGAGCTTCTTCATCGTCTATCGACAAGTGAGAGATCACATGGCAACTTGCCACATAATCTTCAGATTCATCCGACGAGTCTTCTCCATTGTCATCATCTCCGTCCTCAAGGACGTGGCTGAGAAATTCTTGGAGGGTGACTAGATTCCACGCTTTTTGATTATATTCTTCTAACACGTCAATCTGTTCTTACAGGTCCGTGCGTTTGTCACTAGGCTTCATAGGCTTCTTTGATTTCTTCTTCTTTTTCGAAGACTTTGACGGATGGGTGTGAGCGCTTTGGCTATCACCACCAATTTTTGGAGTTGGGCGCAGTTTCAGCATTCCCTCGATGATCTCGGGTTCCAGTGGATTTTTCCACCTGATCGCCGGGCATGTTTGGAGATCCTTCAGCATTATTTTTGTCTTGGCTGAAAGAGCGACCTCCCATGGAGCTTCTTTTATGAAGGAGCATGATGCCATCGGTGTATCCGTCTTCTTCGGAGCGTGTGGCTGTGGTGGGTTCACTTTCCAGTTCTCGGACAGGGAAAATTTGCCCTGTTGATACTGGTCTTCAATCCAGCCCTTGAAGACGAAACAATCTTCAATTGGATGGCTTACCGTTTGATGGTAGGGGCAACAATCGGGACTATTAGCTTCGTCGGGTTGCAATGGTCGTTTTGGATTTGGTAGATTGATGAGCCTGTTGCGCACCGGTAGTTCGAACAATCTCCTCGTTTTGTCCCGGGGAAACGAATAAGGGCGTTTCATCTTCTCATTATAGAATTGCCGCCTTTCGTCTAGGCGATCAGTTAGTTTTGGGCAACTGGGCTGCTGTTGAGTATTCACCATGAATGTCGCCTTCCCTTTAACCTTTTCGTTCCGCGGCTCCGGTTTTGGAGGAGACGGTCTATGACCCATCTGGTCAATCTGAGCCAGTTTGTCGATCAAGGCCTGGAACGTGGTCGGCTTGAAGAACATCATAAATTGGGAAATAGTCGCTTGAGGGTCGAGAGTGCCCACGAACATGCCTACTGCAGGTGCTTCTTCGATGCGCTGCTCGCATTTTGACTATAAATTTCGCCATTGTATTGCGTATTGCACCTACGTTTCACCTGGCTTCACCCTGGCATTGATCAATGCCATTATTCGGGTGTGTTCGCTAGCACTTGCGAAACGCTGGGTGAATAATAGCTCCATCTCTGCAAAAGTTTTGACAGAATCATTTGGAAGCTCTGAATACCACTCGAACGCCGTTTTCGACAAGCTACAAACAAACCGAGGGACCAGGAGTTTATCATCACCTCGGTGTTGCCGCACAAGGCTCTGAATTGAGCGACATGCTGATGTGGATTCCTCGTCCCTTTATATACATGAAATTTAGGGATCGTATATCTCGGTAGGTACTTTATTTGGTCATACCAGCCTGGATAAGGTCGTCCAGTCTTAACGATCTGTCCAGCCGTTTCGTTTTCCTGGTGAGCTCGTATTTGCTGAGCAATGTAATCATCCAGAGCGGCCTTGGAGATGGTCTCCTCTTTGGCTGCTGAAAGAGCCTAAGGAGGGTTCGATGTCTCCCCTCTGTCGTCTTCAATGATGATCGGGGGGTCATCGGCTGGAGGTTCCGGCTGTAACATCATCCCAGCCATGTCTTGGAACAAAAGAGCCATTCGTTTTATATTGGCTGCCTGTTCCGTGGCCTCTTTTTCTTTCCTCTCGAGCATTCTTCGAAGGAATTCGGTATCAGTTTGTTGTTCCCGACGCTGCTCTGAGGTCTCAGGATGTCACGACCCGAAAGAGCACGTGACTAGCCCTTGAACCATATGAAGTCTATAGGACCCCATCCGATTCAAGTAAGCCAAAGCCCAGCAATCTAAAACCATTTAAAGAGTAAATAAGGAAAACTGGTTTGAAAAGTAAAGAAATCATGTTTCGAAAATCGAAGTTTTTAAATAACTAAGCCGAATGTGTATTTTTAAAATGTGTAACCTTTCCTGAAAATTTCGGCAGAGTTTCCTTTGTAAAAACTGGCCCCGAACGGGGTACAACAAGAATAATATATATAACAGATAAAAGGCATCCCCAAGCGGGAGCTAGCTCTTCGTCAATCGACGGTCACAACCACGCAAGCAATAATAATATACAACGCCGAAGGGCGAGGATCAAAACCCAAAAAGAACTCAAAACAGCCAGAAAACCGTAATACTACTAGCGCGACTCTAAGGTCGAAATAATACAACACTATTTTCTAAGTCTGAAACAATATACAAGTTTTGGTTGATGGAAATTCTAGATACAATAAATAATACATGAACAATGGCGGTTCTGATACAAAAGAACCCACCTATCCAAGCAAGTCACCCATAAGGAAGCAGTGTGCCAGAAATGCCGCTATGGAATCTGTACGGTAAACCTGCAAGAACTGGGGCACAACGGGGGTGAGTTGCCAACTCGTGAATAGAAAATATCTACAAGCAGAGATCGAATGCATGACCCATCCTCGGTCAATACGATCAGATATAAATAAACCTCAAAATGAATAAAGCTGAAGCATGCTAAACTGGCAATGTAATCTCTAAACATGAGTGTAGTGCCAAGTGCTCGTGCTAGTGCCTCAGATAATAGCATGTCATGAATATGAGGTATGATCAAAGTAATCAAATCTGCACACACGTGGATCCCGTCCACTCGTCACCCACTTACAATAACCACCATGCATGTAAATATCATAAATCATGTGCATGGGAAAAATATGAGGATATAAACCATCTGTGTCCCTCGCGACACGCCAAAATCATGGAACCGGAGTGCCTAGCATCGACACTCGAAAACATCACGAAAACTGTGCCCAGCATCGGCACGTAAATCCTCATATATCGGACTCCGTCAGTCCGGATCGGCCCGCGGGCTCTGTCTGCGGTATCGGCCCTTGGCCCCGGCAGTATGCCCATATCCATCTATCGACACTGGTCAGTACCCTCCGGATAACCGCCAGGTCCAACCAATCACCGGTAGGTACTCACCCGCCTCCAGGCTCAATCGGCAAAGCTCATCGATCATCTTGCCGAGGGGAACCATACCGGGTCCACCATGTACCCGCAATCGGCTCGTCCACTCCTCGATTCGGGTTTCACATGTCGCTCTCAGCACCGAGAAAACACATGGTGGACGCACTGAAATATCATATCAAGGGTAACCGGGTTTTTAAAGCAATGACATATTCTCTTTTGAAACACCCTCGGTTCCCAAATCCAGAAATATCATAGAAATAACATATCTCAATGCGTATAATCAAAAAGCATGATGTATGCGACATGTAAAAGAAATGTAAGCATGTCATTATGTCATGCAAGGATCATATACTGAATGCAATAGTACTACAGTGTAGTGACATGGCAATTATCGATGATGAAGTGTGTGAGCCGGCAAACAAGTGTACGTGGAACATACGCATCATCGATAATTGTGCTGGTGTCCTAGCAGCATGACTGAAATATATCAACAATATAAGCGATGCAATGCAAACAGCATGAATGTGCGGAATCGAGTAATCAACGCAATAGTAGAGAACCTGCCTCAAAATTATATCATGCAACCTTGCCTTTTAAAATAAGACGAATCAGGGCTTTTGGTAAAATAAGGGCTACGGTGTTTTAAGAAAAGACACGTCGTTTGAAAATATCCGTATAAACCCTTTTTGCCTATCTTTAAAATATCCCCGATTCGTTAGTTTTGAAATAGGTATGACTCGGGTCTAGCCTAACGCCTACTATGCGAACTACAAACCCGACAATCAAGCCAAAAGAGAGGGGTATGGAAACCACCTAGATCTGAGTCGATATCACACTATCTCATCACATGACAGATATCACTACCATCATATCACATCTCCAGCATGAACTTTGTCATGTCGCCAAATCTCACGGCCTCAATCGAATCTCATCGACTCATCTCAATCCCACGTATCATCCTCAAAACCCGTATATAAACACATAGTCCAATACCCATGTGTAGATATACCCACCATCATATGCGCACAGATAATGAAAGAATGCAAGCAAGTATATGTGTATGTGTGCAACCCCTACTCTAGGGTTTCGCACTAAACTAAACCAATACATTCTTTATTACCACCAATAATCCTAAACAACGCATAATAAATATATGTGTGTATACGTATTCGTATACATCACCACGGACTGCGGGGGTGCTATACGCCATCCACCCGACTTCTCCCCGTAGATATAAATCTACTCACCTTGCGTCTCATATGTCGGTGTCGATGTCGCCATCTTCATCTTCTTTGCCTCACATCTCGTAGGGTACCTACAAGTATATCACAACGCTAAAGCATGAATCACATCGGAAACCAAAACGGCACACGCTACGCCTATTGGTAAAAACCTATGACCTCGCATGCAAACACGATCAATATCCACCTGTCGTTGACGTCAAAACGCCACCCGACAGGAACGAAACACCAAATACCAAAATCCATGCTAAAACAAGTCTCAAATCATGCACCAACATAGGAAAATCATCCCAGATTTCACCCTAGATGGAATCTGTAAAAACTAGACATACCCAGGGTCAATACTATAGGAAATAGGGCCACAGAACAAAAAGGAGCACCAGAACCCCTGCTCTGGCCGCAAATTGCGGCCAGAAGGAATTAATTGGCGGCCACAAGTTTGAGTTGGGGGCTAGGGTTTGGTGTGGTGGTTCCATGGTGCCTGCACATCTCACTGTCAACTCAGTTTTATTTTTAAGGTCCCGGGGTGATAGCAGATTACGCAAAACAGTGACAAATTTCCAGTTTTTCCGATATCGGTTCCGTAATTCCGTATTTTGGTTTCAATTCCAGGTTTGGGTTCAATTTTGCATTACACCAGGGGTTCTAGGGTCACAATAAGCCTCAATCTCAACTTGATTTCAGTTTTACCCTAAACCCTAACTAGAAATCTCTAAACTCCACAAAATGACACAATATCGATATGAAACTAGAATTGATGCACAAGAAATGAGATACTACTCTAATTGGTGCAGAAATTACCTCCTTTGGCAACTCAAGAAAATTCTTGAGTTGCTCAAAGTCCTCCAAATCCAATCTTGCTAGGTTCAATGTGTAGCTAGTGAGCTTGGGAGTAAGTTTTGTGAAGTGGGAATGGGGTTTTGGGTTGGATTTCATGGTGGATCTAGGGTTTTATGAAGAGGGAGAGTGAGGGAGAAGAGAGAGCAGCAGCAACAAGGGAAAGAGAAGAGAGAGAATGAGAAGGGGAAAATGATGAGGGATGGTTCAAAAAAGTGGGGGTTTGACATGGTCTCTCTCTCACTCATCATCACATACTTTTTTCTTTCCCTTTTCTTTTCTTCTCACTCAAATAGTGAATCCAAATGAACCATGGCAACAAAAAATGTAACACAAGTGTAACAAGTGTAAAAATGATATGTGCACATTTTTGCACAAAAATGCTAAAAATCCAATTAGCGATTTTTAATCGCGATTAACACTAAATTAGCATATAACTAGTCTTAAAAACTTTACAATGGTATAATTCCATAAAATACCCTATTTTAGAATTTTCCAAAATTTTCCAAAATTTTTCCCTATTTATTTGTATTTAATTCCACCCGAATATTAAAATATTCATTAAAATAATATTAAATTATAAAAATTCGCGAAAATAATATTTTTTTATTTTGGAAGTGTTACAATCTACCCCCCTTAAAGAAATTCGGTCCCCGAATTTAAATTTAAAACCCCCAAGCACTAAAACATTTCGATACGAATTCCAAGTCGTCGGGGTTCCGAAATCATCAATACATAAAACGTCACAGCGCAATGCATGCGCATGAGTACTGAGCAGATAACTCAAAAGCAACACTCCATCAAGCATCCCGCAATCATCGGAGTCATGGTAAAGACACAATGTCAAATCCAATACAAAACCAATATGATATAGATCAGAACTATACATGTAGACATCCAATCTATACATGTACATAGCTGATGTAAATGCATGCCAAATCTTTTTAAGTCGCTGTGCGATGCGCGTAACACTGCACAGTGGCGGACGTTTTTCACAAGAAAATAACTATATATGTATATATATATATATATATATATCCTTTGTTTAATAGGTACGTTCCGCCGTTTTGAAAACAATTTTGAAGGGTTTCCTTGTTTTTAAACGTTTCGTGTCATATCGGACACGTAGGTATATATATATATCGAGACCATAGCTCGCTCTTGGAAATCCCTTCGATAGCTATCGATGCATGCAAAATATATTCAGGTACTGTCCTCTGACTAGTCCTGCTCGGTATGAAAACAAATATCCAATATCATAAAAATGTACTGCTCCAAAAGGAATAAATCCCAAAAATACACATAACACCACCCTGTGCGTCTGGTGCGCACGGGAATCAAAATCCATATATGTGCCATACAGGTGCACAAAACAACATCTAGGTGCAACGGGTGTGCACGAAACATCTGTCATAAGCAACGTATGTGCCTGACAGCCAAAAATCCGGTGCATCTGACATGCACGAAGAATCTCGATTTAGTGCATCGGATGTGCACCAAAATCGTATCTCAAAGCCTGCGCCCAACATGCGCGAAAATCCAAATCGGTGCATCCATCGTGAACGAATGAAAATCTAAACCCTGCGCACTCAGCATGTACGGAATCACAAAATCCTATAGCAACGCCGAACATGCGTAAATCCAGTCAAAGCACGGAGTGCAAGAATCCACATCAATATCACAATCAAAATCGACATATCGAAAGACATCAAATCGAAGTCAGGTGCAACCGTAATGCATAAAATGTAAATCCGGTGCAACAAAGGCATGATATATAAATCTGATGCGATAAACGCAAGAAACGTAAAACTGGTGCGACAAACGCACGAAGTATAGAACTGGTGCATCCCATGCACAAATATCAAGCAATAACTCAAATACGTAAGCAGCAACACCAAGTGTACCCAGGTACAAAGGAAATCATAAACGTGTGCAACTGCGTGCACAAAACACACATCAATGCACTACTAGCACATATAAGCTATACCGAGTGCAAAAATCAAATCGTGTGCGTAACATATGCACAACATCAAATCAACCGTATGAAATCCATAAAGTCATAAGCAGGTGCAGCCAAGGCACGAAATGATATACAACGCGGCTCAATCAAAATCAGGTGTACCGCGATGGAAAAACTCACAACCGCGTGCATCAGCGTGCACAAATCAAAACACTAAGAGTACATGAAACTATGCTGGAAGCGTAAATCAAATCACCGGCATAAAATAGGCATGAAATCACAATCAATACCTCAAGAGTAATAACTATGTGCAAGGTATAAATACCCAGTAGGTGCAACCATGGTGCACAAAATCAAATATCATGGAACTCAGTCATCAAGACTAATCATGCAAATAGATCGCCAAAATACCGAAATCCCAGAGTGACGGATACGTGATGGTCGAATCACAAAATCATAAATCATAAATACCGTCGTCGGTATATCCTCCTTCAAAGTCGAGAAGGTGCCGGTACATCCAATGCTAGCGGCGCAAGATATCTACTCACCTCTTGCTCGCGGCTGGCATCCTCTGCCTCTGGTTCCTGATCTTCCCTGTAGATTACCAACCTCGCAATCCACCGGCTCATCGGCCCGGTCAGGAGCGCTGACAGGAACGATTCCGTTCTGGCACTTCCTTGGTAATCTCTCGGTCAATCCTCACGACTGCTCGTAAAGCAATATGTCACTGGCATCGGCCTCCGGCTCTCTAAATGCACATCACACATCTGATCCTGGGTGCAAACACCATTGCAGCGGTGTCCTGGAAGGAATCCTGCTCAAGGTCTCTGCCGATCTTGCTTATGTCGATCTGTGCGGAGGCTGGTACTCTTGCTTAGTCTTTTCTCGTTCCATGGACATCTGTGTCCTCAGCACGGCATTTCCTCGGAAATTGGTCGCATCCCAATGCCTCTGTAAGCATATCAAGCCTCTGGTCTCGACGGGGAGTAATGACAGCTCATCAGCGTCTCGTACGAACCTCTTGTCCCGCTTGTCTGTATCATCGTCCATTTCGACATCGTGTCTCTATCTGCGCACTGCAATGCCATCGGCTACGGTCCCTCCGAAGTCTCTAACACGGACACGAAATCACGAACTCAGTATCTTCATCACTCAGTAGGAGATATCTAGCCGAACACGTCCTCAGCGTGCATATCACATCTCTGATGTCAGCGGAGTGAAACGTCATCTCGTCGAAATCTCGTGTAAACTCTTTACTCCACCTTGCTCCAATGTCGACTGATTCAGACTCATCTCATCGTGGCTACAAGGACTGCGCTCCGATGGCTATGCTCGTATCTGGAGTCTCCCAAGCAGTGTCCCATCACATGATATCCGAATGATGTCGACTCATCCGATCGACTCGTCAGAACCTCATAATCCCCCAAGAGCTCAACATCTCGGGTACAGTTTAATAGTATCGAGTACATGCCACAGCGTCGGTGGTCCAGCCGTAGAAGGGCAAACCCAAGCCTCACTAATGGCGCCGCGGAACCGCCGCAAACCCTAAGGTTCAAAGGCTTTCACACGGTCATTAAGTCGAGTTAGGGTTTCATTCTTCTAGAGGGTCCATAGAGTCACCTGCATGTCTTTCCGTATACTTTAAACTTGGAAAAGGGGTTCCTGACATTCGATCGTCTCAATCGACTCTCAACGAACCTGCGTGAAGTCGCCTCTAACTGGAATCAATCTTCCTGATGACCTCGCATCGGGGTAGGCGAACGAACCACATGTCCTAGTCATTCATCCTCGGTGACTAGCGACTCACTATCATATCTCTAAGAATATGCTCATGCTGCAGTAGCTCAAATCATCTGGGCGATATCTCATCATTCGCAGCAACAACTGGCTCATTCGTCGGTACGCTAAGCAGCGCCTCAACCATCCTGGATAAGCGATAATATCAACGGTCATCATGACCTGGCTGGCCTCTATCAGTGGCTCAATCCTCTGGTACCAACCGGTACATCCGAAAAATCTCGCAACAGCGATCTGTCAAACGCCCAAAGTGTGGAAACACAATAAGACGACGCCTCAATATGCAATCGTATGCCTCGGGAATCACGCCCTGGTCAGTCCTCGTCCCCGATGAGCTCATGCTGACACAACTCGAGCCGTAGCTCACTCTGCCCGTGCAATCACGGCAGCAAAACCATAACCAGTATCGATGAAGGTAGATCATAGGAAGGAATATAATACGGTGCAAGGAAATGTACAACCTAAGGTTTCTTAAGCGGAGTGGCGTGTCGTAAGTATGCCGCGGAACATACCCACGGTACGTCACTCTACTTTAGTCACCTATTCCATCAACCAAGGGTCGTCCTACACGGCGAAAGTTCGGGTCTAATACCCCCTCGACTAAGTCTAAGTTCCGTAAGGTCAAGCCTAAGTTCCGTATATAAATAACGCCCTAGGCTCCACATAGTCAAACTCAGACTCGAACCAAGGTCAACCTAGCGCTCTGATACCAACTTTGTCACGACCCGAAAGAGCACGTGACTGGCCCTTGAACCATATGAAGTCTATAGGACCCCATCTGATCCAAGTAAGCCAAAGCCCAGCAATCTAAAACCATTTAAAGAGTAAATAAGGAAAACTGGTTTGAAAAGTAAAGAAATCATGTTTCGAAAATCGAAGTTTTTAAATAACTAAGCCGAATGTGTATTTTTAAAATGTGTAACCTTTCCTGAAAATTTCGGCAGAGTTTCCTTTGTAAAAACTGGCCCCGAACGGGGTACAACAAGAATAATATATATAACATGATAAAAGGCATCCCCAAGCGGGAGCTAGCTCTTCGTCAATCGACGGTCACAACCACGCAAGCAATAATAATATACAACGCCGAAGGGCGAGGATCAAAACCCAAAAAGAACTCAAAACAGCCAGAAAACCGTAATACTACTAGCGCGACTCTAAGGTCAAAATAATACAACACTATTTTCTAAGTCTGAAACAATATACAGGTTTTGGTTGATCGAAATTCTAGATACAATAAATAATACATGAACAATGGCGGTTCTGATACAAAAGAACCCACCTATCCAAGCAAGTCACCCATAAGGAAGCTGTGCCAGAAATGCCGCTATGGAATCTGTACGGCAAACCTGCAAGAACTGGGGCACAACGGGGGTGAGTTGCCAACTCATGAATAGAAAATATCTACAAGCAGAGATCGAATGCACGACCCATCCTCGGTCAATACGATCAGATATAAATAAACCTCAATATGAATAAAGCTGAAGCATGCTAAACTGGCAATGTAATCTCTAAACATGAGTGTAGTGCCAAGTGCTCGTGCTAGTGCCTCAGATAATAGCATGTCATGAATATGAGGTATGATCAAAGTAATCAAATCTGCACACACGTGGATCCCGTCCACTCGTCACCTACTGACAATAACCACCATGCATGTAAATATCATAAATCATGTGCATGGGAAAAATATGAGGATATAAACCATCTGTGTCCCTCGCGACACGCCAAAATCATGGAACCGGAGTGCCTAGCATCGACACTCGAAAACATCATGAAAACTGTGCCCAGCATCGGCACGTAAATCCTCATATATCGGGCTCCGTCAGTCCGGATCGGCCCGCGGGCTCTGTCTGCGGTATTGGCCCCCGGCCCCGGCAGTATGCCCATATCCATCTATCGACACTGGTCAGTACCCTCCGGATAACCGCCAGGTCCAACCAATCACCGGTAGGTACTCGCCCGCCTCCAGGCTCAATCGGCAAAGCTCATCGATCATCTTGCCGAGGGGAACCATACCGGGTCCACCATGTACCCGCAATCGGCTCCTCCACTCCTCGATTCGGGTTTCACATGTCGCTCTCAGCACCGAGAAAACACATGGTGGACGCACTGAAATATCATATCAAGGGTAACCGGGTTTTTAAAGCAATGACATATTCTCTTTTGAAACACCCTCGGTTCCCAAATCCAGAAATATCATAGAAATAACATATCTCAATGCGTATAATCAAAAAGCATGATGTATGCGACATGTAAAAGAAATGTAAGCATATCATTATGTCATGCAAGGATCATATACTGAATGCAATAGTACTACAGTGTAGTGACATGGCAATTATCGATGATGAAGTGTGTGAGCCGGCAAACAAGTGTACGTGGAACATACGCATCATCGATAATTGTGCTGGGGTCCTAGCAGCATGACTGAAATATATCAACAATATAAGCGATGCAATGCAAACAGCATAAATGTGCGGAATCGAGTAATCAACGCAACAGTAGAGAACCTGCCTCAAAATTATATCATGCAACCTTGCCTTTTAAAATAAGACGAATCAGGGCTTTTGGTAAAATAAGGGCTACGGTGTTTTAAGAAAAGACGCGTCGTTTGAAAATATCCGTATAAACCCTTTTTGCCTATCTTTAAAATATCCCCGATTCGTTAGTTTTGAAATAGGTATGACTCGGGTCTAGCCTAACGCCTACTATGCGAACTACAAACCCGACAATCAAGCCAAAAGAGAGGGGTATGGAAACCACCTAGATCTGAGTCGATATCACACTATCTCATCACATGACAGGTATCACTACCATCATATCACATCTCCAGTACGAACTTTGTCATGTCGCCAAATCTTACGGCCTCAATCGAATCTCATCGACTCATCTCAATCCCACGTATCATCCTCAAAACCCGTATATAAACACATAGTCCCATACCCATGTGTAGATATACCCACCATCATATGCGCACAGATAATGAAAGAATGCAAGCAAGTATATGTGTATGTGTGCAACCCCTACTCTAGGGTTTCGCACTAAACTAAACCAATACATTCTTTATTACCACCAATAATCCTAAACAAGGCATAATAAATATATGTGTGTATACGTATTCGTATACATCACCACGGTCTGCGGGGGTGCTATACGCCATCCACCCGACTTCTCCCCGTAGATATAAATCTACTCACCTTGCGTCTCATGTGTCGGTGTCGATGTCGCCATCTTCATCTTCTTTGCCTCACATCTCGTAGGGTACCTACAAGTATATCACAACGTTAAAGCACATGAAAATCACATCGGAAACTAAAACGGCACACGCTACGCTTATAGGTAAAAACCTATGACCTCGCATGCAAACACGATCAATATCCACCTGTCGTTGACATCAAAACGCCACCCGACAGGAACGAAACACAAAATACCAAAATCCATGCTAAAACAAGTCTCAAATCATGCACCAACATAGGAAAATCATCCCAGATTTCACCCTAGATGGAATCTGTAAAAACTAGACATACCCAGGGTCAATACTATAGGAAATAGGGCCACAGAACAAAAACGAGCACCAGAACCCCTGCTCTGGCCGCAAATTGCGGCCAGAAGGAATTAATTGGCGGCCATAAGTTTGAGTTGGGGGCTAGGGTTTGGTGTGGTGGTTCCATGGTGCCTGTACATCTCACTGTCAACTCAGTTTTATTTTTAAGGTCCCGGGGTGATAGCAGATTACGCAAAACAGTGACAGATTTCCAGTTTTTCCGATATCGGTTCCGTAATTCCGTATTTTGGTTTCAATTCCAGGTTTGGGTTCAATTTTGCATTACACCAGGGGTTCTAGGGTCACAATAAGCCTCAATCTCAACTTGATTTCAGTTTTAACCTAAACCCTAACTAGAAATCTCTAAAGTCCACAAAATGATACAATATCGATATGAAACTAGAATTGATGCACAAGAAATGAGATACTACTCTAATAGGTGCAGAAATTACCTCCTTTGGCAACTCAAGAAAATTCTTGAGTTGCTCAAAGTCCTCCAAATCCAATCTTGCTAGGTTCAATGTGTAGCTAGTGAGCTTGGGAGTAAGTTTTGTGAAGTGGGAATGGGGTTTTGGGTTGGATTTCATGGTGGATCTAGGGTTTTATGAAGAGGGAGAGTGAGGGAGAAGAGAGAGCAGCAGCAACAAGGGAAAGAGAGGAGAGAGAATGAGAAGGGGAAAATGATGAGGGATGGTTAAAAAAGTGGGGGTTTGACTTGGTCTCTCTCTCACTCATCATCACGTACTTTTTTTCTTTCCCTTTTCTTTTCTTCTCACTCAAATAGTGAATCCAAATGAACCATGGCAACAAAAAATGTAACACAAGTGTAACAAGTGTAAAAATGATATGTGCACATTTTTGCACAAAAATGCTAAAAATCCAATTAGTGATTTTTAATCACGATTAACACTAAATTAGCATATAACTAGTCTTAAAAACTTTAAAATGGTATAATTCCATAAAATACCCTATTTTAGAATTTTCCAAAATTTTTCCCCATTTATTTGTATTTAATTCCACCCGAATATTAAAATATTCATTAAAATAATATTAAATTATAAAAATTCCCGAAAATAATATTTTATTATTTTGGAAGTGTTACACAGGATTTTGTTTTGGCCCAGTAAGTGCGGCCATTGCAGTCAGCATCCTCCTAAAGTTTCTGCTGTTGTTGTTCCTGAGCTTTCATTATCGATCGGGTAAGCGGTCGATGACCCGTAGAAGCACGGCTTTTCTCTTTTCCGGAACCCATATAAACGGTATGTATTACCATGCCCGCGGACTTGGGGCGTTTATATTCAACATCCTTGCGGTTTGCCGTATTCACAGGGGCTTGCTCTGGCCTCCTTCTCTTGTGAGCTGTTGATGTCGAGGGGGCTGTTGCAGCGGGCACCCAGGGCTATCGCAGCGGGCACCCAGGGCTGTCGCCTTTTGTGGCTTGACATGATGGTTTTCTCCTTGTCGAGCTTTATGCTTCTTTGATCGGAGAGAGTAGTCCTGGTCAATCATCGATTCCTGGACCTGTCGCCAGACTTTATAAATTTTGGAGGACAGCCGCCGAGGGGGCTGCTCCAGCTTCTTATCTGTAGTAATCTCCATAGGTGGAGGAGACCTATTCAACACGGCAGTCAGGGAGTTCTTACGAACCCTCCTAAGCGATTCAAAGCTGTTCCCACTTGGAATAGCAGCATTGATTTCCACCATGGGAGCTGGCGGAGTTAGCCCAGAGGGGGAGTTGCCCCCAGCCTTCCTTACTCGGCGCCAGTGGCGACGTCGAACGTGTCGAGCGTATGGAGTTGGTTTAGATGTGGAGATGGCTTCGTCATGTCCCCTATCTTGATGAAGGGTTGTCGCCGGTGTCAGCCTTTAGAAGACCAACGTTCGCCGAGCAGTAATGTCCAACCTATCGAATACAGATCTCTGGGCAGAGGTGACTTCGTCTAGAGCGGGAGCCGGAGTGGCCAGCCTTGTGAAGACTGACTTCTTGTCAGGAGAATCCTTTCCAATGATTTCGTCGGCTTGAACCGGGATAGCTATCCTCTTTAGGATGGCTGTTTCAGGTATTGCGGGCTTGTTGGCATTCTGGCCCAATCTGTTGAAAACTGAGGCAATGGACTTGGGTGACCCGTTGAGAGGGGCCGCGCAGTGGCAAGTCGATTAAAGACCGACTTCTTTGGGGCTTCTTGTGGCATCATCGGGGCATTGAAGCTCATGGGGTGGATCATAGTCCCAAAGAACAGCCCAGTAGTGGTCTGAGTTACTGAGCCCACCGGCATTGTGAACAGGGAGGCCGCCTGGGGCCCGTAAGTTATACCTCCAGATGAGGCGGAACGGGAGTTGCAGTTGCAGCAAGAATATTTTGTGCAAGTAGACTGTTAGTGTATATGCCCTAGAGGCCATTACTGTATCATACTAGTTTGTATATTACTTAATGGAAGCTTGGGATATTCACCTTGTATATACAATCTAGCACAAAATAGTAGTATGCTACTTGGTTTGTTTCTACTTCAATGTGTACATGTGTTTATTTTATTATATCACCTATACGCATTAGTGGAGCCCTTAGGATCTTTGCTTGATTACCAACGTTGTGATGGCAGTCACACTAGTGGGGCTGGGTAATCTATAAGCACATCCTTATGCAGGTCCCTAGTCGCAGGACTATCGAGACAGGGCATCGATACTCCGTAGTAGACTAGCGCATGCGCTTCTCATCCCAGTGTGGGGGATGGTCTGTCCCGCAGCCGTCGGTACGTCGTACTTGAGATAGTATGCGGGTGCTCGTTAGGTTACGAGTACACTGGACAGGACTCGTCGGGAACTGACTAGTTGGTATTATGCCTATCGTCAGTTATCAGTTCCCAGGTGACATGAGTACAGCTTAGTCCGCTGACTTGACACTGTCACTTCGCCTTGAGTGTGTTCCCACTGTACTTTGATTACTACCCTACCACGGCTCAAAGGAGTCGTGCAAACAGGTAGTAGTTGGGTGCAGTCCTGAAGCACTTGAAGGCAGTGACGGTTAGACAGGATTCGTCTTTCCCGGTATTGGGGGTTGACATCGCGCTGTGTCTAGGAGAGCCATTACACGAGTAGTCCCTGGCCAGGGCAAACGAGATATACTGGTAGGCTTCCAGTGTTATCTCAGGGTGTTTTGGGCTTCACTCCGACACGACTTGTACCACTATTAGGGGACTGACGTTTACCGCCCCCTAGGCCCTCCATGCGATGTATCAGACGAACACACCGGACTGTACGGAGAATGTCACATTCAGGCTCAGTAGGAGTTCAGATGGGTTTCACCTCGTCAGTCTTCTTGTCGGCATCTACCTGGGGACCGTTACGCACAGCTAGTGCCGCTTGCGGTCTGTGGTTAAACCCACTGCCAGCGTAGTGTTGAGTCTTTAGAGTCACACACAGAAAGCTATTCTCCTTTAGGCAAAAGAGTAGAGGTCGCATGGTTTTACGACAGGTCGCATGGTTTTGCGAAAGGGTTCAGTCACATCCGTGCACTTGTGCACATTTAGTGTCCGGACAGTTTACACTAGCGGGCTTTGGTTTAAGCCAGATCCTAGTGTACGTATTGGGATTGGTTTTATCCAGTATGCATTCGTGTTCCTCGGAATGCGGATGCCGGTGTGTATGCACAGTTGACGGAGAGACAGAGGCAGAGGATTCTCATTAGGGTTGTTGACCATTGACCGTTGACTTTTTGCTCAACCCTAATGAGAATATGATTAACAATTATATTAATTAAGTATTATGGTGACATGGTTGTTGAGGGGTTGACTTTGTTGACTTGTTGACTTTGTTGACTTGTTGACTTTGTTGACCGGTTGACTAGGCTTGACTAGTTGACCATCATGATAACAATAGCTATCATTTCATGGCAAAGACTTTTGCTTGCTTGCTCTCTTGTGCAAAATGAGTGCATGAAATGATATGGCTATTGTTGCTTAAACCATCACATAATACTTGATTGCTATGAGGTGTTATGATGGTTTTGGATTATGAGAGCCAAATGAGAAAAGTCTTCTCTCATTCTATCATTATCATTCTCTCTCTTGTTCTTGAGCTCTCATCTTCCTCCTCTTGCTCTCCCTCTCTTGAGTCTATGGTTCACTTGTCTCATGTGTTGAGAACCAAGAACCATAGATAAAATCCCAACAAAACTCTTCTCTACTCACTCTAGTTCACAAGGTTTAGCAAACCGAGTGAACTAGTTTCTTCAAAGTTCGAAGAAGGAGCCAAAGGTAGAAGCTTTCAGGTGGATCGATCTTCGGCGCAAGGAGACGACGGGAAGAAGCCGATTCGGACAACCATCGAGGCTTGAAGACGAAGGAGTTCAAGAAAAGAAAGGTATAACCCCCTAACCGAGTAGTTAATAACTCCTAGTTAGGTTGTTAGTTAGATGTTTAACAAAGATCCGGGTTTTAAGTCCATGTTACCACCTCTAAGAAAATTGTTTTTCATCCTATTCCGCATGCCCGAAAGTACCGGGAGAGGTAGCATGGACTTACAGTGGTATCAGAGCCTAGTTAAACTCTACCTAACATGTTAGCATAGTAACTAGAAATTCGATCGGAGAAAAAGTCGCGAAATACACCCGGATTTCTAACTTTCTGTCGATTTTCAAAGTGCTGAAAAAATTATTTAAGATACACCAAAAATCGACTCATGGTTTTTAGAGTATACTGTAGAAAGACGGTCCCCTGATCTCATCAAAGCGCCGCGGAAACGCGGCAATAGCTTGCTATTTCCGCGTTTCCGCGGCCGTCTTGGCTCCTCTCTGGGTCTTCTTTGCTACAATATGCTTATAGGGGTATTTTGGGATTTCTGGAATATATATTTTCTGCCCAGATTTTCCAGAACGAAAATTTTGTGTTTGGGGCCTGAAAATCCGTATTTTTGATCGAACTTCTAAAAGACTTAAGCTGACGGATTTTTCTGTGATGTGATATTTGTATTGAACGTCTGCTAATCGCTATATGTCGATTAGTGGGGGTTATACAAATCTATGATCTGTAATGTTGCTGGAATGTGTATATGAATCCGTTGGATTGTCGCGGGTGAATAGCCGGGGGTTGTGAGACGAGAGTTTTTCTTTTCTTTCAATTCATGTAAATTTGTAAATTGGTGTAATATTATTTGTATGACCGCACAACCGGGTCGGGGTTGTAGCCGTCATTGTATAATTTCTTTTTACTGTTTTTGCTCCTAGGATAGACCCATGGAGGGTGTGCACAAACTACCGGGTATCTCGAAGTGCCGAGTGGCCTACTCACGATGTTGAGGGAGGTTGCTCCACTTCGGGTACTTGGCGGGTAGTTTGCCGCACCCGTAGGGGTCTTGGGTGGGGTATTGGCTATTCACCGCGACCATATAATATGCTTTTCGTTACAGGCTCGTACGAATTGCGGATTCCTAGTATATCCAATGTATTCATCTGTGATCTGAAATGGCTATCATTGCAATATATCTATATATGATATTATTTAGGCGTTGCTTATGTTTTACAGCCGCGCTAGCCCAGCCCCCACTCTGTCGTTAGTTAAGTAACCTAACGGGTAATGACGGGGCCTCGTGGCGAATGCGAATGGCATAAGCGTACGTCATATTTTGGTTGTTTTCTGCAATGGTAGGATTAAATGATGGGACGCATTAAAAGAACTAATGCAAGAATATCACCCATTAAAAGAACTAATGCAAGAAAATAAACCAAGTAAAAGTCGTTGGAACACTTTCGAAAAACCACTCGGTTCTTTTCAAAACCAACTTTTAAATGCGGAGTTTGAGCCACTCCTTTTTAAAAGCTATCTCGTTCCATCGATTATATCAAGTTCACTACGTTCACGGTTTTGCCAAAACCATTCGTAGCCCTCCGTCGTTTCGCATGAATAGTCAATAATATTCAAGCTATGTATGTTGGCCAAAGTCAAGGCATAGTGATTGGTAGCTATTGGGTATTCATGTGTAGCATAGATAGATGCGTTGGTTTGGGACAGTCGTACTTCCATTTTGGCAAAAGTCAAGGGTAGGTACGGGTGGATCCAAATTAACCTGGATATTGACGGGTAGAACTTGACATGTGACTTATGATATTTTGGCCAAAGTCAAGGTCATAAGAGCATGGGGCAAAAATCCGTATCGGGAGTTTCATAAGTACTGAAACTTTCTAGATTTGCATACCATTTGGAGTGTGATGATTCTGGTAGGATTCCTTCAGTTTCGTCACGCGATGATATTTGGATCCCGATCCTACTGTGAGTATATGCTACTCCTCGGGAAATTTCTCACTAAACGATCAATGCTTTAAACCTAGTAGGTGTCTAGAAAGGTGTTAGCGGGGCTACGCCCCCCAGGGAAAAGAGGTTATTTAATTAAGGAACTTCGCGAAAGCGTTGGAAAACTTCCCTCGAAGTGCCGACACAGGCCTGACTGAACGGTTAAGCAAGTATTGTACGGTGAGATTGATCCTGACTAATTCTTCCTTTTTGGTTTGAGGAGGGATTCGAGAAACAGTGGGAGCCATCCTGTTTAGACAAATTAAAAACCACTCTAAATTTGCAAGGGCATCATGCTGAGTGTTTCTTTTCTCTCTCCTAATTGCAGCGACCAATTGACATGACTGGACTTAAGTTATTACTAGATAAAAACATACTGACAGGGCCAAACTACAAAGATTGGCTCAGGAATGTCAAGATGGCAATCACTTACGACAAGCTGGGGTATCTTCTTACCACCAAAGCTCCTCCTGTCCCAGGTCCCACTTCCAGCGTCGCGGATAAGGAAATCCGTAAGACTTGGGAGATTGATAGCGCGAAGGCCAAGTGCCTCGTGCTTGCCTCTATGGACAATGAACATCAGAGGAGGCATGAGAATATGGACCTGGAATCCATATTTCTTCATACAAAAGAACTGTATGGAGAGCAGTCTCGTATCGCAAGATACGAAGCGTCGAAAAAGTTATTTTCGGCAAGGTTGGCCGTCGGATCATCAGTAGCAGAACACGTGCTTAAGATGATCGGCTACATTGAGGAGCTCGCGGACCTTAGGACCACATTGGAGAGTGAGCTCTATACGGACTTGATTATCCAGTCCCTTCCTTCCACTTACGCCCAGTTTATACTGAACTTCAACTTACAAGAAAAAGAAGTTGAACTTTCAGAGCTCCTCAACATGCTGAGGAGCGCAGAGGGCACCCTACAGAAAGGTAGGGAAACATCCACTTTGTTTGTAGGAGGATCTTCTTCTTCTAGGTCCAAGGCGAAAGCCAAGGGAAAGAAGAAGAAAGCCCCCGCCAAACCAAGGGGCGGTGTTAGTAAAGTGGATACGAAGGGAAAGGCAAAAGCAACAAAGAAAGCGGGGAAGCTTGTGGATAAGGAAGAATGCTTCTATTGTCATAAGAAAGGACATTGGAAGAATGATTGCAGGGCTTGGAAGGCCAGAACACAGGAATTGAAGCAGGTTGCAGCTTCAGCTTCAGGTATGTATGTTATTGAAAACTGTCTTTCAATAAACTCTACTTCCTGGGTATTGGATACCGTGTCAGGATCTCATATCTGTAATTCTTTGCAGGCGTTGAGAAACCGTAGGGTTTTGAAGGCAGGTGACATGACCCTCAAAGTTGCGAACGGAGCTAGCATGGATGATAAAGCCGTGAGGGACTATCACCTGGGAATGTCAGATGGACATGTTTTGGTTTTGCGTAATTGCTTTTTTGTACCCAACGCAACTTGTAATATCATTTCTGTATCTTTGGTTTCTAAAGAAGGTTATGAATTTGCGTTTGTAAGCAATGTTGTAAACATTCACCTTAATCAAGTTCTGATTGGGTCAGGTACATTGAGCAATGGTATATACGTATTAAACCAACCACAGATTTTCAATGTCCAGAATACACACAAAAGAAAGTCTCCAGAAATCAATCAGGCTTTCTTATGGCATTGTAGACTGGATCACATCAATGAGAGAAGGTTGACTAAGTTACATACAGAAGGATATTTAAATCCGTTCGAATATCAATCGTATGCCACTTGTCAATCCTGTCTCAAAGGAAAGATGACAAAGACTCCGTTCACTGGACACGGGGTAAGAGCGAGCGAGCTCTTGGGACTCGTACACAGCGACGTGCGCGGTCCAATGTCTACACATGCGAGAAGCGGTTATTCTTACTTCATTACTTTTACGGATGACTTTTCAAGGTACGGTTATGTCTTCTTAATGAAACATAAGTCCGAAGCCTTTGGAAAATTCCAGGAATATAAGAATGAAGTTGTAACACCCGAGCCCAATACTACTATTTTCAGTTACTGTTTGAGCATAATGTGGTACTCATTTCATTTAATTTGCTTGTTTGTTGCTTACTGTAAAATTTACCCGGCAAAGTCATTTCTACATATAACAAATTTTAGCATCTAAAATAAAATTGAAAATATCCATCTTGGCCTACTTGACACCCCTAGCCTCGTGGTAGCGTCCGTGCATTGTGTTCTCGTCCCGTTCAGTAAAACGGGCAAGTTTGGATGGCTACGTGCACGCACGTGTGTCCGTTTTGAGAGTATGCTTTTTAATCATAAAACATTTCATTTTAAAATTTGGAACCCGCTTAAAATCCTATTATTTGAATTTCGAATATTTGGACCCAACCCGGGCGCAATTTGGAAATGTTTCATTTGGCACCAAAATCCAAATTTTTAATATTATTAAAACCTTCGCATATATTTTTCTAACTAATCTGATATCTTACTGTTCATTACCTATCTTTTAAATCTTTAAGTTAACCATATAATATTTTTACAATCTTTTATATCCTTCTCAATTTATTCTCTCAGCCAATCGCAACCTCCCCTTTGACCCCGTGGTCCCCACTCTCTCTCTCTCCTTCTTCTCTCTCTCTCCACTTTCTCTCTCTCTCTACCCCTTATATATTCTCTCGTACTTCTCTTTATCATTTTTCTCTTCTTGCTTCATGTCTCGTTTCTCATTTCTTTTAACTGTTCTTTTGTTACCGGAATTCCGTCGTGCCGGTGACGTTTCTCGACGTTCCAGCGAGATACCCCGACCCGTGTGGTTCCTTTGTTCGTCGTTTGGGTTCATTCCGTGAACCGTGCGCCGTCGCGAGTTTTCCCCGCCGACGGTTAACGTTCCGTTTTCCCGATTCGCGACCCATCGAGGCAAGTTAATCTTGCTACATGCTATATACTTTTATAATCTTCATTTTATAATGTTATACATTTGAAAATCTTATAGTTTACATATGAAATGTCGTTGAAAAATCGGATATGACAAATCTGAAATTTACTGTACACCTTATCTTATAAAATTCATTATAAATCATAGAAAAATCATTAGTATACGTTCTTTAGTTCGTTACGAAGCTAATTCAGAATAATATAACTCTATGAAGTATTTACTGGCAAAATAAATTGGTTAAATAACGTAAAATGCAAATGAAAATGTCTCCAAACTGCTGTCCAGGGAAATTCCAGCAGCAAACTTTCAACTTTGAATATTCATAACTTTTTGTAGGGATAACCTGAGATGCTTATACTTATAAAACTGAAAACCTTATTGAATTATCTTTATTTTGGTATAAGATACGTCTCTTTTGGAGAACGTTTGTTATTTTTAAGCTATTTTACAAATTAGGGTGACGCTGAATTTCTGAACGGAACCTTCTTGTGCATGGTTAATCAATACAGCTTTTATAGTTACTAATCGCTTTGAATATGCTATCCATATTAATATTATTATATAAATATTTATATCACATATTGCTTAGTTGTACATCCCACACTACCATTTTATAGTTTTATAACTCTTCGGATACCCGTTTGCATCCATCGCATTTAAGATAAATATAATTGCATCCATAGATCACATTACTACATAATAATGTGATATTAATACTCCATGTTTAATAAATTGCATCCTAATTAATATTGGAACTATAAATGTAACCCTAATCAATAACTGTGCATCCATATCTATTTGCCTATCATATTACATGTTCCAGTTTATTGTTCTAATAGTACTCATGCTTGTTTATTTATACACATGTTTATGATAGTTTGATTATGAGCACCCACATGACATCTTGTGCTTCCTGACATGACCTGTTACACTTCCTACTTGACATGATATGGTACCGTACACTCTTGACATGACATGACACCTTTATACATTACCTGACCTGTTACCTGATCTCATGCCTAATGCCGACAAACCTGACCATTCCCGCTGTCTATCCAGACAGACCTACTTTTACCGGATCTTGTGTTGGCATTAGTCCTTGACTACTGAATACCTGACCTGACATACATAGTTTGGGGGTATGGGGAAATCAAAGGTGAAACCGACTTGTAACTCAACAGTTCGATACTTGTTCTAATCAGTCTTACGGGCTTGGCCAGCTCCGGATTGGTGATGCTGACACTACTCGTCCATCTTGCTACCTTTTACTGCTTAGCGGCACGTCTCGGATTCAGCCCCGAGGGTCATGACCGTGGTCTCGGGCACGCACGGGATACTATTGAGTTACATCGACGATTCATCAATTGGTTTCAAAGACTATAGAGTAGAAAACCTGATAGAACAGTTTAGTCACCATTGCACATTACCCTGCTTGTTATTTTATATTACTGCTTTATTCATGTTTATCCCTGCATTGCTTATTACCATGTTCATATTATATTATTGGTTGACATGACGCGCTGACGTCTGGGTTTTGCATGGCCCAGATTCTTTACCACTGTCGACGACCGAGCAGGAGTACTTTAGCCAGCAGGCTGAACTGTGAGTTCCTTAGAGTTTAGTTTATTTATTTCATTTCATTTCCAGATGTGAGCCCGCATTATGGGACGTACTGTTTATTCATTGTATTGGATCATTAGCTTCCGCACTTATTGTTTATTGATTCTTGTTATTATGGATTTGGACATGTATTAGATTAGCTTATTATTTTGTTCTTGATATCTCTACAACCGTAATGTGACTGTGGATGGATTTTTCCTACCCACAGGTAGCATGGTTGGCTATGTCACGTGCCCAATCTTGCGTACTCTGGGAAGCGGGGCGTGACATGGTTCTTTTGGTATCAGAGCATAGGTTAGTTGGGTTGATTCTTTTGTAGTTGGGTATTATACCCAATACACGAATCAGAATACCTGTGTTTAGGAAACATGTCCTGCCACCTTGACCGTTTTACCATCTTTGAATCATTCTTCCGGATCATGTCGACATGCAAACTTACTTTGCATTGTCAATTCGAAAACCTAATTCCTTGTTATCTCTAGGACTTAGGCGACTTGGGTGGAGTTAAGTAATTGCGGCTATGATACCGCGGCATAGCTACAATGCGGTACTCTATTTAAGTATCTTGGAGTTCTAGCCTTGATCCATATTCAGAATCTATCATCATGCTAATGTTGGGTGTTTTGAGTTCAGGATTATGACAGGTAAGAAGTTGAAGACTTACCAGAGGCGTGTGAACGAAGCCGCCATGCTTGGAGTGATAAGAGGAATGCTGGAAATCAAAGAGACAGACTGAGCTGATCCAGCAATAGCAGATTCGTTTCAGGAAGGTTTGCAAATCGTTCAGCAGTCTGTAAACAACGATGGAACTAGACCAGTCGAACGAGTAGGGACTGTAGCAGATTTCAGACTTTTGGGTCCGTCTACTTTCACTGGTCTGGAGGAGCCGTTGCCAGCCGAGCAGTGGCTAGTGACACGGAGAATTTGCTGATTGCGGCACAGATTCCAGAGGACAAAGGAGTTGTTGTAGTGCGCATTCAACTAGTGGATTACGCCGAGAGTGGTGGCTTGTGGAGGAGAACCGTTTGCCCAAGCCAAGCAGTTAGGCGGATTTCACTAAGAGTTTCCTGGAGAAGTTCTTTCCGCGGACTGCACGGGAGGAAATGGAAGAGAAATTTATTGGGCTGAGGCAGAATGGAGCACCCATGGACGTGCATGCAGCAGAGTGGACGAGACTCAGCAGTTTCGCTGGACCTTTAGTCGCCAACGATGCAGACAGGGCACGAAGGTCCATGCGCAGCTTGGATGTGGACATCCAAAGGCAAACCGTCTCCCTGGGTTTGACCACTTTCTCACAGGTTCTTACGGCAGCTCGAGAACAGCAGAGCATATCAGGAAAATTGGGAGTTCACAGCAGACAGCAGTTGCGGTAAGGAAGCAGTTCTGTCGGGCCGGTCGAGTTTAGGGCTAGGCCGACAAACAATGTTCTTGCATCAATGGAAGTGATGAAAGTAAAGAGCCGGCAGTTGTTCGTGATTCTATGGACGTGTTTGAAGATATATCGGGCTTACCGCCGAAGCGAGACGTGGAGTTCACGATTGACCTTATTCCTGGTGCAGCGCCAGTATCAAAATCTTATTATCCGATGGCACCGGTGGAATTAGAAGAAGTTAAGAAACAAGTTGGTGAATTACTCGAGAAGGGATGGATTCGAAGCAGCAACTCACCCTGGGGAGCTCCAGTTCTTTTAGTAAAGAAGAAGGATGGCACGAGAAGAATGTGCATTGATTATCGATAATTGAATCGGGTGACTATTAAGAACAAGTACCCGATCCCTCGCATTGGAGAACTTTTTGAGCAGCTTAGTGGCGCGAGGGTATTCTCGAAACTGGACTTGCGATCAGGATATCATCAGGTCCGAGTGAAGGCAGGAGACATTTGCAAGACGGCGTTTCGGACTCGGTATGGGCATTTCGAGTATTTAGTGATGCCCTTCGGAGTGACTAATGCGCCGGCAATATTTATGGATTTGATGAACAGGATCTTTTCACCGTTCTTGGACCAGTTTATTGTGGTATTCATTGACGATATTCTGGTGTACTCGAAGAGTCCGGAGGAGCATGCTGAGCACTTAAGGATCGCACTGCAAACGCTAAGACAAGAGAAATTATTTGCGAAGATGAGCAAGTGCGAATTCTGGCTGGAAGAAGTGAAGTTTCTGGGGCATGTTGTGTCAGGCAATGGAATCGCCGTTGATCCTGAGAAGATTGCAGCAGTTCGAGATTGGCCTATTCCGAAGAATGTTGCAGAGATAAGGAGTTTTCTTGGACTCGCCGGATACTACAGAAGATTTGTGGAGAACTTCGCTCGCGTAGCCGAGCCGTTAACCAAGCTCACACGAAAGGAGGTACCGTTTGTTTGGACGGATGGATGTGCATTGGCCTTCGAGACGTTGAAGCAGAAGTTGATAACCGTCCCGATCCTGACCGTACCGGATAATTCAGGAGGACTGGTGATTCACAGCGAAGCATCTGGAAAAGGATTGGGATGTGTTTTAATGCAGAATGGGAAAGTTGTCGCTTATGCATCGAGACAACTGAAGACTCATGAGAAGAACTATCCGACTCACGACTTAGAGCTTGCAGCCGTGATCTTCGCCCTGAAGATTTGGAGACACTACCTTCTGGGCGAAAGAGTTGAAGTCTTTACGGATCACAAGAGTTTGAAATATGTGTTCACTCAGAAGGAGTTGAACATGAGGCAACACAGATGGTTGGAGCTGATGGCCGACTATGACCTTGATCTTAAGTACCATCCGGGAAAAGTTAACGTCGTGCCGGATGCGCTGAGCCGGTTACCAGCAATTCAGATATTGACTGCACAGAGAGAGATCATTGAGGATTTTCGGAGATTTGACTTGGAGGTTGTGCTACCACATGCTACAGGACAGTTGATGCAGTTGCAAGCACAATCGTCCTTAGTTGAGAAGATTAAAGCGGCACAATCGCAGGATCCTAGACTGCAAAAGTTTCGGGAGCAGGTTGAAGCCGGACTGCGAACCGATTTACTGATTCATGAGGATGGTTCGTTGAGATATGGTAGCCGTGTGTGTGTGCCAAAAGGAGATGTGCGTGAAGAGCTTATGAAGGAGGCACACGGTTCAGCTTACTCTGTACATCCAGGAGGGACAAAGATGTACCGAGATATTCGACAGCACTTCTGGTGGGAAGGTATGAAACGGGAAATTGCTCGCTTCGTGGCTAAGTGCTTGGTGTGTCAGCAAGTCAAGGCCGAACACCAAAGGGTTGCTGGGTTGTTGCAACCACTTCCGATTCCTCAGTGGAAGTGGGAACATATAACCATGGATTTCGTGACAGCTTTACCGCGGAGTCCAAAGGGCAACAATGCAGTATGGGTGATTGTCGATCGGTTGACCAAGGCAGCTCACTTTATTCCTTTTCGGGTTGGTCAATCGACAGAGACTTTGGCAGAGCGATACATGCAGGAGATTGTCAGATTGCTTGGAGTACCGGTAAGCATCGTGTCCGATCGGGACACTCGGTTCTTGTCGCACTTTTGGAGGAGTTTACAGGAAAGTTTGGGGACTCGATTGAAGTTTAGCACAGCTTATCATCCTCAGACTGATGGACAATCGGAGAGAACGATCCAGACCCTTGAAGATATGTTGAGGGCTTGCATGTTGGACTTCAAAGGTTCTTGGGAAGATCATCTTCACCTGGTGGAGTTTTCGTACAACAACAGCTTCCAAGCAACTATTCAGATGGCCCCGTTTGAAGCACTGTATGGTCGTAAGTGCCGTTCACCTGTTTGTTGGGATGATGTTGGTGAACGAAGGTTACTAGGACCAGATTTGGTGGTACAGACAGTCGAGAAGGTGAATACCATCAGGAAGCATATGAAGGCAGCACAGGACCGACAGAAGAGTTGGGCAGATACGTCAAGAAGACCTCTGGAGTTCACCGTGGGTGATTTGGTATTCTTGAAGATATCACCGACTAGAGGGGTGATTCTCTTTGGGAGTCGGGGAAAGCTTGGTTCTCGATTCGTTGGACCCTTCGAGATATTGGAGCGTGTTGGAGAGGTAGCGTACCGTTTGGCGTTACCACAGTCCTAGGCAGGTGTGCACGATGTGGTTCGTGTATCTCAACTACGGAGGTATGTTCGAGATGAAACCCAAGTATTGGATCATTCGGAGTTGACTATACGGGAGGACCTAACTTTTGAAGAGCGACCAGTTGAAATCAAGGATCGGAGAGAAAAGGTTCTTAAGAACAAGGTTACCCCTCTTGTGCTAGTTTCTTGGGGTAATCGATCGCACGGAGAATCCACTTGGGAACGAGAAGATGAAATCCGGCAGAAGTTTCCTCACATTTTCTTGTAGTTATCTATCTTTGTATTCTTGGAATTTCGAGGACGAAATTCTTTTTGTAGTTGGGTATAATGTAACACCCGAGCCCAATACTACTATTTTCAGTTACTGTTTGAGCATAATGTGGTACTCATTTCATTTAATTTGCTTGTTTGTTGCTTACTGTAAAATTTACCCGGCAAAGTCATTTCTACATATAACAAATTTTAGCATCTAAAATAAAATTGAAAATATCCATCTTGGCCTACTTGACACCCCTAGCCTCGTGGTAGCGTCCGTGCATTGTGTTCTCGTCCCGTTCAGTAAAACGGGCAAGTTTGGATGGCTACGTGCACGCACGTGTGTCCGTTTTGAGAGTATGCTTTTTAATCATAAAACATTTCATTTTAAAATTTGGAACCCGCTTAAAATCCTATTATTTGAATTTCGAATTTTTGGACCCAACCCGGGCGCAATTTGGAAATGTTTCATTTGGCACCAAATCCCAAATTTTTAATATTATTAAAACCTTCGCATATATTTTTCTAACTAATCTGATATCTTACTGTTCATTACCTATCTTTTAAATCTTTAAGTTAACCATATAATATTTTTACAATCTTTTATATCCTTCTCAATTTATTCTCTCAGCCAATCGCAACCTCCCCTTTGACCCCGTGGTCCCCACTCTCTCTCTCTCCTTCTTCTCTCTCTCTCCACTTTCTCTCTCTCTCTACCCCTTATATATTCTCTCGTACTTCTCTTTATCATTTTTCTCTTCTTGCTTCATGTCTCATTTCTCATTTCTTTTAACTGTTCTTTTGTTACCGGAATTCCGTCGTGCCGGTGACGTTTCTCGACGTTCCAGCGAGATACCCCGACCCGTGTGGTTCCTTTGTTCGTCGTTTGGGTTCATTCCGTGAACCGTGCGCCGTCGCGAGTTTTCCCCGCCGACGGTTAACGTTCCGTTTTCCCGATTCGCGACCCATCGAGGCAAGTTAATCTTGCTACATGCTATATACTTTTATAATTTTCATTTTATAATGTTATACATTTGAAAATCTTATAGTTTACATATGAAATGTCGTTGAAAAATCGGATATGACAAATCTGAAATTTACTGTACACCTTATCTTATAAAATTCATTATAAATCATAGAAAAATCATTAGTATACGTTCTTTAGTTCGTTACGAAGCTAATTCAGAATAATATAACTCTATGAAGTATTTACTGGCAAAATAAATTGGTTAAATAACGTAAAATGCAAATGAAAATGTCTCCAAACTGCTGTCCAGGGAAATTCCAGCAGCAAACTTTCAACTTTGAATATTCATAACTTTTTGTAGGGATAACCTGAGATGCTTATACTTATAAAACTGAAAACCTTATTGAATTATCTTTATTTTGGTATAAGATACGTCTCTTTTGGAGAACGTTTGTTATTTTTAAGCTATTTTACAAATTAGGGTGACGCTGAATTTCTGAACGGAACCTTCTTGTGCATGGTTAATCAATACAGCTTTTATAGTTACTAATCGCTTTGAATATGCTATCCATATTAATATTATTATATAAATATTTATATCACATATTGCTTAGTTGTACATCCCACACTACCATTTTATAGTTTTATAACTCTTCGGATACCCGTTTGCATCCATCGCATTTAAGATAAATATAATTGCATCCATAGATCACATTACTACATAATAATGTGATATTAATACTCCATGTTTAATAAATTGCATCCTAATTAATATTGGAACTATAAATGTAACCCTAATCAATAACTGTGCATCCATATCCTTGAAATTATATCTATTTGCCTATCATATTACATGTTCCAGTTTATTGTTCTAATAGTACTCATGCTTGTTTATTTATACACATGTTTATGATAGTTTGATTATGAGCACCCACATGACATCTTGTGCTTCCTGACATGACCTGTTACACTTCCTACTTGACATGATATGGTACCGTACACTCTTGACATGACATGACACCTTTATACATTACCTGACCTGTTACCTGATCTCATGCCTAATGCCGACAAACCTGACCATTCCCGCTGTCTATCCAGACAGACCTACTTTTACCGGATCTTGTGTTGGCATTAGTCCTTGACTACTGAATACCTGACCTGACATACATAGTTTGGGGGTATGGGGAAATCAAAGGTGAAACCGACTTGTAACTCAACAGTTCGATACTTGTTCTGATCAGTCTTACGGGCTTGGCCAGCTCCGGAGTGGTGATGCTGACACTACTCGTCCATCTTGCTACCTTTTACTGCTTAGCGGCATGTCTCGGATTCAGCCCCGAGGGTCATGACCGTGGTCCCGGGCACGCACGGGATACTATTGAGTTACATCGACGATTCATCAATTGGTTTCAAAGACTATAGAGTAGAAAACCTGATAGAACAGTTTAGTCACCATTGCACATTACCCTGCTTGTTATTTTATATTACTGCTTTATTCATGTTTATCCCTGCATTGCTTATTACCATGTTCATATTATATTATTGGTTGACATGACGCGCTGACGTCTGGGTTTTGCATGGCCCAGATTCTTTACCACTGTCGACGACCGAGCAGGAGTACTTCAGCCAGCAGGCTGAACTGTGAGTTCCTTAGAGTTTAGTTTATTTATTTCATTTCATTTCCAGATGTGAGCCCGCATTATGGGACGTACTGTTTATTCATTGTATTGGATCATTAGCTTCCGCACTTATTGTTTATTGATTCTTGTTATTATGGATTTGGACATGTATTAGATTAGCTTATTATTTTGTTCTTGATATCTCTACAACCGTAATGTGACTGTGGATGGATTTTTCCTACCCACAGGTAGCATGGTTGGCTATGTCACGTGCCTAATCTTGCGTACTCTGGGAAGCGGGGCGTGACAGAAGTAGAAAAACAAACTGGCAAAAGTATCAAGATTCTAAGATCGGATCGAGGTGGTGAATACTTGAGTGCCGAGTTCCTGGACTATTTAAAAGAGAACGGAATTCTCTCTCAGCTTACTCCTCCATACACTCCGCAACATAACGGTGTATCGGAGAGAAGGAACCGAACCCTATTGGATATGGTACGGTCCATGATGAGTAACGCTGAGTTACCGCGATCATTCTGGGGGTATGCGCTAGAATCAGCTGCATACCTTTTGAACCGAGTTCCCACTAAGACTGTGCCTACCACACCATATGAGATGTGGTGTGGGAAGAGGCCCCATCTTAATCACATTAAGACATGGGGAAGTCCAGCTTTTGACAAAAAGCAGCATGCGGACAAGCTCGAGGCACGCTCATTACAGTGTAAGTTCGTGGGATATCCAAAGAACTCCAAGGGATATTTCTTCTACTGCGAAGAGGAACAAAAGGTTATTGTTTCTCGTCATGCCCACTTTCTAGAACACCAGTTCTTAGAAAAGGAAATTAGTGGGATCGCAGTAGAACTGGAAGAAATTCCAGAACCACCGACTATTACTAAAAGCTTAGTGGAACCAGAGGGTTCAAAAGTACAAGACATTCCTACGCCGCTCCGCAGGAGTAGTAGGCAGTCTCATCCGCCCGAGAGATACTGCGGTTTTCTCATAGACGGGGATAGAGAGGATTGCATCATAGATTATGACTAGCCTACTTGCTTCCAGCAGGCCGTTCAGAGCGTTGATTCGGTAAAATGGCTGGATGCAATGCGGACCGAAATGGAGTCCATGTACACCAACAAGGTATGGACGTTGGACATTGCTCCAGATGGGGTAAAACCCGTAGGATGCAAGTGGATCTTCAAAAGGAAGATTGGTGTAGATGGATAGGTTGAGACCTATAAAGCTAGACTTGTTGCAAAGGGTTTTCGTCAAAGACCTGGTTTGGACTATGACGAAACCTTTTCTCCAGTGGCTATACTGAAATCCATTCGGATCCTTCTTTCCATTGCTGCCTTCCACGATTATGAGATCTGGCAGATGGACGTAAAGACCGCTTTTCTAAATGGAAATTTAGAGGAGTGTGTCTATATGGACCAACCAGAAGGTTTCATTCAGAGTGGGAGCAGCGGAAAGGTGTGCAAGTTGCTTAAGTCCATCTATGGACTAAAGCAGGCATCGTGGAGTTGGAACATCTGTTTTGATGAGACGGTCAAGGAATTTGGCTTTATCAAAAATCCTGATGAACCATGCATCTACAGTAGATTTGTAGCGAGAACTGTAGTATTCCTCGTTTTATACGTGGATGACATTCTCTTAATAGGAAATGACATTCCTATGCTACAATCTGTCAAGGGGTTCTTGTCACACAAGTTCTCCATGAAAGACCTGGGTGATGCCTCATACATCCTGGGGATCCGGATCCATCGTGATAGATCCAAGAGGATATTAGGACTTTCACAGTCCAGGTACATCGACACCATACTGAAGAGATTCAGTATGGAAGATTCCAAGCGCGGTAACCTACCAGCTTGTCACGGGATCACCCTCTCTAAAGAGATGTCTCCCAAGACTGATTTGGAGAGGGGTCGCATGTCGATTATACCCTACGCTTCTGCAGTAGGCTCTATAATGTATGCGATGTTGTGTACCAGACCGGATGTAGCTTATGCACTGAGTGTGGTAAGCCGGTATCAGTCAAACCCTGGGGAGAAACACTGGATAGCGGTAAAGAACATTCTCAAGTACCTGAGAAGGACTAAGGAGATGTTCTTGGTGTATGGCGGAAAAGACCTCCAGATCGAGGCCTTTGCTGACTCCAGCTTCCAGAGTGACAAGGATGATTCCAAGTCCATGTCGGGTTTTGTCTTTACCCTCAATGGAGGGGCGGTGTGTTGGAAGAGTTCCAAACAGGAAACCGTTGCAGACTCGACGATGGAAGCGGAATACATCGCTGCATCTGATGCCGCAAAAGAAGCTGTCTGGATGAGGAAGTTCTTGAAAGAACTTCAGGTGGTTCCATCCATTGTTCATCCAATACCTCTGTATTGCGACAACAACGGGGCTATAGCTTTAGCGAAGGAACCTGGGTCCCATCAGAGATCCAGACACATCTTGAGGCGGTATCACCTGATCAGGGAGATCGTGGATCGCCAGGAGATCGAGGCTCGGAGGGTTGCTTCAGAAGATAACACTGCAGATCCATTATCCAAGGCCTTTCCCCAGACTCAGTTCGAGCGGCTGATCGAGATTATAGGTCTTCGATACGCCAGTACATAGCTTTAGTGCAAGTGGGAGATTGTTAGTGTATATGCCCTAGAGGCCATTACTGTATCATAATAGTTTGTATATTACTTAATGGAAGCTTGGGATGTTCACCTTGTATATACAATCTTGCTTAAAATAGTAGTATGCTACTTGGTTTGTTTCTACTTCAATGTGTACATGTGTTTATTTTATTAGATCACCTATACGCATTAGTAAAGCCCTTAGGATCTTTCCTTGATTACCAGCGTTGTGATGACAGTCACACTAGTGGGGCTGGGTAATCTATAAGCACATCCTTATGCAGGTCCCTAGTCGCAGGACTATCGAGACAGGGCATCGATACTCCGGAGTAGACTAGCGCATGCGCTTCTCATCCCAGTATGGGGGACGGTCTGTCCCGCAGCCGTCGGTACGTCGTACTTGAGATAGTATGCGGGTGCTCGTTAGGTTACGAGTACACTGGACAGGACTTGTCGGGAACTGACTAGTTGGTATTATTCCTATCGTCAGTTATCAGTTCCCAGGTGACATGAGTACAGCTTAGTCCGCTGACTTGACACTGTCACTTCGCCTCGAGTGTGTTCCCACTGTACTTTGATTACTACCCTACCACGGCTCAAAGGAGTCGTGCAAACAGGTAGTAGTTGGGTGCAGTTCCGAAGCACTTGGAGGCAGTGACGGTTAGACAGGATTCGTCTCTCCCGGTATTGGGGGTTGACATCGTGCTGTGTCTTGGAGAGCCAATACACGAGTAGTCCCTGGCCAGGGCAAACGAGATATACTGGTAGGCTTCCAGTGTTATCTCAGGGTGTTTTGGGCTTCACTCCGACACGACTTGTACCGCTATTAGGGGACTGACGTTTACCGCCCCCTAGGCTCGCCATGCGATGTATCAGACGAACACACCGGACTGTACGGAGAATGTCACATTCAGGCTCAGTAAGAGTTCAGATGGGTTTCACCTCGTCAGTCTTCTTATTGGCATCTACCTGGGGACCGTTACGCACAGCTAGTGCCACTTGCGGTCTGTGGTTAAACCCACTGCCAGCGTAGTGTCGAGTCTTTAGAGTCCCACACAGAAAGCTATTCGCCTTTAGGCAAAAGAGTAGAGGTCGCATGGTTTTGCGACAGGGTTCAGTCACATCCGTGCACTTGTGCACATTTAGTGTCCGGACAGTTTACACTAGCGGGCTTTGGTTTAAGACAGATCCTAGTGTACGTATTGGGATTGGTTTTATCCAGTATGCATTCGTGTTCCTCGGAACGCGGATGCGGGTGTGTATGCACAGTTGACGGAGAGACAGAGGCAGAGGATTCTCATTAGGGTTGTTGACCATTGACCGTTGACTTTTTGCTCAACCCTAATGAGAATATGATTAACAATTATATTAATTAAGTATTATAGTGACATGGTTGTTGAGGGGTTGACTTTGTTGACTTTTGACTTTGTTGACTTGTTGACTTTGTTGACCGGTTGACTAGGCTTGACTAGTTGACCATCATGATAACAATAGCTATCATTTCATGGCAAAGACTTTTGCTTGCTTGCTCTCTTGTGCAAAATGAGTGCATGAAATGATATGGCTATTGTTGCTTAAACCATCACATAATACTTGATTGCTATGAGGTGTTATGATGGTTTTGGATTATGAGAGCCAAATGAGAAAAGTCTTCTCTCATTCTATCATTCTCATTCTCTCTCTTGTTCTTGAGCTCTCATCTTCCTCCTCTTGCTCTCCCTCTCTTGAGTCTATGGTTCACTTGTCTCATGTGTTGAGAACCAAGAACCATAGATAAAATCCCGACAAAACTCGTCTCTACTTACTCTAGTTCACAAGGTTTAGCAAGCCGAGTGAACTAGTTTCTTCAAAGTTCGAAGAAGGAGCCAAAGGTAGAAGCTTTCAGGTGGATCGATCTTCGGCGCAAGGAGAAGACGGGGAGAAGCCGATTCAGACAACCATCGAGGCTTGAAGACGAAGGAGTTCAAGAAAAGAAAGGTATAACCCCCTAACCGAGTAGTTAATAACTCCTAGTTAGGTTGTTAGTTAGATGTTTAACAAAGATCCGGGTTTTAAGTCCATGTTTCCATCTCTAAGAAAATTGTTTTTCATCATATTCCGCATGCCCGAAAGTACCGGGAGAGGTAGCATGGACTTACATAGACGTCATTGATCTTTCGTATTCTGCACCGAGCAAGACACCAAATCTTAGTACCTCGAACCCAAGGGCAACCATAGCAAAACGTGATTCGTTCGTGAACACGACACACGAAGTGTGGAGTGGAAAGAGGAAGAGGTCCCATCGGGCGTGCCAGAATCTGTTCCCTGCCGAAAACACGGAGACGGGACCGCGCGGGTCCGTCTTGCCTGAATTTCGGGGCAGATGCTAATTGGTGCTATCCATCCACCTCTCCGAAGATGCCCGTTGATTTATGGCACCATGTATCGAAGGTTTAAACGGATGCGGCCGATATAGCAGACTTCATCAGATTCCCTCTCTTTGATGAGGGGTTTTTGATTGTGGGGACGCTCTTCCCTTCAGGCGCAAGCCCCTGCAGTTAATTATGCTACCGCATCGCGGTAACCACTTTCTCCTTCTCCAGATGGTCACTTCGTGTCGTGGGTGTTTGTTTTGTTTTTGGTTGTCCGTGGATTGTATACGGAGACTAATTTATGTTGTCGCCCATAGGGCGTGGATTAGTCCAAATCCGTATCTTCTTAGATTTGGGTTTGGGGGTTGGGTTTAAGGATACGTTTGTTTCATTTGAGACTAAGATTAACTTAAAAGTTTGTTAAGGATACCTTGGTCTAATTTTAGACTAAGATCAACTTAACGGGATCGTTTAGATCCAACATAAGAGCAATTGGGCCCTACTGTTTAGTTTAGTGACATTGCGGTCGATTAGTTTAAGGAAATTACGGTCCAATATTAGTTTAAGGACATCTCGGTCCAAGGTTAAGGACATCATAGTCCGTGAGTTTAAAGACCTCACAGTCAAGGTTAAGGACATCATAGTCCGTGAGTTTAAAGACCTCACACTCAAGGTTAAGGACATCATAGTTCGTGAGTTTAAGGACCTCACAGTCCATGAAATGTATGGTTGTTGGGACCCGTCACCTCTCTGAAGACGTTGAAGGATTAGAACGACAAATATCAGAGGAGTTCAGAGATATACCCTTAAACCGATGTGGGTTGAGAGACCTGTAGTCCAATTGGGACTAAGATCTGTGATTTATGAGCTTATGAACTCAATTAATCTTAATTGAGGACTTATGGCCAATTTGGGCTAAGTCCATTCAATTACAATGTTCAACATTTGTGCTTGGAGGAGTTGTATGTTTGTTTTGAGTCCAATCCCCTTAAAAATGCGAAGCATTGGTTTGGTCTCTGACAATGTTTTGTCTTTAGTTGAATGCTGTGCATTTATCATAGCCCCATGCTTATTCAAAGAACAGTTTATGTTCTGTCCAAGCGCACATAAAAGTATGTGGTGCACTTGGCACTAGCGCCTGATATGATGATATGAAGCGCTAATGTGCTTAGCGCTAGAAGTGGAGCGCTGATGCGCTTTAGTTGAAGCGTTGAGGCATTTGGCGCTGATGCCATATAATGAGCGCAGAGCGCTTTTAGTGATGCAGCGCACACGTGAGAAGCACGTGGTGCGCTTAGCGCTAGCTAATGAGCGCAGTGTGCTGTGTTTGAAGAGCTATGGCACTGTATCGCTTTGCGCTAGATGAAGAGCGCTAAGACACTTTTTAATTAGGAGCGCTAAGGCTCTTATTAGATTAGGAGCGCCAAGGCTCTTCTTAGGTTAACTTTACGCTCTGCAGATTATCTGTTCTTTGATAAGAGACTTTGTCTCAAGATTCTAAGAATAAAGTTCTTAGTTCATAGGAGATATTTCAATCTCTTTTTGATGGAAGGCTTTGCCTTTATGAATCTGTGATCCTAAGAGAATTGAATAATTCTCCCCCCTTTATAATGAGATGTTCATAATCTCTTTTGTGAAAGACAACTTTGTCTTATAGATCTATGATCTGTGAAAGAAGTAAATACTTCTGTTTATATTAAGACGATTTCGTCTTTCTATTCTTTTTACCTTGAAAAAGAATTATCTTCTTTTGCCGAGAGCTTCTTCGTCTTCTTGAGATTTTCTCAAAGTTTATGGGGGGGTTCCTCTGTACAAGAATTGAAGTCTCGGGTCCTTTATATAGGGGAGGCTGGTTTGTTCAATCAGTTAAGGAGATCTTTTCTGCAATTGATTTGGGGAATTTCCCATCGTTGGATCTTTGATCCAAGGGCTTCTGATTTACAGAAGACAACCTTCTTGCTTTTAACAAGATTTGGAAATCTTTTCATGCAGAATTTATTCTGTCTTTGATAATTTTTATTTACCATTGGATCATTGATCCAACAACGCTCTGATTTACAGAGAACAATTTTATTGTTTGGAATGATTTTGAGGAATCATTCCTTAACAGAATTTAATTCTGGTTACTTAATGATTTATCATTATCAGATCTTTGATCTAACGGTGGGGAGCTTTTAGTTCCAGCGCCAGCACTTATGCGCTTTGCCCATGGTGCGCTACTTGGAGCGCAGCGCTCTTAGTTCTAGCGCACACGTGCTTTGCACGTGATGCGCTACTTGTAGCGTAGCACATCTAGCGCTAGCGCCTATGCACTTTGCACAGGGTGTGCTAGTTGTAGCGCAGTGCTTTTATAAAAGCGCAGCTTTAATTCAAAGCTTGAATTCTGAACAGAGCTTTGCTCTAATTGGGGAAACACAGATATGTGGCTCTTTACTGTTTACTGACACTGACACGATGCACTGAGTATTGCACTTATGCATATATTATTACCCTGTCAGTACTAAATGTCTAGTGTTATATATATATATATATATATTATTATGACATAGGAGATCGTCGTGCATGCGATTTCTACTTGCAGATGTCTTCTACATACGAGTTGGCAACTCACCCCCGTTGTGCCAAATTTTCTTATAGGTTTCGATGTACAGGTTTCCTTGGCGGCTTGCTGGCACACCATTTCATTCAGGGTGATTTCTTGGTAGGTTGGTTCACTTGTATCGGGACCGCCATTGTACTTTTATTATTTCATTTGTATCTAGTAAGCTCCATCAACCAGACTTGTATTATTGGTAGATTTAGAAGACCAGTTGTTTTTATTTCGACCTTAGAGTCGCGCTTGTATTATTATGGTTTTCTGGTGGATTTTGGTTTTCTTCTGAGTTTTGTTCCTCGCCCTTCGGCGTTGTATATTATTTTTGCTTGTGGTTGTGACCGCCAATTGACGAAGAGCTAGCTCCCTCTTGGGGATGCCTATATTATTACTTTTGTTTATATTCTTTTTTGTACCCGTTTGGGGCCAGTTTTTACAAAGGAGACTACGCCAAAATTTTTGAGAAAATTTGATGTTGCTTTTAAACAAGTTTTGTTACACTTCTTCTTTTAATTGGTTTAGATTTCTGGGCTTCGGCTTGCTTAGATTACGTTACGCCTCTAGACGTTTCGTAATTTAAGTGCCGGTCACGTTCCGTACCTTCGGGTCGTGACAAAGTTGGTATCAGAGCGCTAGGTTTAAGCCTTGCCTAAGTCTAGGTTGACCTTGGTTGATGGAGTAGGTGACTTAGGTAGAGTGACGTACCGTGGGTATGATCCGCGGCATACTTACGATACGCTACTCTGCTTAAGAAGCCTAAGGATGTACATTTCTTTGCACCGTATTCTATTCGTTCCTTTGATCTATCTTTGTCGATATCGGATGGTGGTTTCTGTTACCACGGTCGCACGGGCAGAGAGAGCTGCGGCTCGAATGTGATGACCGTTAGGGTATCGTTCATTCTTGAGGATTGAAGCATTGTTTAGCGTGCGGACGAAGGGTATTCACATGTCGTCTAGACGAAGTTAAAAGGTTCGAACGAATGTCAGAAACCCATTTTTCCAAGTTTAAGGTATTCGGAAGAACATGCAGGTATTTCTATGAACCCTCTAGAAGAATGAAACCCTAACTCGACATAATGACCATGAGAACGTTGGTGAAACTTAGGGTTTGCGGCAGTTCCGCGGTGCCATTAGTGAGGCTTGGGTTTGCCCTTCTACGGCTGGTCCACAGATGCTGGGGCATGTACTGGATAGTTTTAAACTGCACTTGAGTGTTGAGCTCTTGGGGAATTATGGGACTTTGATAAATCGATCGAAAAGTTTAACGTAGTCCGGATATCATGTGATGGGATACATTACCCGGGAGACTCTAGATATGAGTATATCCGTTTGTAGCACAGTTCATACAGCTACGAAGAGACGAATTCGAATCTGTCGACACCAGAGGGAAGAGGAGCATATCAATGTCAGTGTTACGATTTACGATTGGTGATTCGAATATCACATTTCCGTTGTTTGGATTCTGGTGTTTTGATGATTTCATTTTATGATTGGTATTTTCTATATGTACATTCATTATACTCTATTCGTGTTTCATCAATCAGTTGTATTGATTTTGTTTTGTGCATACCCAGTGCACTAGATTTGGTTTTATACATTTTGAGATATTGATTTGATTTCGTGCATATGAGTTGCACATGATTTTGACGTATACTTCGGCATAGTTTCCATGCACTTTTCGTACTATGATTCGATTTTGATATTCGACATGTTTTCGTGCACTATGTGCACTTGATTGAGATTCTTGCGCACACTTGGAGCACTTGATGCGATTTTTTGCACACCAGATGCACTAAATCGGGATTTGTGAAGATTAGATGCACCTGATATTGTTGTCGTGCATACCCCTTGCACTTGACAAATGTTTTTGGTGCACACTCATTGCACTTAGTTTTGTTTCGGTGCATATTCGTGGCTTCTGTATTTGGTTTCGATTTCAGTGCGCATCGGACGCACATGATATTTTTTTTATGCTGTAATTGGGATTGATTTCATTTTGAGCAGTATGTTTTTATAATAATTACTATTTGGTTTAGTAACCAGGCGGGACGTGTATGTTAAATAAAAGATATATATGTATAGCTATTTTTTTTAAAAATGAACGTCCGCTGCTTGTGCCGTGTTTCGCGCATCGCACGGTGACTTGGGAAAAGGTTTTCCATGGATTTCTTTTCAGATGTTTGGACAGTTTTATAACGATACATATCATATATATGTTTAAGTTTGAGTATATCATGTTGGTTTTCGTATTGGAATTTGACATTGTATTTTCACTAGAACTCCGATGATTGCGTTATACGTGACGGAGTTTGATTTTTAGTTATGTATTTGTTTTTCATGCGCATGCATGGCGCTAAGATGTGTTTTAAATATTGATGATTTCGGAGCCCGGCGCTCTGAGTGTTTTGCTAAATGTCTTAGTATTTGGGGGAGTTTTGATTTAAATTCGGGGATCGAATTTCTTTAAGGGTGGAAGATTGTAACGTTTTAAAAATAAACAAAAAAATAAATAAATAAATAAAAATCCTTTATGGGAAATTTTCTGATAATCGGTAAAATAAACCGTATTTTCCGTAAAACATAATTATAATTATTTTTCAATATAGATTTAAATACGCCTATTTTAACTATGTAATTACTAGTAAATGGTGTTTATTTAGTGACTTATAAATTATTAGTTTACTAAAATATTTTCCGTAATTAATTAATTTTCAATATTAATATAAGGTTTTAATTATACATTAAATTAGTGCAAATTACAAATTAGAAATGGGTAAATTTTAGAAAGTGAGCCATGACATATTAGAATCTAGTTTGTAGCATACTCTTCTCTTCTTGAATTGTTTTCAAAATTCTAGAGATTTCTAGGAAAAGGTTAAATTGAAAAAAAATTAATAGTTAAGGGTTTAAGTGAAAAGATGCAATTATTAATGATGTTTCTACACAATTCCACCCATTCACACCTCACTCTCTCTCCATTTCAGCCCTTGGCCGAGCTAGGCAGACCCCATTTCCCCAATGTTCATCTCATTTTCCCTTCAAAAAAAATTCTTCAAAAATTGCTTCAAAAATCCACAAAAACATCACTAATTCCTAATTTAAATCCTACCCATTATTCTTTGACCTATCTAGTTTGGATCCATGAAGCAAGAAACTAATTAGGGAGGCCATGTTGCAAGCTTGATCTCTTGAATGTTGAGATATAATCCTAAGCCCTTGGTTTGATTGTTAGTTAATTACTTTAACTTAGCTTATTAAGTGTTTAATTAGGTTTTAATTGGTTCTAATTGCATGATTGAAAATTATTTAAGATGGTTTGTGATCAAGTGAGGATTTTTATCAATTATTCATGGTGTTAATGAGGAGATTAACATGTTAATGGAATGCAAAATCTAATCTAGTTACTAGTTGCTAATTATTAGTTTAAAATTTTTGCTAATTATGCTAATTTTTCTAACTAGGTTCTTAGAAATTGATTAAATAATTGGGATTAAAATCTAATTAGGGTTTCATGACATTATTAACATTTTGAATTGTAGTTTAATATTTTAGCTTATGCAAAACCAAGCTTAGTTGTTGAATTGTGAATTTTGCTTTAAAAAGTGTTTAAAATTTGATATTTTTGCAAACTAGAATTTTGGGTTTAATACAAATTGATGAGATTAAATTATGGTGATGGTTTGTATGACATAGTTATGATATTTAGTGAATATTATGGCCATTAGTTTTGTTAAAACATCAAGTTTCGAATTAAAACGAAAATTTAGTGCTTTCTTGGTTTTCGGAAATAAATCAATTTGATTTATTTTGAGATTTTGATGAGTTGCAATCTATTTCATATTATAATTAGTGATTTGTGAAATCACGATTGGTGTGTTTGGGTTTTTCTCGAACAATAGGCGTTTGTACGCCAATGTCGAGGGTTATTGGGTTCTTTTGCATCAGCGGGTCATAGGTGTTAACCTATGCTCGTTTCGTGCGCCGTTTTGGTTTTGTCCGCGATTTCGGTTTATGATATTATATATGTTTGCGTATAGGTACCCCTCACATGGACTTCGGATGATGAAGAAGAGGATGGCGGCATCGACTTCGGCAGACATGGACCAGGAAGTAGATGTATATCTACGGAGGAAGTCGGGTCGATGGCGTATAGCACCCCCGCAAACGTAAAATAAGGATATTATGTATTATTATTAGGAAATCGGACGTGACCTTAGATTCTTGGCGAGTAGGGTACTATTGAAGACTTTAAGTTAGATTAGACTGATTTAGAAGATTAACCAGAGGATGATTGCCTTGGAGGGAATTCGTAGGTTTCATGTAGACACACACACACGCACACACATAAACTTGACTTGGTGTATATGTGTGTGTGTATGTGTGTATATATATATATATATATATATATAGGAATGTGTGTAGGGGTGTGTGTGTGTGTGTGTGTGTACACACACACACACAACATATACATGTGATATAAGGTATTATATGATACTTGGGGATGAATCGTTATGATCGGACATGATGCCGTGAGATATTGGATATATGATCGAGATATCAGGTGAAATGTGTTACGATATTAGCGGATCGTTGGGTAATGAGGAAATATATAAATGATGATATGTGTAGATGACATTGAAATGAACGAGACTCTAAAATAAAACCCAGATCGTAATATGTGACTTAATCACGATATGATATATGACATGATATTTTAGTGGATCATCTGACGATGTATATTTTCACAGAAGATGATATATGTTGATGATATTGGAATGTATGCGATTATGGTACAGTACCCTTGATCATGATTTTGTTTGATGATGATACTATACAAACGATGATGTGTATGTGATAGTTGACCCGTACACTGATTTTGAGATGCTGCACGATGGATTTTACCGTACGAGGCATAGATGTGATGATTGATCCGCACTTTTGACTCGAGGAAGTCGTACTACGTAGATGACGCTGTTGAGGCTGGATCGCCGACTACTAGAGATATCGAATAAGACTTTAGGAGGATTCTTCTTACCTTTCGACTAGTTTCTTTAGTTAGTCCCTTAGCTGGTTAGGTAGATATTAGTTTAGACTCGAGTCATACTTTTTTTTTCAAAACTAACGAATCGTGTGCATTTTTAAAGACAGCCTGGGGGATACTACAGATTTTTCAGAGGACACGTCTTTTCTATAAAACCCCGTAGCCCCTACTTTTCTGAAAACCACGATTCGTGCTATTTCAAACGTCAAACTGTATGACCCGTAGTTGGATAATGTATATTCTTCAGTGTTATGGTTACTTCATTATTCTTCGTATGTTCATGTTGCTCTCATCGCATTTTATGCTTATGCACGTGTTTTCTTTAATAATTATGAACCCTGCTTGTTAGGACACCAGCACCATTACCGATAATGCGCATGTTTCACATACACTTGTTTGCCGGCTCACACACATCATCATCGGTTATTGCCATATCACATACACTTTAGAACATATTATCTCATTGATATAATCAGCTAAATGCTAGTTACTGCATAATATTTGCGTGATTGCTCTCATGTGTTAACTTAGAGATTGCATTCTTTACATAGATACTTCACGCATTCATGTATTCATTCATGTACTAATCTTGTGCTTTATGTCGATATCCATTATTTATTTTCTCTGGATTCTTGGATTTCGGATTTCCATGAGATTTCTGGATTTTGGGGAAAACCGCAAGAATTTTATAAAACTTTTATCATTATTTAAAAATAGAAATTTGCGGTTTTCTCGTGATATGATGTGTGTGGCGTCCACCATGAGTTTTCTCGGTTCTTGAGCTATATATATACCCGATTCGAGGAGGGGGATGCACCGTTAGCGGGTACATGGTGGAACCGGTGCGGTACCCCGGGGCAAGAAGATCGCATATGATGGCGTTGAGCCCGGCAGGAGAGCACTACCGACCGGTTATTGTTGTTGTTTTTGGACGCGGCGGATATCCGGAGGATACCGACCGTAGTCGTGAGATTGGATGATAGGGGCCTATCCGGACTGCCGGAGCATGAGATACAGAGATATTGAGATTTGAGATACATAGATATTGAGATTTGAGATACAGAGATATGAGATTTTGAGATTTTAAGATATACCTATTTTGTGTCGATACTTGACACGGATTTCTGTTGATTTCACTGATGAGGTTTCAGTCTTATTATACAAGATTCATTGATGTTTTTCTTATATCAGATTATTGAGATTTCGTGATTGATTTTATCATTCATGATGCATTCACACATCAGATATGTGGCTCTTTACTGTTTAGGGACACTGACACGATGCACTGAGTATTGCACTTATGCATAGATTATTACCCAGTCACTACTAAATGTCTAGTGTTATATATATATATATATATATATATATATATTATGACCTAGGAGATCGTCGTGCATGCGATTTCTACTCGCAGATGTCTTCTACTCACGAGTTGGCAACTCGCCCCCGTTGTGCCAAACATTCTTACAGGTTTCGATGAGCAGGTTTCCTTGGCGGCTTGCTGGCACACCATTTCATTCAGGGTGATTGCTTGGTAGGTTGGTTCACTTGTATCGGGACCGCCGTTGTACTTTTATTATTTCATTTGTGTCTAGTAAGATCCATCAACCAGACTTGTATTATTGGTAGATTTAGAAGACCAGTTGTTTTTATTTCTCGACCTTAGAGTCGCGCTTGTATTATTATGGTTTTCTGGTGGATTTTTGTTTTCTTCTGAGTTTTGTTCCTCGCCATTCGGCGTTGTATATTATTTTTGCTTGTGGTTGTGACCGCCAATTGGCGAAGTGCTAGCTCCTGCTTGAGGATGCATATATTATTGCTTTTGTATATATTCTTGTTTGTACCTGTTTGGGGCCAGTTTTTACAAAGGAGACCCTGCCAAATTTTTTGAGAAAATTTGATGTTGCTTTTAAACATGTTTTCTTACACTTCTTCTTTTAATTAGTTTAGATTTCTGGGCTACGGCTTGCTTAGATTACGTTATGCCTCTAGACGTTTCGTAATTTAAGTGCCGGTCACGTTCCATACCTTCGGGTCG